>JAFEMH010000627.1:0-687266 GCA_022495995.1 Adenophora triphylla var. japonica | reverse complement strand
TACAAAACCTATTCGAAGAAGTCATGGAAGTTCCAAACCTGATAGATCTGGGCTCCGAGGACAACATGATAGCCATAATAGGGATAGGAGAAGCCAAGCCTTTTGACCCCCGAACCCTCGCCAAAAATCCTTCAATACCATTAGGAGGCATTTGGTTCGTGGTAATTGACCATTCCGCGGTGGAATGGAATGGTCAATTCCGTTTGACCCATTCCAGCCCCGTGTTTGGTTTGCATTTTCCATGGCAATGGAATGGCGAATTCCTTTGAATGAAGGAATTGGTCATTCCTTCCAAATATGGAAGGAATGCTCAATTCATTCAGGAATGGAATTGTAAATTTTTTTTTGACCAAAATACCACCAAACTCAAATCACCCCTACCCCTTGCCTACCCACCCCCACCCCGCCCCTGCCCTACCCCACCCACCTATCCCCTGCCCTACCACCCCACCCCCCACCTACACCCCCACCCCCTACCCCCCTCAATTTTTTTTAAAAGACCCCTGCCTACCCCCTCCCCATCCAGCCCCTGCCCTACCACCCCACCCCCACCCCCACCCCCCCCTCCAAATTTTTTTTTAAAGACCCCCGCCCTACCACCCCCACACCCACCCCCCACCAAAATTTTGTTTTTAAAGACCCCTATCTACCCCCATCCACCCGCCCTACCACCCCACCCCCTCTCCAATTTTTTTTTTTTTAAAGACCCCTGCCTACCCCCCCATCCATTCCCTGCCCTACCACCCCCATCTACCCCCACCCACCCCCCACCCCCTCCAAATTTTTTTTACTCATTTTGCATACCCCCTACCTACCCCACCCACCTGCACCCCGCCCTACCCCCCACCCCAAAGAAATATTTTTTAAAAGAAGGGTGAATTGGACATTTTATATGCTTTCATTTCATTCCTATAATTTGTATTTTCAAACCAAACATGATTTGTCAAGGAATTGAATGACAATTTCATTCCATTCTGTGCCAATTAAACGGAAGGGTTTGACCAGTTTTTTTTTCATTCCAATTCCTTCAAGAATTCAATTCCATTGACCATTCCATTCCTTCACTTTTTTTCCATCGAATCAAACGGCCCCTTAAGGAACTGGGTAACTTTCACTGGGCCAAGGGCAAGCAAGAAAGAGGTGATAGAAAAATTAGGGCTACTCCCCTATCTCCCAGAGTCTAGTGTTGGACCCTATGAGTCTCTCATTGTTGAATTAAAGTCCTCTGAGTCGTCTGACGGCCTCACGCCAGAAGACTATGATTATGTAGCCAACATTGTATTCCCCTTCGCCTTGAATGAAAAGTTCGACCTTTCTGATTATCCCCTCATTGCCACTTTAACAACTGATAAATTAATTAACAACTTAAAAGAAGTTAATAATGATTCACTTGATAAAGAAACAGACACACTAAACGAACAATGCATTAAAGAAGTTTTCAAGCGTGTAGTTCACCGAGAGGAAAATCGTGCCCAAGCTGCCAAAGAGGTTTTGACCAAAGTGAATCTAGGGTCAGTGCAAGAGCCTAACGAGACACAAGTTGGCAGTTTCTTCACCGGTACAGAAAAGAAGCCCTGATAAATCTCCTCAAAGAATATGTTGATGTGTTCGCCTGGTCCTACCAAGACATGCCAGGGCTCGACCCCACCATCATGGAACACCGAATCCTTTCGGATCCCGAAGCCAATCCCGTAAAGCGTAAACTATGCAAGATCAAGCCGTATTGGTCCCCGCAAGTAAAAAAGAAATTGAGAAGATGCTCCGTGTCGGCTTCATCGAGTGATCGAGTACCCGACTTCGCTCTCCAATATCGTGACACTACCAAGGCCAATGGAAAGGTCGATGCCGCGTAGAATTCCGTGAACTCAACAAAGCCACCCGGGAGGATGATTTCCGTTGCCTAACATCGATATGCCGGTCGACACCACGACCAATTTCAAGTAAAATCCTTTGTAGATGGTTTCGCCGGATACAACCAGATCAAGATGTCCGAAGAAGATCGAAGCCAAGACTCGCCTTCACCACTCCAATGGGGAACATACTATTACACGATCATGTCGTTTGGCTTAAAGAATGCTGGGGCTACCTATCAAAGGGCTGCAGCCGCCCTCTTTCATGACATGATCCAGAAAGAGATCGAAGTTTACATAGATGACATGATGATACACTCCAAAAGATCTGACATGCAGCACATGATAGACTTGAGAAAGTTCTTCAATCGACTCAGAAAGCACTCCATGAGACTGAACCCTGCAAAGTGCACCTTCGGCGTAAACTGAGGCAAAGTACTAGAGTACATAGTCACGGAAAGAGGCATCGAAGTTGACCCCCAGAATATCAAGGCCATCCTTGACTTGAAACCATCGCGAACACTGACAGAAGTGAAAAGTTTTATGGGATGACTTTAGTACATCAGCCACATTGTAAACCAGCTGACATCTCTCTGCGAGCCAATCTTCAAGCTGATGAAGAAAAATTCTGATATCGAATGGAACGCTGAATGCCAAGAAGCTTTCGAGAAAGTCAAGACGTACTTGGTAAACCCCGATCCTATGCCCACTGCATGAAGATAAGCCACTCCTCCTATACATGACTGTGACTGGCCATGTCAATTGGGGCTATACCGGCGCAAGAGAAGAAGGGATTCAAAAGATGATAACGCAATCTACTTCATGAGCCAAAAAACTTCAAGCGAAGCGAACTCAACTACTCCGTTCTTTGTGAAAAACTTGTACCGTCTCTCGTATGAGTAGTCGGGAAGTTGAAACACTACATGCAATCCCTTTTAGTACTCCCTGGTCTCCAAGATGGACCTAGTCAAAGATCTCTTCGATAAGCTTCATCATTATCACCTATATTCACATCCAAGTGGTCATTCTTCCCCGGCCGAGCCCGACATCAAGTTGCTATAACCAGGAAGTCAACGAAGTGGTCGAGTAATGGGCATCAACTCGTGTACTTCCCAATCCAAACTAACTCCAAGGGTCCCGATCCACAATTTCCCGATGACATAATCTTTTCGCTCAAGAGTGAAAACCGCCGACATCTCTTCTTCGACGGGGCAGCCAACAAGAAAGGGAATGGTATTGGAATGCTCCCCGGTCGATCCAAAAGACGAGCATACTCCCATAGCCATAAAGTTGAATTTCGAAGTAACCAACAACACGGCAGTATCATGAATCATGTGTAGTCGATTTAGAAGCCGCTCTCAAATGCAACATCAAAGAATTGGAAGTATACTGAGACTTGACACTAATCATCAATCGTGTGTCCAAAAGATGGAAGACGAGCAGGACTACGGTTCCGTATA
Source organism: Adenophora triphylla var. japonica (assembly GCA_022495995.1). Lineage (NCBI taxonomy): Eukaryota > Viridiplantae > Streptophyta > Magnoliopsida > Asterales > Campanulaceae > Adenophora > Adenophora triphylla. The sequence goes on along the minus strand of JAFEMH010000627.1, from coordinate 683,956 downwards.
CCACGTATACATGGAAGAGCTTTAATGCTCAATTCAAGGAAATCTCTTTCCACTATCTGGCTGAGAGACGTGAACCTGCTATGCTTCGATGCCTTGGCCACTCTAGCCTCTCTCGTGGAAATTCCTGGGCGGAAATCAAGAAAGCCATTCAGAAAGTAGGGAGCATGAGAAATCCCAGCCCTAATTGTTGAGATCAAAGTGAAACCTCGCACCTATCAACGAACCCCGGTACATCCAAGTATACCAAGACTCCTCAAAATTTGAGAGGCCTCTTTCATGAACGAAGAAGGGAAACTACAAAGAAGGCATCAAAGCCAAAAGCATGGTAGCTCTAAAATGCCTAGCATCCCACTTCGTCATTTCTGGAGGTATGCTATACAAGAAACAATACCAAGGAACATTCTTCTCGGAGCGTAAGCAAAGAGAAAGCCGTCGAGTAGATGAACAAAATTCACAATGGAGCATGCGATCCCCACACGAACGCCCAAGCATTGATGCACCGTCCTCCATATTGGCTACTATTGGATATCGATGGAAACAGTATCGCATCCGGGCCATCGAAGTTGCGACAAGTGCCAACATTTTTCCAACCTCAATCATATTCCCCTCACGAGCTCTATTGCATGGATTTACACCATGGCCTTTTGCCACATGGGGAATCGACGTCATCTAAGCAAAGATTACTCTACCCACGGATTCTAAGCAACAGCCACCGGGTCAGTATTATAGACCAGCCGTCCGACCTCACTTCACTAAACGGGTAGAAGCCGAGGATCCTATGAAATACTTGAATTCCAAGAAGGTGAGTCGAGTTCATCAAGGAAAACATCATGTAATGCGAGATATGGAGTGCCCAACAGAGATCATATGCTAATAATGGGACCCACTTCGAAGGAGATTGCGGCCAGGCACATGGAGACACCCCATTACGAAACCATGGGAGCCCGCATTAATACCACTCACAAAAGTCTCGCCTTGAGTCAAGTAGATAGAAATCCACCATTTCGTTATGTTTCATTAAGTTTCATGACTGTGACCGTTAGTTTAGACTAAGGCGCATACGAGATAAGGAGGGAAGGATATAATTTGTCCACCGACAAACTTTGCATCTCGCGCGGAATGAATGCATGTCTCGTGTGATACCTGAAAGCTTACTGCTTGAGACGTGCGGAAGCCCGTACTCCCTACGTTGATTTCAACCTCTTTCGGGATAAAACCTTATCCAATCCCAGGCCATCCAATGAGATTTGGGTTACGGGAATCTTCCCAAGTGGATTTTATCTCTCCACCTTCACATCTCCAACACCTATAAATACTTGAAGACTTTCGGTATTTGGCAGGATCCACTAGACTTTTCAAGTCAAAACCCCCACATTCTACCGGTTTCTCTCCCCGAAAGATTCCTCGTAAATCACCCGCCTTAAATCAACTAATGTTTGTTTTTCAACCTTGTTGATAAATTCCAAACATCGAAGCTCGAATCAAGGACCGAGGCAAAGCTACTTGTCCACATCAAGATTTGGCTCTAAACTTGTGTCGAAACTCGTCCGGAGAATACTCTTCACACGAGGTAATCTTTCTCTTCCCTTTCTAATTGATTGTTAGAGTTGGTATAATACATCAAACCTAGGATCGGCCTAGAGCCTCTCTAAATCATGGGGATGGTCTCGAAGCAATCGATCCTATATTCCGGTTTAACCTCGTTAAATGGATTTTTTACTTACTTATTTAAAACATCTTTTTTCTTCTGAAAATCTCTCTTTTAGCATAGACCGATCTCCGGATTGGAGTGGAATGGGTGCTCCTTGACCTTCCCATTCCATAACCTAAGCTTCAAAACCCTAGAAATCTCTTTTCAAATGGTTTTTCTATATTTCCAAACAAATAATTATAGGTGGCGACTCAAAAGATGTAAAAACGAAGAAACTCACGCCCCTTTGTCGCTACGGATTTGGCGACTCTGCTGAGAATTTGTAAATTTAAAGAGAGCTTAAACTTGCGTCAATAAAAAGAGGTTTTCAAAAAAAAAAAAAATAATCATTTTTTAAGTGTTCAGATCAATCTTATCTCGCACGAGAACAGCACATTGCGCGAGATAATGCTTCGGCTGTCAGCTGTGTCTTCTTCTTTTTTTTTTTCCCACTGTTCGTCTCAAGATCCAAGATGAGAGCTTATGGAAACACGCAAGGGGGATTCCAGGATTACATTATTCTACTGTAGTTCCTTCATCTCTTTAAGGCCTCCCCTTAAGGTGCAAAATAGAACTTCGAATCCGTGTTTAACAGGTTTAAATAATTGATTATTATTTATAAAGCTCATCTGTAAGTGATTGGGTTTTTAAATTAAAGTCTACGAGTCACATTTGGGGGATTCGAGAGTTGTAATTGAATTATTTATCTCTATCTCTCTCTCATTAAGTGGACTCACGATGGCTTTGAGTCTTCGAGATTTGGGAGGAACGTGAGGCAACCACTTGGTGCGGCCACTATCTATTTATTTTCTTTTAATTTTCAAAAAAAAAATCTCTATTTTTTCTATCACCTAGATTCTGACTTTATCACACACGCGCACTCTCATATTATATACCGTCATTGCACTTTCACATACCCGAATTAACTTTGTGACTCCATGGCACTAAGGGACGGATAGACAGTGAACCACCTAGTCTTCGGTCTCTCAGAAGTTGGATCATCCACACTCCGCGTATTCAATCCATCTAGATTGTCATATCAGCGAGGAGACTAGCATTCCGGCCACGCATCGCCACATATCACATGTAGATTGTCTTTTCGGATCACTTCTGTGACCGGATCGGTTTGACTCGGTGATGAATGAACGTCGCCCGAAAAAAAAAAAAAAGAAAAAATGTTGTTGATCTACTCGTTTTTCCCTTGTCTTTTTAGTTTTCATTTTGCTTTAGAAGCGAAAGGGAGTTTACTTCGGTTTTATTTCGGGAGTCGCCACGCGCCGGTTTTTAGAGAGAAAACATTAGAAAAACCTAATTTTAAGAGATTTTCCCCAGTTCGGAAGTGCAGTTACGTGTTGGGAAGAACTAGAGAGTTCACTCCAAGCCACGCCCCTTTCGGGACTTTCAATCCAACATTTGGACAAATATGGACATTCAAAAATGTGTGTGCGATGTGTGCCATCAACAAGTAAAGTGTGCGAAGCCTTATATTTCATTAATGGTACGGAATGAATACAGACTGTGCGAGCCACCATGATAGGGTGCCGCACCCTTTTTACAAGTGATATGTCTTTTATCGCAGGCGAAATCTTGAGAACGATTTTTGCTCCGGGGGAGGTAGCCTCCCTTGTCGTTCGACACAAGTCTTCTCTTAGCGAGGATGTCGGGCGACATAAGGAGACCATGGACTGATTGTCCCTTACTGTGAGTAAAGCTACTCTTGGAAACGGAAAGATATTTATTGGACTCATTAAAGACACTATTTGAAGGTCTAAAATCCAGTCTTGGATTGACGTGGGAGTTATCAAAGTCACCGATAGACTTTGAATGATACGGATGTCATAGGAGACATGGAACAGTTATCCAATGTTATCCATGTCGTATGACTTAATCCCGCCTCCAATGAATCGCACCTTGGAATCAGATCGTAGGCACTTCAAATAGTGGCTTATGAGCCACAGAAATGCTTTTGGAAGAGCTCTGAGTTGTGAAAGGGGATGGCTGAATGAATCTCGAAAGTCAAGAATAGCTTCTGACACATTTCTGCAGGATCTCTATGTCGTATGTTACAGGATCTCTCAAGGAGTCCTAGCTGTCGTCCGAGCATAGATAGGCCATTTCTATGCCCTTGAGACCGTTTGTTTCCTTTTTTGTTCCTCAAGGCAAAACCGAGGCATGTTTAGCTACTTTAGTAGTGATAATATGACAATAATATATGAGTATAATGAGGAGGATCACATGGCTTTAGTGGCCAAAAGTGTGATAAATCACATGATTTTGGCCACTTTGGAAAGTAGCCATCACCTCCCCCAACTCCATGCAAATACGTAGAAGATTGAATCTTTATTGATCCTAAAGATGTAACCAAATGTTCCGAATTCGAGGTGGGGAGAAGCTGAATATTGAAGATTCACTTCTCCACCCACCTTTGTCATGCAAAATCCCAATTTCTACATGGTAAAGAGGAGCAAGCTATGCATGCAATGTATATTTAAAGACTTTATTAAAAAGGGGAGAGAGTTTTGAGTGTCTACCTATTGTAGTCCAGCGAAGTAGGAATCACCAATAGTATGAATTGTGCTACCCGCCTTCAATCACCAACAAAGTGAGGCTACTCTTTTGGACCTTGGCTTTGAAGTGTGTGTGTGTGTGAGGAGGGAGGGTGAGTGTGTGTGTGGAGTGTATGAAAGAGAGAGAGAGAGAGAGGGAGACTCTATTTGGACGTAGTTTTCCCTAGAATACTTTGGTATTCTCTCCTAATACTCACTTCTTGGTCCTTCAAAATGACTCGGCCATTGCCTTACAGCCTATTTATAGGCATCCCCGACTCCGAGCTTCCTATGTCGGACGATAAGAGGCGGTTAAACCGCCTTAATGTCCATGTCGTCAAACGGCCCGATACACCTTTTGGCCATAATGGGCCGAAGTGGTGAGTGCCCAATGGATTGGTTGAATTCTTTCGGGATTTTTGGACTTCTAATTGCTTCTTAGCAATTTTGTAGTAAAGCCCAAATTTTAATTAGATTGGATCCAAAACTTGAGTTCAGATCGGGGTACTCTGTGAGCCCCTCGCCGACGTCACTTCCACGGAAAGCGGGGTCGTAGGAGTAAAAATGAGAATCCCAGGAGCTTCTGACACTAATGGTGCCAGGTGGTAAAAAGAGTGACCAAGATGGTCAAGTGGCTGAGACCTGCTTATGAAGAGCGATTCCCTACGTATCCCGTGGGGAATCAAGCCGACTAGTTAGTTCGTTGAGGATGTGGTGCCAAATGAAAGGCTACGGGTTTTGGTACCGAAAGATTGACCCATTCAAGGGGGAGTCACCTCGAAGATGGGCATTTGTACCCAAGATTAGCCCATTCGAAGGGAGTCACCCCGAAGATGGGCGTTTGTACCCTAAGATTGGTACTGTTCCAAGGGAGTCACCCGAAGATGGGTGTTTGTACCCAAGATTGACTGCTCATTCCCCGAGGAGTCACCGGAGATTGAGATTGTTTCGGGCTGTGGGGAGTCACCCTGAGGTTTGACTTTTTCTTTGGGAGTCACCATTTGGGGATGTTGACTTTTTCTTTGGGAGTCGCCCGGCTGGAAATGTTGACTTTTTCGTTTGGGAGTCACTGTTTGGTTGAATTCAAGCTTTGATGGGAGTCACCACGAAAGATATGACTTTTTTTCTTTGGGAAGTGCGCCCCATTGGTTTATTCGATGGAAATTTGTGCAGTGTCTTTCCGAACTGGAGGTAGTTTAAGGCCGTTCGGGCATTGTGTCTTTGTATTGGAAATCTGTACGGGGTCTTTCCGGACCAGGGTAACGTTTTAAGGCCGTTCGGGCCATTTCCAGGTGTCATTGGAAATCTGCATACGGTCTTTTCGGACCGGGTAGTTTAAGGCGTCGATTCCGTGGGCCATTGTGTTGTGGAAAATTGCAGACGGTCTTTCAGGACCGGGTAGTTTAAGGCCAGTTCGGAGCCATTTGTGTCATTGAAATCCAGACGGTCTTTCCGGACCGGGTGAGTTTAAACCCGTTCGGGCCATTTGTGTATCGGGAAAGAGAGGTGGGTATGTCCTTTGCTTTTCGCACATTGGTACTCGTTGCACTTGGCTTTTCGTCTTCATTTCATCCTTGTTACCTTTGCCGCACACCGAGAGTCTTTTGTCTACGATTTCGGGTGTGGGCCTATGAGGTGTTCGGGTGTTACGCACGGGTGTGCTCCGAGAGGATTGCGCGCGTGATCTGTTCCCTGCCATTCGCCGTTGGACTTTGGGCGAGAGAGAGCCGGAAAGGTGGAGCGGGGTTAAGCCCAGTGAAGAGACGGCTTGTTATCACTGATATTATGATTTGCTCTGAGGGGGCACTCTGTCCGGGTTGAGACACTTCCACCAGGCACGGCCCGAGTATGGTGAGGATTTGGTTGGCGCTGCCCTTTGGTGACCTTGTGGACGAGGAGGCTCTTGATCGGCCACCTAGAGGAGATGCCCTGTGCTATGGGGGAGAGAGTGAGCGGGCAAAGCATGGTCCCTACAGAGTGCGTTCTGCTCATGTTCCTCGTGAGTCCTCCTCAGGGGATATGGCACATTAGGGCCTTGCTCGATTTGGGGCGAGCGCTGCGGGACCGGCGTGTATTGACAGCCGCCGAAGTTTTTACGTGGAGGGTGGTTATGCCCTACTTTGTCTTCACCCGGTTGGTGACTCCTCGAGAGTCATGGGTGCTAGGAGGGCGTGGGAGCATACGAGCACGGTCGGCACCTCCCGCTTTTTTTGAGTACGAGTCACAGAGTGCAGGGTAGTATTCGCCGCTCCTCTTTTGATATTGTCCGAGACTCACCCGCATCTGCTGGCTGCCCTGCTGTGAGGGACTACTTCGTAGTACTTTTTCCCCTTTTTTTTTTTTACGATTTGTTCAAGCTTTTCCGCTTTACTTTTGTTTTATATATTAACTTCTTTTTGACGCTTTCTCTTGCTTTTTTCTTTATGAGCAGTTCCAGCCAAGGCATTTAGGACAGGTGGGCGACAGGCGCTCACGCGTCTTTGTGAAGAGGCAGATGCTTTGCGCCCGGTTTCAAGGAGCGCGGAGCATTGGAAGGGGAAGTGCGGCTCAGGCACGATGATGGTAGTGCCTCCGAAGAAGAGTGTGCCCGGACCTACTTTTTGCTCCTTCTGGCGTTCACGGGCGGGCGGATCTAGTCAGCCCGGCCCCGGCTGATGATGATGAAATGGCGAGGATGATCCCCTACCGGCCTCCCTTATTCCACTATTCTCCGAGTGGCGGGGTATTATGGCGGAGCCTCGGCCTTGGGCGCATTATGAGGGCTGATGATTCTGACGGCGAGATCCATGAGGTGCTGGAGGGTGGCGATGATGGCAGGAGCTGAGGCGGCGTCCGAGGAGGGTGGGCGTGGCGAGGATGACAGTGGCCCGAGGAGGGAGGACGGGGTTCGATGACAAGTGACTCCGAGTCGGAGTGATCCACGACGGTCCCCTTTTGCCATGCTTTGACTCTTTTTAGGAGAGAGGAGAAATGCATGTGCAAGATTTTTGTTCTTTTGGGATTGTAAAACAAATATTTTATTGTTTAAATGTATTATTGACAAGCTATAAAAGCATTTATTTATTTATGTATTCGTCTTGGTTCATATGCACGAGTTCGTCCCAAGAAAGGCAAGGAAATGGTGGCTTTGATGTATTGGAGGATATTTTTTGTGATTTTTGTATGCTTTGGGTGACATTTTACGTGTCTCGTGGGTTAATGTTGGATGTGCCGCATCCTCTCCCCGTGGGCTTTATGAGCGAGGGGGTGTTTAGGTATGATTTTGTGGTGTTTTGAATAGGTTTGGGTGGTCTTTTGAGCAAGCGTTGGGTCGCTTTCGGGATTGCCGATTCCAGATTCTGTAGGCTGTTCGTTCTTGATGTAGCTCTCTATGTCGTTCGACACAGGGGCTTCTTAGGACCTTTATGTCGCACGACCCATTACGTAGAGTACGTGGAGACGGGGTTTCTTGAGTCGGCAAGTTTCGGCACTTTATAAAGCGATCGGGAGCAGTTCATTCCCGCAGGCGACGCTCGAGTGTCGAAGTTTGTCTTCCGCCCTCAAAATTAGCCCCAAGATTTGATCTTTTGGTCCCGAAAATGGAACATTATGACGACAGCGAATCCTAAGACCAAAGAGCCGTCAATTTCATTCCGATCTCATAGATCTGACCAGCCGTCATCGCGTGAACAATAGGAGGATCATTGACTCAACGATATGGGTTGAAAATGTATCTGAGGCATTGAAGGAGTGGGCGGTAGATTGGAGTGCCTTCTCCGGGCCGCATCCAGTTCTTTGGAGCCACCTTGGGTACCGGGAGAGGCATGTCTTTACCCTCTCGTATAACGACATCTCGCACACCACGATTGAGGAGTTCCGTGCACCGATCGGGAGCCGAGCTTAGAGATCTGCCCGTCTTCCCCGCGAGATCCGCGACCTTTGACCGAGCAATGATTGGCCGACTTCTCTGGGATTTCACGCAGAAAGTGGTGACCCGATCTCGATTCTTGATCTCGTCCTTTGTTGACTCGGCTCGGATAGCCCGATTGGTTTGTGTCATGCCCGCAAGGCAGCTTTGACTTATCTACAGACCATTGGACATTTTTATGCCGATTATGATCTCTCCTATACTGCTTACGGTGTGAGTATGATGGGGTATACTCCCGGCTTGCCGCTAGGAGTTGTTAGACAGATGCGGGGCTCTCGAGGTATCACACCCTACCGAGGTTCGAACTAGGCAGGAGAGAGAGACATAGTTCCCATTCTCAGCCGGCGCAGACCTATCACTGGGACGGACCTCACCGTCCGGGAGGGCCTGTGCACATGACACGCGGGGCACTGGGCTTTTGGTCATTGTGGCTCTTTTGAGCGGTTGAGGCTTATTTCAAAGTACTGCTGGATGCATCAGCAAAGACCTCGGGTTACGCAGCAGGGGCGAGCGGCTCCCGAGGCTTCAGCTGTGAAGGGGGTCACAGAGAGCGATCGGTCGCATACTACCACTATCACATCCAAGATCGGGTTCCCGGATGACGGAGGCTTCGAGATCATGAGCGGTAGGCGTGATGGCTCGCTATAGCCGAGCCGTCACCAGGACTACATTTCATCATCATTCAAGCAAGTCCCTTGCTTGTTCAGTAGGCAAGTAATGGATACCTACGCAGGCCGTTGATGGGTTCGTAGAGCAAACATGGCTCTCGGATACCGTTCTTCTCGGTTACATGCATCGATGTCCGGGACTCTCGTGTTCTTTACTGTGGCCTTTTCAGATGTGCTTTTCCCACTCATACACCGATACTAAGACACTGGGGGATCACATATCTGGGTCCACTCTTTGTATTTCTGATCTCGGTAATTGGGAGCAGATGGGACCACTCCAAAGACACCATTGAAGTGTATCAGCCGAGGGATCCGAGGAGGAGACCCAATCTCAGCCTCAGAGCTACGCGATGTTGAGGCACAAAGCCGACCCAGAGCCAATGTGACCGACGTACCTCGGGACGGTGGATTTTGAGAGACTCGTAGAGAGGAGAGCCAAAATGAGGGATGACCCCGAAGTTATGGCTCTAGGAGGGCAGCTCGAGAGACGAGAGGCCGCTACCTGAAAGTGCGGCATTGAGAGCTGCTGGATTGATTCGACTCGGGCCGACTCAGATTATTCCCGAGCCGGGAAGCGACGGGAGATTGTGATTGTTTGGGGATATGGCTAATCCAAAGACCTCCCGAGGACCAAGGAAGAGGAAGAAGAAGGGTGCTAGCTCGAGAGTGGGAACGAGCGACTAGGATTAGGTGACCTATCCTTGTATCCCTTATTTGCCGACACAGATAATTTAGATGTACCTTTTAAAAGATATTATTTTTGCTAATGTTAATGAGTCGAGAGTAAACCGTGCTTGAACTCATCAATGAATGTATTAATGTGATGAAAGTTGAAATTACTTCGTAACTTAATCAAGACACATTTTGGTAATCACAAATACAACTGTTGACAGGATTTGGTGATTTTTATGATTTTTAGACCGAACCGCGAACGGCTGCCTACGTGCCCCTTTTACAAAATGGACTAAGGGGCTCAGGTCTCCGTAGTTCGACCCAATTAAATTTGTGTTTAAGAAAGGGATAGATAGAAGGGGGACAAATGGTGCAACCCTGCTTTTTACCTAGACCGCCCGTTTTTAGGGTTTTCAGCCTAGTTGGGTATATTCTTTTAGCACCGAGCACGCCCTTTGTTTTGCACCTGATCGCCTTTTGAGAGGTTTTCGCCTCGTCTCCGGGGTACATTATTTTCGCGCTTTTGTTTTTCTATTTTCTTCTTTTTTTATTTTATTCTCCCTTTCTTTTTTTTTTATAGAGGGGAAGACTCGATTCAGACGTAATAGCGGCGCAGTTTGTCGCCGTTCACCGGGTGCATGAAGGGATTACCATCCAAATCTGTCAACTTCATTGCTCCGCCAGAGAAGATCTCTTTTACCAGATACGGGCCTACCTGCATTGGAGCCCACTTGCCCAAAGCACTGAATTGATTCGGGGGCTTCTCTTTTAGGACCAAATCACCCACTTTTATGTCGCGGGGATGTACCTTCTTGTCAAAGGCCCTAGCCATGCGCTTCTGATAAGCCCGGATGTGCTCCATTGCCTTAAGCCTTCGTTCATCCAGGAGAGCTAACTCGTCATGTCGACTCTGAAGCCAGTCTATTTCGTTGACCTCATTTTCAAGCAGGACCCGAAGGGAGGGTATCTCTAACTCAATGGGCAAAACGACATCCATCCCATATGTCAGAGCGAACGGGGTTTCACCGGTGGCCGTTCTTACTGAAGTACGGTAGCCCCAAAGCGCTAAGTGAAGCTTCTCAGGCCAATCCCGGCTCCTTTCAGCCATTTTCCGGATGATCCTTTCTAGATTCTTGTTCGCGGCCTCGACAGCACCATTGGTATGAGGGCGATAAGGGGAGGACTTGTGTCGCTTGATTCTAAATTCCGCGAGCAGTTTGTCGGTGTGTCCCTCGAAACGTGACCCATTGTCTGAGATAATCTCATTTGGGACTCCATATCGGCACATAATGTTTTCTTTTATGAAACGGGCCACCTTTTTGGAGTTGAGGACTTTGTAGGACGCTACTTCAACCCACTTGGTGAAGTAATCTACAGCGACCAATACGAACTCATGCCCGTTGCTGCCGGCAGGAGTTATCTTCCCAATAACGTCGATCCCCCAAGTTGCGAATGGCCAAGGAGTGCTCATGCAGTAGAGATCATGGGGAGGTATATGGTTGAGATTGGAGAACCGCTGACACTTATCACAGGTTCGTACAAACTGAATGCGCCGCTCCATGGAGATCCAATAATAACTCCATCCCGAGTATGCCGAACATCAAGGCTCGGGCGTTCATATGTGGTCCGCATGCGCCACCATGGACTTCTTCCATGACCTTTCCCGGCTTTAGACTTGCCGATGCAGTAGAAGTGGGCCTCGGTGCCTTTTCTTCCATAGGTCGTCTCCCGTAATAACGTACCGTGCGTACAACCTTTTCAAAGCTTGTAAACTTTTGGCGCGGAGACCCTCTTTTTAGTCTACCATCCTCTTCCGTCGGGAACGAGGCTTCGCCATGCTTAAGGTACCGAAAGATCCGGCCGTACCACAAATCATCGACCTTTTCTAATTCAATCTCGACAACAAGAGGCGTGGTTTTCGCGCTCCCAACCCCGAATGGTTTTACCAATTCTTCCTCCGGAATTTCCACCAAAGAGGCCAAAGTGGCCAAAGCATCCGCGAACCTGTTTTTGTCCCGGGTAGGTAGTGGAAAGTGACCTCCTTGAATTGGTCGATCAGGTCCTCCATGTAAGCATAGTACATTTGCAAGTACTGGTCCACGGTTCTCCATTTATTGGATACTCCGATTGATGATCGCCGAGAGTCTCCGTACACCTCCAGCCTTTTCGATGTTTTGTTCTAAGGTCGCTCGAGGCCGCCTATACAAGCTTCGTATTCCGCGGCATTGTTGGTAGCCGAGAAATTCAACTTGATAGCGATGGGGGTGTGCACATCCTTTGGATCAACCAACACCATGCCGATACCATTGCCCCTTTTGTTGGCGGCACCGTCAAAGAACAACTGCCAACGGTCCGTACCCTCTATCATGAAAATTCCATCGCTCCGGAAATTGGGGTTCGAACTCGGGCGCTTCCAAAGCTTAAGAAATCTCGCCAAATGATCTCGATTGTAGCTTGGCCTTTGATTGCCTTGCGGGTTACAAACTTGATATCAAACTCGGCTAGGAAGAATGACCATTTCGCAAGCCTTGATGACAGAGAAGACTTTTCGAACAGCACTTGATGGGATCCATCTTTGACACTGTGTGCACCGTATGCGCCAAGAGGTAGTGTCTCAATTTGCCGACCACCCATACCAAAGCCGCACAGTTTTTTCTAAAGCCGAGTAGTTCAATTCGCCGCCCCCGAAGCTTCCGGCCGACGAAGTATATGGCATTTTCCACTTTTGAATCCGACTTTTCTTGTGCGAGCATGGCTCCGATGTACCGTATTCAGAATCACAAATATAGCAACAAGGGCTTGTCCTTATGCGAGGACACATGATTGGGGGATGGACCAAGTAGGCCTTGGATTGTCTCGAAGGCGCTTGACACTGTTCGTTCCACTCAACCTCCTTATTCTTTCTCGAAAGCAGCCTTGAAAATCGGCTCACGTATAGAGGTTAGCCGGTGGATGAATCGGGCCGATATATCGGAGACGGCCCATGAAAGCCTTCACCTCTCGTGGATCGCTGGTCGGCTTCATCTCTATGATGGCTTTGATCTTTCTTGGATCGGCTTCAATTCCCCGCTTCCGTGACCATGTATCCTGTAACCTTTGCTCGGACTACGCCGAAAGTGCACTTTGGCCGGGTTCAACCTCATTTCATACTCCCAAGCAGCTCGGTTGAAGAACTTCCTCAGTCGATCAAGTGTTGACTGCCTCGATCCTTTGGAATGAATAATCATGTCATCAACATAGACCTCGATCTCCTTGTGGATCATGTCATGGAAAAGTGCAAGGATCGCCGGTAAGTGGCACCGGCGTTCTTCACAAGGGCATAACCGTGTAATGAAGTTGTTCCCAGCTGGCCGGTGAAGTGCAAAGCTCTTTTCCCGATCTTCTTCGACAACTTTAATCCGATTGTAACCCGCAAAACCATCCACGAATGATTTGACTTCGTAGGGGCCGGCGGTAGTGTCCACCAATAGATTGATATTGGGCAAGGGAAAGTCATCCTTCGGGCTAGCTCGTTTAGGTCTCCAAGTCCACGCAAACCCCGACTTTGCCATTCGACTTGGTAACCGTTCCTATGTTGGCCAATCACTTGGGTTATTCGACCACTCTAATGAAACCCACTCGAGCAGCCTTCTCTATCTCTTCTTTGACCTCGGAGGGACCATTCTCGGTTTGATCCGGCGAAGCTTCTGCTTGACTGGCCTGGATTCTGGGTCCAGGGGGATTCGGTGCTCAACAGTTGAAGTATCCAACCCGGGCATGTCTTTGTAGGGCCAGGCAAATACGTCCACATATTCTTTGAGCAAATCAATGAGGGCCTCCCGTTCTTTCCCGGTGAAGAAACTGCCAATCTGTGTCTCTTCGGGGCTCTTCAAGCAGTTCCCAAATTCATTGTAGTTAATACCTCATCGGCAGCCTTGGGCCCGATTGTCGTCTCGGTCAAAAAACCTGCTTTATATTATCATTTAAAAAGTTTTCATCTAAAAAGTCTGTGTCCTCTTCAAATGAATCATTATTAACCGCTTTTAAGTCATTAAGATTTGTCTTAGTTAACTTATCATTTGTTAAGGTGGCAATTAAGGGATACGCAGAAAGGTCAACCATTTCATTCAATGCAAAAGGGAAGACAGAGATAAAGACACGGTGATTATCATCAGCCGTGAGAGTATCAGTCCTATCTAGAGACTCAAACTCGATAACAAAAAGACTCGAGGACCGACTCAGGATTACAGGGCGTACTTAGACTCAGACACACCAGGACGAGGGGTCAGCCCGAGCTTTTTCATCATAATCTCCCGGCTGGCGATCGGTCCATTGAAGGAAGCCCAATTCCGGAGCAGCATCTCTGAGGTGCTGACGAAGGTGCGTGGATCAATTTCTTTGTCCCCGTCAAACTCGATCACTGATACGTAATCTTTCCCTGGCCGGAAAATGCGTTACGGGTACATAATCATCCCCGGCCGAAGGTCAACCATGCCGAAGGGACCTTTGCAATGACCCCTCGTCATTGGTGGTGTATCTTCACACAAATCAATCAACAGTGCTTCCATCAGTGGATCAGCCCCGGCTATTTCTGATAAGTCTGCTTCTTCGAACAAAGCTATAACATCTTCACCCATATCGAGCTCGGTGGTAACACTGTCCCCACGAATGGTGATTATCTCTCCATCTTGAACAAACTTGACACACTGGTGCAGAGTTGAGGCGATCCCATTGATTTGATGCAACCATGGCCTTCCTAACAGAGCGTTAAAGGTTGCTGGGACATCAAGGACTCGGAATTCTACGGGTATCGTCTTCTTATCGAACCACAGGTTTAAAGTAGCAATCCCAAGTATTGGACGAGACGTTGAATCGTAGGCTTTAACCGTGAGGGAGGAGGGTTGCAAATCTGTAGACTTGATGCCGAGTAGGTCCACAATTCTCGCTGGGAGAATGTTCATCCCAGACCCGTTGTCGATTAAAACTCGAGGTAGACGATGTTCACTTAATCGGACCGTGATGAAGAAAGGCTTGTTATGACCAGCTCTGAACTGGGGGAGGTCGAAGTCCGTGAAAGCTATTATACAGCGAGAGCTACTATTTCCAGGGCTCAGCGATTTTTCCTTTTCATTCCCGATATCATGCAGTATTCTTGGACTCTTCTTGTAACACTCAGCGTTTGAGATGATTGTGGCATTTTGCGTAGGAGGTGTATCAGACATTGCGCCGGTATCTAAGACCTTCCTTAAAGCTGAGATGCACTCAGGGAAAGTGACTTCCCCTTTGGTAATTCTGACGAGAATTATTGTTTCGCTACTGGGTGGGCTTGATCTGACAATAGTTACCCTTTCATCGGGGAAGACAGGAGTTAATCTTCCTTTTTCTAATAGATACTCAACCATCTGTTTGGATTGGACTTTTGAAAATCCCTTTCCCAAAGCACGATAAGCGGTATTAAACTCCATGACATCCATGTACTCAGCCCCAGCAAAATCCATGGCTTTCATGTCTTCGGTCATATAGTCGTCTTTCGAGACTTCTATGACTTTCTGACTGTCGATTTCCATTTCTTCGTACACCATTCTTCTCTCATTCTTGCAGACTGAGCAACCACAAGTGAAAGATTGACAATATCCGCTCTCTTGGTCCGATGTCGCGGTTCTGGCTACCTGAGTCCAAATGAGAAGTACTCGGGGTCCATTTCCGGGTATTGGGGCAATTAGGAAGGCGTCGTGCGGGTCCATAGGTATAAAGGCAACGGGAGTAGCTTCCAAGTCCATAACCCTTTTGAGCGATTCCAGGCATTCGGTGTGCCTAAGGGGTTCGGCAGTGACTCTTACAGCCTTGATGCCGTCCATTGTAGGAGAAGTAGAGAGGGATCCAATGACGTTAATGAATTCGTCATCCGCTGGAGGCTGGAAACCTGCCTTTTCAACTAAGGCTTCAATGAACTGCTTCCATTTACCGACTAACTTTCCGTAGGGGACATTGTGTTCCAATATCTCGGACTCATATTCATCTTTAGCTGGGTTAGGCTGCTGCTCGTCCTCCGAGGTGTTCGGGCATTGGCCACAGTCACATTTTGAGAAACATTCCTCATAGGGGTTGATTTCCATTGTCATCTCGTTTATCGGTGACCCTTCGTCGTCGCTGGCCGATAACCAACCATTATGCCTTGCATCCATGAGGTCGCTCCCGGCACTATCGTTCTGAGTGGATTCTGAGCTTAGGGCTTCAATTGATTCTTCACTCTCGTTGTCATCATCTTCATTGCTATCATCGGAACTGTCATCCCACATTTCTTGAACTTCAGTCAAAATAGAGCGCCAATCATATTCGAAAGGGGAGGATGGGCAGGTGCAACAACAGAGATTGTCATAGGCCCCCAAGGCTGGAAGAGGTGATTGCGAATCAGCTTCCCCTCCCAAAAATTGCGGGGGAAGAGTGAGAGGGGGAGGTATGTACTTGACTCCGGGTAGAATATAGAAACAATCTTCCTCCTCTGATTCTTCGTCCTTACTGTCTTCAGGGTTGTATCTGGTCCACCCGAGAGCCAGTTTACAGAGATGTACTGATTCAAGGTAGGCTTCGGCCTCCTTAATAATGAGTCTCAACACAGATGCTCGTCTGAAGCTCTCTTGCTCGATTCTTTTTGATTGTTCTAGCCATCTTGTATAAATGACTTTCTCGTGATTTGATCTGAATAGCCCCAGCCTGCAAAGATTCGCTTCCTTTTCTTCTGAGAAATAGCGATCTTCATATTCTTGCAAGAAACGGCTAAAGCGAGACCAGGGAGGATTGGTTTGTTCACTGCTTTCAGAGCTGAGAGGGAATCCAAACTTAGAATTTTTGACATCCTGCCCCGCATTCTGACCTCGATCTGGCCCTACACCTTGGCTGACATTCTGATTCTGAGCTGGATCAACACCCGCATTCGGACCCAATTCCGCTGAAACTTGTGAATCCGCCATTTCTGAGACTGCTGGAAATGAACCCCTGACTGGAGAGAAACTGATTAACCGACCACCCGGAACTCTGACCCAATACTTGCTCGCTGAAAGGGGGAGAGAACGGTTTTAGGTAGGGGAGAGGACAGGCTTAGGACGGACTCATGCATATGCTCTCTTTTTTTTTTATATTTTTATATTTTTTGTTTTTTTTTTATAAAAATGATTTTTATTGATCCTAGGAATGGTTGGAAAAGAGGGAAACCTTCTTTTTTGCATTCTACGCTTTTCCTGGATCAGTGGGTTCCATCACTACGTCTATAGACCCCCTGTATTCCACCTGTATTTCACCTCCGGGACGGACAATCCCGGCAGAGGTCCTATAGGGCACGTGGAACCCACCAATCGAAAGGGAGAACGAACCTATGGGCATACGAGCCAAAACAAGTCAAACTCGGGGTTTTCAAAACCAAGTCCAAGTCAACGTCTAAACTCGGGAGGAGAGAGGGTCGGACGTACGTTTGAATGTACGAGACCGCAATTTGCAGGTAAAACCCTGGAAGAATTGGGCATGACCTCTCCTCTTTTCGAGTTGGAAATCTGGCATGGCCTCTCGTCGCTTAGCGGCGAAATTTCGGCATAACTCTCGTTAGTATGCGTTAAGAATTCGACATGGTCCCGTGTTGACACATGCCGAGAACGCGTCATGACTTCTCACGAAGCCAAGCCGAGAAATCGATATGTACCTACGTCGAGATATGTAGAGATCTTAACGTGTACTTACGCTTGAATTATGTCGTAATTCCGACACGAAGAGGGAAAGTATGCCAAGATTTTTGGAGATGATGCATGATTCGGACTTTGTGAGAAAATTTTGAAAACCGAGTTTGAAAATGTTTTGAAAAGCATTGGCCAAAAACCAACCGGTCACGGTAGAAAGTGTGTCAGGGACAAGTGTTGGCTGACTCACAGGCTAGGAGGAATTTAGGCGCTCAAGCGTTAGCGAAACATGCCACTTTCCGCGATGCCGTCCGTACACTCCCGGGTTCTAACTCTATGTGCGGGTAGCATGCGAGTAGTGTGAGGGTATTTCCTAGGAAAAATAACTTTTTTGCTTTTTTGTAAAAGATTTTTTTTATGCAATATGCAAAGGAAAAACAAGAGAATGAGTCAAAGCATGACAAAAGGGGACTGCCCCAAATGTCAGAATTTACCAGTAGCTGTAGTCCAGCGTCATCCTGCCCTGTTCTGATCAACGGGAAGAGCAAATTGCAAGGGGCAAGCCCCGGCTCCCAAGAATGCCACGTACCAAAGAGTATGGCAAGGCTCACATGAGCACACAAAATGACACACATACACACACAAGGAGAGTGTCGAAATTGTCCAAGTTGATTTGAAGAAAGTTAGACCCTCTTAAGAAAAACTTTTCTCTTTTTTTCAGAAAATAGAAGAATGATACTGGTACGTGGGATTTTTAGACCACCATTTATCCCAAGCCCCGGGTTAGGGAGCGATACAGGAAGGTCAGTGGTTTCCACCTATATACCAAGTATCGTCTTCATCATTTTTTTTTTTTAAAACAAAAGTTTTTCAATGTTTTCCCCAGCGGAGTCGCCACTGAATGAACGCTCGCCCGAAAAGAAATTTATCAAATATCATTTTTCCTTTTTAAAGGGGTTTTTGTGTTGTAATGATATGATAAGTTTTTGAAAACTTCGGTTTTGGGAGTCGCCACGCCGTTTTTTAAAGGAAAACATTGAAAAACCTATTTTTAAGAGTATTTTGGGTTCGGGAGTCTGGTTACGTGTTTGGGAAGAACTAGAGAGTTCACCCAACACGTCTCTTTCGAGACTTTCAATCAACATTGGACAATTTTGGACGTTCAAAGTGTGTGTGCAATATGTGTCGATGAGCAAGGCATGCAAATTTGGCATTTTTCATTGATAATGTATAAGCTGGATACAACTTGTGAGCCATGACAGGGGGCCACACCCTTTACATATTATGGTTGTCACAACAAGGCAGAAGGTAAGACATTCTGCCCAGAGAGATCTGATGTCGTCCGACACAGGACCTCCCAGAAAGAGGGTGTCGCACGACATGATGCCTCATGGTCAGATTGTCTTTTACAATGACCAAGCTATTCTGGAACTGCAATGACATTTATTTGACTCATTGGAGACACTATTTGAAGGTCTAAGCTCAATTTTGGATTGACGGGAGTGGGCAAAGTCACGATAGACTTTGAATGATACGGATGTCATATGACATAGAACGTCCGAAGTTATCCATGTCATATGGCAAACCGCCTCCGATAAATCGCACCCAAACAGATCTTAGGCACCCAAATAGTGGCTTATGAGCCACAGTTGCTCAGGCAAGCTTCGATTTACAAAGGGGGATCAATCACAGCAGATCTGAAGTCCAAGAACAGCTTTGCAGCCTTTAGGGATCCCCATATCGTATGACACAGGATCTCTTGAGAGTCCTGTGTCGTCCGACAAGGGTAGGCCATTTCTGTGCCCTTCAGACTGTTTGATTTCCCCTTTGTTCTAAAGCAAACCAAGCAACTTTATGAACTGTAAACAGTAATATGACAATATAATATGAGTATAATGGGAGGATCACATGGCTTTAGTGGCCAAATGTGATGAATCTCATATTTTTGGCCACTTTGAAGTAGCCATCACCTCCTAACTCGATGCAAATGCGTAAAGATTGAAACTTTATTGATCCTAATGTGACCAAATGTCCAGATCTGAGGTGGGGAGAAGTGAATATTGAAGATTCACTTCTCCACCACCTTTATCATGCAAAAATCCTGATTTTTACATAATATTAAAGCAAATAAGCATGCAAGGTAGTATGAATGTATTAAAGGCTATTTAAAGAGGGAAAAGGTTTTAGTGGCTACCTATTGTAGTCCACAAAGTGAGATCACCAGTAGTATGGTGTCCACCCCTTCTACACACCAACAAAGGAAGCTTCTTTGGATCTTGACCTTGAAGTGTGTGAGTGTGTGAGGAGGGAGGTGAGTGTGTGTGTGTGTGAGAGAGAGAGAGAGACTCCTTTTGGGCAGAGTTTCCCCTCTATTATACTGATCCTCCCCAAATCCTCTCTTCCAGTCCTCTAAAATGATCAGCCATGCCTTGTATTTATAGGCAGGCTGATGGGAAGGCCTTTGTCGTCCGACAGGGGCAGTTAAACCGCCTTAATGTCTTTCCATGTCGGATGACAGCGTACACCTTTTTGGCATATTGGGCCGAATGTTTGGCAGGCCCAATGGGTTGGATGTCTTGTGGGATATTTGGACTTAATATTGCATTTTTGCAATTATATAAGCCCAAAAATCAATTAAAGTGGACCCAAACATGAGTTCGGATCGGGGTACTCACACATTCTTGTTGCACGATCCATTAGTGGTCACTTTACTTTTAGCAACCTTCAATCATTTGGCTTGCAATTTGTAATAGTTAGGTATCATTATTAGTGCACTTTCACAAATTCAAGTTTTGACCAAATTTGGTAGAGGACGTAGCAGTTATTTAACACTGGGAACCTCTTCAATCAACTGTGTCATTTCCTTTTATGTTTGGTTATTATTTGTGTTGTTGTAACCGGTTGACAATCTCTCAACTGCTCACAACCTGTTGATTCTAGCTACTGCTTACCTGTTTGTCTTTACTTGAAAATACAACTGTTGCATGAGATTTTAACTTACTCTTTGAAAATCCCTTGCCTAACCGATTTGTGTGAGTACCATAACCGATATCATTTCCGCTGTGCAAACTAGTCCCATCGGTTAGCCCTTGAGAATAGATACTCAACATTTTCAAAAGGTTTTTAAGAGTTTTAAGAAAAAGTTTTAACAGGCTATTCACCCCCCCTCTAGCCTGATTCCTACCAATTGGGCCTAACAAAGAGATAAACATCAGTTTTTTTTTAAAAAATCATATTTGCTAAAATTATTAAAAATAATTATTCTAAAAAATATTTTGCTGAAAAAAAATTATTAAATATTATCATGATTATGCTAAATAATAATTAAAAATATTAGTTTTAATAATAAAAATATTTTTTTGCCAAGTTGAAAAAAGACTAGCGATTAACATGAGAAAAAATAATAAGTGAGGGACCTATTTTTGAACAAGTTCAACCCCTTAATTCACAGTTTACCCCTTCAACGTCATTTTGATTCAGTTAGTTCCAAAAATCGTTAAATTTTAGACGAAATTTTAATGAAGGGCGAATATACTCTCATTTTACATTAGTTTAGGGGCTAAGATGTCAATTATCGACGTTAGGGGCATATCTACATCCAAAGCCTAATTTCAGGGGCATAATTATGTATTTACCCCTTTCCAAATCATGGAAAACCGGCTGACCGCACTTGAAGCTGCTACAAATGGTGAAGCTACAGAGCTTAGAAGAGTATTGCAAGTAGTTGGTGCTGAGGCTTCTAATTTTCATATGCCAAAAGATCTTCCTCCAGCCCCTGCTCCTCGAGTTGACCCTGCTGTCAACAACTACATCAACATAAGGGATCATGACAGCTTGAACCTACCTCCTCCTCCTTCTCGTCGTTGAAGATTGATGATTGAAGAATGAAGACTGAAGCCTAAAGACTTTGGAAGCCATTTGTTTTTTATGCTTCCTTATTATGTTGAAACTTTTTGTAAGCCACAATTTCTAATCTTTAAGTATGAATTAATTGCATGCATCATTATGGTTTTTGAAAAATTTATTTATTCAAATTACTTGTTTGTAGGATAATGATTGCATTATTTCTTAACTCATGCATATAACTTAAAATGTATATCTTATACTTGATGTTTATACATTTAGTTTACAAGCACTCATATATTTCATGTTAACATTTTTTAATACACTATATGTTTGTTTCTTACTCTTTATATGAAGTTAGAAACCTATAACTTAGGCTTAGTATATGCATTAACTTGGGACACGAGTTACCATATTTAAACTTTTGTACATGTTTTTACCAATTACAATGAATTAGCCTTTGTTATAGTAGATAATGGTCTCAATCAAATAGGGGGCAATTGTTGGGTATGCTTATTATAAACAATTACTATTACTTGATTTAATTGATACGATCACCTATTTTATTTTACATTTACTTTAGGAACATATGTATGATGTTATGTACTTCAAATTTTTAGCTAAGTCTATTTTTTATATTAGAGTTACTTAGGCTTTATAAGGATAGAATTTTAAAGTGTTTTGCACAAAAAGGACTAAAATGGCTGACCGCGCGATCGACCATATGGCTGACCGCACAGGTCATTGCAAAGCATCAGATGGAATGTGGTTGACCGCAAGACGGACTGTACTACACTACTGCCCTTAGCCAATTTGAAGAGCTTGAATTTTGAAAATCAAATCTTGGTATAATTGACTATGTCCACAACTCAGAGTTAACTTATACCGCTTCAGAGTTCACTATGAGAATTTCAAAAACGAGACAACTATTTTCATTCGTACAAAGACGCACCACCTTTACACTAACCTCTGCAATATGAACACAAAAAGGAATTTTGCTCCAATTAGACATTAACAGCACATTGATACTTATCCAATAAGGATTTCCATCGGCTACTTGATCACCCAATGATATAAAGAGGCCTTGTGTTAAAGACATGAAGATTGTCAGAGATATTGTTGTTGAAATCCTCAATAAGTGTTCAAACCCATACTCAGATTTCCAGAATCTTTTGAATTTTCAAAAACTTCATCTTCAAGCCTTCAAGAAACATTCCTTACCCATAAATCTCTCAATCCTTGTAACCACAACAAGATTCATCAAGCTCTAATACTTCTATTATAAGGAAATTTTGAATCTTGAACACACACATACCCCCCCCCCCCTTGAAATCAATCTTGTTGATTGAATTAATTGGGATAAACTGGTTACTGTCTATTATTAGCTTAATAGAAAATATAGTTAGATTTGATATTAATTCTCAACTTTATAATCCTTGTAACAGTAGCTCAAAGATCTAAATATACTATCTCCCTTAGAAAATTCAACACTAACCATCTTTGTAGAGGATTTAGACCATTTACGATTGAACCTATCCAATTACCTACTTCAACACTTTCTGCACTTTACATAGTTTGTTCTTTAGTTGCTTATTGTTCCTTGTGTTTGATCTTCAATGATATCCAACCTTATTGTGAATTGTGTTTATAGTAGAAATCTGTATTAGCATATTTTTCATCCTTACGGTTGACTACACTTTCCCATTTGCGGTTGACTACTCATTTTCATTACTACACTTTTTATAATTAGAAACTTTCGCTATACATTTTACTATATTAGTAGTTGGTTTTTACTTGAACACACTTTAAATATATTAAACAAATGTTGATTTTTGAAAAGGGTTACAAAAATTTTATAAAACTATTCACCCCCTTTTAATTGTTTTTAATACCTTGTTGCACACCAATACAACTATCAAATTACTTTGTTAGATAAGTATATTGTCAATTAAATTAAATTACTTTGTTAGATAAGTTTATTGTCAATTAAATTGAACTTCAGAAGCAACAAAGAATAAAATTCCCCATTAGCCAACTTGCTAAAGTTAGAGACCATATATTGTGGCAGTGATTGTGAGAGTTGCTCGATCCGCCGTCATTCATGAAAAGGATGGCAGCATTTCGACAGATAATTGTGCTTTGTATGCACTTTAGTACTTTAATTAAGATTTTTCATCTCTTTATTTGGGGGAAACAAAGATAAAATTAGTTTGTGACATATTAGGACCAGATATTAAGTTACAATTTGGGACGAGGCCAGACAACTTACTCGCCTCTTTGGTCTCGAGGATCGTATGCTTTCTCTCATATGATGTGATCTAGATGGTCTTTTTATTAGAATTGGGTAATCATTCCATTAAAATGCCTTAATAAGGATGAGGATATCAAAACTTGTATGTTGAATCAATTATATTCTTCAAGTTGATGTGGGACAAATGGGGTTATAACACGTCACCTCAGGTGTAGGCTGACATGACCATCAGATTTACACGTGAACCATTAAAACGCTAGCATACCATTAGCTCTAAAATTGTCAATGGCTTCACTGGAAAGAGATGTTACCGTAGATGTTACCCAACACCTTGGATAATACACTGACGGACAGCACACACACCACAAAACTAAATAGTTTGAAAAAGATTTGTGTAGCGGAAATAAATAACACAAGATATAATTTTCTCAAGTTATATAAATATATAAATTGAGTGTGACTAGATGGCGAAGACTTTATAATCAATATAGAACAATTACAAAGCCGAAAGTTTCCTATAGCTAAAACAATGATAATGCTCTATGGAACTAATGAGACAAAGCACGAATCCTATCCTTAGCCAACACTCTCTTAAACATTCAGTGTTTAAGCTAGAATCACAAGGGAGGAAGGATTATAAGAACCAAAACTACTTTGTCTCTCTTGTGCTAAGGTGTGTGTGTTTGATATTTGGTATTTGGCACATCTTCAAATGAATCACACCTAGCCTATTTATAACCTTCAATTGCCTTGGAGGCTACTCCAAAATAACAGCCCTTGATGTTAAAATCGTGTGAGAGGAGTGGAGAGATTTCTTGGCTTGATTTCCTCTTCATGCGCCAACTTCTCCTCCTTTATAGCAACCGAAACTTGATGCCCAAGTCCTTACTTTATATCCTTGTACTCTCTTGCTTTCTTGGCCTTGTACTTCTTTCAATAATCAGAAACAACCTTAAAACTTGGTCTTCCCACATTTTTGCTTCTTCATCAACAAATGTGAGCCAAGTAAAAGTTACACATAAATCTCCTATTTATGTGGAACTTATCTTCAACCTTATTCCATGTCTTTAGCTATTATTCCAATCATGTTTTAACCTGAAATATGGACCAACAAACACATATATCTTGTAAATAATATTAGACATTAGGATATAAAATAATATGGAAAGAATTATTAAATTACAAATCATTCCAGTTCGGGTAACACCCAACTGCCAGTGATAGCACCTGTGGTAACACCCACAGTCTGTACTAACAATCTCCCCCATAATTTATAATTTCTTTCCAAACTCTAAAGTGCTGATCCCTGCAAGAAAAAGTTAGCCATAACAGAGTAACTTCATAGTTATCAACTCCCCCATAATCAAGGAATTAACAACCACAATGATTTATCACAAAATACTAATTATTAAAACATATTTTCCAAAATAAGTTTTCCAAATAACTAGCAACCTAAAGTTCCAAAGATAAATCAAAGCTACTGAGCTACTCCCAGTTTAAACAACCCTACAAGTTTAACCAAAAGCAAATAAACAAACCACCAAAGTATTTAAAACATGTTCCGAATAAAAACATAAAAGTAAATTGTTTTATCAACCACAAAGTACCATAACCATAAGAGTGGCAACATCAACCTTCAGGCAATGTTTTGCAATCACTCTTCTTGCTCATCATCAGCTCCTTCTTCTTCATCATGTTCTTCCCCTTCTTAATCTCCAGCATTTGTGGCAGCACCTTCAGTAACATCTGCAGCAGCACCACTAGCATCTCCACCACCACCACCACTTGGACCAACTCCATCAGCACTATCATCTCCCCCAGTTTGGGAAGAAACCTGCCGAATAAACTCATCAGTAATTTCCTTGAGCTTAGTCCATCCTTGCACAATCTCGGTAATGGCAGTAGTTTGTTTGTGGAGAAATGCCAAAATTGTGGTCTTTGGTATTGTTGGTGAATCATTCCCCAAGAAATTGTACACATTTGCAAGAACATGAGCTGCATCTTTACCTGAAAAACTTGGAGATTTCGAAGTAACATTTGGGGTAACAGTATGAGTAACACCCTGAGCATGAACTGCATCACTTGACCCTATTTCCTTTTCCTTAGACCAAGGAAGATCACCTGTGAACCTCACACTCTTGGTGTTCTTCTTAGTCAGCTGAGTATCTATAGCATAGAGATCAATGTTTGGAGTGTACTCATCCGACTCTTCAATGGGCATTTTTTGAGATTTCAAAATTTGGAAAATCAAGGAAGGAAACATTGTAATATCTTTTCTTCTACCCCACGAAGCCAAATGTTTGAAAATCAGTCTACCCAAGTTCACCCTTTGATTTTTCCCCAACTTGTACAATATCTCGGCTTGTTGCAAAGTCACATATTGTTCATTAGTTGTAGGAACCCAATTAAAAATGCAAAGCTTGTGAAGCACGACAAAGAGTGAAGTGAGACGGGAAGCAAGAAAATGAACTTTGGTTTTGGGATTGGGATTCTTGGGCCATTCATGCACGACATTATTCGAAATAAACTAGCAATTTCATCCTTATGCACGAGAGGACTATCATCATCCACATTGGAGAGTCCTAAAGTCTTGTTGATCAAAGAAGGGGTAGTGGAAAAAATTCAATTCCTTAAAAACACCTTGCCATATTGATCGGACTTATCATTTTTTAGGTTTGCATGAAGATTGGCATAGAAATTTTTGACAATTGCCTCAACAAATTTCGAAGGATGCAAATTTGCTTTCAAAAAGTTTCTATCTTCCAAGAAATGATACACACCATGCGTTTTAAAATCAACCTCATCAATGTACTTTTCTTTGAGAATTTTCGTTTCATTGTGCCTTAACCAAAACTCCATGTTTTCTTTTCGATAAAATTCCAATGAGAAGTAAGGTTTTGGAAAAGCTACATTTACATCATCAAACTCTTTCTCAAGAAAATCAGAGGATTCAGAATAGGCAAACTCACTAATTGAAGACTTTGAAGCCTTAGAAACAGAAGGTGTTACCTTGGGTGTTGCAGCTCTCTTGGTAACATCTTTGACAACAGCCTTTTTCCCTTTTCCCTTTACGTTTCTTTTCACCACTTCATACAAAGGCTCTTCTTCCTCAAGCTCCCAATCTTCAAAAGTCTCAACAGATTGACTCCTCTCGGCATCGACATGGAAATCTTCATCTGAGACATGAGCGGAGGAGAGACCAAGGGATGATTCTTCAGAGACTTCCACGGGTTCAGAGGAAGTATTTGAGGTCCCTTTGCTCCTCATGGCAGTGAGCCTACTCGAGCTCCTCTTTTTGGTGAGATGACCCGAGGGTTTTTGAGCAATGGCTTTTCTTTTGGGTTTCTTGGTTGACGAAACAGGGGGTAAAGGTGGTATCATCACAATGGGCAAGGGTTGCGCCATTGTTGTCACCAAAGGAGGATCATCAACCGACATTGTCATCCCCGGAGACACATTGAGAGGGGTGGTCGAAGTGTCCATTTGGCTTGGACCACTTGAGCCAACGCCCGAAGAGACCTCCAATGGGGCAGATTGCTTCTTGGTGGGGTTACCATGGTTAGGGTTTAGGAAGGTTTTTGATTTTGGAAGGTTTTGATTTTGGAAGGTTTGAGAGAGAGAGAGAGAGTGACGGTGACGGAGGGAGAGTTATACCATGTAGAGAGAGAAGGGGGTGGAACGGTTTGCTTAGAGAGAGAGAGAGAGAGGAGAGAAAATAGGAATTTAGTTAGGAAATTTAATTTGACAAGACTTATCCCACTATCATAATTTATCTCCTATATTTACTCTAATTTAATTACTCAACCTCCCCCTATTTTCTAGCCACAAAAAATAATTACTTTAAATATTTACTCAACCTCCCCCTATTTTCTAGCCACAAAAATTAAATACAAACTCCTCACATCAAAATAAAGACATCCGACCATTATTTTGAAAAAATATATTTTTTTTTCATTTTTTTTTTCATTTTCAGAGTTTTTTTAATTTTTAAGGATATAAAAAAAAACGAAAATAATAAACAAAACAAATATACATAGTCCATATGGTTTTTGAAAATCAAATCCCTAGATTTTAGAACTTAGTTATTTGAGTTGTTTATCAAAGATAAAATTGGTTAGTTAAAAACTTTTTCAAACTTTGTAAACTCTTAATCAGTAAAAAGACTTTCAAAGTTTAAGAATTTAAATAACATAATCAAAAATAAAGAAAAAAAAATATAATATAGCTCATACAAATATGTTAATGGCAATGATGGTAACACCTAGGACAACACATATGATAAAAACCCCTTGATAAATATTTTCATTTTCAAGCATTTTAGGCATAACAAGCTTAGCCATTTTCAAGCATTTAAGGCATAACAAGCTTGTAAGAACATGAGGCATAGCAAGTTATAAAATTCTTTTACATTTCTTTAAACAAGGAAGCATCGTAGTAACGAGCTCCGTGCCCCGAGTCTTATTTTAAGTGTAAAGATTCATTGATTTATGCCTTTCAAGTAGGGTACACTGTAGTAGCGAGCTCCATGTCCCTAATACTAAGCACAAATCACTTCATACATTCTCAATGACAAGAGTACATCGTCGCCACGAATGCTATGCCCCGAGCTCGAGAGAATGGTATGGTATAAGAATTGCCTCTTTGCCTTTTTATTTATCATATACCAACATTAGTGACTTTGTCACTTTAAGCACAAAGGGAGTTTTTAGAAAATATGTTATTCAGGGTGTTATCCTACCATAACAAAAAGGTCAGCATGTGCAGCCGTGAGAACTCTCATAGCTCAGAGAAGTATGGGAACCCTCACAGCACAGAGACTAAAACCAAACAAGCAAAAACATGTATTAGTATACATGTGTTACCCCAGGTGTTATCAGCACCCATGGTAACACCTTACAATAGAGGACATTTTTTAGAGAATACAAAGACCAAGAGATCTCTTTAGACTAGATAATCTATCATGGTCTAAGGGTTTGGTGAAAATATCAACAAGTTGATACTTTGTATCAATATGCTCTATATTTATTATCTTTTTATCTACCATATCTCTTAAAAATGATGACAGATGTCAATATGTTTGGTACGGGAGTGTTGTACGGGATTTTTGGAAATATTAATAGCACTCAAGTTATCACAGTATAAGGTCAAGATATTGTTATCAAGACCATAATCATCAAGCATGTGTTTTAACAAATTAGATGTGAACAACAACTACCGGCTGCTACATATTTTGATTCAGCCGTGGATAATGAAACACAATTTTGTTTTCTACTATACCATGATACTAAATTATTTCCCAAGTAAAAACATCCCCCACTTGTACTTTTCCTAACATCTATATCCCCTGCCCAATCCGAGTCACTAAAGCCTACTAAATTAGTATTAGTATCTTTACTATTCCAAATCCCTAAATCACTAGTTCCAGATACATATTTAATGATATTTTTTACTGAATTTAGGTGAGACACTTTAGGATTGGATTGATATCTAGCACATACGCACACACTGTACATCAAATTAGGACGACTAGAAGTAAGTTAAAGGAGGCTACCTATCATAGAACGATATAGGGTTGGATCAACATCTTCTCCCACTTGATCCTTTCCAACTTTGAGAGAAGTCCCCGTAGGAATTTTCGAGCTCTTCAAACCTTCCAACCCAAACTTCTTCACCAAGTTCTTTGCATATGCTTTGAGAGATAAAAATCCCTTCACTTGATTGCTTAACCTGCAAGCCTAGAAAGAATTTAAGTTTCCCCATCATGCTCAATTCAAATGTTGATGTCATAGCCTCTACAAAATCATTTAAACAAGTTTTTGATGTAGAGCCATATACTATGTCATCAACATAGATTTGAACCATGACAAGTTCTTTTCCATGTTTAAGAATGAACAAGGTCCTATGTGCTTCTCCTCTAGTAAAACCATACTCTAGTAATAAACTAGTTAACCTACGATACCATGCACGTGGAGCTTGCTTTAACCCATAAAGAGCTTTATCAAGTCTATACACATGGTTTGGTTGAAATGGATCTTCAAAGCCTTTTGGTTGTTCAACAAAAACTTCCTCATCTAAGTATCCATTTAAAAATGCTGCTTTGACATCCATTTGAAACAATGTGATTTTAAGAAAACAAGCAATGGCCAATAAAAGTCTTATTGACTCAATTCTAGCCACGGGTGCAAAGGTTTCGTCATAGTCGACACCTTCCACTTGTGTATAGCCTTGAGCCACAAGACGAGCCTTGTTCCTAACAATGTTACCATATTCATCGGTCTTATTTTTAAAAATCCATTTTGTCCCAATAACATTAGTATTTGTGGGACGGGGTACTAAAGACCAAACATTGTTACGAGAAAATTGATCAAGTTCGTCTTGCATTGCTTGAATCCAGAAATTATCTTTCAAAGCTTCAATCACATTTTTAGGTTCTACGGATGAAGTAAAACAAGTGTATGTTACCTTTGAGTATGTGGTGGACATGCACACATACCTCACCATGTCACGATAACTAATGGGATCCTTACGTCTTGTTTGTACACCTTCATTCACCTCCCCAATTACTTGAGTTGTAGGATGATTCCTACTGATTCTAGGTGGAGGATCTCTTCTCACATTCTCGTGAACCTCAGTTTCAACTCCTTCTTGATCTTCATTCGCTGGACTGGAATTAGGTGCTATATGAGGAATTATCTCATCAACGGTAACACCCTGCTCAGTTTCTGTGTTACTATCAGTGTTAGCACTCGTGATAACACATGTGGTAACACCTTCTGGACTGACTTCTTCCAACAGCTCCAAGGGTGTCTCTTGAACACTTTCTCCTGCAATACTTGAGTGATCATCAAAAACAATATTCATAGATTCTTGGATGGTTTTTAACCTTAGATTAAATACCCTATATGCACGACTATTTGAAGCATTCCCAAGAAAAATGGCCTTATCTCTCTTAGAGTCCAATTTTGCTAAGTAGTCCTGATCATTGAGAATGTAACACACACAACCAAAGACATGGAAATAATGAACTTTTGGTTTCCTACCATTCAAAATTTCGTATGGAGTCATGGTTATGCCGGATCTTAGAAAACTCTATTGGCCGTGTGACAAGCCGTATTTAATGTCTCTGCCCAGAATCTTTTCAAAATTCTTTTCGAAAATAACATCACAAGA
This sequence comes from Adenophora triphylla var. japonica, assembly GCA_022495995.1. Classification (NCBI taxonomy): domain Eukaryota; kingdom Viridiplantae; phylum Streptophyta; class Magnoliopsida; order Asterales; family Campanulaceae; genus Adenophora; species Adenophora triphylla. The sequence continues at coordinate 653,563 of JAFEMH010000627.1, read as the reverse complement.
GTCATTTCAAGTAAAGTCCTATTTTTCCTTTCAGCTACCACATTATGTTGAGGTGGTTTTGGAGCTGAAAATTCATGGTGAATACCTTTTCTTTCACAAAAATTTGAAAAAGAAACATTCTCAAATTCCCTCCCATGATCGGACCTAATTCGAAAAATTGAAGCACAAAACATGTTTTTGATCTTAGAGTGCAAGATTTTGAATTTTTCAAAAGTCTCAGATTTTTCCCTTAAAAAATAAACCCAAGTAAATCTTGAAAAATCATCAACAATGACATAAGTATATTTCTTGCCTCCAAAACTTTCTATCTCAAGTGGACCCATTAAATCCATATGCAAGAGTTGAAAACAATGTGTTGTGTCAGTGTGTTGCTCATGGTGTTGGGCAGCACTATGGGTAACACGAGTTTGTTTCCCTTTGAGACAATCCTCACAAACAATTTTTTGTTTAAGATCAAGACTAGGAATGCCTTGGACAGCATCTAGTTTAACTATCTTTTCTATGTTACGAAAGTGAACATGTCCCAACTTTTGATGCCACAATGTAGTGTCATCAATTTTTGCCGAATGGCATACTTGCTTGTCTTCAACAAGATAACAATTATCATTAGATCTTGTACCTGTCATCACACAATTGTTAGTCTTATCATAAACTTCACAAGTATCTTTATTAAATTTCACCTCTAAGTTGTCATCACAAAGTTGACTAATGCTAATTAAATTAGCTACAAGACCATCAACATGTAAGACATTCTTTAAGGCTGGAAATCCAGACACATTTAGTGTCCCTTTCCCAATGATATTACTCTTGCTCCCACCACCATACGTTACACTACCCCCATGAACCATTTCATAGTCTTTTAAAAACAATTTTGTTCCTGTCATATGACGTGAACATCCACTATCAAAGTACCAAGAACCTTCAATATTTGTTTTTAAAGCAGTGTAAACAACATCACATCTCAGATTAGCTTTAGGTTTACACACCTTTTTTGAATTTTTACCATTCTGACGGGGGTGTGTTATCCTGTGTGCTGGGCAACACATTAGGTAACACCAAGGGGCTGGATAGTTTTTTCGAAATAACATGGCATTTATTTTTAAAATGTCCAGGTGTGTGACATTATTGACACACTTTCCCTTTGTCACATGGTTCTTTTGAAGAAGAATCTTTGTCAAAAAAATGTTCCTTAACAAAACAATTCTCATTATCATTTCTAGACAAAGTAGAAATAATACTATTCAAAGATTCTTGGAAACCAATACCTGCTTTGAGAGGTGTACTCAAGTTCAAGGTCTCATCCAATTTGGTAGATTTGGTGTTGAGTTTTTTCAAGGTGGTTTCGGCTAGAGTCAACTTGCCCTTGACTCTTTCAAGCTCGACTTCTCTCTTGGTTGCTTGAATCTCCATATGAGTCACATAGGCCTGGAGTCCTTCATTCTTCTTGGTTAAGGACTTAACCAAATTGTTCTCTTTCTTCCATTCAACGAGCAACTCCTCATAAAGGTCTTTTAACCCAGAAATGAGGTCATCTTTGCTCTGCTCATCCTCTTGTGTACTTCCTATATCTGGGTTAGAAGAACCAACAAAACAAACAACATTATTATCACATAATTCATCATACCTGTCGGGTGTGATCACAGATGTTATCTCAGACTGGATAGCACCTTGGGTAACACTGTCACCATCCGTGTCACTTACTGTGACAAACATGGTTGTTTGATCAGATTCTTCCTCCTGAGATGGTCCTTCATCCTCATCATCACTAAGAGAAACCCATAGGTTCTTTCCTCTCTTCCTTAGAGTATTTGCACACTCATTGGAATAGTGACCCCAACCCGAGCATGCATGACATTGAATGGATTCAATGTGTTTCAGATCAGACCTTAACTGATCTGAAGATGCTCTCCTTGGATTAGATTTTGGGTTAGATGGGAAGGTCCTTTTTGGCATCGAATCATAAACTTTGGTTTGCTTCTCCTTTGCTTTCACCTGCATTTTTTCATTGTTATACTTTCTAACCATAGAATTGTATTTTCTAGCAAGTAAAGCAACACTAGCATTTTCATCAATTTCTTCAAAAATCTCATCTTCATTTTCTTCCAAAGAACTTGAGGTTTGAGTTTTCAAAACAACATTTATCCCTTAAGATGCTTCACTTTGATCTAGGAGATTTAACTCAAAGTTTTTCAAAATACTCATTAAAAAATTGATATCCATAGTTGAAAGATTGTGAGCCTCTTCAATAGATGAAACTTTCATATTAAAACGCTCAGGAAGGGTTCTAATTGCTTTTGAGACAAGTTGTTTGTTAGTAAATGGTTCACCCAACAATTGGCACTCATTAGCAATATCAAATAATTTTTCAAAATAAGAAGGAATAGTTTCATTTTCACCCATCCTTAATTTTTCAAATCTGCTAGTGAGACCCCTAAGCTTAGTTTCACGCACACTTCCATCACCTTCACAAAAACATTGTAAAATGTCCCATGCTTCCTTTGCAATGGAACTATTTTGAATAAGTTTGAAAATATGCATATCAACCCACTCAAAAATGGCATTAAGTGCCTTTTCATTGAAATTAGCTTGGTTGATCTCTTCCATAATCCATTCTGATTCAGGTTTGACTTGAACGTCACCATCCTCATCAGCAGGTAACATTGGTAAGGAGTAACCATTTGTTATAGATCGCCATGCTCGAAGATCAATTGATATGATATGCGAGCGTAGACGGATCTTCCAATAACAATAATTCGAGCCATCTAACACAGGAAGAACCTTATGATTAGGATTAGCTGGATCATAAGCCATGACACCTAAACCAAGCACTTAGTATCGTCAAGTGACCTGCTCTGATACCAATTGAAATTGTCAATGGCTTCACTGGAAAGAGATGTTACCGTAGATGTTACCCAACACCTTGGATAACACACTGACGGACAGCACACACACCACAAAACTAAATAGTTTGAAAAAGATTTGTGCAGCGGAAATAAATAACACAAGATATAATTTTCTCAAGTTATATAAATATATAACTTGAGTGTGCCTAGATGGCGAAGACTTTATAATCAATATAGAACAATTACAAAGCCGAAAGTTCCCTATAGCTAAAACAATGATAATGCTCTATGGAACTAATGAGACAAAGCACGAATCCTATCCTTAGCCAACACTCTCTTAAACACTCAGTGTTTATGCTAGAATCACAAGGGAGGAAGGATTATAAGAACCAAAACTACTTTGTCTCTCTTGTGCTAAGGTGTGTGTGTTTGATATTTGCTATTTGGCACAACTTCAAATGAATCACACCTAGCCTATTTATAGCCTTCAATTGCCTTGGAGGCTACTCCAAAATAACAGCCCCTGATGTTAAAATCATGTGAGAGGAGTGGAGAGATTTCTTGGCTTGATTTCCTCTTCATACGCCAACTTCTCCTCCTTTGTAGCAACCGAAACTTGATGCCCAAGTCCTTGCTTTATCTCCTTGTAATCTCTTGCTTTCTTGGCCTTATACTTCTTTCAATAATCAGCAACAACCTCAAGGCTTGGTCTTCCCACATTTTTGCTTCTTCATCAACAAATGTGAGCCAAGTAAAAGTTACACATAAATCTCCTATTTATGTGGAACTTATCTTCAACCTTATTCCATGTCTTTAGCTATTAATCCAACCATGTATTAATCTGAAATATGGACCAACAAACACATATATCTTGCAAATAATATTAGACATTAGGATATAAAATAATATGAAAAGAATTATTAAATTACAAATCATTCCAGTTCGGGTAACACCCAACTACCAGTGATAGCACCTGTGGTAACACCCACAGTCTGTACTAACAAGCTCAAACCAACAAGGATAACAACCATCATCAACTTAGTCTAGCTTTAATACCATAATAAAGTATAAGTTTTCACCTTAAAACCAATTAATGTCAAGGGGAGTGACCCATGATCATTATAAGTCATATGTAAGGTTTGTCAATTTTCGATTTGGGATAGTATCTCTAACACGTCCCTCACGTGTAGCCAGGCTTTGCCAAATGCATATAACGTGTACTTATTAATCGGGTGACGTGTAGCAACATCTGGGCCATTGGGATTGTACGTTTAACGGAAATGCTCTGATACCATATAAGAATTGGGTCATCATCACATTAAAAGGCATTGTTGAAGGGTGAGAATATCCAACCTTATATTTTAAATCAATTATATTTTACAAATTGACGTGTGACAAATGGGGTTATAACACTTTTTACTTTCCCTATCTGAACATATGCCTTTGTTTTCAAAAATGGGGGCAAAGAAAATGGTCAATAAAAGAGGTATTTCTTAGTCTAGGTGAGTGTTTTCCATCAATTTCGAGACAGATTTACATGACAATGAATTATTGTATTGTCCATTAGGTTCTTACACGACAAAATGACAGGAAGATGGATTTCTATAGACATTCTAAGAAACATTAAGTTAAAATAAAATTGTATTTGAAAATCACATGATTTTTTTTTCTTTTTAAAAATATTATTTGATACATGGAGTGGCAAATATTTCAAGGTTCAATAAGCTGCGAATTTTTGAATCGGATTTGTCAAAAAAAAATAAAAAAATATATTCTGTTTTAAATCAAAGTAAAAGGGATAGCCTTGTAACTTAACTAAAACTTGGGACTTAGAAATAAAGAGAGGGAGCAAGAGGGTTGTACTGAAAAGAAGAAAAACCAAAAAGTAATAAAGGACTAATAAAGCAATAACAGATTAATAGAAAATATCTCGGTTCATATTTCTCATTCAGTAAACTGCCTTTTATAGGCAAGTTTCCGCAAGCATCATTTCACAAATAATGTTTACTATTTGTGATTACTATTGGTGTATAGTGGTGGATAGTACATTTATACTACAATTTGATACATTATATTGTTACAGTTTTGATGTAGGAAATCTGACTTTTATAAAAATCACCTATCAAGTGCACTATTTTATCAATTTACTAATATGCTTACTTGTAAGGTTCGAATCCACATGGAAGAAAGTGGAACAAGTGTAATTTATTAGCTTAACAAAGTAACAAAAAAAGGGATTTGATTGTTTAAATTATTAATTTAACAAAGCAAAATAAAACATTTAAGATAAAAATAGAGCAAGTGATTCATTAGGAATTATAACAATTATCACTTCATGCTTTTTATTTCATATAAAAAGGATTCAATCTCACTTTTGGGTTCATTCACAAAATTATAGAGTTAATATTTTAATATGTTTCGTGAAGTTGATAAAAACATTAAAACCCTAATATCTCTATATTTTTTTATATATTACGTGAAGTCAATACAGACATTTAAAAGATTTAATTTAAAACACAATAACATAAAAACCTAGATTCATTGATTTCCATGAAATACTAAATTAAATCTATCATTCTCAACAATGGTCAATGTATAAATCATCCATGTGAGTGAAAATATTTATACACAAATAAATCCAATGGCCAAAAGTGATTTAATCATACAATTGAACCCAAAGAATGATATTGAAAAATGTTGAGCGAACAAGAATGAGAAAAAGATAGAAAGAATTAAAATCCTGTAATAAATATCCAATTATTACTTACCTCAATTCACGAATCAAATAACTTAGCATTGAAAGACCATTAAAATTAATAAACCTTATTGTTGAATTTTCAAAAGAAATAAAACCTAATCTAATTTGTACAAAAGAAAAAGAGATATAGAGGATGATAAAAGATAAGAGAAGATACAAAAACTAGTATAGGGGTCCTTTATATAGTAGGAGGGAGGAGAGATTCCTGATTTACAGCCAAAATAGGTCAATTTCCTAGTCAAATTAGGATTCTGTCGAAATCTGTCACAAATTTTGTAGCAAAATCTGTTGAAAACTCCTTTTAATTCTGTGACATACCAAATCCATCACTAATTTCCATTGCTGATGCTTAGCCGGCCATAGGCGCGGTCTTTCCAGCCTTGGCCGCGCGCAGTGGCGGCCCCAGGAATATTTGCTAGTGGGTGCCAAAATTTAAAAGTTGACAATATTTTTTAAGAAACTAACAGACATACCACATTTAAACATACTTAGTTTTAAATAGAAAAAACATGAAAATTACCTTATACTCCCTCCGTCCCGCTAATATTAGCACACTTTCCTTTTTGGGCGTCCCGCTAATATCCGCACACTCCCAAAAAGGAAACTTTATATTAATAAATTATTCACCCAACCCCACTCATTCTCTCTCCTACATTATTTTAATACTCACAACACCATTATAATTTATTACACCCTCCACTCATTCTCTCTCCACTCATTCTTTTACACTCACAACATTTTATTAAAATATCATATTCCTTAATTCCCGCGCAAACAGTGTTTGTGCTAATATTAGCGGGACGAAGGGAGTATATTCCTTGTTGCAGAAGCTTACCAGTACTGAAATTTCAGCCCAAGAATATATCACCAAACCATACTTTTCAACTTCTTTCCTTTGTTCAGGAGTAACTTTTCCAAACTTATCCAGTTTCTCATGATACAAACTTAATCTGTCCTGCATTCCAAAATAACATAGCATATTAAGCAAAAAAGCGATGAACTTAATTGGATGACAAGAATAATGAAATTAAACAAAGAGAAACAGCTAAAAGAAGAAAAAGCATCCATCAATATTTTACAATGGAGATAAACATCCCAAACGTAATAAAACCAAGTAAGAACCCCTGTTGCAAATTTGATGAAAAAGTCATGCGAATTGATTAAAGCCCGCAGAGACAGAGACAGAGACACAAGCAACACTCAACCTTCAAACCAAGCACACTGAACAGATTAAGCACCACACTTGTGGTATCACATTTGCAATCAGGAAATTGAACGACAAAATTTAGGAAATCAGTTTTTTTTTTTTTAAAAAAAAACCCTAAAAATAATTGGAGAAATTTGAGAATGTAATTAAGAAACTTTCGTCCTCAAATCACTTCAATATCTGAATAATGGAAGTATTTACTTCATAATTTCTATAAAGAACAAGAAGAAAGATTAGAGAAGATCTGAGTCAGAATCGGAATAATGGAAGTATTAACTTACACAATTGTGCTTTGCGTTGAAGAATCGGAATCGATTTTTGAACTGGCGGCAACACACTTGCGATTGCGAAGAATCGGAATCGCCGAATCGGAATCCTTTCTTCCGTGTTCTCCTTCTCCATTCTCTCTTTCTCCTCTTTTCTGTTTTTCTCCTTTTTTTTGATTTTTTTTTTAAGTTTTTATCTTACAGACTTAAGCCTTACAGCTAGCGTAGGAAAATTAAATTTTTTTTTTTTTAAGAAATTTGAGTGGGTACGGTGGGCCTCACTGGTGCTAAGGTGGGGCCGCCCCTGGCCGCGCGGTCGCCCTGACTTGATGCCAAAATGGGGCGGTCGCCCTGATTTTGGTGTGGTCGTTCGGCCTTTGGCCCAATTTTCTCGGCCACACCTCGGCCACGGCCTACAAAATGTGGCCATCATTGGTGTTTGGTTGGCCACTCTTGAACTTCAGCGTAGCAACTGCCGGCCATCCTTTCTTGCTTATGCGGCCAAGTCCAAATTCCAGTTGCAGTCCCTCCTTTTCTAATGTATTGCAATTTAGCTCCTGAACTTTACAATACCAGTTTACTCCCTAATTTTTCATAATTGCAATTTAGTCCCTGAACTTTCAAAACAAGCTTATATCCTCTATTTTCTGTCTAATTTCACTTCAACCCCTGTACTTTCATAAAACTAACAAAACACATTAAATTACCAAGGTTTTGAGCATCAAATATGCTTGGAAACATATCTTTTGGATGGGTAAAACCACATCTATCAAATACACTCAAACTTATCTTTTGCTCGTACTCGAGTAAAACAAAACTAAGAAAAAATAAAACTAATAACTAATTAAAGCAAAAAAATATTTTAGGGATTATTCAATTCACATAATAGGTTGTTGGCACAACAAGTCTCAAATTTTACAACACATAATCTACAAGTATTATCATGAACATGGGGTTATATTTACATTGATGTATCTAAAATACAATTCTCAACCACATAATGAAAGATAAATGAAATATGAGAGATCAATGTTACCAAAATAAGATATTTTATATGGTCACTTGTGTCATGGTATAAATCAATGATACAAAGAAAAATTTCCCAAGGACACTCATGTGCATGTTTAAATAAAACTGTCAACCCGGCTACTATTTAGGGATCAAATATGACTTTATGACTTGTAATGTATCTCAAAAATCGCGGGCTAGGTTCACGGTTACAAAAGAAGGTAAGACATATGAAGTCAAGTAATGAAACTAGAGAGTCTTCAACAAATATCCTCACTTTGAATTTATCACTACGCTCCATGCCAACCCATTGATTCAACCCCCAAACTTATAATTTTGCATACTTTCACAATTGGGGTTGATCACGTTTCTTTATTTTTAGTCACTTTCCACTTCAACATAAGAGAGGGGCAAGGCTTTTCAGATTTTTCTTCACTTTTTTTTTTTTCTTTGCACATATATATCACGAATAATATGTTTTCAATACTTTTCTCAAACCCTTCTTTTCATTAAATAACACAACCCTTTTTCTTTATTTTCATGACCACTTTCCACCCTTGATTTTCCAAACATCAACCACAATTCCCATTCATTCCCTAGTTTCACTTTTTTGAAAATGTGAGAAAATGGTTTATAAGTTAAAAGGGTAGGATAATGTGGGTATAAAAGAAGGTGAATGGTGGTCTAAGATAACCTCCCACAGTCATGCAAACATGTTTTAGGAACCCAGAGAATTCCAAAGTGATCATATAAAGGTCTCCTAAATTGGTAACAATAATCAAGAAAATAAATATGAATTGAAATGTTGAGCAATCATACTTTACATGTTTCAATGCAATTATATCCCCGTATTGATAATAATGCTCAAGATTTTTAAAATAAAAGCACCCTCAAATCATCATCGACTCTTGCCAAAATCCCAAAATATGAAAATAACAAAAATTTTAAATTTTCCTATTTTTTTGGAGGGTAACACTATATACACTCCCCTATTAACCCACAAACTCGGAGAGATATCTACCCCCAAACTTAAAACATGCTATGTACTTATAGCAAAGAGAACTAAAACATGACTTGGGTTCAAAGGACGATAAGACACAACAAAAAAAAAAAAAACAAAAAAACATACCTAGTTGGGTTGCCTCCCAATAAGCGCATTTGGTTAAGGTCTTTAGCCCGACCGTTGTCCACGTTTGGACTTCACTTTTAGTCCTTTGGCCCACTTTGCAGTTTCGCGGGTCTTTATTTTTAGATCAATCCTCATGTAAATTCCTTGAGATATACGATCATTCAAGGAATTTTTTTACGTTTGCTCTTTTTGGGCTTTTCTGCTTGTGGCCTCTTACCACATTCTTCATTATTACAAGAAAGAGGGGGCATAATAAAAATTTCAAATTTCTAAACAGAATTGCTAATGGGTTGAAGGTCTGCATCATCATTATTGTTCCCAAAGGAGGCAACAAGGGTGAAAGATGTCTAGATAAGGGTGAATAAATGTTACAAATTTTTTGACCTTTTTTTTTAAATAAACCACTTGCTTACAAAACCACTCTTACAGTTTATCAAAACCGCAAGTGAGGTTTATAAAATGAACAACGGTATCTCTTAGTAACAGAGTGAGGTTTGATAGTGAGTTTTAGAAAACAGTAAAGTGATGTTTGACAATGATTAACTTTAAACACAATTCTCAAATATGGTAAACCTATTAAGATCAAACAGATAAGACAAATTAGTTTGAACTATGAACAATAAAGGAAATGCAGTAATTAAAGAACATAATATTTGGGGTGGTTCAATCGTAAATAATCTATGTCCACTAACAAGATGGTTAGTATTGGATTTTCTAACTAATGGATTTTGTATTAGATGATGAGAGAGATTACAAGGTTATAAGAATCAAACTCAAATCTAAAATCTAAACAATGAAGCAAATCTTATACTATAACCAAATGATATAATATATGTGATTAATCAAATGAGTTGTGTGTGTGATTATCAAGATTCAAGGCTCTTTATATCTGTATAATTTAGAGCTCAATAAATCTGAAGTGTTACAAAGGATTGAATTTCTGGGCTTGGAAATATGTTGTTGAAGCTATGAAGATTTGAAGATGAAGATTTACAGAATTCTGGAAATCTGGAAATTTCTTCAAATCTTCAAATGACTCTCTCAAATAAATATTCTTAAGCAATCTTCAAATGATAAAGATTGGGGGTATTTATACTCATGCACCAAAAAGTATACGTTTGGAACAGATGTAGCAAGTACAGTGCTGGCGCGTTCTGATTATACCATGTGTCCACTTTTGTCCTTTTGATCAAAAGTTGTTGATAAGGTTGTACAGACCTCACACTACATTCTGGAATGAATGATACCTGTCACCTTTTCAAATTCTTTTAAACTCTGAGTGACCGTTAGACACGTTGATTGAACTTGTAGTTAACTCAACATTGCTGACGTGGATCAATCAATCAAAGGTGGTCTAAATCTTCAAGTCTTTAATCATTGGATGAGGTTGGTGAGATGTGGTCTTATGACGTGCGTTCTCACATATAAGGTTTGCCTTGCGGTTTGCTGAGTGCAATTTCATGATGAGGTTTGCACAAGCAGTTTGTTAAGTGCGGTTTCATTCATGAGGATTGCACTAGCACTGTGGTTTTGCATGACTTCAAAACCTCTTGACTTTAAACCTCATTTCCAATGCAATTGTGCCAGTTTTCAAGCCTAAATAATCCAATTCTATAAATTGGACTTGTATTAAAAAAATTGAAGTCTAAGTTTTATTATATATGGGCCTAAAGACTAGAAAATATAGATGAGGTTATGGTGTCAATCAAATTAAAGCTAAAGTAAGGAGGGTTAAAGTATGCATACCCAACAATCTCCCCCTATTTGAATGATGCTATTACATACTATAGCAAAGGCAAAACATTATAATTGGTAAAAATTTGTCCATAATAATTAACATGGTAAATCATGTCCCAAGTCAATGCACACACTAACCTAAGTTATAGATTTCTATACTAAAGAAAGATATAACTTACAAAGTGAAAGTATAGAAATACATTCAGTGCATACATAAAATATATGAGTTTAAGTTTAATTATGAGATTTAAACTGAATATTTAAACATCAAGCACAAAATATGAGTAGTTTAAGTATATGTGCATGAGGTTTGAAAAATAATGCATTCATTGTTCTACAAATAAGCGGTTTGAATGAACAAAGTTTTGGAATCAACAATGACACATTCTTTCATTACTACCTTCAAAGAGGTTTGGAAATTATAATTACAAGTAGAAATGAAAATAACAAAACAGTAAAACAAAACAAAAAATAAGTACACAAAATTACAAAGAATGCGGTTTTATTGGGGCGGTTGGAATGGAATAACCTGCTGAGCATCTAAGTCCACAAAACTTTGAGCAGCAGGTCCATTTACAACTTCATCTTCAACTGAGGCTCCTAAAAAGTTGAAAGCAGAATTCTCATCCCTCAAGGTTCTTCTAATCTCTTCTTGAGTCCTTCCTTGTGCAGCTTCCACTCCCCTTAAAGCATTCACCACAATGATCACCCTTGCATTGTTTGCTCCAACCGCTCTAGTGTTAGCTTTTGTATTTTCCTTAAACTCATTCACCTTGGATGTATTTTTATCAAGATTTTCATTATGTCCTTCCAGAATCCCAATAAGTTGAAGTTGAATGGAAGCATTCAATGTATTATACAAAGTATGAATGGAATCCTGGATTGTGGTTGAAAATGGGTTTGGGATGACTGCAACCTTGACTCCAACTCAGCAAAACTCCCCCTGAAATTGTTATCCATCTCCTGAAATTTGAAGCTCAACTTGTCTCTAATCCCTTCATTAAGAGCTTCCAGCTTCTCCCTAACCTCATCAGTTATACAGGGAAACCTTTCGATTATACCATCTACAACTAAATCAATCTTCACCTTTAGCTCTTCCCTTAGCAATTCAGCATCATTCTGAAGATTTGCTTGCATAGAGTCTAGTACAGACCTTATGCCAGATTCTTCTTGATGCGGTCTTGAGCTTCTTAGTTATTCAAAGATTTCAATTTTAAATCTTCCAAGGACTGACTCCAGAGAGTTGTAGAATAAATCTGAGAGTTGATGTAGGCAATCCTTGAGTTGCTCTTTGTAGACCGCATCTCTTAGTTCTTGTAAAACTATAGCAACCAAATCATTTCTGAATTCTGAGAAACAGGCTTCAGCTGAGTCTTTGACAGTTTTTGCTATATCTCTCTCCCCCCCTTAATGTCATCATCAAATGAGCTCTTAAGCTTACCCAACTCAAGGGTTTGAGAGTGTGCCTGCTCCTGGAGACTGAGGTTTGATGCAGCCAATTTTATCATATGGCCTTGGTTGGTGTGGAGTTGGCTCTATATGATATGGAGAGTATTAATAAGGTAGGAATAATCTAAAGGAAGGGTTAAGGAGGAAGGAATATTTGAGAAAAATGGAGGAGGTTGAGTATGGGAGGTTTAGGATGCGGTTGAGATAAGGGGTGAGGTTTGGGTTATGGGTGTGGTTTGGGTTGGGGGTGTGGTTTAATTGAAGTGGGAGGTGGGGTTTTGGAAGATATGGGAAATTGGGATTGAGTAGGGTTGAGGTTGAGTAGGAGGGGTTGGAATTGTTTGAGTTGCGGTTTGGATGGGGGGGGAGGGACTGTAGAAGTTGGGGGGACTGCGGTTTGAGGTAGGGGTGATGAGTGAACTGCATTTGATTGGGGTTGAGTTTTAGAAGGTGAGGTTGATGGGGTGGAAGTATGTGGAAGTGGGGAAGGTTGAGGTTAGGTTTGAGGTTAAGGTGAAGGTGGAGGTGTTTGAGGTGAGGTTTCCCTAAGGTTAGAAGGAGGAGGGGATAGATGAATTTGAGAATTTGGAGGAGGTTCAACAAAGAACGCTGAATCCTCAGTCCACTCCTCCATCATGGCTCTAGTTGGGTTGATAGGGTGAGGTCTATGGGAATGATGAGGTTCATTATCATCACTTGGGCCTCTCCTAGTGGAAGTGGAGATAGCATGCCCAACTGATGGTAGGGGGACCAATCTTGGAAGGCAAGATGGAGAGGGGTTTGGTAATCTGGGAATGGAAGGTTAGGGTTATTGAGGTCTGTATCAGATGAGGAGGAGGATTCCTTATTGAAGTATGAATCTGTCTCTCCAACCATGGGGTTTATGAGGTGGCCAAACTCATCAAACTTTCCAAAATTTTTGGCCAGCCTCTTGGAAATATAGTTAAACTTCTGCACTCCCCTTCTCACATCCTCTATAGTCTTTTTTTTGGCTTCCCTTTGGTGGATGACTTTCTGCAAGCCATTTTGAAACTTTTCTTGAAATTCTCCCCCTAAACCTCAGCATCTACTTGTGGTTCATCAGATGATTGAGGTTTGGGAGATGACTGTGGTTGGGGGGGGGGAGACTGCAGCTTGGAGGATGCAGTTTCATTGCCCTTTGTAGCTTTAGCTGCCAACCTTTCTTCCTTCCTTTTCTCAAGCCTTTCTAGCTATTCTCTGTGAAACCGCAACAAAGCTTCATCAGAGGTAATATTCTTGATTGCTATCTTAGCAGCAGCAGCTAGATTTGGAACTTCAACCTCTTCACCTTCATCTTCATTTTTAACCTCTTCAGCTATTCTTTCAACCTCTTCTTCAATATATTCATCTATCATTGGTTCATCTTCAAGGACCAATTTCTTTTTCAGCTTCTTGGCCCTACTTGGCCCACCAATAGAAACTCCATGAGGTTTAGTAGTTGGTGCGGTTTTGGTCTTCTTTAGGGGTGGTTCAGCCTTGCCTTTCCCTTTCCTTGTCTTCTTCACCACATTCCTGTAAGTACCCAAATCTGGCTCATGCCTTCCGGTTAATTTTCCCGACATTTCGGTAAATTTCCCGGTAATTCCCCGGACCTTCCTAGTGTTCCGGAAATGTCCTGGAACAGTCCAAATTTAAAATTATGGCTGTAAGGAGCCTTCCTAATTAAGAAAACACGTTTTTCTTAATTAGGGGGAAGCTTCTAGAATGATGCCACCTTGCATGGTTCTAGAATGCTGAGTCATTGTGGATAATGCCGCACGGCCTCATTTGCAAAGAGCCTGCAGCCGCACGGCTTCATTAGCCTTATCCAGACTGCCTATAAATAGAGCCCTCCTCTACCCATTTCAACACACACAATATATGAGAAAAATACTCAATCCACTCTGAAAGACGTGAAGAAACTGCTGGGAATTCAAGAAGAAGAAGAAGGAAGGCCAAGAAGCTTCATCCCTCCTCCTTGAAGACCAAAGATCGACCTCCCCTCCTAGCTCCGTCCCGAGAAGCAAAGGAAGTCATTGGGTAACCTCGCACACCCTATCCTCGCATCCTAATTGCTTTATAAATTGCTCATTGCATTGTCTTTATATTGCTTGGGACTTGGTAGCTTAAAGATCACATCTTTATCATCCCCTTCCCCCTTTGCATGCATTAAGACCTCATTTGTCATAAAAATGTAGTCTTTTTTCATAAAGGTGCATCCTTTGCACCTAAAATCCCTATTTTCCAATAAAAATGTTATCTTTATGCATCATTTGCATATAAAGATCCAATCTTTTTCAATGAAAATGCATCCTTTGCATCAAAACCCCCTTTTTCAATGCATCATTTGCATAAAAATCAAATCTTTATGCATCATTTGCATAAAGATCATTTCTTTCAATCAAAAAGCATCATTTGCAACCTAAAAATGTCATCTTTTCATTAAAGATTCATTTTTCATCATGCATTTCCCCTTTCCCCCAACCTTGGAACGGACCGGTGTAAAAGTTCTCATCTTTGCATCGTTCCTTCCATTAAAGGTTCATGATTTCTTTAGGAAAAGGATAACCTTGAACCCTATATCTCCGATTATCGCTTAAGAATGAGTATGAAGCCTCTATACGAGCTCGACCGTCTTAAAGCGTAGGATTGATGGGCTAAGGACATTCCTTCCTAAAGAACCTCATCTTTGACCCAAAAGAGAGTCATTCTCTCGATCACGCAAGTCCCGAGGGTCCCGAGGTTTAAAATGCGATGATCATAAGTCATAAGATGAGGACGGGATCATAATCCCAAATACATAAATTCCAAGGAATCCCGAGCGACAACCAACAAATGGTTTGTACGTCCGGAAGACAACTTGGAACATTCCCCCCCCCTTATTTTCAAACACATGCACACAAAGAAAGCACGCAAGCAAACACGATTAATGAAATCTAGGGAGACTTGCTCCGGCAAGGCACTTTGGGTGAACGCCAAACGTTCTTCCCAAGGGGTAACTTAACCTCCGAACCCATAAAACCTTTTTTTCAAAGTTTTGAGGTAATCAAAATGGCGTGGCGACTCCGTTTTTCAAATAACTCGGATGTCTTCAAACTCGCGTGAATTCCAATAAACAAAAATTTTGGGCACACATTCACAGCTTGGCGACTACTGGGATCATCCCAAAGGAGAAAAGCTTTATTTTCAAAACAAAAGTCGATACTTGGTATATAGGTGGACCCCACTTACCCTTCCCGTATCGCTCCCTAACCCGGGCTTGGGATAACAAGGTGGTTTAACAATCCCACGTACTCGCATCCCCTTTTCGAAAAAAAAAAATAATTTTGAAAAAAATACGTAAAGCTTTTCCCTTTGAGCGGGTTAGACTCCCATCGCCGATTTCATTAATCGTGCTTGCTTTCTTTTACCATGCATTGCATCATTTGCATCTTGGAATCTCGTGCATATTTCGAAACGGGAAACAACCCAAAAAATAGCAAAAGGAGTGGAACCTGGAAAATTGATCCATGCAGTCGTACGGCTAATCCTCATTGGATTCTGACCATACGACCTCGCGGCAATTCCACCAGGAAAAATCATGGTTAATCCGGGCAGCCCTAGCAGCCTTGGGGCTATTCAGCTCCATGACCGATCGGGGCTTCCTTAAAATTTACGTGCTTATGTGTTGCATTCTTCCCCGTCCCGAAAATCATTCCTTTAAAACACATTTATGAAAATCTCGTTTTAACTCAAAAAGGAACAATTTTAGGAGACCGCACACTACGCGCACCCGATATATCCCGTACACTTTTGCACGCACGTCCCTCAAACCCGAGGGTGGTTCCAAATGCAGCCACGGACAGCCTTACGATGCTCCCGGCGCGCACGGAATCATCCCAACCTCCCCATGGCAGGTTGTCGACCAATGCACACCGTGTCACACGTTTCAAAAATCCGTGACTTTTGGTTGGTTTTTGGTCTAGTCCGTGTCATATAGCCCAGCTTGCATACCCACGTAAAGGTCAAGCCTTAGCTCATAACGGAAACCAAGATTTTCGCTCAAGCGAAATTCTCGCCGAAATTCCGACAAGGAAAAATCGGTGGGATCTTGACTCCGACATTGACTATTGACCTTGACCCGCACGAAATGCGTAAGAGTCAAGACCAAGTCTTTGCCAAAAATCAAAAGATCTTTCGCTCAAGCGAAGCTCGCCAAAATTCCGACAAGGAAAAAATTGGCAAGATCTTGACCGGCATTGACTTCGATTCCGACTCACGCACCG
Organism: Adenophora triphylla var. japonica; assembly: GCA_022495995.1. NCBI lineage: Eukaryota > Viridiplantae > Streptophyta > Magnoliopsida > Asterales > Campanulaceae > Adenophora > Adenophora triphylla. The sequence continues at coordinate 636,901 of JAFEMH010000627.1, read as the reverse complement.
CGTATGCAACGAAGTTCAATGTGACACCGCGTCATCCGGCTTTTGCCGCCCGACCCATGCCTATTATATTCTCGGACATTACCGAAAGTCAAAAACCGTCATTCGCTCAAGCGAAACTCGTCAAAGATCCGTCGAGGCAGAGAGACGAGACTTTCACTCGTATTGCCTTAAATATAATCCGCATCGCTCGTGCGTTGAAAGGTCCTATGACCCGCTAGACCCGATAGGAGCGTTTCTTTACTCTCGGTCGGTGGGATCCGCGTGCCCTATAGGACCCTCGCCCGGGCCGTCCACCCCGGGAGGTCGAAATACGGTGGAATACGAGGGGCTTATAGACGTAGTGACGGAACCCACCGATCCAGATCTAGAGTAGTTGTGAAAAAGAAGGGCGTAATCCCTTTTCCAACCAAATAGATATTAATAAAAGACACTGTTTTAAGTAAACTTGAAGATTCTAATTTGCATGTTGCCCGAGCCTTCACTCCTAAACACCTACCCCGAGTCTAAACCTTTCCTATCCCTTTCCCGCAGCGAGAAAGAAGTGGGTGAGAACACCGGGTCGCCGACTTGTTAGCGCAGTAATCCTCGTACGCCCGCTGTAATCCTCGCTTTGTCGCCTTTTCGTTGTCAAAATGGCTAACATGGTAATCCACAACGGTAATAACCAAGCAGCTTGGAGGCTATCCTGGGCTTCAACCTGTGCCTCACATCTCGGTATGATGTATGTGATTGCGAAGACCGCCAGAGTATGAGTATCAAGAATGGATCAATGAGGACGCTCCTTCAAGGAAGAAGAAGAAGAGAAAGTCCACACAAAGCAGGCTTAAGGAAAGATACGAAGCCGGGGACAAGAGCGTAGGAACTTTGGGAGAGCCCTCGGGCAAGTTCGACTACTATGTCGCTTATGCCAAGGAACCCATCAAGGAACCCGTCACCCCAAGCACACCCACTCGATACCCCGTGTACGGTGATCCTCTTGAAGCGTAAAGTGCTGAATTTGTGGCCATCGTGAAAGTTCAATAAGAAGCTAGCAGATCCGGGAAGCGTAACACGTAAAAGCCTATTGAATACGTAGCGCCAAGGAAGAATCAAGATCCTCTCAAGAAGACTTCATCAAGCATTATCCAAGCCAACCCTTCGTTGGCTACACCGACAAGGTTGTGGTGTCCAAGATCAAGAAAGAGAAAATGAGTTATCGCAATGCATTGATAAGATGAGCCGACCCTTCAAATCAATGAGTCCAGCCGCTACGTAAGAGCTAGCCGAAAGATTGCAACAAGTTACTTTAGTTCCCTCACCATCTTTCCACAAGCACCGGCCCGTTAATGATTTCCGGCAAGCTTTTGATCGCTCGAAGTCTCCAACTTTCAAGAACGCCGACAAGATAGCTACTCCCTGTGGCAACAAAGAAGAACGATTGAGATCCCTGCCTAACCCTCGCCAAGTCCCCTCGAGTCAATAAGTAGTGTAGGGTCCAGAGTCGTTGTTGTCTATTCGCTGAGTCAGAATCTTCGAATTCCTACCCTCGTAGTCATCCGAAGGCCTCACGCCCGAGGATTATGAAAATGTAATCGATGTCATCTTTCCCCTTATCTTGAATGAAATGACAGATCTTTCTCGATTATCCTCTTATTGCCAACTTAACAAATGATAAATTAACTCAAAACTTAACAACAGCTTAATAATGAATCATTTGAACAAGATGCAAACACACTAAACGAACAATACATTAAAGAAATCTTTAAGCAGGGTTTCGTAAAAGAGGAAAACCGGCCCAAGCCGCCGAGGAGGTTTTGATAAGTGTGAACTTGGGTACTATTGAGGAACCTAAAGAGACACAGATTGGAAGCTTCTTCCAGGGGGTTGAAAGGGACAGATTGATTGAGCCGCTCGTAGAATACGTCGACGTGTTTGCATGGTCATACAAAGATATGCCGGGGCTAGACAGTTCGATAGTAGAGCACGTAATCCCTTTAGCACCGTATGCTAAGCCGCAGCGTAAACCGAGAAAAATCAAGCCGGAATGGTCTCTACTGTGTCAAAGAAGAAATTGAGAAGCTACCGCGGGTAGGATTCATCGTAGTCATTGAATACCCGACATGGTTGTCCAACATCGTGACCGTGACCAAGGCCAATGGGAAGGTGCGCCGCCGTGTGGATTTCCGAGATCCGAACAAGGCCAGCCCCAAAGACGACTACCCTCTCGCCAAACATAGACATCCCGGTAGACTCCACCGCCAACTACGAAGTCAAATCCTTCGTTGATGGTTTTGCAGTGCTACAACCGCATCAAGATGGCCGAGGAAGACCAAGAAAAGATGCCTTTACCACACCGTGGGGAACCTATCGTTATACAAGAATGCCATTCGGGCTCAAGAATGCCGGGCTACTTACCAAAGGGCGCCGACCGCACTTTTTCATGACATGATCCACAAGGAGATTGAGGTCTACGTAGACGACATGATAATCCACTCCAAAGGAGAAGGTGGGCAAGACTTTGTTGACCTACGAAAATTCTTTGAGAGGCCGAGACAAAGATTCCATGAGACTAAACCCCGCCAAATGCACCTTCGGAGCGACAAGGGGAAAAGTGCTCGGGTACATGGTCACTGAGCGAGGTATAGAAGTTGACCCCGAAAGATCAAAGCTATCATGGATATGAGGCCACCTCAAACCCGCATGTAAGTCAAGAGCTTCATGGGTAAATTGCAAGACATCACCCAAGTTGGCCAATCGCTTGACCACTATGTGCGAGCCCATCTTCAAGCTCATGAAGAAGAATGTGGACAATGTAATGGACCGAAGAATGCCAAGACGCCTTTGACCGCATCAAGGCATACTTAGTGCATCCCTACTATGCCCCCACATAGACAGTAAGCCTCTTCTCGCTTCTATCTAACCGTCACGAACACGGCAAGCTGGGGCTATGCTTGCTCAAGAGAAGAAAGATTCTCGGGTAGAAAGTGCCATTTACTTTGTCACCGGAAGCTACAGGGAGTGAGCTCAATTATTCGGCGTGTGAAAAGACCTCCGTGCAGGATCGGTCCGGGTAGTCGGCAAGTTGAAGCATTATATGCAAGCCCACCCCGTGAACTTGGTCTCGAAAATGGACCCCATCAAGTACATCTTTGACAAGCCTTCCTATCGATGCGTCTAGCGAAGTGGTCCTTCTTCTTGGCGTAATACGACATCAACTATGTGACCGTAAAGGCCATCAAGGGTCAAGCATTGTCGATCACCCGGCGAATTTCCCCAAGAATGAAGACAGAGGGCCCGAACCCCAATTTCCGATGAAGGGATCTTTGCAGCTTGAGCCCGAAAATAGATGGCAGCTTATTCTTTGACTGAGCCGCTAACAAAAGAGGAAATGGTGTAGGAATGCTATTGGTCGATCCAAAAGATGAGCATACCCCCATAGCCCTCAAGTTGAACTTTCTCGCCACGAACAATGCCGCCGAGTATGAAGCCTCGCATTGCCGGTTTGGAGGCCGCCTTAGAAAGAAATGTCAAGGAGCTCGAAGTTTACGGAGACTCACCTCGATCATCAACCAGGTTTCCAACAAGTGGAAGACTCAGACCCTAATCTCGCAACGGTATCATGCCTATATGGAGGAGTTGATCGGACAGCTCAGAGAAGTGACTTTCCACTACTTGCCGAGGGAAAAGAACAGATTCGCAGATGCCCTAGCTACTCTAGCCTCATTGGTAGAGATCCCCGAGGGAAAAGCCATAAAGCCCTTCAGAGTGGGTAGAAGAGAAGCCCCAGCCTTGTTGTGAAGTGGACTCGGGACTCGAGCCTATAAAGGAACCTTGGTACAATCAGATTTACCAATTCCTCAAAGACGGAGAGTGGCTTTCGAGACGAAGAAGGTAGACCAAAAGAAGGAGTCGAGCCAAAAGCTTGCGAGCCCCGAAAAGGTTGGCTTCTCATTATGTCATTCTAGGAGGCAACCTATACAAGAAGCGGTATCAAGGACCACTCCTCTTATGTGTCACTCAAGAAAGAGCCAAAGAGTTGATGACCGAAGTCCACAATGGTCCCCGCGGTCCTCACATGAATGCCGTGAGCCCCGATGCAAGTGATCCTCAGAATGGGTTACTACCGGATCTCCATGGAAACAGATCGCATTCGCACGTCCGAACCTCGCGACAAATGCCGCCGGTTTGCCAACCTCAACCATCTCCCACCTCATGACTCCGTACCGCATGACGACTCCTTGGCCGTTTGCAACTTGGGGCATTGACGTGATAGGGAAAATATCCCCTAAGTAGAAGCAATGGGCACGAGTTCGTGTTGGTAGCCATCGACTACTTCACCAAGTGGGTAGAGGCCAAGTCCTACAAGGTCCTCACTTCCGTAAAAGTGGCCCAGTTCATCAAAGAAAACATAATGTGCAGAGATATGGGGTGCCCAACGAGATCATTTCGATAATGGGTCACACTTCGAAGGAGATCGCGATAGATCGCCGTCGAATTCGAGTTACTCGCCACAAGTCGTCCCCGCATGCACCTCGCACCAATGGAGCCGTGGAAGCCGCTAATAAGACACTCGAGCGGATCATCCGGAAGATGGCCACCCGTGGTCGTGATTGGCCCGAAAAGCCGCACCTAGCACTCTGGGGCTGCGTAACGTCTGTCGAACAGCCACAGGAGAAACTCCTTTTGCCCTAACTTACGGGATGGAAGCAAAGTGTTACCAAAGTGGAGTTGGAAATCCCGTCATTAAGGGTCCTCCCGGAAAATGTTGTCAATGAAGTGGAATGGTTGCGCAGCCGCATGACGAATTAGCCCCGCTTGACGAGAGAAGGCTAAAAGCCATGGAACACACCCGAGCCTACCAGAGGCGAATGGCCGTGAGCGTTTGATAAAAAGGTCAAGGCCGTAGACATCAAAGAGGGTGACTTAGTGCCGAAAGTGAAGCCCCCTACCGCAGACAACCCCGGGAAAATGGGAACCCGTCTGGATCGGCCCTTATGTGGTGCGTAAAATACCGTCAGGAGGAGCAATGAAGCTTGCGTACTTGGATGGCAACCCTTTGTCCACCTCCAACGGTGATAAACTCCGAAGATACTATGTCTCGATAAAAAAAAAAAATAAAAAAAAAAAAAAAAAAGAAAAAAAAAAAAGAAAAAAAAAAAGGTGCAAAAAGAGTAATGCCCACTAGGGCCGAAAACCCCAAAAAGGGCGGTCTAGGCAAAAGACAAATGGCCGCACATGAAAAAAAAAAATTTAGTTCACCGTAATGAACTACGTAGACCCGAGCCCCTTAGCCTTTCTTGTAAAAGGGGAACGTAGGCAGCCATATATATATGGTTCGGTCTAAACAATAAAAAAAGGGCAATCAAGCTTCCATGAAGTGCGTCCTAAACAATAAATAAAAATAAAGGGCATTTCAGGCTTTTCATAAAACGGGTCCCAAATAAATCGACATTTGAGTTTCCATGAAATGTGTCTTGATTAATTTTTAAAGATAATATCTCTTGTTCATTACAAGTTAAAAGCTTCTTGATGAGTTCAAGCACCTGCCTACCTCTTAACTCGCTAACCTCGCTAAAAAGATCTAAAATACAATAAAAATGCCTAAATAAACTAATGTGTTTGCAAAATGGCAATAAGAGGATCTTGAGAAAAGACTTGTCCGCCGTCATTCGCCGAGTCTTCTTCGCCTTTCTTCCCTTTTCCTCGGCCTCGTCGAGTCTTCTTCCTTTTCTTCTCAATAATGTCGGTATCCCTCATCCCGACCTCCGGTATCCTCACCGGAGCCTCTACCAACCCCGTGTCAATGAGCGCTCTCTATACGAGCACGAGTCCGCACCTCCTCCCTCCGAGCCTCGCCAAAGGAGCGACCTCTGACAATCTCTTGTACCGAGCCTCCATATCTCCGACCAAGTCACCCGATTGGTTATGGCAACTCGCCTTAGCCTCGCCTCCCTCGTAGTCCTACTCGAGTCACGCCAGTCCCAATAAAGCTCGACGCCTATCCTCCAAGATAGCCTCGAGTCACTCCCATCTCCCTCTCGTACTGCCCAAGTAGACAAAGGGTCAAGATGGTGCTCTTCCCGCTCCCGAAGATAGCCCCGGGTGGGAAAGCAAGATATGTCCAAGCCCTCGAGAAGAAAGAGAAGCCGGCCGGATCTCTCATGTCCAACGACACCACCTCCATGGTCCGGATGTCCTCCCAATCACTCAATGGCTCCCGTAAAGCCCCAAATTGCCCGGATACCAAGTGTGGTATGTAGAAGGACGACCAGCCATAATCCCGGAACCCTCACAAAGCATAAGACCTGAAATATCCTCCCCGGGTCCGCAACCTCCAATGTGGTATCCACCAACGGATGTCCGAAGTGGATAGCCTAGCCATCATCGCCTCCCAGCCTACCCTGTTCTCGTTGCCTAGGTGCACCTCTCCGAGAAATCACCCAAGGGCACCGAGTCGGCAAAGCCCCGTGCAAAGCCCCGAGCCTCTCCCGCAACCACAAAGTCAACATAGCCGGACTCCTGACCTCATGAAACGGTCTCCCGAGCCATCCTATCAATCCCATGAAATGTCTCTCCCAAAACCAATGGGACAATATCCCGCCCACCCCCGCAGCCTCTCGACCATGTCCAAGAGACCACTATGACAGATCCCCACGGACTCAAGAAAGGAACAAAATAGAGAATACGCAGAGAATGAAAGCATCCATAGCCACCGTGGTCGCAGCCATATCCGGAGACCCAAACTCCGCCCGGGATATCGTAAAGGTCAATCCTATCCGGGCTACCATCATCCTCTCACCTCTCTCCCAAAGGAATCTGCGTAAAAGATGCAAGCTTTACCGTCACCGGCACGTCTCCGATCAGCGGAATAGATATAGCCTCAATCTCGGGACCCCCAATCAAGGCTCAAGTCTTCGTGCGTTGGGACGATTTCGTTGTAAGAGAAACAAGAAACATGTCTCCTGACATCCTGTAACTTTGCCGCGGCTCTCAACGTATCCCAATCGGGCGGGAGATCCTCAAATGCCATAAAGACTTGATCTTGAAGGAAGAATCAAGCAGCCCCTTGTGATTTTGAAAGTTATATCTCGCCCAAGATTGAAGACCGGATAGAAAATGGTCTCGCTTTCCCCTTTGCAATCTAACGGGATTCTCCATCGCAAAATGATCAAAGATGGTGCTTTTAGGTCCAAAATATGCTCGGGAACAATTGGGACAAGTCTAGAGTGAAAATGAAATGAAATGGCCAAGCCTTGCTTTTATTCGTAAAATAACCAAATTTCGTACAGAATCGTTAAGCCGCACGGCTTCATTTGCCCTCAAGGCCATGCCGCACGGCTACATTAGCCCTCTCGCAGAAATTCTGCAAAGAACCAAAGTTGCTGCCCAAGGGAGTTTTCACCCCACTTTTTCAACCAAAACCCGTACAAAAACATGTCCAAGCCATTCAAGCATTTATACACCATTATAAATCATTTTGGCCCATTTTCAGCCCCAATTCCAAGCAAAAAGTCGCCCCAAGGCTCGTATAATATGCAAATTGAAAAAGCATGAATTAGAAAAGCAATTAAAATGTAAATACAATGTTTTCGCCCCATCGGCGCCCAAATAAAACAAAAAATAAACAAAGTGTGCATAAAAATTGTAAATTGTTTGTTTTTGTTCCAAATCTATTCTAGAGACCTCCTAGGCCTCCGATTCTTCTTCATCTTCATCGCCGCTCGCCGTAGATGCTAGCCTCCCTCATCAGTCCTCCCGGTCACTCACATCGATAAATGGACATTATCGTGCCCATACTCGCCGCTCCAGAATGTCGGGCCGTTGGGCCCCCGCCCCCGAGGCATAGCACTCGGGAAGAGTACTCCGAGGCCGATGAGGTAGACGCCGTGCCCCGACATGCCGTCTCTTGCGCCTGTGCCCCGTGCATCCGTCCGCCGCCTTCGAAGCACAGCGCCTTCCTCGTAAGAGACCGGCACATGTCCTTCCAGCCCCTATTCCCGCCCGACCACCTATCATAAGTGCGAGCCGGAACCCGAGAAAAAGAAGAGAAAAATCTCGTAAAATCTCGTAAAATTGCAAAAGCGTAAAATATGAAAGCTAAAAAGGGAATAAGACCCTAAGAGTACACTTACAAAGGCGTCAAAGCGGCAAGGTGTACCGGGGCTCCCTAGCATCGGGGACAGTATCCTCATCCTCCTCGGCACTCCATGGACCACATAGGACAGATGTGCAGGAGGGATCGGCGGGTCGCAGGCTCATCCTCCCCATATCCCCGAGTGACCGCCAGCCTTCACTAGCTTCGTGGCGTCCTCGTGCGCCGCTCCACAAACACAACGTAGGGGGTGTCCATGTCGGCACTCCTCCGCAGCCCACGCCTCGCCCGGTACCTCGCTATCTCATCCTCTCGCGCGCCTCGGGCCGCAAAGATCCGTGGCCGAGGGTCGAAGGAGTAATGGCATCTAGTGGGGAACATGACCATGCCGTCTCGAGAAGCGGTCCCCCGCATAAATGACATCACATGTCGCCCCGTGAGCCACCTCCTCTCGCCTCGTCACCTCTATAGCATCTCCCAAAGAAGATCTCTCGGATACCGCCCTGTGGGTAGAAGTCCACTCCATCGTGCCCATCCCCGTTGATGACCGGCCTCACCATTTTGTAGTCGAAGGTAATCCGGGTCTTCCCCGTGAATTTATCTCTCGCGTGCCTCTCCAAATAACCATAGCAGGTGGAAGATGGTGACATCACTCGCCGGGTTCCAAGGGAAGAACCCGATCACCTCGCAAAACCAGCCCGCATGTTCAAAACATCAAAAGGTCATTCTCTCTCTTATAAAAGTCTCAAGACGTAAAAGAAAAAAAAGAGAAAAGAAAGGAGACTACCTCAAGGGCAAAAGAGAAGCAATCCATGGAGGCAGCCTTGTTACGGCTGTACATATCCAGGGAGAAGTAGAGCTCCGCCAATCCGGCCTCGCCCCAAGAGACCGTCCCAATCCCATCTACATCCTCCAGAGAGTCGAGGAGGCAAGTCATAGCTATCGTCCTGCACTGGCGAAGATGGTGACCGATAGCATCAACCATATGAATGCTCTAGCCACTGGCCAAGGGCCACATCATTAGCAAAGAAAATTCTCGTATGGAAGTCTCGGATCGCCACCTCGACATTCCGTGTCTCCATCCCCAGCCCCTTCGGAATCCGCTCAAACCCGACCAAAGCCTCGAAACTCCTCGCCGTAATATGGTCCTCCAAGTCACGGGCCTCCCAGTGAACCGTAAGCCCGTAATAGCGGTGAAATCGGGCAGAGTCACCGTCGCCTCTCCCTACCAGTGAAAGCTATGTGTACTGTCCCACCAAAACTCAGATAGGGCCTGGACCAAGCCCTTGCTCTTAGAGGTGATGTGGACACCCCTACCGATAGCCTCTACAAATGCATCCAAGCCGGTAGCCCTCACCAGCTGCTTGGGATTTGCCCCATCCTTCTCAAAGTCTGGCATCCTCTGCCAAAGCTTGACCGCTACCTCCGACGGTCCTCTAGACTTGTTCTCCTGTAGACAAGCACATCAAAAGAAGCGTCAGTCCTTCATATCATTTCAAAAGTATGCATATATTCGAAAGTGCGCATATTTTCAAAAGAAAAGCATTCATAAAAGTTTTTCTAGCATAACTTTTGCATCAAAAACGTGTCTTTCATCACTTGAAACGCGTCATTGCTTTCCTAAAGCACAAAATCACAATTTTTTGCACATAAGCATTATTTTTCAAAAAAAAAAAAATGGCATGCATGAATCATTTTCATCTTCCAAAATCATGTTTTTTCTCATTGAAAATCAGAATTTTGACCTAGTTCTAGCACAAGGCAAGAACTCCGTCTCATATTTTAAAAAAAAAAAAATTTTTTTTTACTTCATTTTGCGAGAAAAAAGTGAGTCGTTCTCATATTTTTTCACCAAACAAATTGCACATTGCATATTCTTAGCCTCATAGGTTGTTCATGCATCTCAAAATCATTCAAAAAATCATTCAAAAATCCTAAAATTCGGGTCAAGCCCTAAATCATTCAAAATTCAAGCAAAATCATCGGATTTGAGCAAAATGAGAATGCTTACCCCAACTGATCGCGGGTTCGTTGATTTGTGCTCCCTTCTCCCCGGGTAAAGCTCCGATGGAGGCGTAAGGAAGTCATACTTCCTCTCCGTCCTCACGAGCTCCTTCCTCCTCCTTCTCGCGGCCGCCGAGATGTTTCTCCTCGCTTGCCTTGGTATGGGATTGCCCTCCGGATCCATTTCAAATCAAAAGGAAGCAAAAGGATTGAAGAATTTCGAAATTCTCTCTCTCTTCTCTCTCTCGGCTGAAGTGGGCGGCAACAAATGCCCAATGCCCGTTCAAAACCTGATTTTAAATAATCTGGAAAAACCAGATCTCTAGCCGTACGGCTTCTTTTTCTCCATCTCATGCCGGGCGGCTTCATTCGCTCTGAGCAGAAATTACAATCCTGCCCCTGGACCTTCCACTTGGGCGTGCAATTTCCGTTATCTTTTAACCAAGATAACATCTTTTCGTAAAATATCCCTTATCTCTTTAGCAATCAAGCTTTATTCCTCTCCGTTCACGGATAACACTAGGTGACAACCTCCGTTAGTTCCGTCATAACGGGATAACACTTAGGTGACAACCTCAGTATGCCCAAGAACCCTAAACTTGTGCTACCTCTATCCGCGAATAGTGACGTATGCCCAAGTCATTCCAACTTGTGCTACCTCTATCCGCGAATAGTGACGTATGCCCAAGTCATTCCAACTTGTGCTACCTCTATCCGTGAATAGTGACGTATGCCCAAGTCATTCCAACTTGTGCTACCTCTATCCGCGAATAGTGAAGTATGCCCAAGTCATTCCAAATTGTGCTACCTCTATCCGCGAATAGTGACGTATGCCCAAGTCATTCCAACTTGTGCTACCTCTATCCGCGAATAGTGACGTACGCTCAAGTTTCCCAACTTAAGTTACCTCTATCTCCGTCATAAAGAGATAGCGCCATAAGCTCTAGCTTCTTCAGTGACAACTCCGAATTGTCAAAATCTCAAGGATCCTAGACATCGTTCCTAACTATCTAGTGATGCTTGAACTACTATCAAGGCTTGATTCCTCCGGGATACGTAGGTAGCCTTTTATAAAAGGTCCAGCCATTCGACCACTTTGTCACCCCGTTCCTTTGTCACTCCTCGCTGACAAAGCGCCCTCATAAAAGTTCAAATATTCGACCACCCGGGTCACTCCTAGCATATCCCCAAAGTAGGATCAATTGCTTGACCTCCTAGGTCATTTTCTCTTCTTCCTTCCCTGCAGGATCCTAATTCCGAACTACGGCCCGGCTTGATTCCTCCGGATACGTAGGTAGCCTTCCAAAAGGTTCACCATTCGACCACCTCGTCACCCAATCCGTCCCGCATTCGCCGCATCGGATCCTTTTCTATCGACAACCCCACTCGCCTTGCAAGTGACGTTGCCGAGGGGCTTCGTAAGTACCCAAATCGCTCATGCCTTCCTGCTAATTTTCCCGACATTTCGGTAAATTTCCGGTAATTCCCTGACCTTCCTAGTGTTCCTGAATGTCCTCGGAACAAACCCAAATTTAAAATTATGGTCTGTAAGGAGCCTTCCTAATTAAGAAAACACGTTTTTCTTAATTAGGGGAAGCTTCTAGAATGATGCCACCTTGCATGGTTCTAGAATGCCGAGTCATCATGGATAATGCCGCACGGCCTCATTTGCAAAGAGCTCGCAGCTCGCACGGCTTCATTAGCCTTATCCGCATCGCCTATAAATAGAGCCCTCCTCTACCCATTTCAAGACACACAATATATGAGAAAAATACTCAATCCACTCGAAAGACGTGAAGAAACCGCTGAATTCAAGAAGAAGAAGAAGGAAGGCCAAGAAGCTTCATCCCTCCTCCTTGAAGACCAAAGATCGACCTCTCCTCCTAGCTCCGTCCCGAGAAGCAAAGGAAGTCATTGGTAACCTCGCACACCCTATCCTTGCATCCTAATTGCTTTATAAATTGCTCATTGCATTGTCTTTATATTGCTTGGGACTTGGTAGCTTAAAGATCACATCTTTATCATCCCCTTCCCCTTTGTATGCATTAAGACCTCATTTGTCATAAAAATGTAGTCTTTTTTCATAAAGGTGCATCCTTTGCACCTAAAATCCCTATTTTCCAATAAAAATGTTATCTTTATGCATCATTTGCATATAAAGATCCAATCTTTTTCAATGAAAATGCATCCTTTGCATCAAAACCCCCTTTTTCAATGCATCATTTGCATAAAAATCAAATCTTTATGCATCATTTGCATAAAGATCATTTCTTTCAATCAAAAAGCATCATTTGCAACCTAAAAATGTCATCTTTTCATTAAAGATTCATTTTTCATCATGCATTTCCCTTTCCCCAACCTTGGAACGGACCGGTGTAAAAGTTCTCATCTTTGCATCGTTCCTTCCATTAAAGGTTCATGATTTCTTTAGGAAAAGGATAACCTTGAACCCTATATCTCCGATTATCGCTTAAGAATGAGTATGAAGCCTCTATACGAGCTCGACCGTCTTAAAGCGTAGGATTGATGGGCTAAGGACATTCCTTCCTAAAGAACCTCATCTTTGACCCAAAAGAGAGTCATTCTCTCGATCACGCAAGTCCCGAGGGTCCCGAGGTTTAAAATGCGATGATCATAAGTCATAAGATGAGGACGGGATCATAATCCCAAATACATAAATTCCAAGGAATCCCGAGCGACAACCAACAAATGGTTTGTACGTCCGGAAGACAACTTGGAACATTCCCCCCCCCTTATTTTCAAACACATGCACACAAAGAAAGCACGCAAGCAAACACGATTAATGAAATCTAGGGAGACTTGCTCCGGCAAGGCACTTTGGGTGAACGCCAAACGTTCTTCCCAAGGGGTAACTTAACCTCCGAACCCATAAAACCTTTTTTTCAAAGTTTTGAGGTAATCAAAATGGCGTGGCGACTCCGTTTTTCAAATAACTCGGATGTCTTCAAACTCGCGTGAATTCCAATAAACAAAAATTTTGGGCACACATTCACAATTCCCTATTGCAGCATCTGTGGTTTTTGGATTCGTTGCTACATAGGCCTCCTTGGTTGGGAGGGTATCTCTATCCCAAATTTCATTGTAAGTTTCAATCTCCATTCTAGTACCTGAATGCATGACACACACTCAGGCCAAGGGATTCTTCTCCAAAAGACCAATCAACCATTAACTCTAGATTCAGCTTCCTGTGCTCCTCCATATGCTCATAGTTGCCAAAGATTGCAGTCAGGAGCCAGCATAAGGGCCTCCATCTTTGGTCAACACCTCTTGTTTTGGATTTGCTATGTGAGCAGATAATTTCCTCATGAGTATCTTGGGCCAATGAAGAGGAATCTCTGAGAAGATGGCTGAGCAGTACATCCATTGCTGGATTGTGAAGTTGTTGTGGTTGCCATTCTTCCCACAAATGGATTTTCCAGTCAAAAAGCACAGATGGGACATCAACTCCCCAAAAAATTTTCTTGGAACCGCTTTGTACTTCCCAATTATAGTGGGCAAGCCTACGGTTGTAGAAGTGGTTGCATCTTGGACTTCCTGAGATACCCTTTCTTCAGCCTTGGGCACACAAAATTCATACGTGTCCTTGATGTCCATGTAGTCTATGGTCACATCCATTCCTTGCACATTTGCGGTCAGGCATGGAATTGTCGTGCCATTTCCCAAGTCTATCAATCCAGAAGAAGCATTGGCATAAAACTGATCTACATATTAGGGGATGGTGTAATGCTGCTTCTTGTGAAAAGGGGAAGGACTCCTGAGGCCTTCATCTTTCTAATCATCTCTCTCCCCAAGGAATCTTGCATCAATTCTTCTTCTCTAATTTCCCAACCAGGAAGAAAGAAATGGGGATCTTACAAAAATATACTAAGTTAGATTCACAATAAAAAATCAAAGTTCACATGCGGTTTAACCACAAATGCGGTTTAGCAATAGTGCGGTTGAGAAAGTGAGATCTCTCAACACCTAAGTGAACTATGAATTTTACACATGCAATATAACAAGTGTAGGAAATAGCATGCGGTTTAGATAGAATGCGGTTTACATTATCATGAAAATAAGTAGCATAACATCCAACAGTTAGAGTAAATGAAAAACAACATGCCATTTCTAACAGTAGCAGAAACAGATTTAAACATGCGATTTAACCGTGCGGTTTAACCTATGCGATTTCACCATGCGGTTTTTACTTTAAGGAAAACATGCGGTTTCTAGTAAGAAAATATGAGGTTTTTAGAGATGAGGTTATAGGGTATTACCAGTGAAAAAATTTCAAAAATTTTTTAAGTAAAGAAAACACGATTTAGGAATCATACAATCCAACATATAGCATTTTTTTCTGAAAATTCATATGAACATCATATGAATATACGAAGAACACGATGAACACCAAGAATAGAGCCAAGATTAATTTCACCAAAACCAGCAAATAACATGTCAAAATGATCCTTAAAGGTTGTATAACAACAATATAAGAACAAAATCATAACTTTTGCCCACAATAATCATGAAAACATGAAGAACATAAAGTGGGTTTCGAAAACCCAAAAATTATAAATCCTAAAATTAGCAACCTGGATATGTATAGATCATCAAATAAACTACAAAATTAGAATCAATACTACAATACGAGCAAAACCCAACATAAATAAGTTAAAATGATGAAGTAATAAAGGTTTAATTAGCAAAAATCATTTCAGCAGTCGAAGGGTTTCTTACAAGTACATCCATGGAGTTATTGCAGAAATCAAAGATTAGAAACATACCATATCGTTGAATGCTTTCTTAGGAGCTTTAGGGACTCTAGGGGTTTTGGGATATGCATGTTCTCTTGTTCATTTAGGTGCCATGGATTCTCAGTTTAAGTGAGAGAATATAGAGAGAGAATGTGTATTTAAGACAAGTGAAAGTACTGTTGACAGAGGGTTGGCATAAAGAGAAAAAAAATTGCATGAAAATGGTTATAAACGGTTTCTCTTGGGTGGCATGAAATTAGGAAATGATGGTTACACTCTCCCACTACGTGAACCACCTTAACCGTTCCACCCTTTCATCTAATTCACGTAGCCCCATGACGACTGATGTAATGGGTTTAAGGAAATATTCCTTTAGCATTAAATGCATTTAAATTTCAAAACAACGTGAGAAAATAATTGCAAAAGTATCCTTATACAATTAATTTGTCTCAAAAAGACAAGGATCAAATAATAAATATAGAAAACTTACCTGATACACGTGGCATGCAGTTTGATATAATGAAAAAAAATTAAGTGAAGAAAATATCAAACACTTGCTGAAGCTTCTTCAAAGCTAAGAAATGAAAAACGTTGAAATTTGTACAAGTGTTGAAACGCAGTTTGGATCATGCGGTCTTGATGCATGCGGTTTGGTTCATGCGGTTTCAACAAGGGTGAGGTTTTGAAATCTCAACAGGATTTTAACCTAAACAACATACTTAACACACAAGTTAGTAACAATAAGCATATAGACTTATTTAATTTCAAGCATACCCATTTCTCATATAAGGAATGTAAACCTCTAGGAGTCAAGAGCCTTTGTGAGTATGTTAGCAATTTGATTTTCTATCCTTACATGCTCTAAATGGATGTTCCCCTTTTCCACATGATATTTGAGAAAATGATACTTGATGTACATATATTTGGTTTTTGAGTGCATGACTGGGTTGTTGGAAACTGAAATTGTTGAGGTATTGTCACACATAATTGGGAAATTTCCTTCATTGATTACATAGTCAACCAATTATTGCTTCATCCAAAGTATTTGACAACAGCAACTTCCAACAGCAATGTATTTAGCCTCTGTAGTTGAAACTGAAACTAAGGCTTACTTTTTGCTGGCCCAAGCAACTAGTATATTTCCAAGGAAGTGATATGTTCCACTAGTGATTTTCATGTCTATGGTATAAGCTGCATAATATGCATCTTACTAACCTAAAAGTTCGAAATTCGAATCTTTGAAATATCAAATTCCAAGATTAGTAGTCACAGAGAGATAGCAGATTATACGATTGACCGCACTTAAATGTGCTTCTCTAGGATTAGCTTGATAACGAGCACAAACGCAAACACTAAACATAATATCTGGTCTACTAGCAGTTAATTAAAGTAATGAGTCAATCATACCTTGATATAAGGTTTGATCAACCTTTTTACCTTTTAAATCCTTATCAAGTTTATTGCCAATAGCCGTGGGAGTATC
Organism: Adenophora triphylla var. japonica; assembly: GCA_022495995.1. Lineage (NCBI taxonomy): Eukaryota > Viridiplantae > Streptophyta > Magnoliopsida > Asterales > Campanulaceae > Adenophora > Adenophora triphylla. The sequence goes on along the minus strand of JAFEMH010000627.1, from coordinate 620,589 downwards.
ATATGATTTAGCATTTTAAAGTTTAAACTTATTGATTAACTCCTTTGTGTATTTGGCTTGCTTGAGGAAGATTCCTTCATCACATTGTTTAATTTGAAGCCCAAGGAAGAATGTCAATTCTCCCATCATGCTCATCTCAAACTTGCTTTTCATTAGCTTTTCAAAATGCTTACACAATAATTCATTTCTATAGCCAAAAATAATATCATCAACATATATTTGAACAAGTAAAGAATGATTATTATATTTTGCAATAAATAAAGTTGTATCGATTTTAATGCGTTTGAAGCCTTTTTATAGAAGAAATTTTGATAGAGTTTAATACCATTCCCTTTGAGCTTGTTTAAGTCCATACAAAGCCTTTTGGAGTTTGTAGACATGATTTAGAAATTTTGAGTCTTCAAATCTAGGATGTTGAGCCACGAACATGATTTCTTAAAGTTCACCGTTGAGGAAAGCACTTTTAACATACATTTGATAAAGCTTGAAACGTTTGTAAGATGCATAGGCAAAGAAATTTCTGATTGCTTCAAGTCTTGCAACTGGAGCAAAAGTTTCATCATAGTCAATTCCTTCTTCTTGCCTATATCCTTGTGCAACCAACCTCGCTTTGTTTCTGGTGATGCTTCCATTTTCATCCATCTTGTTTCTAAACACCCATTTTGTACCTATAACTCTTTGATCATGAGGTTTAGGAACTAATGTCCAAACCTTACATCTTTCAAACTGGTTGAGTTTTTCATGCATACCAATAACCCAACTTGAATCTTGGAGTGCTTCATAAACTTTCTTGATTTCAATTTGAGATAAGATAGAAGTGTTCTCATCATAGTTTGATCTCCTTGTTTGAACTACAAAAAATAAATCACCAATGATATTTGATAGAGGGTGATTGCCGACTTCACGAACCTTGGGGGGTAAATCTGGTTGAACAGAGGTTTGCTGAAGATTTTCTATTGGTACATTGTTAGATTCTTCAGTGAAGTCATTGAATATAAGTTGAAGAAGAGGTTCAATTTTCTGAATGGGTGAATTCTCATCTAAATCTTCCCTTGGAGTTGCATCTGCAGTTGGAATTTCAGATGCAGTTTCAAAATTATCTGAGGGAGGTTCAGTTGAGGTTGATGGATTTCCTTGAGCTGAATGATTTTGAGGTTCTTGATTTAGCTCAGGTGAGGTTTTAGAACTTTCACCTGTTTCATTAGACTCAACAAACGATCAACAACATTTGGAGCCAAATGTGGCTAAAGGAGAGAATGTTCATCAAAAGTAACATGCACAAATTCTACTATCTTTAAACTAGATTTATTAAAAACACGAAGAGCTTTAAAATGTTTAGTATACCCAACAAAAATACATTCATCAGCATTAGCATCAAATTTACCTTTTTTTTTCTCTTCCATTGTAGAGGATAAAACATTTGTAGCCAAAGATTTTGAAAAAGGCAATGTTGGGGATTCTTCCTCTCCAAAGTTCATAAGGAGTTTTGTTGTAGGTTTTGTTGATGAGGGAGCGGTTTTGAGTGAAGCACGATGTGTTGACTGCTTCAGCCCAAAAATACTGAGGAAGCTTGGCTTCAGAAATCGTTATTTTTCTAGCCTCAATCAACGTCCTATTCTTTATTTCCACAACCCCATTTTGTTGTGGAACACCGGCAGTAGAAAAATTGTGATCAGTTCCATGGTCATCACAATATTGAGCAACACCATTGTTTTTGAATTATGTTCCATTATCAGACCTTACACTAACGATGTCATCTTCTTTTATGGTTTGGATCCATCTAAATAGTGAGGTTAGAATTTCATAGCAATCATCCTTTGTGATCATCATTTCTACCCACGTATATCTTGAGTAATCATCCATTACTGCTAAAGTATATCTATTTCCTCCAATGCTAGCAGTGGTGACGGGTGCAAACAAATCAATGTGGAACAATTGTAAACATCTAGAAGGTGATGGAGCAGTCTTGATGGTGATAGACAATGTAGTTTGTTTACCATGTTGACAAGCAAGACACTTTTCTGCATGATGATCAGCCACTTTGGTTAAATCGCGAACGAGGTTTTCCCTTCCAATTTTCGCAAGATACTTGAAGTTCAAGTGACTTAAACACTTGTGCCATAGGAAACTATTTTTGCTCACATTTTTAGCTACAAATCAGAGATTAGTAATACTACATGTAGAATTTAAATCAATCATGTAAAATATTACTCTTACGAATCCCTGTGAGTAATGTGACTCCGGAAATGCCATCTTTGATAAATCAATTTAAAGAAGTGAAGTTGCAATGCATTCCTTTGTCACAAAATTGAGAAATTGATAGGAGATTGAGCTTGAGTCATTACAACAAGTGAAACTTTATCAATGGTGAGGTTTCCTCTTCTTATTATTCCATAACCTATTATTTTTCCTTTGTTGTTTTCATCAAAGATTACAAATGGACCGCTTGTTTCAATGATATTTTCTAATAAAGATTTATCTCCAGTCATATGTTTTGAGCATACACTGTCAAGATACCATTCATTTGATTTTGCTTTGGAGTGACCAGCCATTAAGTAGAGGAACTGAAAAAATATACATTTAAAAATGAGGTCCACTTTATTCTTTTGGATCCTAAGGTTAGCATCTTTTGATAACCCACACATGTTTGATAGAGTGAGGATTATGTTTTCTGACATTGGGTGTGTACCTCAAAAGGCATTATGCACTCTTGTGACCAGAACCATCATATATATAGCAGTAATGAAAGATGTAAGCAAACTGAGGCTTAACATACTCTTTATTTTTCTTAGGATCAGCATTTGTTTTTGGGACAGAGGTTTTAGCCTTGACAAAGGCTGTCATTTTATGTTTGACCGTGACTTTTCTAGCAACGCTCATCTTGCTTTTGAAAGCAGGATGTGTGGTAGAAGAAGAAGGGCGGTCAGCCACAAATGGAACCTCATCAGTGGTTTCATCCTCTGAATCTTTTCCTTTCATTTTGAAATTTTTTCCAAAATGTTTATTAGGGTAGACATAGTGGAAGTTAAGTTTAGCCTTTGGTTCCTGTCCTTTACCCTTTGAACCAGAATGCTTTTCGTTAGGAATTTCATGAGTTTGCTTTGAAAATTCCTCATTCTTTCCACAGCAAGATGCACACTTCAAATTGTCACCAGTTTGGAATCCCAAGCCTTCTTTGTCACCACTAGACTTTTAGGATTCAAGAATTTGATCGATGATAACACGAGATTTGGTACACTCATCAATTACCTTTTGGAGGTCATTATTTTGAGAAACCAAGTTATCGTTTCTAATTTGAAGTGCGGCAACCTTGGTTTCCAGAGTGAGGTTTAGTTCAGTAAGAGGAGACATGCTTTTGATTTGGTCCTTCAGAAGTGTAACTTCAAACCTCAATACAATTTTCTCCATCTTAAACTGAGTAATTTCATCAGTTGCTAAAGATAAAGCTTTATTAACATTTTCAAATTTTCGGATCATCACTTCAGCTTTCTTGAACACCTCTTCATGTTACATGGGAGAGACCTCTTCCAACTTTTTCAAAATTTTTGGAGTTAAAGTGATTTTTGAAGGTGTTTCATTTTTGTTTGGAAAAATGGGATGAGAGTAAGAACTATTTCCAATCTTGTAACTTGGAGTTAGTTTCAAATCAGCATAGTCCTCACTACTAGCCCTAATCTTGGTTTTCTTAGGAGCAACCTCTTATTCGATATCAAGCGACTCGACTGACTCATTATATGAATCATCAAAAACATCCTTGGCAACAAGGCAGAGATTAACCTCTTCGGTTTCATCTTTGCTTCCTTCATCAGAATCAATTTCAATCCAAGTAGGCTCTTTTGAGTTCTCTTCCTCAGCAACCATTCCCTTACAATGAGAAAATTTTGCAGGGGAGGTTTTCTTTACAAGTATTAAAATATTGACTGTAGGCACTCAGAAGCAAAATGACCAGGCTTTCTACAGTTGTAGCAGACGAGGTCACTCTTTTTCTTTGTATCAACAACCTTAGAAAAAGATGCTGGAGGTTTGCCTTTTGAAAATGGTTTTGAGATTTTTTGATATTTTTGAAACCTTTTTACAAACATGGTAAATTCATCATTATCCATATCTAAGAGTGATGAAGTTGAAATGGAGGAATCTAACGTTTGCTTAGACGAAGAAGGTTTCTTCACATGTTCAACGACATACAGAGAAAGTGTTTTAACTTTTCCTTCAACCTCTTCAATATGATCCATCTTGAGTTCATGGACTTTAAGATTTGCATACACGTTACTTAGAGTCCAATTATTTAAATCTTTAGAGTACTCAAGAGAAGTGACTTTGTTAACCCATCTTGAACCTAATGCAGCAAGAAATGTCATATTAATTTCTTTGTCAGTTAAAACCTTTCCAAGAGATAGACAAGAATTTACTATATCAACATAGCTATCATAAGTTTTACACAAGGTTTCGTTGGGTTTTCTGTTGAATTTGTTGTATCGCCTTTTAACAACAAATTTCTTGTTTTCCTTGCAGAGATCATCTCCTTCAAGATAGCTTTCAATTGTATCCCACATCTCTTTTGCGGTTTTACATTTCATAACTTTTTGAATAGTTAAAACAATCAAAGTGCCAGTGATAATATGTCTAGCTTTGTTGTCCAAAGCAACTAATCTCTTTACTTCATCAGTCCGTTCAGCTTTTAGTTTCTTGATTTCTGGGGTGTGTTGGTGGCAGGAATGGTGTTGGCCTTCATGGGAACAAAGGGGCCATTAATCACGCAGTCCACCAGCATCTCATCACTAGTTTCCAAATTAATTAACATTCGAGTCTTTCAGATGTTCTAGTGGTCTTCATCCATTAAAGGAATGTGTGAGTACTTAATCATTGTCATGGTTTTTGAGTTTGCCATGACGAATCGGCACCCAAGCTGTTAAGCTTGAAATGTTGGAACATTTCTATTCCAATAACCCGAAAGCACTCAAGTCTAGATTAAGTAAGAGAAGAAGATGAAGGCGGAAGCGTGATACCTGTTGAGTCCATCTTGTTATTTGATGATGTTCTTGTGGAGGAAGGAAGAGAAGAAGAAGAAAATCAAGTAGGGAATTGTAGATCTTCTTGATGATGAATGCCTTCCTTAGAACTCAGATTATAGAGAGAGTAAATAAGGATGATGTAGATGTTTCTAGGCTAGTAGGCCTCTATATATAGGAAACAATGGCACCTCATCAAGGGACTACACCCTTTCAATTAAGCGGTGTGAAATTACCATTCTGCCCATCATAAATAGGTAATTTCCACCTCGGGAATTCTACACATTTAATTAATATTCTATACTTTTCAATAACATTATTTTAATGATTTATACATGTACGTCTACATGTCACTTATATTTATTAAGTATACACATTTTGCAATCCATGTTCTTACAATCTCCCACTTGGATTGCCCAAACATGTGTTTATACTTTAACAAATCCTCATAAAATCATATTCATAATGTAAATGACAATCCATATGTGCACTTCATTGTCATTCTAAAACAATCTCGTCCATTAGTTTCACAAGTATAGGAACTAAAGGGGCAGTCGTTGTAATTGATTCGCAACTAAACCCACATTAATCACATATATATGTTCAACTAAATGACATAGATTAAGTATAGATGTGTAGCATGGAAAACTTAATGAATATATTAAAACATGTATATATATTCCATCAACTAGTCCTAATTAACCAAATGAGATCAATATGAATAAAACAAATAGCAAATAAAGTACAACTCAAACTCCCACTATATTATGCATTATCAAAAATCGTTTCACCCATATGAGCAGTATGCTCGTGAAACATAAAAAAGAGAAAACGCTTTATAAAATGGATCCAATAACATGGAGTTTGATCCTATAAGTTGTATATCTATTTGTTCAATTTATACTTATTTCTCTTTCACAAGAGATATAACCATATGATGTCCTTCAACATCTTTGCATCCAGTAAAACAGAATCGGAATACCTAATGATCTCAAAATGATCCGATTTTGTATACATAAGCATGTAGTTTAATGTTTTATAGGTACTTCATCATTCTTTTGGATGCGACTTAATGTTCTTCTTTCCGAATTGCTTTGGCATTGACCAAGCATCCCAATAATAAATGCAAGGTCTGGACGAGTACAGACTTGCGCATACATTAAGCTTCCTACTGCCGGTGCATAAGGGATATTTTCCATATACTTGGATTAAAAATTAATTTTAGGACATTACTTTAAACTAAATTTATCTCCTTTAGAGACAGGGGTGTCATGTGGTTTACAATTTTCCATGCTAAACCTTCGTAATACCTTCTCTATATGGTTCTTTTGTGATAATCCCAAAATATCTCGTGAATGATCACGATGAATTTGGATTCCCAATACAAAAGATGCCTCACCAAGATCTTTCATCTCAAATTTGTTTGAGAGAAATTTCTTATTTTCCTTTAGAAGGTCCTTATTATTACTAGTAAGTAAAATATCATCCACATATAAGACCAAAATTATAAATCTACTCCCACTGAACTTATGGTATACACAATCTTCATCAAGATTCGTTTCAAAAACCAAATGAAAGAATAACTTGACTAAATTTTGAATACCATTGACGAGAAGCTTGCTTGAGACCATAAATGAATTTCTTAAGTTTACAAACTAATTGATTAGTTTGATCTGAATCGGTCACCATTTCTGCTTTCCTTATATAGATGGTTTCCTCAATGTCTCCATTGAGAAAAGCCGTCTTAACATCCATTTGATGAAGCTCAAGATCAAAATGTGCCACTAATCCATAATGATCATAAAAGAGGGTTTAGAAAATACCGGAGAAAATGTTTCTTTATAATCAATGCCTTCCTTTTGAGTAAATCCCTTAGCAACAAGACGTGCCTTATATCTTTCCACATTACCTTGCGAATCCCTTTTTGTTTTAAATATCCATTTACAACCAATAAGTTTTGCACCTTCAGGTAATGGGACAAAATCCCAAACGTCATTGTCTTTCATTGATTTTAACTCCTCATTAATAGCATTGATCCACTTATGAGAATTAGGACTATTAATGGCTTCATGAAAAGTGATAGGTTCATCTCCCACTAAACCTATGGTGTCCTTATTCTTCGCAAGATACACATCATAAATATCCGGAATAATACTTCTTGTTTCTCTAGTAGATCTCCTTAAGGGCACTGGTTCATCCTTATTTTGATGTTGTTGAATTTCCTCATGTCCAACATCTTCATGTTGTCCGTTATTTACGGGAATCTCTATATTATTTTGAATTGTATGTTCTTTGTTGAATTTCAGGTACAATTACTTGATTTCCAACAGGAACTAAAGTTAAAGGAATATAGAGTGGTTCCTCTAACTCTTCAAATTCAAAATCATTACTATTTCTCCCACTAAATTCAATATTCTCAAAGAACCTAGCATTGCAAGTCTCAAAAAATGTTCTAGTTTTCGGGTCATAAAATTTATATCCCCTAGATCTCTTAGCAAACCCTAAAATAGGGCTAAACCTAATGGAAGGTGCTCTATTGAGAATATAAGTTGCGATTTTTAATGCGTCGCCTATAATGAGTGAGGTAAAGAAGTACAAGAAAACATACTTCTTACCATATCCTTAAGGATTCTATTATGTCTCTCCACTACACTATGCTAGGTTTGCCCGACATGGTGTAGTGAGAGACAATCCCACACTCTTCAAGATAGCGAATATAAAGGACATGGACGTCATTCACCCAATACGTCCAATGATTGAGACTTTACATGAAGAAAATAATATATCCATAATGAGAGTAATCATCTATGAATGTGATGGAATATTGTTGACCATTCCATGAAGGGTTAGTGAATGGTCCATATGAATTAGTTCCAAGACGTTTGATACTCTCAAAGATCCTATTTCCTTTAATGTTTGTAAATTTTTCTTTAAAACACTAAATGCAAAAGTTTTTATCCGGAGTATCAAGTTGTTTTAGGATTCCCTCTGACATAAGCTTTATCAATTCTCCCTTTGGAGATATGACCCAAACGCCTATGCCATAGAATACAAGAATTTTCACTTGATAACTTTTGCTTAGTGCCTTTAGTGTTGGTTTCATTATTATGAGACTCATTCATTTTCTTGACTGTGTCAAGTAAATTAAGATTATCGATATATGACAAAGTACTAGTACCGACAAGTTAGGAATTTAAAATAAAGATCACATTTATTATTACCAAAAGAACAAGAGTAACCTTCCTTGTCCAAAACTGTGATATATTTTAAATTCCATCTAAAGGACGGTACAATGAATATACTATTTGTTACAAAATAATAGCCAGTACTTATCATTAATCTAAAAGTCCCTAAGCCTATAACTTCAACCGAATTTCCAGCTCCCATATAGATGTATTTCTCATCTTTACTGGGGATTCGGTAATTCAGGCAACCCTGCATACATGAACTAATGTGAGTTGTTGTACCAAATACAACCACCATGTATATTAAGGAATTGAAACCAAATTTGCCTTAGTACAAACAAGACCAAATGACATATCATTCTGAATTCGCCATTCGCGATACTTATGGTAGTCGTTCTTCATGCGAGTAAGGTCCTTGCAAAAGAAGCATTTCTTGACTTTATGATCATTAAATGATCCCTTACGCTTCTCACTTGCAACCGAAATTTCCTTCCCTCTTCTCTTAATCCTGCGAGAAGAAGTAAATGCTGAGTGAGTACTTTCTAATTTAAGATATTTCATCCTATCTTCCTCTAATGTCATATGTGAAAGTAATCCATTAATATTCCACTTGTACTTTTGACATTTATAGATCACCTCAAAAGGACCAAATTGAGGAGGAAGATAGATCAAAACTAAGTGCACGAGAAAATCTTCCGAAATCTCTAACTTAAGTGCCTTTAGTTTGATCGAAAAATTGAAATAATTCAATAATGTACTTCCTAAGATTTTCCTCACCCTTGTACCGAATGGAAATAAGTTTCCACAAGAATTCAAGAAAAAACTCAGCATTTTTGATCTCAGAGACATTGTCCAAAAATGTCTTTGAAACTGCATTTTCCATGATCATTAGACTCACGCGGTTGGACCGTTTCCATTGCACAACATTTTTCCGTGCTATAACGGTATTTCCTTTAGCGGGACTTGGTTCCCCTAATGCGTGATCGATGTCCATACATCCTAAGATCATCATTATATTATTTTTCCAAGTTTTAAAGTTAATCCCATTAAGCATTGGAACATTATTCATGGCAGTAGTAATAGATGAAGCGTTTATCAATTTTGTTGGGAATAAGAACGAAGAATGAATACAAAACATGTATAAGAAACTACATAATGAATAAAGTGTTTAACTATATCAATGAATCCCATCAAAAAGATAATCAGCATGACATCAAAACTAATCTTTGGATTGCGAATTGACTCATAATTTGATTTATCTTAGGGTAATAAATGACTTTAAACAACACATTTTAAATACTTGCCTTCCTTTGGGCCGGTTCAAGTATTAAAAATGTCCTAAGATTTAAAGTATTTGTTACCCGGCAATAAAGAATATAAACAACTCATTTTAAATACCCGCCTTCCTTTGGGATGGTTCAAAGTATTTAAAATGACCAAACGTTTTATTCAATTATTACCCCATGAATGCAAATACTTAGTCAACAACAAGGTCTCCTTTGGGAAATAAGCATGTTATCACATATCAATAAGAACATTCATCACTTTACAATTTCGTATCTAAACAACGTAAATCACTTTGGCGACAATATTGTTTAGAAATGAATGAAATTGTTAAGCATATAATTAATCACACTTTAGGGCACAAATTAATGTATACTTTACTCAAATAATGAATGAAAATTGACCAAAATAGCAAAATATTGAAAATTTTGAAAATCTGGCCAAAATGAGTCATGCTCGGCCGAGTCAAGGAAGGTGCTCGGCCGAGCAAAACCCTCCAGAGAACATCCCTTTCTGATCCCTTATGCTCGACCGAGTCTTAGGGGTGCTCGGCCGAGTTCTTTGAGGTGCTCGGCCGAGTCCTTAGGGGTGCTCGGCCGAGCATCATGACCGTTGGATGGCGCCTTTTCAAAAAATTTCAAACGTTGTGCTGATACAAATGGAGTGCTCAGCCGAGTCAAGGAAGGTGCTCGGCTGAGCAGACCCTGAATGTCAAATTTTCCAGATTTTGACTATCAATTCTTAACTTAATGGTGAATCAATATTCAACCAAAGCAAGTAGATCCGCATACTCACAAAACATTTTTAAATGCGTGGCTATGCATTTAAACAAACTCATAACGCATCCAATGATGGTGGCTATGTTCAAAATGGGATAATCTTACATTAAGTATTGAAAGTCTTTTGAGTAAAACCAAATTTATAATTATAATTTAACACAATACTCTATGAATGAATTAGAGTTGCACCAGTTCATAAGTGCACGACCGAATCAAATTGAAAATTTTTGAAAATACGTGAACAGTGTTTGCACGGCCGTGCGTTATAACTTGCACGCCCGTGCAGTCACTATTCACAGCTTTTCCAAAAGGCACCTTTTCATAAGTGGCCGATCAAGGCCCTTTTCACAGAAAATTTTTCTTCACACAAAAGATGAACGGCAAGCAAAAATTAACGCTTAACCAAGACATGAATACACAAGTAGATCAACACGGTTGTGCGACATAAAACGCTCTGTTGTGTCAATGGGATAATCTTGCATGAACCATCATGTCCTTTTGAGTAAACTTTAATCCATATTCATAATTTAACCAAGTAATGAATAATAACACTCTGGCAACGAATTAGAGCATTTAAATAACATCATAACATGATGATATCAACAGGATTAAGAATCAAAGTAAAGCAAAACATATGCTATAAGAATTCAAGCTTAATCCAAAACTTGAGCGGCTCTGATATCAATTGTTGGAACATTTCTATTCCAATAACCCGAAAGCACTCAAGTCTAGATTAAGTAAGAGAAGAAGATGAAGGCGGAAGCGTGATACCTGTTGAGTCCATCTTGTTATTTGATGATGTTCTTGCAGAGGAAGGAAGAGAAGAAGAAGAAAATCAAGTAGAGAATTGTAGATCTTCTTGATGATGAATGCCTTCCTTAGAACTCAGATTATAGAGAGAGTAAATAAGGATGATGTAGATGTTTCTAGGTTAATGGTAGGCATCTATATATAGGAAACAATGGCACCTCATCAAGGGACTACACCCTTTCAATTAAGCGGTGTGAAATTACCATTCTGCCCATCATAAATAGGTAATTTCCACCTCGGGAATTCTACGCATTTAATTAATATTCTATACTTTTCAATAACATTATTTTAATGATTTATACATGTACGTCTACATGTCACTTATATTTATTAAGTATACACATTTTGCAATCCATGTTCTTACATGAAAAACAAAAAAGTTTTATAAATGTGTTTTGCTCTGATACCACTTATTGGTCCCAAAGGAGGCAACAAGGGTGAAAAACAGCTAGAGGGGGGTGAATAGCTGTTACAAAATTTTTGACCTTTTTTTTAAAAAATAAACCTTTTGCTTATAAAACAACTTTTACAGTGTATTAAAACCGCAAGTGAGGTTTGTAAAATGCATAGCGGAATTTATAAGTAAGAGAGTGAGGTTTGATAGTGAGGTTTAGAAAACAGTAAAGTGATGTTTGACAATGATTAACTTTAAACAAAATTCTCAATGGTAAACCTATTAATATCAAACAGATAATACAAATTAGTTTGAACTATGAACAATAAAGGAAATACAGAAATTAAAGATTTTTTTTTGGAGTGGTTCAATCGTAAATGATCTACGTCCACTACCAAAATGGTTAGTCTTGGATTTTCTAACTACTAGATTTTGTATTAGATGATGAGAGAGATTACAAGGTTGCAAGAATCAAACTCAAATCTAAAATCTAAACAATGAAGCAAATCCTAAGCTATAACCGGTGTATATCAAATGATTTAATCTATGTGATTAATCAAGTGAGGTGTGTGTGTGTATGAATATCAAGATTCAAGGCTCTTTAGATCTGTATGATTTAGAGCTCAATAAATCTGAAGTGTTAAAAATGATTGAATTTATGGGCTTGGAAATATGTTCTTGAAGCTATGAATGTTTGAAGATGAAGATTCAAAGGATTCTGGAAATCTGAAAATTTCTTCAAATCTTCAAAGGACTCTCTCAAATGGATATTCTCAAGCAATCTTCAAATGATGAATATTGGGGGTATTTATACCCATGCACCAAAAAGTAGACGTTTGGAACAGATGTAGCAAGTACAGTGATGGCTGTAAGTGCTTCAATTTGAGCTTGTTAGAATTTTCGTTAGAAAATTAACGAAAGTTATAACATTTCTAACAATTTCTAACTATCCTAACATTTCTAACAAAGTGAGGGTAAAATGGGCATTGTTATTTAAGGTTAAACCTTAAAAAGAATCTCAAAAAGCAAAACAAAAGAAGAAAACCAAAAATGGCAATGGCTGGAAACACAAAAACTGGCTGTTAATTTGAATTTTGAAAAGAAATATTCTTCTTGTCCAAAGCTGAAGCTGCATTTAATGAACAAGGCACGCCGCTGCCTGGATCCATCCGCGCGGATGAGTTTGCATTTTCAGGAGGGCTATAAATTGAGCCCTCCAGTCACAAAAATAAAGAGGAAGAACACATTTTGCACCGAACCTCTGGCGAAATATAGAGAGAAAACAGTGAGAATTCACAAGAATTGTCACCTTTTTCTCTCCAATCTTTCCCAACTCATACTCATCCACTCACTCTCATATTAAAGCCCTAAACACTCATACATTCAAGCCAAACACTCAAGAACACAAGGAAGATTGGTAAACCCTCCTCTTCCTAACCCTAAATCTCAACCATGCATGCATCTTCAAACTACAAAATGTAGTTCTTTCATCTTCTTGTTCTAGATCTAAGAAGATCACCATGGAAGACCATCTCCATGGATGATCTTCTACAAAGATCAACATTATTTTTAAGCTTTCTTACTTTCTTGCAAAGAAAACTCATTTTCAAAACCCTAAAAACCATTTTCAAGCATAAAATCTTGATTTCAAAGGATAAAATTCCCCTTCCCAAGCAAATGAAATGCTTAGTCCTAATGTACCCCAAGGATGGTTTGGTATAGTTGATTCACCACTAAAATGTCTAGTGATCACTAACCAAAACCTAGGGAAATGGGGACAAGCATGGATGCAAAACCCCCTTTAAAATCATATTTTCTTTCTTGAGAAGTTGCTGTCCAGTAGCAATTTTCTCAGACCTCAGTCCATGGTCTTAATTTTTGGGCACAGATGAACTTGGAATTTGGTGTTGACTACAAAATACTTTTTGTAGCCAACATCCAGAGCTTTCCAGACATATTTTTACCTTATTTTTTGGGTGAGTAAAACTCCTCTTTTCAAATTTTCTTTCAGAGGCTAGTTCATCAGCTTCTGGGAATCCAGATCTCATATCTGAGGTTTCCAGAAGGTTTTGACCCCTCAAATCTTCTCCAAAATGGAAAATTCCTTCGCACAAACTTTATTTAAGGTGTCTAGAACAACTTTCATTCTCTGAGTTTATCCAGATTATGAAGTTTTAAGACCCTTGAATCCCTTTCAAAATCAAAGGTCCACTGCCTTTTTCATTCTGGCAGAAATGGCTCTCAACTTCAAAAGGTCTTTTGAGTACCAAATCTCAATCCAAAAATCTTCCAAAAAATCATGGGATCAGTTTAAAGTCTTAAAAAGATATCCCAATTTTTACTTTTCTGAGTTTCAACTTATTTTGGCCAAAACACACACACACACACACACACAAATGATTTTCAGCTTGGAAGACTCGTTTTACGAGGCGCGTCGGGTGCACACTAACGTCCTTCCCGACGCGTAACATGACCTCCGAACCTAAATCTCTGATCTCGGGATTTTTTCAAAGTTTTGGCCCTCAAAATTAAAATGGCGTGGCGACTCCGTTTTTCGTTGATTTTTTCCAAACACAAAAATGGGAAAATTTTCGGATACACATTCATCACAATGGCGACTCATTTGGGACTAAGCTTTTTTTTAGAAAAAAATGGTATTCGGTATATTGGTGGAAACCACTAAATTTCCCGTTATCGCCTCCTAACACGAGTCGGGGATAAATTGTGGTCTAACAATCCCACGTACCGGTATCACCGTTTTCAAAAAAAAAGCTTTTGAGGGTCAAGCTTCCGTCCCGGCTTTGAAAATCATTTTTGTGTGTGTGTTGATTTTTGCACAGTTTTCATGTTGTTTTGGCCGCCTCGGAGAAAGTCAAAATTTTGACTGTCGGAATAATGTCCCTAACTGTCGGAATTTTCGTGCTTACGTGCTTATGTGCTCATCAAAAAAATCAAAAAAAAAAAAAAGGATTTTCAAAAAAAAAAAGAAAATTTCCAAAAAAAAAATCATGCATCATATTTTTAAGACACATAAAAAAAAATCTCTATTTTACTCAGAAAAAGAATATAGACTGCTTGCACACTACGCGCACGTTGACCGTACACTGCACACTACGTCCTTAACCCGGGGAAATCCTTGTCGCGGTCCGTTTGGTCTTATTACGCCTCTCGGATGAGCACAGGACTACCCAAACATCCCATGGAGCCTCGTGTCGACCATGCACTTGTCCGTGACACACTTTGTCCGAGACCCGGTTGGTTTTTAGTCCTGGTCTCGTGTCATGCCCCGTCCGTGTATAGACCTTTCCTTTCAAGCCTTTGTCGGCATACCGACTCAATATCTTTCGGGTCCCTAATCGCCGAAGTTCCGCCGGTTTTCCGCCGCAGACTTTGACCAAGATATTGACCGGCGCCTTGACTTCGGCTCGACCGGCACAAATTATACACCGACTCCCAAAGCATTGACACCGAGTCATCAAGGATTAATGACTATTCCATGCCTAATTACGGCTTAACCGACGACAAGTCAAGATCAATCGTGGACGCTTATCGCCCAAATCATGCCGACTTTTTGTCGAGCCCCTGGACATGATCTTGACTTTCGACGTCGGCCTTTGTCCGTAATTTACATCGAATGCTCGTTAAGACTCGATTACCCGCCGACTTTTAGGATCGTTTTTCTTTCGGTTGGTGGGACCCGCTTGCCCTATAGGACCCTCGCCCGGGCCGTCCACCCCGGGAGGTCGAAATACAGTGGAATACGAGGGCTTATAGACGTAGTGACGGGGCCCACCGATCCAGAATCGAGTAGTTTGCGAAAAGAAGAGCAATCTTTTCCAACCGATTAGGTTAATAAAACATGTTTTAAGTAAACGTGAACAAATAATCGCATGTTGCATGAGCCTAAAGCCCAAACACCTACCCTCCTTCCATTCCTGCACATCTCGAACCTTCATGTCCTTTCCCCGCAGCCTCCGCACAAAGCTTGGTTTCGGCACCGGGTCACCGTTTGATCAGCTGGGAAGAGTCAAGCGCATCGTCGCCTTCACCGTTTGTTCCGACTCCGGTTTTAGAATGTCTCGCATCACCCGATAATGATGGGGATAACGTTGCTCCGTCCTCCAAAATCCCTCGACATGCACTCGCATTGGATCCAGCTTGGTAGAACAAATGAGACTTCGACATGAGACTCAAATTGATGACCTACTGGGGTAGTCGCAAGTCATGGTTTGACTATCGCCTCAATTCCGATGGCACTTTTACCGCAAAGACAGAAGAGGGTTCTCCTCCTCTTCTTAATAGTCCCGATACATCAAGATGCTACCCCAAGATTCCTATGTTTCCACCGCCGAAACTCCCGCCCGCCGACTTACAGGCAACCGGCCCCCAAACAAAGCCGTGGACGAAAGAGTTCGGTATACCGTCGCTGTCCCCTCTCAAAGTGATGATCCCACAAATATCGCCCCGAGTGATGAAAATCAGGAGACAGCTTGAAGAAATATGGTCAGCCCTCAAAGCCCCGGAAGAACGCTGTAATGCATAGAGTGCCCGGGATTGAAGAGGCCACACGCCACTTCGGGACCTTAACAATATCCCAACCGACCGGGCTACCTCGAAAGGACAAACATATGCCCGTTCCCCGGACCTTAATATCTCTCATTATCCGGCGGAGTCCAATCACTCGCTACCGCACAAGCCCAGCAGACAGATCCCCTGACTCGCCCACTCAAAGTCATTCCAAAGACCGCCAACCCGAGGTCCCAAATCCGCCACCACCGTAGAACACATTTGGTGGGATATTTGTGGATCGTCCCGATTGCCTTGAAAGGGACTATCAGATCGGATACACGAGGACCGTCCTCCTAAGAAAAAGAAAATTTCCTCCCAAAGAAAATTGAAGGAGAGGTTCGAGGCCGGTGATAACAAAGGTGGGAACGCTCGGGAGCCATCCGGGGATTTGATTATTATGTACTCTACTCCGCCCGCCTTCCCCAAAGCAAAAAGGGGTAAAAGAGCGTAAAAACCTTGCCAACGACGGAATTGAGACTTTCTTGGATACCGTAGGAGTACCGCAGTAATGTGTCCAACCCCTGGGTCGCCCAAGGTTCAATTTGTCCAGCTTCCCGAGTATACTCCGATGAAGAAAAACCGACGCCAGCCCCTGGGCGCTCCCACTCAATCAACATGTTGACTGGAGATGGCAACCGCCACAAAAGGCATCAAGCATAACCTGTGGGCTTCGGCAAAGACTCTACCTCGCAAGAAAAAGGCACGAAGTGATCGGCTTGATGACTCTCCATCCCGAGACAAGGACCAAATCTATGATCCTCACCTATATGGGAGTATGATCACCTTCGCGATGAAGATTTGCCAAGAGATGTCTCCCAACACAATGAAGCTTTGTACATCACTATTCGGCTCAACACCATGTCGCTCCCCGGGGTATTAGTGGACAATGGATCATCGGTAAATGTCCTTCCCTCAAAGCATGATGAGGGCCCTCCGCATAAATGAAAGGCGCGTGATCCCATCTACCCTGACCGTCAAGGCCTACGACGGTTCGTCTGTCCCCATCCCGGGGACAAAGTGACTCGGAACTCGTACGAAACCCAAATGGTGCCCGCAAAGTTCCATGTAATGGATATCCTCCGAGTTCACAAACTCTACCAGTGGCGCCTTGGTTGCATCACATGAAAGCCATAGCCTCCACTCTCCACCAATGCGTCAAATTCATCAACCGGCAGGAGATCTTGAAGTCATAAGGGGTGACAGCTTCCTCATAGGGAACGAAGCCGAAACAATAGCCAAGAACACCACAGCCAAACACCGGGCTACATCCTTCAAGAGGCAAGTCTCGCCAAAGATCCTTTGGAATCCGGCGATGCCAACTATGTCGACACACTCAAGCAAGCGTACTCCGAAGGAGTTCGATTCATCAAATTTAATTGCTATTTCCAACACTTGGGGGCACATCGGAAGGAAACGCCGAACACCGCCATGATACATGTGCACACAAGTCCCCGGTCCTCAATCACGATTTGTCACATTCCGCAAACCCATTCTTTGGCCTCGCCAGCGAGGAGATTTACATGATAAAAGTCAGCAAACACCGACAGACTCGGCTCGAATCTATGAACGTCGTGTGGGACGTCCTCCTTGCCGAACTACCCGCCAAGCCTTTCCGCTCGAGTATGGGACATGAGATTTTTCTAGCAAGACACCGAGACGCAATACGTCCTTACATCCGGATTGAGCGGTCGATTATGACGAAACAGAAATCCCTGTGATTGAGGAAGATCCCTACATCCACATGCTCGCCTTTCGACGCCAAACACAATTGATTCTCGGTTCATAAAGAGATGATAGCAACGATCGAGGAGGGAGCACAGAGACCATGCCTTTCCCGGTTGTGAAGCCACCGACGCCGATGCCGCTAAAGAATTGGGAAACTCTCTCAGCCCGTCCGCGACCAAAGAGGAAATGATCACCAAGCTTGGATTGGTCCCCCGTCCTTTCGTGTCAACTCTGTAAAGTCCTCCGAGTCTCTCATTGCTGAGTTCCGAGTCTCTCGAGTCGTCCGATGGCCTCACGCCCGAAGACCACGAAATTGTAGCCATGCCGTATTCCCTCTTATTTTCAATGAAATGACGAACCTTTCGAGTATCCCTTGATTGCCACTTTAACTAATGATGAATTAACTAATAATCTAAAAACAAGCTTTAATAACGATTCATTAGATAAAGAGGCATACACATTAAATGAACAAAAATAACAAAGAAATCTTTAAGCAGGTTGTCCTGGAAGAGGAAAATCGAGCCTAAGCCGCCGAAGAGATTTCGACGAGTGTGAATTTGGGAACCGCGGAAGAGCCTAAAGAGACGCAGATTGGCGATTTCTTCAAAGGAATCGGAAAGGATGCTCGCAAAGTCCTACAAAATCCTCAATTCAAAGAAAGTTGCCCTCTTCATCAAAGAGAACATCATATGCAGATACGGGTTGCCACCGAAATCATCTCGTATAATGGATCCCACTTCGAAGGAGAATGTGAAAACCGCCGGCGGAATTCCGAATAACCCGTCACAAGTCATCTCCCTACTGTGCCCCAAACCAACGGAGCCGTCGAGGCAAAGAAACAAGACTCGGAAAATATCATCCGGAAAATGGCTGTCCAAGGCGTAGATTGGCCCGAGAAGTTACACTTGGCACTCGGGGCTACTGTAACATCGCCGAACGGCAATCGGGGAAACACCGTTTGCCCTCACATACGGAATGGAAGCCGTACTCCCAATCGAGCTAGGAAATCCCCTCGCTCCGTATACCGCCGGAAAGCCGTATCAACGAGGTCGAATGGCTCCGCAGTCGCCATGATGAATTGGCCCTACTAGATGAACGCCGATTGAAGGCCATGGAACACATCCGAGCCTACCAAGGAAGAATGGCTAGAGCCTTCGACAAGAAAGTAAAGCATCGGGAGATCCGAGAAGGTGATCTCGTTCTAAAAGAAAAGCCCCCCCGTATCAACCCCTCGGCAAATGGGAGCCTCAGATGGGTCGGGCCATACGTCGTCCGTAAGATCTTCTCCTGAGGAGCCATGCAACTTGCAGACCTCGACGGGAATCCCTTTGTACACCCAAATGAATGGTGACAAGCCGCGCGTATACTACGCGTAAAAAAAAGAAAAAAAAAAAAAGAGTGCTAAAAGAGTAATACCCAACTAGGTTGAAAACCCGAAAAGGGCGGCCTAGGTAAAAAACAGTGGTTGCACAAAAAAAAAAACAAACAAAAAAAAAAAAAAAAAAAAACAAAAAAAAAAAACAAAAAAAACAAAAAAAAAACAAAAAAAAAAAAAAAAAAATAAAAAAAAAAAAAAAAAAAAAAAAGATTCAGTTGAACTACGAAGACCCGAGCTCCTCAAAATGAGGGGAACGTAGGGCAAATGGAAACGGTTCGGTCTAAAACACAAATAAAAGCCATACTTTGGCATCAATACAATTGATCGTACCATGAAAGCGTCTCGAAAAACTCTAAAGCAATTCAAATATTCATTACAAGTTAAAAGCTTTTTGACGAGTCTAAGCCCGATTCATTCCTACAACCGGCAACCCGCTAAAAGAAAACTAAGATACATAATCAAACTAATGTGTCCGCCATGACAAGAAAGGGATACTGAAACCTCGTAGTCACTCCAAGCCACTCGCATCGGCCTCTCTCCTCTTCTTCCCCTTCGAGTCTTCTTCTTCCGAACCGGAAAATGTCGGTATTCCTCCTACCAAGCTCGGTATAGGAACAGGATCTATCAAACCAACCTCTCGTGGCCTTAGTAGCCCTAGCTTCATCTCTCATCTCCCGTAGCCTAGCCGGTAGCATAGGAGCCCTCCTCTCCCGTCTCTTGACGTAAGCCTCATAGTCGGCCGCGCCGTCTCCGCTCCCGTCATGAGGGCTGGCCCTCGCCTCGGCCCTCCTCCTCTCGTAAAACCGTCGTGTCCTCCACACCCACAATGGCCTCACGCCGTCTCAAAATAGCCATCTGAGTCTCTCCTAAATGCCTCTCGTACCAATCCATGTACCAAGTGGTCAGGAACACAGGTCTCGGACGCCTGAGAATAACCCGAGAAGGAAAGGTGTCATACCTCCATGCTCGGGAAAGAAATGGAAACACCGAGGGATCATCCATAGAAACAGAAGCCACCACCCTGGTGGCTATATCATCAAAGTCCCCCAAAGGAACCTGCTCCAAGCCAAACTGTCTCAGAACCAAAGACGGAATATAGAAGCTGGACTGAGAAAGCCCCGGAAGCATGACCACATGAGACCCGTCCTGAAGCACTCTGCGAGTCTCCACCCGCCAACAAGGCACCAACCATCTCGATATTCTCGTCCGGCGACCCGCCATCCAACGCTCCCGCGAGCCCCGATCATCAAAATCTACAAAGAACCCCCTCCCGGCAAATGTCCAAGGCTCGATCATGCCTGAGAGTTTCCCGAAGAACCCCTAAACGCTCCATCGCCCACATGTGGTCAAGAGGAACGGGCCGCCCTCGCGCATATACCGCTTCCGGTAGCTAACTGCCGAGAGCATGAAAAGTCTCCCCGTAATCAAAGGAACGACATCTCGCCTGTGCGACAGCGAACGACAACATCCAAGAAAGACCGATGGCAAATCCCAAAGGAATAGACCATGAACAGGGTGCCAAACATACAAAGTGCAAAGGCATCCCAATAGGCATCATCCACCAAGCCTAGGCCCCTAAACCTATCGGGAAGGCAGGAAATATCAAAATGATCGGGACCACGGATCATACCTTGCGCTTCCTCCGGGGAAAGATGAAGGAGGACGCACAATCTGTCAACAAAAGAAGCCCCTCCGGGCAAAGGAACCGCTATCTCTTCCACCTCCGGACCACCAAGCAAGGCCCAAAATTCATCGACAGTCGGAACAATCTCGTTGAAGGAAAGGCAAAAGACATGCCTCCTAGTATCCCAAAATGAGGAAGAAGCCCTCAAAAGACCGTAATCCGGAATCAATTCCTTGAGAGACCATAAGCACTTCACCTTGTACCTTTCTTCAAAGAAGGACCTCCTCTCATGCATAATCTCCCGGGACCAATCCTTGAACTTGTTGAAGAATGACATTTGGGATTCTTGGGACAATCTTTATGGAGCTTTTCTAAGGTCTTCCATGGTTTTTCTCTCTTTCTCCCCGAAAATGGTCAAGTTGACCGGAGGTTGAAGAGGATATTTGAATTTGAAATAAAGTGAGACCAGATCTCGAAGCAAAATTAAAGGACAATGTCGATGCGCCCCATCCGCGCGGACATGATTGTCATTTATCAGAAAAGTCCGCAATACCCAAGCCGCTACACCAAAAGAGGAATATTCCGTCCCGTTGCTCGAAACCCGTGCAAAACCTCCCCAAACCACCCATATACCAAACACCCTTGCAAAAAAAAAAAAACCAAGGCTCATGCATTGCATTCATACCGCATTGCATTCATAAAAAAATAAAATCCTAAATTATTACATTCCAAAAAAGGGAGTGTACAAAAAAAGAAGAGTATGCAAAAAAATCAAATAAAAAAGTAGGCATCAATAAAATCCTAAATTATTACATCCCCAAAAAAAAAAAAAAAAAAGAGAGAAAGAGCAAAAAAAAAAGAATGTGTGCATAAACCGTACAAATCTCAATCCCGCCATAAATTTCAAAATCTCAAAAAAAAAAATCGTGGGGTAATCAATCGTAATCCCTAGCGCCCGACGCCTGTCCCCGGTCCTCTTGCGACTCGGCCCGCTCCTCAGGAGCCCCGAAAATCTCGGGCTCGTAATCGTCCTCGTCTCCGTAAAGAGGCTCGTCAGACCAACCGGCACGCTCCGATAGGGCAAGCCGAGATCTCGCAAAAAATCGTATCCAAAGGTGAAGGCGTGACTCCCGGACGTACGAAGACGACCCACCATGCCGCCAAACGTGTCCTCGCCCGTGTGGATCCCCGAGAATGACGTGATCCGAAGGCGCACCGCGGGGATCAATGAGAGGAGACAGAGGAGTCTCTGAAGAAGTCTCGAACGAATAGGGAAGCCTCCCGCCCGATGTGCGCCGGCCGTGGTCGCCTCGCTCTAGCCTCGAGGAGCCCCGCAAGCGACCATCCTCCCGATGAATCTCTTAGCTCCGATCACTTGTTTCGTCGCCTCTCTCGACGACCACCTCCGAAAACCGCACAAAAGCAAAAGCGTCGAAACATTGAAGCGAAAAAATGACGACAGGAAAGAAAAGAAAAGACAAAAGCAAACAAAAAAAAGAAGGGGAAAAGGTGAAGCCATACTCTTCATACCCTGACGAGGCCGGAAAGCTCGTGGAAGCCGCTCAGCCGAGGGATCCGCACCCTCAATCGGACCCCATCCCGGGATATATGAAAAATCCGTCCGAGGGTACCGCGGATCCCAAGCCCTCTCTATCCACAACCCGAGGCATCCTCACCTCCTCAAAACAAATACGGGGTACGGCTCGCCGCCACAAATGCCGAGAAGTGCCGGCCGCCCTGTAGTCATCCCAGTCACAGACCGATCACTGGTGCATCATATCGACGGGAGGCTCCACCGGTGTCCTCAAAGGCGAGTTCACGCCATGCCGGCGCGTCACCCTCTCTCCTGATAATAGGCATCGCAGTCAAACCTCTCGTAATCCTCCGCCGCGCAGCCCAAATCTCGCCGCCCTTCACCGCGCCACCTCGAAACGATCCCAAGGATAAAATATCATCCTCTCGTCCGTCTCGGCCTCCGTCAAAGGAAGGCAATCCGCGTACCTCGAGAGTCGTACGCCCCCGGAGCTTATCTTCTCCCGGCATGCTTGGACCAAGAGCGCATGGCCGGATACGCCCGACGTACCTTCGCCGGCCGTCGCCACATCGTGACGTGGAAAAACTCCAACGCCCATACCTGCGAAAGGTAAAAATCAAATCAATCCAGCAAAAAAAAAAAAGTGTGCGCTCAAAAAAAAGGGGGAAAGCAAAGAGAGAGCTTATACCTCCGTGGCAAACTCAAAGCAAGACAAGGAGCTCACAGCCTTCCCATTGTACCTATCGAGAGCAAAGTAAAGCTCTGCCACCCGCCTCTCCTCAGAGACATCTCCAGCCATCTCCATGTCCTCCAAGGACCTCAAAGAAGGCAAATTATGCCGTCCCTCAAAGCATGCCCAAAGAGGGTGCTCGAAAAAGCAAACCACAAGAAGGCCCCGGCAATCTGATCGGCGCCTATCCTCTCCTCCCCACCTCATAGCTCACAATGGTCTCCACAATCTTCCCGTAGACTACCGCATACTCCATCCCCATCCCCTTTTGGGAATAGGGGAAAATCCTGTAAGAGCTCGCAGATCCGCATCACCGTAGCCGTCCCGCCACTCAATGCCGCGCCCACAAGGACAAACCCGTGATCGCAAAGCATAGTCGGAAGGCGTAACCGTAGCCTCGCCCCGTAAGAAGTGAAACGTGTGGGTCGCATCCCACCAGCCGCGCTAAAGCGAACATCGCCCTTGCTCTTAGGGAACTTGACCACCCCCTCAAGCACTCAACAAACTCCCAAAGCCCGGCCTCAACAACAATCTGTCTCTGACTCGCAAAGCTCCTCGGCCCGCATTCGGAAGCCGATCCCACAAGTCAACCACAGACTCCACCGATCCTCGAGTCTTCATCTTATTCAGCTGCTCCGTAACGTAGTTGTTTCCACCCTGCGATAAAAAAGAGAAAATGTCAAAAAAAAAAATTGTATTTTGCATTTGCACGAAAAAAAAAGATCATACATATGCATCATGAAATTTCAAAGAAAATTCGACAAAGATAACAAAGATACAATGAGCATAGCCCCATTTTTCTCGCACAAAAGAGACAAGCCAAAGAAATCCCAATGCATTCATCAAAAAAAAAAAAAAAAAAAAAAATCCTACATCTTACGGAAGTAAAAACTCCGTCCCATTTTCAAAAAAAAAAGTTCCTATGCATGCACGCATATCATCCATCATCTAAAAAAAAAAAAAAATCCTACATCTTACGAAAGTAAAAACTCCGCCCCATTTTCATAAAGTAACATGCATACATAACATGCATTCAATCAACGGGAGGAAAAATCCGTCCCACTTTTCAAAAAAAAAATCAATAATCATACATTCATATCATCATCTCATGTTGGCAAAATGCCAATTCTTTTCTCAAGCAAAATGCACATTTTGGAACACCAACAAATTCATTGCAACATGCATATCATCAAAAATCAATATTCAAATTTCAAAAAAAAAAAAATCACAATTTTCATCCATAATTTTTGGATACCAAAAAAAAAATGGCAAAAATGCCAATTTTTTTTCCAAGCAAAATGCACATTTTGGGTTACTCATATACTCATAACATGCAAAGCATCAAAATCAAGATTCAAAGCCAAGAACATCAATCATTCGAATTTTCAAAAAAAAAAAAAATTCAAAAATCACCCAAAATTCAATTTCAAACAAGAAATCAACAAAGGGAATGAAAAGATTCGAAGTATACCGTTCGGAGACTCGGATCAGAAGCCCAATGTTGCCAAGCATCGGGGTAGGGCTCCTCCGCAATCGATTGCGAAAGAGTATAGTGCCTCCTCATCCGGACGAGCTCCAATCATCTTTCCGCCACCGGGCCACGTCCTTGGCCTTAAAAAGCACCTTTCCCGTGTTCCATTGCTCGAAAATCGAAGAAAATCGGAAGATTTCGAAGCTTTTTTGCCCAACAATGGCGGTTCTTTGCAGTTTCTCTCTCTCTGCTCTCGTAATTTCAGAAAAACTGAATGGGGAAGAGGAAGGGAGTTGGCCCTCATTAAAACCCTCTGGAATACGCTCCTATCCGCGCGGATTGGATTGTCAGGGTCAAAATGACCCTTTTGCCCTTTAAAAATCTGGGACTCTGCAGTTTAGTCCCCAACTTGACAGAGTTAACCAAAGTTAACCAAAGTCAGCCCCTTGTCAAGAAAATCATCAAACGGCAGTCAAACGTAAGATCGATTTTCCCGAGAAAGATAACGGAATCCCGTATCTTTCATCAAAATCATCAAACGGCAGTCAAACGTAAGTCCGATCTCCCCGAGAAAGATAACGGAATCCCGTATCTTTCATCAAAATCATCAAACGGCAGTCAAACGTAAGACCGATTTCCCCGAGAAAGATAACGAGATCCCGTATCTTTCATCAAAATTACCCCCGGCAGTCAAACGTAAGACCGATCTCCTTGAGAAAGATAACGAGATCTCGTATCTTTCATCAAAATCATCAAACGGCAGTCAAACGTAAGACCGATCTCCCCGAGAAAGATAACGGAATCCCGTATCTTTCATCAAAATTACCCCCGACAGTCAAACGTAAGACCGATCTCCCCGAGAAAGATAACGGAATCCCGTATCTTTCATCAATTTCCTCCCCCGGCAGTCAAACGTAAGACCGATCTCCTTGAGAAAGATAACGAGATCTCGTATCTTTCATCAAAATCATCCAACTAGCCAAACGTAAGACCGATCTCCCGAGAAAGATAACGAATCCCGTATCTTTCATCAAAATTACCCCTAAGCCAAACGTAAGACCGATCTCGCCGAGAAAGATAACGGAATCCCGTCTCTTTCATCAAAATTACCCCTAGTCAAACGTAAGACCGATCTCCCGAGAAAGATAACGAGATCCCGTATCTTTCATCAAAATCTTCCCCGAGCCAAACGTAAGACCGATTTCCCGAGAAAGATAACGAGATCCCGTATCTTTCATCAAAATCTTCCCGGCAAGCCAAACGTAAGATCGATTTCCTGCACGAATACGTCCGATTTTCCCCAAAGAAAGGCTAACAAAATCCCCAGCAAAGTTAACGGAATCCTAAAAGCCAACGGAATCTCGAGTAGTACTCGAACTACGAAAGGGCTTGATTCCCACTAGGGATACGTAGGTAGCCTATCATTAGGTCCAGCCCCCCGACCAAAACGGTCACCCTCTCCTTCGGCAGCAGACAAAGTCCACCGAAAGGCCAAGGTTCGAGGCACCTAAAACGCCATCATCAAAGGTCCGAGGCACCTAAAAAGCCATCACCATCCAGGTTCGAGGCACCTAAAGAGCCATCACCATCCAGGTTCGAGGCACCTAAAACGTCATCATCAAGATTTGAGGCACCTAAAATGCCATCTCCGAGGTTCGAGGCACCTAAAACGCCATTTTCAAGGTTCAAGGCACCTAAAACGCCATCATCAAGACTCGAGGCACCTGAAATGCCATCATCAAGGTTTGAGGCACCTAAAACGCCATCTCCGAGGTTCGAGACACCTAAAATGCCATCTCCAAGGTTCGAGGCACCTAAGACGCTATCACACACAACACTAGGAAAGCGATAAATCACAATCATCCCCAGCAGAGCGGATAGCCATCAGACCGAAAATGGTCATTCCTATCCCCAAAGCAGAGCGGATAGCCATCGACCGAAAATGGTCATCTCTTATCCCCAGCAGAAGTTTCTCCAAAGATCCGATTGCGTAACTCGCTCATCGTGTTCAAGGCACCTAAAACGCCATCATCTCCTGTGGTCAAAGACCCGAACTACGACCGGCTTGATTCCCATTTGGGATACGTAGGTAGCCTATCAATAGGTTCAGCCACCCGATCACTCGATCATCCCGCCAAATATGGAGCCTTACTCTTATCGACGACCCCGCTTCCTTCGAAAGCGCCGTCGCCGAGGGGCTACTGTAAGTGCTCCAATTTGAGCTTGTTAGAATTTTCGTTAGAAAATTAACGAAAGTTATAACATTTCTAACAATTCCTAACATTCCTAACTTTTCTAACAAAGTGAGGGTAAAATGGGTATTGTTATTTAAGGTTAAACCTCAAAAAGAATCTTAAAAAGCAAAACAAAGGAAGAAAACCAAAAATAGAAATGGCTGGAAACATAAAACTGGCTGTTAATTTGAATTTTCAAAAGAAATATTCCTTGTGTCCAAAGCCTGGAGCTGCATTTAATGAACAGTGCACGCCACCAATCCCATCCGCGCGGACATCTTTGTAAAATTCAGAGGGCTATAAATTGAGCCCTCCAGTCACAAAAATAAGGAAGGAACAACACAATTTTCACTGAACCTCTGGCGAAATATAGAGAGAAAACAGTGAGAATTCACTTGAATTGTCACCATTTTCTCTTGAATATTTCCCAACTCACACTCACTCTCAAATTCAAACCCTAAACACATTCAAGCCTCAAACACTCATATATTCAAGCCAAAGCCTCAAAATACAAAGAAGATAGGTATAACCTCCCTCTTCTTACCCTAAATCTTTCATCCATGCATGCATTTTCAAACTACAAAATGTAGTTCATTCATCTTCTTGCCTTAGATCCAAGAAGATCACCATGGAAGTTCATCTCCATGGATGATCTTCTACCAAGGATCAACATTATTTTCAAGTTCTCTTACTTTCTTGCAAAGAAAACATATTTTCAAAACCCTAAAAAACATTTTCAAGCATCAAATCTCATTTTCAAAGGATAAAATTCCCCTTCCCAAGCAAATGAAGTGCTTAGTCCTAATGTACCCCAAGGATGGTTTGGTATAGTTGATTCACCACTAAAATGTCAAGTGATCACTAACCAAAACCTAGGGAAATGGAGACAAGCATGGATGCAAAACCCCCCTTTAAATCATATTTTCTTTCTTGAGAAGTTGCTGTCCAGTAGCAATTTTCTCAGACCTCAGTCCATGGTCTAATTTTCTGGACACAGATAAATGTGGAATTTGGTGTTGACTACAAAACACTTTTTGTATCCAACATCCAGATCTTTCCATACATATTTTTACTTTATTTTTTGGGTGAGTAAAACTCCTCTTTTCAAATTTTCTTTCAGAGGCCAGTTCATCAGCTTCTGGGAATCCAGATCTCATATCTGAGGTTTCCAGAAGGTTTTGACCCCTCAAATCTTCTCCAAAATGGAAAATTCCTTCGTACAAATCTTATTTAAGGTGTCTGGAACAACTTTCATTCTCTGAGTTTATCCAGATTATGAAGTTTTAAGACCCTTGAATCCATTTCAAAATCAAAGGTCCACTGCCTTTTTCATTCTGGCAGAAATGGCTCTCAACTTCAAAAGGTCTTTTGAGTACCAAATCTCAATCCAAAAATCTCCCAAAAAATCATGGGATCAGTTTAAAATCTTAAAAAGATATCCCAATTTTTACTTTTCTGAGTTTCAAGTTATTTTGGCCAAAACACACACACACACAGACACAAATGATTTTCAGCTTGGAAGACTCGTTTTACGAGGCATTCCGGGTGCACACTAACGTCCTTCCCGGCGTGTAACATGACCTCCGAACCCAAATTTCTGATCTCGGGCTTTTTTCAAAGTTTTGGCCCTTAAAACAAAAATGGCGTGGCGACTCCGTTCTTTTTCACGGGTTTTATTTGGTTTTTTTCAAAGAAACGCGAAAAATCGAATTATTTCCCGCGAAATGGCGACACATCATCACACAACTGCACTTGTCAAACCGCTTGTACTTCAGAACCGCTCCAATGATTGAACCGTGAAGTGAACCGCTCTTTGACATTGTAATCCACATCAGCAATATCCAATGTTAACCACCTTATCTTGTCACGTGATTCAATGTCAGAGAAGATCTGCAAGGATCTTGAAAAGGTGACAGGTGTCCAAACCTCATTGCTTGCAGCTGGAGCATTATCGCCTTTATCTCGCAACTACTGTACCAAAGGACAAAAGTGGTTGCTGTGGACCAATAAGAAAGCATCAAGTACTGTCCTTCAACAGCTGTGTCCAACGGCTACATTTTGGATGCTTAGGTATAAATACCCCCAATCTTCTCCATTTGAAGATTGCTTGAAAATTGTGAAGTGCTGTGTTCATAGAAGTTGAAGCTTTGCCCAGAAATTCTAAGTCCTTTGAATCTTCATCTTCATACTTCAAGAAATATTCCCCAGCCCAGAAATCAAACCTTAACACATTCAAGAATCGTTGAGCTCTACATCTCACAGATTTAAAGAGCCTTGATCTTGTTCTCACACACACACCTCACTTGTTTTAATCACATAGATTAAACACTTGAGATACATCGGTTATAGTTTTGGATTTGTTCTTCATAGTAAAGATTTTATTGTACTTTGTAATCTCACAATACTTAATATAAAATCTCTCTTAGAAATCCAAGACTAACCATCTTGGTAGTGGACGTAGATCGTTTATCGATTGAACCACTCCAAATAGCGTGTTCTTACTTTCTGCATTTATATTTCTTGTGCTTACTAATTATTTATCTTTGTCTCTGTTTGATCTTTATTTAGATATCCATTATTGTGAAATAGTGTTTGGAGTTAACAGTGTCAAAACCTCACTTGTTTGTAAACCGCACGTACCAACTACTTTATTAAAACCGCTTTACAAACCTCCTCTATCAAAACCGCTTTGTAACTCTAAATATTCCGTTGTGCATTTTACATCTTCACTTGCAGTTTCTTATTCACTGCAAGAGGTTTTGTAAGCAAGAGGTTTAATTTTTATTAGAGGGTGAAAAATTTATAACAGCTATTCACCCCCCCCTCTAGCTGTATTTTCACCCTTGTTGCCACCTTTGGGACCAACAAGTGGTATCAGAGCCAACACATTTTAAAACCACTGTTTTTCAAGCTTAACAGCTTGTGTGCCGATTCAATATGGCAACCTCAAAGACAATGACTACTGTTAACTATTCACACATTCCAATGTTGGACGAAGACCACTTTGACATCTGGAAGTACCAAATGCTTATTCATTTGGAAACTATAGATGAAATGCTGGTGGAGTGCGTGATCAATGGCCCTCTAATTTCAATGAAGGCTAATACTGATGCAACCACCAATGCTGAAACTCCAGAAGTCAAAAAGCCAAAAGCTGAGTGGTCGGATGAAGAGAAGAGATTAGTTGCCTCGACAAAGAAGGCGAGGTTCATCATTTCTCGGAACCCTCCCCGTATCAACTCTACGTAAAGTGATGTACCTCAAAACCGCAGCGTATGTGGGATGCCATAGAGAGCTACCTCGAAGGTGACGAAGAGTGCAAGGAAAACAAATTATACATTGTTGAAAGATCCTACAACAACTTCAACAGAAAATCCAACGAAACCTTGCGTCAAACCTACGATCGCTATGTTGAGGTAGTTAATGCTTGTAGATCTCTTGGTAAAACTTTAACCGATAAGGAAATCAATATGACTTTCCTATCTGCTTTAGGTTCTAGATGGTAAATAAGGCTACCTCTCTAGAAGACTCCAAAGTATTGGGTACTTGGTCGTTAAGTAACTTGTATGCCAATCTTAGAGTCTATGAACTTAAATTAAATCATATTGAAGAGATAGAAGGGAAAACCAAATCGCTTTCTATGTCTGTAGTGGAACATGAAGAGAAACCATTCACATCCAATCAAACCACTGATCCTTTCATATCAACCTCATCACTCATCGAGATGGATGATGATGATTTTGCCATGTTTGTGAAAAGATTCCAAAAATTTAGAAAATCTTCAAAACCTCTCACAAAATCATTTTCAAAAGGCAAACCTCCTGCAACATTTTCTAGGGCTGCAGATACAAAGAAGAAGAGTGACTTGGTTTGCTACAACTGTAGGAAACCTGGCCACTTTGCATCTGAGTGTCCACAGCCTAAATATGAATACATGAAAAAGAAAACTTTTCCTTCGAAATTTTCTCATCGTAAGGGAATGGTTGCTGAGGAGGAAGAGAAATCCAAGGAATTAGTAACTTGGATTGAAACAGATTCTGAGGATGGAAGTGACGGTGAAACCGAAGAGGTTAACCTCTGCTTAATTGCAGAAGCTTCTGATGACTCAGATTCTGAATCATTTGAGTTGCCTGATATGGAGGAAAAGGAGGTTTTTACAAAACTTCCAAATTATAAATTGGATGATGATATCAAACTTACTCCTAGCGTTAAGATAGGAAATTGCTCGTATTCACGTC
Organism: Adenophora triphylla var. japonica; assembly: GCA_022495995.1. Classification (NCBI taxonomy): domain Eukaryota; kingdom Viridiplantae; phylum Streptophyta; class Magnoliopsida; order Asterales; family Campanulaceae; genus Adenophora; species Adenophora triphylla. The sequence continues at coordinate 589,625 of JAFEMH010000627.1, read as the reverse complement.
CCATTTTCTCATCTAAAAATGCTCCACCTTCAAAAACAATTCCAAAGAAAATTTTGAAAAAGGTGGTGGAAGAGGTTTCTCCCATGGAACATGAAAGGATGTTCAAGAAAGCTGAAATGGTGATCCATCAATTCTCTAATCTTAAGAAAGCCTTAAGCTTAGCTCATGATGAACTTAATCTGTACAAGACGAAGAAAACTGTGATGAAGTCCGAAATTTCAAATCTTAAGGACCAAATCAGAAGTATGACTCCTCTTGCTGATCAGAACCGCATCCTTGAAACTAAGGTTGCTGCACTTCAACTCCGGAATGATGACTTGGTAACCCAAATCAACGATCTCCAAAAGATTGTTGATTCGTGGCTCAAGTCTCAATCCACCAAGGATAAAATCATGGACTCCCAAGTTCCTCATGGAATTAAGGAAGTCCTAGGTTTTGGATCTGAGGAAGAGGAGAAGTGTGCATCCTCGAGTGAAAAGGATGAAGAAATTTTAGAACTAACTAAAGAAATTCCTAAGGGGAAGCATGCTAAAGGAAAGGGTAAAGGACGACAAATTAATTATGTCTACCCTAAAGGAAAGCAATATGGAAAGAATTCTGTGTTGAAACCTAAGGATTCTGTGGAAACAGCTGAAGAGGAAATGGCTTATGGAATTGGTCGCATACCTGCTCCAACCGCTCCTGGTGGAAAAGGTGGTGCTTCCAACTCCAGGTCTGACCGCGCATCTTCTTCGACCGCTCCTCCTGCCTTCAAAAGCAGGAATAGCGTTTCCAGGAAATACATGGTCAAACCAAATCCTGTTTCCTTTATCTCAGCCGGACTCTTAGCCAGAACCGCTCCTCCAAAACCGCTTCCTTGTCCCAAACCGCATGCAACTCCTAAGAAGAGTAAGGAGTTAGTAAAACCTCATGAAGCTTGTAGCTATTATAAATGTTACGTGTGTGATGGTTTAGGTCACAAGGCTGCAGAATGCCTTTGCGGTTCACATCCAATGCCAAGAAGAGTAAACCTCCTTTGTCAAACAGTGTGGGTCGTAAAGGGTTGCTAACTTCAGGACCCAAGGAATAAAGGGGGACCTCGTTCTTAATGTTTACATTTCAGGTCCTCTGCTTCATGGCTGGTCACTCCAAGGATAATGAATGGTATCTTGACAGTGGCTGCTCAAGACATATGACTGGAGATAGATCATTACTTGAAGATGTCGTTGAAGCAAGTGGTCCGTCTGTAACCTTTGGTGACAACAACAAAGGAAAGACCATTGGATATGGTGTTATAAGGAGAGGAAATCTAACTATTGAGAAGGTTTCTCTTGTCGATGGACTCAAGCACAACCTCCTTTCAATTTCTCAATTTTGCGACAAAGGAATGCTTTGCAACTTCACGTCATCAAATTGCTTTATCAAAGATAGCATTTTCGGCGTCACCCTACTCACAGGAATTCGTAAGAGTAATATTTACATTATTGATCTAAATTCTACATGTAGTATTACTAATCTCTGTTTTGTAGCTAAGAATGTGAGCGAAAATAGTTGGCTATGGCACAAGAGGTTGAGCCACTTGAACTTCAAGTATCTTGCAAAGATTGGTAGGGAAAACCTCGTTCGTGGTTTACCCAAAGTGGCTGACCACCATCCAGAGAAATGCAGTGCATGTCAACTTGGTAAGGCCAAGATCGTCTTTCACCAAAGAAGACCGCTCCATCAACTTCAAGATGCTTACAACTGCTTCACATAGATTTGTTTGGACCCGTAACCACTGCCAGCATTGGAGGAAATAGATATACCTTAGTGGTGGTGGATGATTATTCAAGATATACGTGGGTTGAGATGATGATTTCCAAAGATGATTGTTATGAGATTCTCACCGCACTATTAGTACGGATCCAAACTCAAAAAGAAGACGACAAGTGTTCGATCGTATAATGGAACAGAATTCAAGAACAACGGTGTTGCTCGCATTGTGATGACCATGAGATTGATCACAATTTTTTCATTAAACCGGGTGTTCCACAACAAAATGGGGTTGTGGAAAGGAAGAATAGGACGTTGATTGAGGCCGGAAAGACAATGATATCTCGAAGCGAAGCCGCCTCGCATTTTTGGCCGAAGCAATCAATACCGCATGCTTCACTCGTAACCGCTCCTCATCAACAAAACCTATAACAAGACTCCCTATGAAGCTTTGGCGAGGAAGAACCCCCAACATTGCATTCTTCAAAATCTTTGGCTGCAAATGCTTTGTCCTCTACAACGGAAGAGAAAATAGAGGTAAATTCGGAGCCAAGGCCGTCGAAGGTATTTTTGTTGGGTATGCTAAACATTCTAAAGCTTTTCGTGTTTTCAATAAAACCAGCTTTAAAAATAGTAGAGTCTCGTCCATGTTACTTTCGATGAGCATTCTCTCCTTGAGCCACATTTGGCTCCAAATGTTGCCGATGATTTTGTTGAGCATAATGAAACAGTGAACCTCAAACCGCACCCGAATCTCAACCTCAAAATCCAAAGCACCCTCAACCGACCTTCCTCAAACCGCACCTTTCAAACCGCACCCGGTTTCTACTCCAGATGCAACTCCTGTGGAAGAAGAAGTTGAAAATTCCCCTATCCACTTGTAGAACCTCTTTGTCAACTTACCTTCCATGACTTCGCCGAAGGATCTAACGATGTTTCAATTGAAGATCTTCAAAGAAACCTCGCTCCAACCAGACTTACCCCTGAGGTTCGTGAAGTCGCTAGCCACCCTCACAAATGTGATTGGTGATCTGCTTTTCCTGTTCAAACAAGGAGATCGAATTATGACGAGCATACTTCTCTTTTATCTCAAGTTGAACCCAAGAAGATTGATGAAGCACTCCAAGATTTCATTGGGTTGTTGCTATGCAAGAAGAACTCAACCAGCTTTGAAAGATGCAAAGTCTCGGACTTTGGTGCCTAGACCTCGTGATCAAGGAGTGATAGGAACCAAGTGGGTATTTAGGAATAAGATGGATGAGAATGGAAGCATTACTAGGAATAAAGCAAGGTTGGTTGCACAAGGATATAGGCAAGAAGAAGGAATTGATTATGATGAAACCTTTGCTCCAGTTGCTAGATTGGAAGCTATTAGGATTTTCTTAGCCTACGCCTCTTTCAAACGTTTCAAGTTATATCAAATGGACGTAAAGATTGCTTTCCTCAACGGCGAACTACAAGAGACCGTTTTTGTTGCCCAACCTCCTGGATTTGAAGACTCCAAATTTCCCAATCATGTCTACAAACTCCAGAAAGCTTTGTATGGACTTAAGCAAGCTCCAAGGGCATGGTATGAGACTCTTTCTAAATTTTTACTAGAAAAATGATTTAAACGAGGTAAAATTGATACAACTCTTTTTATTGCCAAATATAATGAGCATACTTTACTTGTTCAAATATATGTCGATGATATTATTTTTGGTTCTACTAATGAGTTACTTTGTAAGCGTTTCGAAAAGCTAATGAAAAGCAAGTTTGAGATGAGCATGATGGGAGAATTAACATTCTTCCTCGGGCTTCAAATCAATTAATGCGAAGAAGGTATTTTCCTCAGCCAAGCCAAATACACCAAGGAGTTGATAAAGAAGTTTGGATTAGAAAATGCTAAAGCATATGATACTCCTATGGCCACCTAAGCAATAAGCTAGATAAGGATCTCAAAGGTAAGAAAGTTGATCGACTTTATATCGAGGTATGATCGGCTCATTACTTTACTTAACCGCTAGTAGGCCCGATATCATGTTTAGTGTCTCGTGTATGTGCTCGCTACCAAGCGATCCTAGAGAAGCACATCTTATTGCAGCCAAGCGTATAATTCGCTATTTATCCGGGAACCACTAACCTTGGACTTTGGTATTCCAAAGATTCGAACTTCGATCTTGTAGGTTATTCAGATGCAGACATGCAGCCTTGCACTATTGATAGGAAAAGCACTAGTGGTACTTGTCATTTCCTCGAGAATAGACTAGTTGCTTGGGTCGCAAGAAGCAAGCTTCGCCAGTATCAACCACAGAGGCCGAGTATATTGCCGCTGGTAGTTGTTGCCGCCAAATCCTTTCGATGAAGCAAATAGCTTGGTAGACTATGGAATCCATGAAGGGAATTGCCCCATCATGTGTGACAACACTTCAACTATTTCAGTCTCCAACAACCCTGTCATGCATTTCAAGACCAAGCATATTGATATCAAGTATCATTTTCTCAAAGACCATGTGGAGAAGAGGAATATCCATTTAGAGTATGTGGGGACAGATAATCAGATTGCTGACATCCTCACCAAGGCTCTTGACTCCAAGAGATTTTCTTTCCTCAGAGGAGAAATGGGTATGCTTGAACTTAAATAAGTCCATTCCTTTTATTGACTAACTTGTGTGTTGAGTTTAGGTTGTATTTCTCATTGAAAATTTCAACCGCACCATTGTTGAATCGCGTTCATTCAAACCGCATAAGTGGTCAACCGCCTCTGCAGCCAACTGCGTATTCCCAACCGCATGCTGCTTATGACCGCTCCATCTTCAACCGCTTTCAACATTTGGTATCTTCAAAATCAGTTTTAAATTTTTTTTTTGAAGCTATGCGGTTTAAAACTCTTTTCAACCGCACTGCCACGTGGACCCAAGGTAAGTTCCTTTATTTTCATTTCAGTTCAAATTTTGACATAAGGGCATTTTTGCAAATGTTTTTTCACGTTATTTCAAAATTTAAATGCATTTAATGCAAAGGGAACATTAGCATTTAAAGCTCTCTTGTCAGTCGTCATTGGCAAAAGAGAAGAAGATGAAAGGGTGCAAACAGAGAAATGATTTCTTTTATGGGAAAATCAAAATGTCTTTTCAACTGTCCTTTGTTTGAGAATGTTCCTATAAATAACTACCAACCCTTACAATTTCACCTTTTCACTCTCTGCACCGTGTACCTTCCTACCAAACTTCATCTTCTCTCTCTCTCTAAAAACTTCAAAACTTCATCTTTAAAAACCTTGAATCTTCAATGGCTCCAAAAGCTCCCTTCACAGATATGGTATGTTCTTCTTAATTACATCTTTCTTCATTTCTGCAAAATTCCTCATGAATCTGCCATTGATGAACCTTGAAGCTTCAAAAACCCTTAAATGCATTTTTGTTCATATCTACCTTGATTGTTCATCATTTTGCATAATTTCAGTTGGGTTTTGCTCGGATTAACTGTTAGATTCTTTATATGTAATTTATTTTACGATCAATCAATGCTTTGAACACTGATTTTGGATTTTAAGTTTATGACATTCGAAAACCCATTTAAGTGTTCTTGCTTTTTCATGGTGATTCTGAGCAAAGTATGAATTTTTAATGTTATATTGTTACTCTACTGTTCAATGTGATCATTTTGACATGTTATTTGTTGATTTTAGTGAACTTTTGTTGACTCTCTGTTCTTAGTGTTCTAAGTGTTCTTCGTGTTCATCATTGTCTTCAACATGACTGTTCATATGCCTTGTTAAAATTGTCACATATTTTGGTTCATTTGATTTTCAAACATGTTTTTGTACTTAGAAAATTTTCAATAAATTTTTATGCACTGTTGTGAATATCAACCGCATGTCTTGTTGTTTGGAACCGCCTTCATGAAATTTCTAACCGCATGACCTTTCCAAACCGCGTTCAATTTAGAACCGCACGCTCTCCATGAACCGCATGTCATTTTGAACCGCATTCCTGTTAGCAACTTGAGTTAATCTTTTCAACCGCATGCTTAATATATCTAAGAATTTACTAAGTATATAGGCTGGACACCATAAATTTCCTCTCTAAGCAACTGCTTGCAGTGTGGGATAAACTTGGATTACAATGCCACGTACTAGTAAAATCTCTTACATATTTTCTAAAGTATTTTTGTTGTATTCACAATTCACTTGAAGTTTGGAGTTCTTCACCTTTAAACCGCATCACTGCAAACCGCATAGATGCCCAAACCGCCTGTGCATTGTGAATCACTTTATGGATCTAAACTCTTTGTTTCATTTTGTAGGATCCTAAATTCTTTATTCCAGGATATGAAATTAATGAGCCTGAGCTCCAAGGTGATGCTCTTGGTAGAGAGATGATTAGAAGACTCAGTGCATCTGAAATCCTCCCTATCTTCAACAAAAAGCAATCTTATATTATTCCATCCTTTGTGGATCAATTTTACTCCACTGCTGTTCTAGGAGATAGAAAATTATCAGATGGAACCAAGATCAAATGCCTGGTTGCTAGTGTTGAAGGCTTCGAGATATCTATTGATCATCTGGATATTAGAAGTACTTTTGGATTTCATGTTTCAGGATCCCCCATGGAGGTTGATCAGGAAGTTTTAGATGCAACCGCTCAGTCAACTGTCAATCTGACCTCTTTATCTGGTTATTACAAGAAGAGGGCAAGAAGAGAATTTGGTGAATTAATGAGCCACTTGGGCTATTTAGTAGGGTTGTCTGTATGTGGTAAAACTGGTAACCACAACAACTTCACTACTCAGCAATGGACTTACTGCTGTGCCATTTACAATGGGTTGAAGCTGAATTGGCCCAAGATCCTGATGAAAGAACTGGGTAGCTCAATTGATGCTTATCAATCCAAGATCAAGAATGAGCATATGAGATGGAGACCATTCGCAGCTCCTAACCGCGTTGTTTACTAGCTATCAACACTTGGAGGATCTCGACTCTCAACTCCCGAACTTTCGGTGCCAATGGGTGAGGGAGACTCCCTTGGAACTGTGGTTTGTCACAACTTCGTATACTCATTTGGAGATGCCCAGTACAAATTCCTGTATGATGCTGATACTCTAAACCCCAAAGAGTTCTATGTTGAGATGTCTCCTGCAACCGCGGTTACTGCTCTAGGAAAAGCCATTAAGAAGGTCTCAAGGAAGAAGAATCTTGTCCTTAAACCGTAGCCTAAGAAATCTAAAACCGCACCATCTCAAACCGCAGGTGCTGGTCCAAGTGCTAAGGCTAAGGAAAAGATGACTCTGAGAGATGAACCAGATGAGGAGGAAGAAGAAGAGGATGCTGAAATAGCCCCTCTTATCAAGAAGGCAAAAACTGTGAAGACTGCTACTGCCAATCTCACAGAGGAAGATAAAGTTGCTTTTTACAAAGCAAAGATTGACAAATTGGAGAGAAGGGCAGCATTGAAGGAAGTTGCCAAGGGTAAGACACCTTCTTCTGAACCGCTTGCCAAAACCCAACCGCAAGCTCAACCACCTGTCCAACCGCAACCTCTTCCTCAAACCCAACCGCCTCCCTCTCCAACCAAATCTCCTGCTCCAACTCCTCCTACCTCACCTATCCAACCTCAAACCTCTTCACCATTCATTAACCAAAACATTTCTCCTTCCAAATCTCTTTCTCCCAAACCGCTCTCTCCCTCTCCACCTCCTAAAACTGCAACCACTCAGGGGGAGAATCCCAAGAAGAGGAGGTTCAAACAAATGGCCAAGAAATCAACCCCTCCAAAGAAACACTACCTTCACACCATTGCCAAATCCAACATCAAGATACCTGGTGAAACCTCCTCCTACTTTGATAAATCCTCCTCCCAATCCAATTCAAATTCATCATCCCCTTCTGAATTTCAAACCCCTCAAAATCAAGCCACCTCAAATCCCAAAGCCTTCACTGAATGGACATCCAAGCCATCAGCAGGCCCAGCCCATTCAACCTCTAGACTTAGAACTCCAACTCCTTCACCACAAAATTCACCCTCACACCATTCATCCCCTCATATATCAAACCGCACCCATAAATCCCCTTCTAAATCACCTATCTCTTCCCCACAAAAATCCCATTCAATTCATTCCAACCCAATCACCTCAAATCCTCCTACTACTTCTATTCCTATCCAAACCGCCCCTACATCAACCGCTCCCACTCAATCTACACCTTTATCAACCGCGCCAATCCCAACCACCCCAATATCAACCGCGCCAATCCCAATCACCCCAATCTCAATCGCGCCAATTCCAACTACCTCTATTCCAACCGCCCCCATCCCAACCGCCCCATCTACCTTACCACCAACTCTACCCATCTCAACTCAAACCTCATACCCTTATACAGTTCCCGCCTCACGCATTTTCCAAACCCTATTGTCACAAATACCTCAAACCGCTCCTCCTACCTATTCTGAACCGCCTCCTGCCTTCACTTATATTCCATCATCTTCAACCGCTCCTCCACCCACTGACTACTCCCAAATCCTTTCCACTCTTAACCTTATTCAATCCCAACTTCTCATTAACCAAGGCCACATAATTAAACTGACCGTATCCAATGCCTCCCTTGAAGCTTCCAACCGCTCCCTTCAGAAGCTTGCTGAATCTCAATCCCATCTGATTGCCTCTCAAACCCTTCAAATGGCTGATCATAAGAACTCCTTGAAGAGTTTTGCTCAGAGACTTGATGCCATTAAGGGGGAGAAGGACTTAGCAAACATTGTCAAATCCTCAGCTGAGTCCTGCTTTGAAGGATTCAAGAAGGATTTAGCTGAAGGTGTTGTTCAAATACAATCATTTGGAGATTCTGATCTTAAGGAAATGATTTCTCAACTTTCCAACTCCTCCAAAACCGCCTTTGACAACCTCCAAGCTGAAATCCTCAAAGTCATCAACTCCCAACCGCCTCCTTCTCAAGACTTTCAAACCGCCTTGAATGCGGTTGAAGCTAATGTCCTCTTGGAAATTGATAATGTTAAAGAGCAGCTGGAGATCAAAACAAACTCCCTTGATGATGCCTTGATGGCCAAGTTGAATGAGGTCAAGGATGAATTCAATGACCGCCTTGAAAATATCAAGTTAGGATTCACCTCTAAACTGGAAGCCACAATTAATGAGTTGAAATCCTCCATTAAGGTTACAGTTGATCTTGATCCCATGTCTGAAGCAATTTCTACTCAGACCGCAGCAGTTCAGGGGGAGATTCACATCATGTTCAATTCTTTGAACGGCTCCTTCCATGCCTTAATTGAAGATCTAACTGCTAAGGTATCTGAAAACTCCAAGGCAGTCTCTGATGCCAATCTCAAAATTGATTCTCAAGCAAATATCTTAGAGAGATTGGTGACCGCCCAAGGAAGGACCGCTGATGAAGTTAGAAAGATCAGGAGAGCTAAGACCGAAACCTCTCGCATCAAATCTTGCAAGGAACCCCGAGATCAACCAACCGCAGCAGCAGCAGCAAAGAAGGTCAAGAACCGCATCAACCTTAAACCGCTATTGCTCGTATTTTTTGTAAACTCTTTTGTTGTTGGACCGCACTCTCATTGTATTTTCTTTTGTCCAACTTACTTTTGTTTTTTTGTAACCCCGTAATTTTCTTTTCATTCCCGTTTTGTAACCACTTGAGGAATTAATGGAAATTACATCATGGTTCCAAAAACCTTGTTCATATCAAACTCTTGTTTGTAGAACAATGAAACCTCTTATGGTTTTAAACCTCATTCAAATATTTTTCAACTTAAAATCATATTTTTTGAATTGAAGTTTAAACATTCGGTTTAACCCGCACTTTGAACTTAAACTCATATTTCTTAAGTGCACTGAATGCATTTCTCTACTTTCCATATTGTAAGTTTTTATCTTTTAGAAAGTATAGAAATCTATAGCTTAAGCTAAGTGTGTGCATTGACTTGGGACATGAATTACCATGTTAATTCTTATGGACATGTTTTTACCAAGTACAATGTTTGCTTTAGTTATAGTAGGTAATGGCATCAATCAAATAGGGGGAGATTGTTGGGTATGCATGTTTTAACCCTCCTATTTTGTATTAGATTTGATTGATACCATAACCTCCTGTCTATTTTAAGGACTTTAGGACCCTATGTAATGAAGCTTAGACTTCAATTTTTTAGCTAAGTCCATTTTATAGATTAGGTTAATTTTAGGCTTGAAGACTGGCACAAGACTCATTGGAATTGAGAGTTGCAGTTCAGAAGTTTCAAACCACCCATTCAACCGCCCTGGCAAAACCGCCCTTAGCATTTGCTTGGTGAAATCCTTTGTTTGAAACTACCCTTGAACTACTCCAGTGCAACCTCCCTATGATGAACCGCACCTTGCAGCCTCATCATCAACCGCACTTTGCAACCTCACCGGAGTTACCAACCGCACTTGTCAAACCGCTTGTACTTCGTAACCGCTCCAATGATTGAACCTTGAAGTGAACCGCTCTTTGACATTGTAATCCACATCAAGCAATATCCAATGTTAACCACCTTATCTTGTCACGTGATTCAATGTCGAGAAGATCCGCAAGGATCTTGAAAAGGTGACAGTGTCCAAACCTCATTGCTTGCATACTGAGCATTATCGCCTTTATCTCGCAACTACCGTACTCAAAGGACAAAAGTGGTTGCATGTGGACCAATAAGAAAGCATCAAGTACCGTCCTTCAACAGTGTGTCCAACGGCTACATTTTGGATGCTTGGGTATAAATACCCCCAATCTTCTCCATTTGAAGATTGCTTGAAAATTGAGAAGTGCTCGTGTTCATAGAAGTTGAAGCTTTGCCCGTAAATTCTAAGTCCTTTGAATCTTCATCTTCATACTTCAAGAAATATTCCCACTCGTAAATCAAGCCTTAACACATTCAAGAATCGTTGAGCTCTACATCTCACAGCATTTAAAGAGCCTTGATCTTGTTCTCACACACACACCTCATTTGTTCTAATCACATAGATTAAACACTTGAGATACACCGGTTATAGTTTTGGATTTGTTCTTCATAGTAAAGATTTTATTGTACTTTGTAATCTCACAATACTTAATATAAAATCTCTCTTAGAAATCCAAGACTAACCATCTTGGTAGTGGACGTAGATCGTTTATCGATTGAACCACTCCAAATAGCGTGTTCTTACTTTACTCGCATTTATATTTCTTGTGCTTACTAATTATTTATCTTTGTCTCTCGTTTGATCTTTATTTAGATATCCATTATTGTGAAATAGTGTTTGGAGTTAACGTTGTCAAAACCTCACTTGTTTGTAAACCGCACGTACCAACTACTTTATTAAAACCGCTTTACAAACCTCCTCTATCAAAACCGCTTTGTAACTCTAAATATTCCGCCGTGCATTTTACATCTTCACTTGCAGCTTTCTTATTCACCGCAAGAGGTTTTGTAAGCAAGAGGTTTAATTTTTATTAGAGGGTGAAAAATTTGTAAACAGCCTATTCACCCCTCTAGCCGTATTTTCACCCTTGTTGCCACCTTTGGGACCAACAAGTGGTATCGTAGCCAACACATTTTAAAACCACTGTTTTTCAAGCTTAACGGCTTGTGTGCCGATTCAATATGGCAACCTCAAAGACAATGACTACCGTTAACTATTCACACATTCCAATGTTGGACGAAGACCACTTTGACATCCGGAAGTGCCGAATGCTTATTCATTTGGAAACTATAGATGAAATCTTTGGTGGAGTGCGTGATCAATGGCCCTCTAATTCCAATGAAGGCTAATACCGATGCAACCACCAATGCCGAAACTCCGGAAGTCAAAAAGCCAAAAGCCGAGTGGTCGGATGAAGAGAAGAGATTAGTTGCCTTGGACAAAGAAGGCGAGGTTCATCATTTCGGAACCCTCCCCGTATCAACTCTACGTAAAGTGATGTACCTCAAAACCGCAAAGCGGATGTGGGATGCCATAGAGAGCTACCTCGAAGGTGACGAAGAGTGCAAGGAAAACAAATTATACTGGCTGTTGAAAGATCCTACAACAACTTCAACGTAAAATCCAACGAAACATTGCGTCAAACCTACGATCGCTATGTCGAGGTAGTTAATGCTTGTAGATCTCTTGGTAAAACTTTAACCGATAAGGAAATCAATATGACTTTCATATCTCGCTTTAGGTTCTAGATGGGTAAATAAGGCTACCTCTCTAGAAGACTTCAAAGTATTGGGTACTTGGTCGTTAAGTAACTTGTATGCCAATCTTAGAGTCTATGAACTTAAATTAAATCATATTGAAGAGATAGAAGGGAAAACCAAATCGCTTTCTATGTCTCGTAGTGGAACATGAAGAGAAACCATCCACATCCAATCAAACCACCGATCCTTCCATATCAACCTAATCACTCATCGAGATGGATGATGATGATTTTGCCATGTTTGTGAAAAGATTCCAAAAATTTAGAAAATTTTCAAAACCTCTCACAAAATCATTTTCAAAAGGCAAACCTCCTCGCAACATTTTCTAGGGTCCGCAGATACAAAGAAGAAGAGTGACTTGGTTTGCTACAACCGTAGGAAACCTGGCCACTTTGCATCCGAAAGTGTCCACAAACGGCCTAAATATGAATACATGAAAAAGAAAACTTTTCCTTCGAAATTTTCTCATCGTAAGGGAATGGTCGAGGAGGAAGAGAATTCCAAGGAATTAGCAACTTGGATTGAAACAGATTACGAGGATGGAAGTGACGGTGAAACCGAAGAGGTTAACCTCTCGCTTAATTGCGAAGCTTACGATGACTCGCATTACGAATCATTTGAGTTGCCTGATATGGAGGAAAAGGAGGTTTTTACAAAACTTCCAAATTATAAATTGGATGATGATATCAAACTTACTCCTAGCGTTAAGATAGGAAATTGCTCGTATTCACGTCCCATTTTCTCATCTAAAAATGCTCCACCTTCAAAAACAATTCCAAAGAAAATTTTGAAAAAGGTGGTGGAAGAGGTTTCTCCCATGGAACATGAAAGAATGTTCAAGAAAGCTGAAATGGTGATCCATTAATTCTCTAATCTTAAGAAAGCCTTAAGCTTAGCTCATGATGAACTTAATCTGTACAAGACGAAGAAAACTGTGATGAAGTCCGAAATTTCAAATCTTAAGGACCAAATCAGAAGTATGACTCCTCTTGCTGATCAGAACCGCATCCTTGAAACTAAGGTTGCTGCACTTCAACTCCGGAATGATGACTTGGTAACCCAAATCAACGATCTCCAAAAGATTGTTGATTCGTGGCTCAAGTCTCAATCCACCAAGGATAAAATCATGGACTCCCAAGTTCCTCATGGAATTAAGGAAGGCCTAGGTTTTGGATCTGAGGAAGAGGAGAAGTGTGCATCCTCGAGTGAAAAGGATGAAGTGTGCATCAATTCTCCAATAGATTAAAGGAAAAATTCTACCGCACGGTAATTAGGCCGACATTGCTTTACGGCACCGAATGTTGGGCCGTGAAACAGTGTCACGTGCATAAGATGAATGTGGCGGAGATGCGTATGCTTCGATAGATGTGCGGTCATACAAGAAAGGATCGATTGGGAAATGAAGTGATCAGAGATAATGTAACGACCCTAAACCTAGGCACTATTTTAGTATCATATTATATGCCTTTTATATTATTTATTGACCTTATGTGCTTAATTTATGTCTTTGATTTATTATGATAATTTAAAATGGTTATGAGATAATCTTAAAGCCTTAGAATTAAATGGAAATAGATTAAAGTATTTTGGGAAAGTATAATAATTGAAAATCAATAAACTATTTTAAGTAGTATGGTGGAGTTATAATAAAATAAATAAATAAAATATTATGAGTAGTTGGGTGATACTTGTGTAGAGGATAGTAGTAGAAGGTTTAATTTCATTCCTAGAAAATTTAGAGGCTTAAATGTTGGAATTGGAAAGATTTTAATTATTTGGATGTGGGGGGCCATATCTCCTATTTTCCTCCTCTCCCTCTTCTTAGTCAAAGCCCCCTACTTTTTTCCATACTCCTCCCATGCTTCCTCCATCCTTCTCATTCACCTCCCCACTTTTCTCTCATCATTTCTTCTTCCTTCCTCCATCAAAATTCATGGAAAGCTTCTCCCTAAAACCTTCCTTTCCAAGTTACTAGAGCAAGCAATTTCTCTTCAATTAGCAATCCAATTGTATTTTCGTGTTCGGGGTGAAGAGGGGAGCACATCAAGCTAAGAAAATCTTCATTTCATCCCATATTTGCTAAGTAAGTTATTATGACTTCCTTCTAATAATTGCTCACTTTATGTGTTAATTAATCCCTTGTTGAGAGAAAATGATTTTCGGTATTTTGAATAATGTTAATTGAGTTGAAATTGATCTTAAGTTGTAAATTGGTGATCTAAGTTGAAAGAAGAGTGGTATAGAGTAATTGGGGATATTAATGGTTTAAGTGTAAGTATTGAATGTGGGTTTGGCCAAATTACTAGAGTAAGAAAGTGAATTATTATGACCTTCCTCCTATTAAATGATCATGAATGATTTGATGTTGATATTGTGGTTATAATTGTGGTTTGAAATGTTAGGACACTCTCTTGGGTTGAGAAATGGAGTAATGACCTAGGATAAAGTTATTGTTCATGGAAGTGATAAAGAGTATAAGAAATGGGTTAAGTTAGATTAAGAATGTAATCTTGAAATGTGGTGATGAAATGAGTAGGAAATCAAAGTGTAATTAGTCTAGGTTATACTACCTTGGGTTTAAATGATTTATAATGACATTAGTGAAGTTAGTAAACCTTTTGATGTTCACAAATTAGATGAAGCTTAGTTTGGGTTTTGCTTCTTTTTGGGTTATGTATGAAAACCTGCTGCTGGTGTTGGTTTCTGGCCGTGGCAAGAGTCGTGCCCCTTGGCATGAGTCGTGCCCCTTGGCACGAGTCGTGCCCCTTGGCACGAGTCGTGCCCATGGCCAACTCGTGGAGACGACTCGTGGATTTGAGGTTAATTCGTTCTGATCAACTTGGGGATGAAATGGCACGATTCGTGCCCTAAGGCACGAGTCGTGCCCTAAGGCACGAGTCGTGCCCTGTGGAATCACGTGTCGTGCCTTTGCTAGGGACGCATGAATCTGGAAAGGTCCAAGGGCCACGAGTCGTGTCCTGGGGCACGAGTCGTGCCCTGGCCTAGTGACATTGAACCAACTTTAGAGCTGTTTAAACCTAATCAAACTAGAACCAAAATGAAATTATTTAACCTAGATTAAAGTAGAATACTTTGGCTACACAATGACATATTAAGTGATTAAAATGGAATTGGGAAAGTACTTTAAATATTGCTTGGAAAATGCTTGGTAGCCTAGTTTAGCAACTTGACCAATGTGACTCCAACTTGGTAAGTTGAGCTTGGAACTTTATAGAGGCCATGTGTTGTTGTATAATGACCGCGTAGGATTGGTTTATGATACATAGTGGCCTTACTTGCCCCATATCCTTGGTGAGTGGTTTGAATAGTGTAGAAGATGTGTGTTACACTATCGTGCTAGTTTGAAAATGTGCAGTCATTAAATTGGTTCATTATTATCCAAAGTGTGGATTTATATACTATGTTGTTAACATGTTATCCCAAGGGTGGATATGTTCATTATATGGTTGCATGGTTATCCCAAGTGTGGATATGTTTATCGTATGGTTGCACTGTCATCCCATTTGTGGATTTATTTGCCATATTGTTACCTTACTTGGATTAATATTCATTGATGATACTATGTATAGTGTATTAAATGAATGTTGCACTATGGTATTGATTTAGCATGAGTATACATTACCATGTTGTTATATTCTTATCCCTTTTGTGAATTTATTTCAAGTATCTATTATGTGCTTGAACGTGTTATATGTGATTCAGGGGTATAATGGAATTCAATCAATTATTGATTTGTTCTATAAGTGATTGAAGGTTCATCATACCTGTGACCGGCCCCTCTGTGGCCACAGAGTGGGAGTGCTAGCATCTGTATTGAGCCAAAAGCCTTACAGTCCGCTGCGATTTTGGTGATTAGGTGGAATGCTTGTCAAAAGCTTTACAGGTAGCGGCGATCTTATATGGTACTCTGATTAAGGGTCATATAAGTATCTGATTTTCTTATATGGATCTCTGGAGTGTGAGTCCTATAAGCGGTGAATGTGCATGGAGGCAGTTCACCACAGAGTGGAGTTTTACTTCCACGTTGTACGACTTATTGTTCAGACGGAAAAGGTAAAATGAGGTAACGTAAGGTGTTTACCGCTTTAATAACGTGCTATGTGTAACCATGCTATGTGTTGCATCTTGTTTGGCATCTTGCTGTATTCATAATAGCTTATTGAGATTTATTCTCACCCCTCTCCCTTCTTGTTTTAGATCGTCTTTGAGACGGTGACTGAGCCAGTGAGGCCGGGGAAAGAGTTTGGACTCTTGCTTTTGGGACTTGTCAGGATAGGTATATGAGTAGGTTGTCGGGAGTCCTATTTAAGTATTACTCTTTTATAAGTTGTATGGAAAACTCTTTTGTTAAACAATGTTAATTTGGGTTTTCAATGTAATTGATCAAGTATAGTTATTAGAATATTTGTTTAAATTCCTCCGAGTGGAGATATTATCAGTTGATTTTATTTTGGAAGTTTGAGAAGTGGTTTTCTTTTAAAGTGAAATAAAAGATTTAAAAATTTAAGATGGATTTTTTTAGTTTGAGCTCCTCAAGCTCGGGACACGCGTTAGGTCCCGGGTTGGGGTGCTCACAGGTAAAGTAGGAGTTGCGTTCATTGAGAATAAAATGAGGGAAAATCGTCTACGGTGATTTGGACACGTGAGAAGGAGACCGAGTGATGCACCGGTTAGGAGGCCGGAACAGTAGAGAAATGATAAAATGGCGAGGGGTAGGGAAAGACCCAAACAAACTTGGATTAGAGTAATTGAAAATGATATGAATTTACTTGGAGTGGATGAAAGTGTGGTGTTGAAGAGGCCGGAGTGGAGGGCAAAAATCCATGTGGGGGTTGATTTTTTTATTTTTTATTTTATTTTATTTTAATTTTTTTTTCACGATAATATATGAGAATTCATGTTAGCCGATCCCAAATTATTTTGAGATTAAGGCTTTGTTGTTGTTGTTGTTGTTGTTGTAAGATTAGCATATCTTGTTATAGTTATGACGTTGTTTAACGTACCCATACAATATATCCGATGAAGCATTTATTATGAACTAATGGTTTTGCATAAAGCAATTTTAGATCGAGAAATACAATATAATAAGTAAAATGATTTTTCAGAGAAATACAGTTAATAATTGTTCATAGAAGTTGTGGTAACACATTTATTTAATTTTTAAAAATTGAGAAATGAAATATTCAACTGTTAGCAAGTGAAAAATAAAGGATAAATTGGGTTCTCTATTGTTTAATAGGTATGTAACAATACATTTATTAACTAAGTATTTATCTTTAAACATTTGGATTTTTCAATTGTTTAAACGACATATGATATCACACAAACGTGAAATCAGTTTATCTATATTATTTCTAAAGTTGTGTGACAATAAATTCAGTGTTACTATTAAATATCTGAGTATCAATAGTAAAATTGAGAGATGAATTTCTTTATTTTTATAATCAATTATGAACAAATTAAAAATGAATGTCTTAGTTATTAAATTTAGATTTTTGAGAAATTGAGAATTTATTAATTGAGATATGAATTTATTAGTTTTTATAATTACTTATAAACAAATGAGAAATGAATTTCTCAGTTTTTATATTTAAACTTTCGAGAAATTGAATATCAATTATAAAAAAATTAAAGATAAATTTTCAGTTTATCAATTATGAACAAATGTGAAATTAATGTTTCAATTTTTATACTCAGATTTAAATAAATGAGAAATGAATATCTTAACAAGTAAGAAAGAAATTTTTATCGCTAAAATTTGAATCATATGATGAGTGTACTTGTTTAATTCGTATTAACGATATTATTAAAATGTGGTTTCATTTTATTTTTTCGATTTCTAGATTTTGAATATTGCATTCTAAATTTTTGAGTAAACAAAGAAGAAAGAGAGAGAGGAGAGAAGCAGAAAAGCGCTCAATGTAAAAGGGCTTAGTGCTTGAATTTTTGGGTTAGGCGTTTGCGCGCGTGCTTGAGGGAGTTTTGAAAATATCCGTCTTTATTAGGGCCCGTTTGATTTAGACCGATATGTGCTGATGACTTATTACTAATGACTGATAACTTATGACTGATGAGCTAACGAATGATGCTGTTTGATTTAATTTTTTTGAAGTGCTGATTAGCTATCATAAGTAAGTATGATTGTTTGAATAATAAGCTGAAAAAGTGCTGAATAAAATTATAAAGACTAAAATAATAATAATAATAATAATAATAATAATAATAATAATAATAATAATAATAATAATAATAATAATAATAATAATAATAATAATAATAATTTATTATTTTTATTATTTTTATTATTATTTTTTATTATTATTTTTATTTTTATTATTTTTATTATTTTTATTATTATTATTATTATTATTATTATTATTATTATTATTTTATTATTATTATTAATTTTTAATTTTTAATGTTTAATTTTTTATTATTTTTAATTTTTATTATTTTTAATTTTTATTTATTATTATTATTATAATAATTATTATTATTTTATTATTTTATTATTATTATATTATTTTATTTATTTTATTATTATTATTATTTTTTTATTATTTTTTATTTTTTTACTATTATTTATTTTTTTATCATTATTTTTATTATTATTTTATTTTTATTATTATTTAATATTTATTATTTAATATTTATTATTATTATTATTTTATTATTATTATTTTTATTTTTTTATTTTTATTATTATTATTTTATTTATTTTTATTTATTTATTTTTATTTATTATTATTATTTTTATTTATTTTTTATTATTATTATTTCATTATTATTATTATTTTATTATTATTATTTTTACTGTAAATACTTTACTGTTCACAAGTGCTTTTTTGATCTCAGCACTTTCCTACTGTTTATAACTTATAAGGAATTTGTGCTTTAATTGACTTGTACATGACTTGTGACTTATTTTACAAAAATTGAAATCAAACGATACTAAAATGACTTACGAAAAGTAATAAGTCATAAGTAGTAGAAAATAAGCGATATCAAACAGGCCCTTAGTTGCTTTGATTGAACAAATGACTTATCGAACAAATGATTTATCGGTTAAAGCCCCATTATATTATTGTACAATCAATGTATATAAAATAATAAGACATTTTTTTTAAAATGTTAACGAATCTCATTATTGAGTGACATTAGCTTACGGACCAAACTTTTTTATCAGAAAATTTTGAGGAAACTAGTTTTCCCCAATTATAAAAAGTCTTGTTTTTAACTTAAAAAAACCGGTACACGAATTTTAAATCAAACTAACCCGACTTTTTAAACCGGTCATTGAATCGATTTTTAAAATAAAACAAGACTTTTTATAATATTTGGGAGAAACTAGTTTCTCCCAAAACCAACTCCTTTTTTATATTGCGTTACTTGAGATACTTGGTTGGCAATTTTTTTTCTAACTCAATTACTTTGATTTTTCGTATATTTAGTGTTAAATAATTTCAATGGAGATTTTTTTTTAATACCAATATAGAGCAGTGTACAAGTTATATTTTGAGTAGCAGTGTTAAGAGCATCCACAATGATAAAAGCTCAAGTGAAAGCTTTTTTATAATTTTAATATGACACATAATTCTTAAGCAATATATTAAAATATCTAATATTTTCTCACAATTGTAGAACTCTTTTGTTTGTCTAGGGAATTGATGAAATTTAATTAAAAATTACAAAAAAGTAGCTCTTTCTACAAAGAGCTACTCCTTAGAGCATCCACAATGGTAAGAGCTTTTTTCCTAGTTTTTTTGTAATTTCAATATGCCACATCATTTACAACTCAATAATAAAAACCTCCAAGCTTTTTTCACAATGGTGAACTTTTTTATCAACTTTTTTGTTCCCCCAAATTCAACAACATTAAACTTTTTTTCTAGCATTTTTCTATAATATTTAATGGACAATATGAAAAAGTGGTCAAAATTAATGGAAATATCTCCTTGAGAGAGCTCTTTGTAGAAGGAGTTGCTCCTTAGTAAGGAGCTTTTCAACTTGCTCCACAATGGCAAAAAGCTCTAGAGAGCTTTTTCATAAAAATAAAAAGCTTCCAAAAATCTCCCATTGTGGATGCTCTTAGTAAGGAGTTCCTCAAGATTTTTCACAATGGTAAAAAGTTCTATATAGCCTTTTCACAAAAATAAAAAGCTTTGAAAAAGCTTCCATTGTGTGGATGCAGGGCAGTTCCTAGCGTTTCGTAGGCCCGGGGCGAAACTAAATAATGGGCCCTAATGACTTTATATAGGTGCACACATATATCTATATATCATTAAAAATAATATTATAGTATAATACGATAATGTATGTTCATTACTTGTTCAAATATTTATAACTTTATTCTATTTAATTATTCGTTATATTTTTTCTCGCTTTAATCAATAAGAAAAAAAATTAAACTAACATTTACAAATTGAGAATATGTGTAAATTGAATTACAATGGAATTTTAGAAAAATTGCTTTATTTCTTCAAATTTGAAAGATATTTACCGATTACGCAAGATGAAATTAAAAAAAAAAGTACTATAAACATATGAAAACAATAAATATGAAACAGAGATTATGTATGCCAAATTTATTTATTTTATTTGATCCAGTGAAAGGGAAACCAAGAGAGATGTTATGTAAAACTAAAATTTAAACTTATAATTAATGAATTTATAGATAAATATAAATATAAATGCATTGGATTGGATTGGATTGGATTGGATTGTAGATAACAACAAATGCAAGGTTATGAAATCATAATCAATAATCTATAAATAGAAGAAAAAAATCTATAAATAGATTAATTTTTTTATGATTTTCAATGAGTTATATATGAATAAAATTATGATTCAAATTAAATATATTAGATCTTAAGATTTTGAACCTTATAAACATATTTCCCGTTTCATAATAAATGTTACTTCTTTCTCTTTTGTATTTCTTATAACAATTGTTATAATTTAAAAATGAAAACTTGATAGTAATTATTTATTCAATGAGACTTACTTGTCACACTCACAGCAACAATCCAATTAGTATTTACTACCCAATTTTTCTTTACTACTTTACTTTTCATACTTACAACACATACTCTACTATTTGCTGTATATTATATAGTATGTTATGAGATAGAGTGAGTAATATTATACATAGAATAACACGAATACTTAAAATTTAATCTTATAGTTTAGAGATAAAATACAAATGAAATTAAATTTATAAGACTTGTAAAGATAACTTAGAATTGGGGCTTTAATTATTCGAACTCAAACTTATCTCCTATTTAGCTATTTAGTTATTGCTCACTTACAATCAAATCAACACATTTATCATCAAATCAACACATTACTTATTAAATTATTTTGCACTAATATTTCATATTAGTAAAAAAATACAAGTGTTATACAATATACTGGACATAAAATTTGTGCCGCTAGCTGGCTTGGGCCCTGAGCGATCGCCGATTCTGACATTCCCCTTGGGCCGGCCCTGTGTGGATGCTCTAAATGCGTGTAAAACCAATCTTACTTGGAACCCTTCTTATCATTTAATTAGTAAAAGTTCGTGTCCAAGGACACGTGTATTTTTTTAAGGACAAAATGGAAAAGAAATAATTTAGTGAGAGCAAAATGAAAAATTTGATACTTAAAACTGTTTATTGTACTGTAGCAAGAGGGATACAATTTATACTATAGATTGTTGATGCAATATGGATCGCTAATAACGCAATCGGTTGTTTGGCTAGCTAGGAACACTCGCTTATCTGCAAATTTTTATGCATGTGATGGACTTTTATCGTGACATTTATATAGATGAAATACTCCATTCTTACCGCTTGAAGCTTCACCTTTTATTTAAATATTTAAATGGTTGTTTCAATAGAAGTTTCACCTTTTCTTAAAAGGTAATAAATGTGAGTTTTATTTATCAATTTCACTCACTTTTTTTTCTCACATACTTAAATTATGGGGCCTACTTGTCATATTTACTAACTTTTCTTTCTCACATATTTAAATTATGGGCCCCACTTATATATCCACTCACTTCTTTCCTCTCACAACTCTTCTTCCACTTATCACTTTTTTTATTTACGTGTTTCACACAAATAGTGAAGCATCGAACGAAACGGAGAGAGTATATAATTATTGAGATTTTATATGCTTAATTAATTAGAGGTCAAAGAAAGTAGATAGAAAACATAAATGGAATAGAAGAACAAGGGTAACATGGGCCTAGAAGATTTAATAATAGTCTAAAGACGTACTCCTACCAATTTGTAGGCTTTTCTCAAAATCTTCTAAATTTCTTGAAAAGGCATGATATTGATCAGACGTACAGTAGTATGTCTATAATTAAAGCCATGAAATTCGCTGAAATTGTCAGAGTAATACTAACCAATTTGGAAACAGTACAACTATGTTTGCATTTGTAATAATCTCTCCCTCCCAATAAAAGCTTCACTAATTATTCAAAAGGGTGTCCCGTTAGAAGTTTTACCTTTTCTTTTTTGGCAAAGAATCTTTACTATTTCCTCCACTCATTCTCTCTTCTACATTATTTTAATACTCACAACACCATTATAATTTACTATTTCCTCCACTAATTCTCACTCCTATTTTCAAATTACACTCACAACATTTTTTTTTTCCCTCTCATTTTCATAATTTGCGTGCCCACCCAAAAGGGTGAAGCACTTATTGGGACGGAGGGAGTATTTTATTTTCTTTCCTTCTGAATTAAATATTTTGTGATTTTTTTTAATCAAGTGTTCTGAATTGGCAAATCACATTATTAAGCTGAAGGTTGGGTGCATAGTAATGCTTTTGAGAAATCTTGATCAAGCCGCTGAATTGTGTAATGACACCAGAATGATTGTCACTCAATTAAGTAAATACAGTAATTTTTTATTTTTTATATACATATAATTCAATACTTAATTTTGTTACATATATGTAGGTAAGCACGTAGTCGAAGCCAAGATGCTTTCGGGAAAGAATGCTGGCATGAATGTGCTTATTCCTAGAATGATAATGTGTCCGTCAGATGTGACAAAATTTCCGGTTAGATTCCAAAGAAGGCAATTCCACTTGCCGTTTCTTTTGCTATGACAATCAACAAGAGTCAGGGACAATCTCTTTTCCATGTAGGACTATATCTTTCACAGCCTGTTTTCAGTCACGGACAACTTTATGTAGCATTTTTCAGAGTAACCAGCAAGAGAGGACTTAAAGTTATTATTTGTGATTCAGATGCTCAAACATATGACAAGACGCTGAATGTAGTCTACAAGGAAGTTTTCGACAGATTCTGAGAATTTATGTCGCACAATTTGTGGTTAAACAAAAGTATTGCAATTTCTTATTATTTTCTTTGTTTTTATTTTGTTTTTCTTTAAATATATAGGAGATGGAAGAGATTATGTTGACACTAAGCCTCACACTATTAAACTCACGCTATTGTAACCGAGTAGATTTTGGGGGAAACTAGTTTCTCCTTAACATTATAAAAAGTCTTGTTTTAAAAATTGAAACAAAGGCACGTACAATTTTTTTTTAAATAAAAAACAAGACTTTTTATAATATTTGGGGAAAATAGTTTCCCCCAAAATTTTCTGATTGTAACCATATCTCTTCATCTTCCAAAGTTGTAACACTAAAATCTTAATAATTTTTTTTAGTTAGGCAGGGACCTAACCTCCCGTGATTTTGTCCCGGCGAGATAGTTGTCTCAAGGGCTTTCCACGTTACATCATGTGTCAACATCTTTTTTCTGTATTAATTATACTCCTAATATCCGCTATATTGATTATCAATTTCGATTTATATTGTTACTTAAAAATCAATTAAAACACATAAATAAATATTTACTTAATCAAAAATAAATGATTCACCGTCGGGTACCGACGGGTTACAGACTAATTTATTTAAAAAATAAAAACACGAATAAAAAACATCAGTCCTCTATATCCAAATGGGATGGATTCAATCCTTCGTGGAGCCATAAATTTTTTAAATAAATATTATGCATATGAAATACTATCATATTTTCATATTTAAATTTATTTTAAATAAAGGGTAAATTTTTGATATAGCATTATTTTTTTCTTGGAACAAAGGAGCAATATTTATATAATTTTTAATACTAAATTATTGCACTTCCTTTTTTTGGAAAGAATTACTATACTTCCTTAAAAAAAAAAAAAAAAAACCCTAAATTACTACTCCCTCCGTCCCATTTCACTTAAGAAAATTTTCCATTTTGGGCGTTCCACTTCACTTAAGAATTTCCAAAATGGAAACCTTAAATCACTATTATCTCCACTCATTCTCTCTCCTACATTATTTTAATACTCACAACACCATTATAATTACTATTTTCTTCACTCATTCTCTCTCCTATTTAATTTTTCACATTCACAATACTTTTTCCACTCATTCTCTCTCCTAATACTATAATAATATTCCTTAATTTCCGTGTCATTTCAAAATTTCCTAAGTGGGCCAGGACGGAGGGAGTATACTTTAAAATAGCTTTCAAAATATTAAGGGGCAAAATACAAATAAGGGTACAAATTATATGGGGTGTTTGCAATACAGGGTACAATGTATTTTCTTTTGCCATTGAGCATCCAAAATCGTGAAAAATTGGAAGTTAAGGTTCTGTTTGCTTCGACGTAAAACATTTTTTGCAAAACATTCTTCGGAAAATGTTTTCCTGTAAAATGTTTTACGGAGGAAGGGCGTAAAAATTTTTCGGCTGTTTGGTAAGGAAAATGTTTTTCGAAAAATATTTTCATGTGTTTAATGAAAATATTTTTCGATATATATATATATATATATATATATATATATATATATATATATATATATATATATATATATATATATATATATATATATATATATATATATATATATATATATATATATATATATTATGATTATTATTATTATTATTTATTATTATTATTCTTATTATTATTATTATTTTATTATTATTATTATGAGTATTATTATTATGATTATGATTATTATTATTATTATTATTAATAATATTATTATTATTATTATTATTATTATTATTATTATTATTATTTATTATTATTATTATTATTATTATTATTATTATTATTATTATTATTATTATTATTATTATTATTATTATTATTATTATTATTAGAATGAGTAAGTAGAATGTTGTACATTGTGAAATATGAATTGTACATGAAGAACACCATTTTTCGGAAAGTGTTTTACTTAGGACAAGATCAGTAAGTCGTTTTACTTAGGAAGGGCGTAAAATATTTTCCGAAAAACGTTTTCTCCATTTTTCGAAAAACAACCAAACAGCGGAAAACGAGTTATTTTACGGAAAACATTTTTCGAAAAACAACCAAACAACGGAAAATGTTTTACGATTTTCTGGAAAACAACCAAACAACGGAAAACGAGTTATTTTACGGAAAACATTTTCCGGAAAATGTTTTACGGTGAAACAAATGGGGCCTAAGTGTTTTTACACGAAAAAGTTAGATTTTTTCGTTAAATCATCACGTGCCGTACATGTGACACTTAACAGAAGATCTTTTGAAAATAAACATTTGTAAATAAAGGATATAATGAAATTTTAAAAATTGAAAGGGATAAAATAAAATTTTCCCTCAAACAAAACTCACATAACCCACCCACACCAACAACCATTATTCACCATCACCGGCGCCACCCTCCCATGCCACCTCCATGGCCGCCCCGCCCCTCCTCCTCACACTGCCCCTCTCTCTTATTACCAAAATGTCCTTCGTTAAGTGTCACGTGCACGCCACATGATGATTTAACAAAAAAATTTAACTTTTTCGTACAAAATCATTTAACTGCCAACGTTTCACGACTTTGCACCTTCAATAGCAAAAAAAATACATTAGACCCTTTAGTTTAAACCCCCCGTACTTTGAACCCATATTTTTGTAATTTGCCCAATTTTAAAAGGTAATTACAAAATAAATCGTCTACAAGTTTATTTATTGTAATTTAAACCTTATATAAATAATAATTACGTACAAAATCTTGTACATGAAATTATTTTGCAATTTAAATCTTTATCCAGTTAGTCATTAAAAATAAGTTATGAAAGTGTACTTACACTTTCTAAATTTATCTAATTTGTAATGTTACTCCATAAAATTACGTCCCTTATTGATGTTTGCTTTTAATAAAAAAATCAATAATAACAAATATGGTATTTAGCTACTCTAGTGTTCAAAAAGAGACATGAATTCAATAGTTAACTACCTACTGAATTCATATCTAGTGTTCAAAATATACATGAATTCAGTAGCTATTTAGCTACTGAATTCGTGTACAATGATCAAAATACATAAATTGTAGTAGCTAAGTAGCTATTGAATCCAAGTGTAATGTTTAAAATACACATGTATTCAGTAGCTAACTAGCTAATGAATTCAAGTACAATGTTCAAAAATACACATGAATTCAGTAGATAACTAGCTAATGAAAAGTTCACATGGATTTAGTACCTAATTAGTAACTGAATTCACGTACAATGATCAAAATACACATGAATTTAGTAGTTAATTAGCTAATGAATCGAAGTGTAATGCTCAAAATACACATGGAGTCAGTAGCTAACTAGCAACTAAATCAATGTGCAATGTTCAAAATACGCATGTATTCAGTAACTAACTAGTTACTGAATGCAATATTCAAAATACATATGAATTCAGTAGATAAGTAGTATAGAATCCAAGTGTAATGTTCAAAAATACACATGGATTCAGTAGCTAACTAGCTACTGAATCGTTTATACAATGTTCAAAAATACCCATGAATTCAGTAGTTAACTAGCTAGGGAATCAATGTGTAATGTTCATAATACACATGAATTTAGTAGCGAACTAGCTAGTAGATGCAATGCTTAAAATACATATGAATTCAGTAGCTAAGTAGCTATTGAATACAAGTGTGTTGTTCAAAAATACACATGAATTCAGTAGCTAACTAGCTACTGAATTCATGTGTAATGTTCAAAATATACATGAATTCAGTAGTTAATTAGCTACTAAATTCAAGTGCAATGTTCAAAAATGCAGACGGATTCAGTAGTTAAGTAGCTAATGAATTCAAGTGTATTTTAAAAATTTCATTGTTGTTCAACATTTTTTTCAAAATCCTATATTTAGGGATTTAGTTTGATTCGTCTCGTTGATACGAGAAAAACAGTTTGTCAGATTTTTTTTCGACTTATAGATATTGAGATATTTAATTTTGAAATTTGAAGGTAATTTTATTAGATTTTTTATTTTTGCCAATCGAAATTTTCAACCCTCGTATTTTCTTTAAACTTTGATTTTAATCATTGTTATTATTTTTAGCAATTTTAACTCTTTTATTTTAGATAAATACTAATTTTCCTCAAAAGTAGTGAAAATTAAGGCATTTTTAACCATCGTACTTTAGTGTTTTTTTGAAAAATTGAGTGCGTATTTAAACAACTGCTAAAAATAAATAAAGATAGTTAAAATCAAAACTTAAGAAAAAAACGACGATTCAAAATGTCAATTGGCCTTTGATTTTTGAAAAATTGAAAAAATATTAAAATAATCAACCCATTTATAAAAGTTTAATAATTTTAATTGATTATTACAACAGTCACAATATTAGCGGTTACCTTATTTGGTATTACTAGTAAAAGCCCGTGTCCGAGAATACGTGTTTTTTTTTAATTTAATTTTTTTTAAGGGCAAAATGGGAAAGGGACAACTTAGTGAGGGCAAAATGGTAAATTTGGCCATTAAAACTATTCATTGTACTGTAGCAGACATGTTCCCATTTATACTATAGATTATACTCTTCCATATAAACCAATTAGTTTGTGAACGAGTATATTCAATTTATTTATTTTATATTTTATCTTTAACATCTTATTGGTTATTCAAACAAAATAAAAACTAATAAAAATTACTACCTCAGTCACTAAATGAATGAGTGTCTGAATTTTATTTAGAATTTTATTTAAAAGACATTTTGTAAATGTTTACTTCTTATACTATCTAAACTTAGCGATGCATATATATTCTTATTATACACTTTTTATACATTTAATATTTATTAATATAAAATGAATAGCAAAAAAATTGGTGAAAAATTATATAGATACATTTTATTTACAAAAACAATATATTTTTCATTTTGAGATTAAAAATTATTAAAAAACTTGACATTTATTTAGGGACGGGGATAGTATTTTGAAAGACCATTACTAATTGGATAAATTTAGGGGGGTAAAAGCACTTTTATAACTTATTTTTTAATGACTAAGTGAATGAAAAATGCAATAAAATTTCTTATACAAAGTTTTTTATGCAATTATTATTTGTATAATATGTAATATGGCAATGGATAAATTTATATAAAATTTATTTTACAATTATCTCAAATTTTAATTATTAACTTCATACTTACTCCCTCCGTCCCGGCCGAAAAGTCACAAATTTTCATTTTGGGCGTCCCATTTAAAAAGGCACTTTCCCCAAAAGGAAAGTTTTTATTACTATTTTACCCACTCATTCTCTCTCCTACTTTACTTTTACACTCACAACATTCTCTCTCCTAACTATTCCTCCCACTCATTCTCTCTCCTATTTAATTTTTCATACTCACAACATTTAAATTTTTTCTCTTTCCTACATCACTTTTCTTAATTTGCGTGCGAGATCCATTTTGTGGCTTTTCGACCGGGACGGAGGGAGTACTCCCTCCGTCCCGGAACTTACTTCACAAACACTGTTTGCACTGGTTTTAAGGAGGGAGTATTATATTGAAAGTGTTGTGAGTGTGAGAATAAAATAGGAGAGAGAATGAGTGGAGAGAATAGTAAATTATAATGGTGTTGTGAGTATTAAAATAATGTAGGAGAGAGAATGAGTGAAGGGAATAGTAAAGATTCCTTTCCATTTTATGTAAGTTTTAAATGTGTGAAGTAAGTTTTGGGACGCCCAAAAGGGAAAGTGTGAAGATTGTTCTGGAACGGAGGGAGTATTTGTTAAAAATAATACTCATAGTCCTACTAAGTTAATTTGCTATCGTAAATATTACCGACATACTCCTATTTACCGACATTGAGAAAGTGTGGTGGTATTAGTATTAATAAGAATGACTATATGGTTAAACTTTAAATGATGAAATGAAAAATAATGGCCTGACTGACAATTGTTGTGTCTGTGTCTGCGTCTATCCTGCTGCGAGCACGCGCATAGATTTTGTCTTCTTTTTTTTTTATTTTCTTGGCTAATTTGAATTATCACATTATTGGCTTTCTATCTTTTCTTTAAGATTTTCTATAAGATTTGGGCTGCTGAATCAAATCTTCTTGCTACCCAAACATTAGAAAAGGGATACAAGCAAATTGACTAAGGTTGTTTGTTATGTGGTTTTTGTTTCTTTTATATTTTTTGTCATTTACTTTTAAAAAAATAACTTTTTAGCACAATGGAAAAAAAAAAAAAAAAAATTAGCTATAGTATACTTCATTTGTCCAATTATAAAAAAACTAGCTATAGTATAATAAAGTGAGTGTTGTGAGTGATGATAGCTATTTCTGGCCCAATGGTCGGCACACCCAGTCCGCAGCTTGCAGCCCGTTTAGTCTGTATTCGCTAGTGCGTGGATCAACCCATGATCTGACCGTAAGTTTGGCTGAGCAGGCACACATGTACATATGTCACACGGGCCGGACTTTGTCTTAGGGCCGCTCAACCCGTTTGGGTCCGTACTCGTTTGGCCTGTTATTGAGGTTTTTTCTTTTTTTTTTGTATTTTGAAAATATCTCAAATTGGTGGCTAAATGAGATTTATTTTCATCTAAAATACATATAACAATTAATTATCTTTGTTTAAAAATGGTATCGATGTTGACAATTGAGGTGGAAGTCAAAGTTATTTAAAAATCTATATAGCCACTATTTGAGTCTTACATGTATAAAATAATTAATTTTTTGAGGACTAAGTGATTTATATTTTTAGAAAATAGTTTATTAAATTCTAAATCATTTTTTTTTTATATTATTTTCAGCTTTTTCTAATTTTTTTTTTAAATAGCCTGAAATCATTTACCCGTGAATCATTTGATACGGACCAAACGGGCAAGCTTGAAAGGCATAATTGGGTCGAGCAGGCCGGGCTTAGCCCATTTCGACAAGGAGGGTTTTTGTCTATTTCTTGGGCGGGCAACTTCCAGCCAAGCCAGGTCGTGTCGGGCCGGTTATCCTTTTGGCCAACTCCACACGTACCCAATCAACCTCTTGATCGAGTGATATTGAGATAGTCGCCAAACTCAGAATATACTATAATTTGATCTAGCATTCGTATATATGATTACAAGTACTTGATAAATAATCTTTTAGAATATCACGAGTATAATCAAAATTTAATAAAATTTTTATTAACGTTCAATTGAGCCGAGCATTAAATCAAAATGACACTACTCTCTCTCTCTCTCTCTTTTTAAATAAATGTCGATTTTTTTTTTTCGAATTTTCTCCTATCAAAAGCATTTTTTCTAAAAAAAAATCGACATTCACATTTAGAAATGGAAAAAGTATTAAATTTTGATTAATAATTTAATTAAGTTGAGTATTAAAATCAAAGTTAGATTTTTATCCATTACTATGACAAGTGGAAAGTCTACTTAAGTAATGGCCAGAAGCATCCAAACAAGAATGAAAAGTTATTCCAACCATTCCTATAATGGCACTGGCAGCTTCAGCCTCAGTCAACATTACAATTAGCACATTTCATCCTCATTAATTGTGGTTCTATTTTCGAAATGACATTCAGATAGTAGTTGGATTTTTTTTTTTTTTTTTAATGTTTTTAGTTTATTTTGACATACTAATAATCTATTAATATATAATAACAAGATAGTGGTAAATTGTTTGCCATTGAGGGGTATTTTAGACATTTCATGCGGTGGCAATCTTGCAAAAAAACGGGCTGAAATGAGACGTGGCACACAATGATTGGTCGAAATTATTATTTTTTTTTTTTAAAACCGTTCAGGACACGTGTCGCCAATATAGAGGAGGGCATTTTGGACATTTTCGTGGCGAGTGGAGTTCACGCCCAGACAATGGCGCGTCATGCCTGCGACGTTTTCTTTTTTTTTTTTTTTTAAATTCCAGGTGTCAACACGTGATTGGTTGGATGGATTTCAAAAAATTAAAAATTCACCCTTTTCTTTGGCCTCAAATATTATATATAAAATTTATTTATTTTTTTTTTTATTTTCACCAAAATTCATAATTTTTTTTTCTCTTTAAATAGAGACTTCTTTCATTTTATTTGGACAAAGAAAAATATTCTTCTTTTTTTCAATTTAACTTTGTTAATTACACCAAAATTAATACAAAAATTTTCTCTTTAAATATAGACTTCTTTCATTAGATTTGAAAATATGAAAATATTTCTATTTTTTAAATATAAATTTATTAATTATCCTTTACTAATTTTTTAATTTCTTTTTATTTAAAATTAGTTAGAGGATAATTAACAAATTTATATTTAAAAAAGAAGATTTTTTTTTTCTCTTTCAATAGAGACTTCTTTCATCTGATTTGGATAGAGAAAAAAATTCCTCTTTTTTTAATTTTAATTTATTAATTATCTTTTGTTAATTTTTGATTTTTTTTTTCAATATCTTTTTAGTAAAAATTAAATAAGTCTGAAGTATTAATTTCTAATTATAAATGATAATAATAATAATAATATTTTTACTGATCAAATTTTTTTTATTTTTTTCACCAAAATTCATAATTTTTTTCTCTTTAAATAGAGACTTCTTTCATTTTATTTGGACAAAGAAAAATATTCCTCTCTTTTTCAATTTAACTTTGTTAATTACACCAAAATTAATAAAAAAAATTTCTCTTTAAATAGAGACTTCTTTCATTTGATTTGAAAATATGAAAATATTCCTATTTTTTAAATATAAATTTATTACTTATCCTTTACTAATTTTTTAATTTCTTTTTAGTTAAATTAGTTAAAGGATAATTAACAAATTTATATTTAAAAAAGAGGAATTTTTTTTCTCTTTCAATAGAGACTTCTTTCATTTGATTTGGATAGAGAAAAAATTCCTCTTTTTTAAATTTAAATTTCTTAATTATCTTTTGTTAATTTTCGATTTTTTTTTTCAATATCTTTTTAGTAAAAATTAAATAAGTCTGAAGTATTAATTTCTAATTATAAATGATAATAATAATAATATTTTTACTGAGCATAAAAATGAACAATATAAAATAAAATAAAAGTGGTGGGATATAGGATGATGAGTTGGAATGGTGTTGAATTTTTATAAACAAAACAATTGTGTATTTATAAAGTATACTCCCCCCGTCCCAATAATAAGTTCACCATTTTAAAACCCGACACGCAAATTAAAGGTGGTGAAAATGTTGTGAGTGTAATAGTAAATTAGGAGATATAATGAGTGGAGAGAATAGTAAATTTGAAAAGTGTTGTGAGTGTAATAGTGAAATAGGAGAGATAAAGAGTGGAGAAAATATTACAGATTATTTGCCAATAAAAGAAAGGTGAAGCTTCTAACGGGACGCCATTTAGGGTAATTGGTGAAGTTATTAATGGGACGGAGGGAGTATATGGTTATTTAATATAATAATAATTTATATCTATATATATATGGGGGATTGTGATGAATGTGGGTTTTGGTTTCTATTTAATAAGTGAGATGGGGTAATATTGTTATTGTGTTTATTTGTTTGATATATCAAACAATTTATTTAATTTTGTTTTTAAAAAAAAATCTTTGAACCATAGTAAATATATATATATATATATATATATATATATATATATATATATATAGGGCGGAATGTGATAAATGTGGGTTTTAGTTTCTATTTAATAAGTGGAATGGGGTCGGATTTGATGAGTGAGTGTAGTGTTTGGAGAAACTTTTTTCATTTAATTCTCTTTATCCACTATTTATCTTTTTTTACTGATTTCAATAACTTATTTCGTATGTAATAAAACATGTTTGTGTTTTCTATGTTATTTTTATCAAAAATAAATACTTCAGAATTGTACGATAATATATTTTCCATTTGATGTTTTCTTTATTTCTATTTGATTTTTTTCTTCTTATAATTTTATTCTCTTATTTTTTCAATTCAAGATATTTGCATTATTGTTTTCCTTTTATGCTATGCCGATTAATAAAAGTCAAAGGTCAATATTTATTCATTATTGGCCTCCTTTTATATCTATACTGTGTCATTTGACGTTGTCAATTATATTTCGCATTAACTAGCGTTCACAATCCCGATGGTCCGAATATATTGATATGTAATGATGCTCTTCCTTTCTCTTTCGACAGTGGCACCGATAATGTTGTCTTTTAAAGATGTGTTTCACAATCTATTTAATTTTTTATTTAATAAGTTGGATGGGGTAATATGGTTATTGTGTTTATTTTAGTTCGGTATATCAGACAATTTATTTAATTTTTTTAAAAAAAAATAGCATAGTAAATAAAGTATTAATAAAATTTTCAATGTTCCAATTCTTCTCTAAAATTGTGTATTTATAAAGACGAATATTGGGAAAGATGGCCATCATTTTTAAAATTTTGATTGAAGTGTATGTCAATATTATAAGAAATAAAGATAGTGTAAATTGGTATTTTAATTATATATTTTTGTCTGAAAAGTGGCGCGTGTCATACACGCGCGTACAGAAGCGCGTCTATGAAGGTGATTTTTTTTTTTATTTAAATGGGACACTTTGTGTCCGTTCATTGGGCGATTGGATTTCCGATTTTTTTATCTGATTTCTTTAACATTTAAAAATAATAATACTAATTAATCCAAATTCAATTAAAATATAAAATCTGAAAATTTAAAATTAAGAAGTAAGAATTAATAATTACAAATTTAAAATTAAAATTAAAATTAAAATTTAAAAATTAAAATTAAAAAAATTAAAATTAACATTTAAAAACAAAAGCGTTTTTTTGTGATATTCAGGGAGTTTTGTTGTAACAATCAACTTCTTTGGGTTGTTTTTTCCCTCTTTAATATCCATCTTTTAAAAGTTCTTTTTGGTAAATGGCCTTAAGATTTATACAATTTTTACATTCAAAATACTGTTTATTTCTTTGTTTAATGACTAATTTTTTATATTATATTTACATCTGATTAATGTCTCATTAATTTCTGTCAAAAAATATATTTTAAATTGTACGATATATTCTATATTTTTAATTTCAAGGTATTTGTATTATTGTATTCCTTTTATGCTATGACTATTAATAAAATTCAAATGTTAATAGAAATTCATTGTTGACCTCCTTATAAATCGATACTATGTTAGTTGTCGTTTTCGATTATATTTCACATTAAAAAATGTTCACTAACCCGATGGTCCAAATATATTGATATGTAATGATGATCTTCCTTCCTCTTTCGACAGTTGCGCCGACAATGTTGTCTTCTAAAGCTGGATTTCACATTTTATAAAAAAATATCTCTCATTTAGTCATTTTATCAATAACTCCCCGTGCATCGCATGAATGTAACACTAGATTTATTTTAGTTACATTCAATCTGATATTTGTATTGAGATTATAATTTTCAAATAAATGTTCACAAAATCTGGGGAGAAACGCGTTTCTCCGTCGCTTATGGAGAAACGGGGCTTGTTATGTCGTGCGACATACCTAGCCACAACAACTGGATATCACTTCATCAGCTTCTGGATATCCAGAAGCTTTGGAAAGGATATCCAGAAGCTTTGAAAAGGATAGCCAGAAGCTTTGAAAAGGATATCCAGAAACCAAATATTTTTTCTGGATATCCTTTACAAAGCTTCTGGATATCCATTTCAAAGCTTCGGATATCGAAGCTTTGTAAAGGATATTCGAAAAATACTTGGTTTCTGGATATCCTTTACAAAGCTTGGCTATCCATTTCAAAGCTTCGGATATCCGAGCTTTGTAAGGATATCCGCCGGCTACTTACGTCGCGCGACATAATAAGCCCCGTTTCTCCATACGCGATGGAGAAACGCGTTTCTCCCCAGACGCACTAATAAATGTTTTACAATGTATACAAACATCTTTATTTTCTTTTGTATTTATTTCAATTTCTATAAGTTATTCGTTAGTAACTGCCCGTGCATCGCACGGGAGTTAAACTAGTAATAATAATAAAAAGAATGAAAAGTAAAATAAAAAAAGAAAGTGGATAGAGATTTTTTTTTGTTAAGATGACAAATAAGTCTCATTATTCATTTTAATTAATAAAACAGCTAAAAAGTTTACCTAATACATACTAATACCCAAAGAATCTTAAATCTGTACAGAGGAAGTATATCGGAAGAGATACACAAAGCTACTAAGAAAAATTGTATCAAAAGTACACTATAACGGTTGTGGTCTTTAGATTTCATACCCAAACTCATTTTTATTGCATTTAATATATCTGAATTTCTTTTTAGTTGCATTCATGGATATGATTAAATACAGGAAACGAAAAATACAGGAAATCAAAAAAATTACCAAAATATCCATTTATATAATATTTTTTTTTCATTTCATATTCAAAAACACTCTCCCTCTTCCTCGCTCTCTCTCTCTCTCTCAGTACGTACACGACGACCAAATACACCGATCGCCATGGCTCGAGTAAAAATTTCGGCAGTCCCTGTTGGAACTTCCGCCGCCGCTACCGCCGCTACCATCGCCGCCGCCTCCGCTTCTACCACCGTGCCTGTAAAGAAGGTAATGCGATTTAAACCTAATTTTAACCTAATTTTACATTCCTTAAATTTCCAATGTCTAATTTTTGTTTGATTGCTTCAATTGATTTCCTAGTTTTTGTATGAACTGCGTTTAAATTGATTTTAATGGCAGAAATCATCTCGTGTAAATTCACACGAGAATCATCTCGTGTAAACTCACACGAGAAGCATGTCGTGTGAGTTCACACGAGATGCTTCTTGTGTGAGTTCGCACGAGATGCTTCTCGTGTGAGTTTACACGAGATGTGCCCAGTGTCCACTCTTTTTCTTTACATCGTTCATATTCAGTTATAAATGCTAAATAGCTAATTTATTGTCTCTTATTTGTTTTTTTGTAGGCACGTGAACGTATGACCGCGTCCAATAGAAAGAGGAAGACCGAGAATGCAGCTAAGACAGATAAACGCAGCAAAAAGATACATGATAGGACTGTCGTGCGTGAGCAGCCTGAGCAGCCTGATACTGGGTTTGAGCATGAGATTGAGGAGGATGTAGGAGATGATGAGGCATCTTCTGATTCTGATGATAGTGGTGAGGAGGATGTAGGAGATGATGAGGCATCTTCTGATTCTGATGATAGTGGTGAGGAGAATGAGGAGGCGGAGCAGAAGGGTGGGGATGATGATGATGAGGAGGAGGGGAGGGATGATGATGATGATGAGGAGATACGTGATGTTAGACCTTTGAGGCATAGGGGGGGGTCAGGATGTGGCTAGAGGGCAGGAACGGAGGAGGAGGTAGGGTGCGGGTGAGGAGGATCCACCATCATGGCTGATTCAGAGTGACCCAGGTGGCGGCCCAGAGAATGTTTCACTTATATATGGGTTTGGTGATCGCAGAGGCCGAGAGATTTGGAGGGACGCCACTAGTGAGTCAGCGGTGACTTTCCATACGAGACTGCTGCATCTGCAAAAGTAAGATAATAATTTATGTGAATTTATTAAAATCTTGAAGTTATTTGGCACACACTCTAAATATTCCATTAATTATCATCCAATACTTTTCTCGATCTCGAGTATTGATTATATTTGAGGACCCGTAATCTGTATCACAACATATTGACTAAAGTGTCAACGGAAGCCTTGCGCATTATCAGACAAGAGCGGGGTCGACTTCAGAAAATCAAGCGGGGTCGTAATGGGGGTAATGTCATCACTGAGGCTGCTTGCGGGTATTACTACAGGCGAACACATGAACTTCCATGTAGTCACGAGATTGCACGGATAGAGGACTGTGGGGGACGGATTGAGCTGGCCTCGATTCATGATTTTTGGAAGAAGTTGGACATTGAAGTACACAACCCTCCATCTGAGTCTTCAATAAATAAAGACAATTTTCAAGCTATGTTGAATAAATTTGAGAAAGCACCTGAACCGGTAAGGAGAAAGTTATTCAAAACGATGGAAGAAGGGCTAAATCACCATACAAGAGATGCTTACGAGCCAGATCATAGTTCAAAGGCGAATAAACCCCGGACCGGAAGTTCCAGAGAACCGTCAGATTGGGAGCATACTAACAACTTTTTTCGAGTCCCCACTACACCATCCTCGACTAGCAAAGGGTATAGATCTTCATTCATTTGTGGCTCACACTGTTGATTACGTTCTTGATGTATTTGATTTGCATGTTGATAGTATGAATGCTTCTCACTCTTTTCTTTGCCCTATTTCAGGTCTAGATCTGCATTCATTGCATCAATCCAAGCGAGTTCGGAGTCCACACACAAATGGAAATCAGCTCCAGAACCCACACCATGCACCCCTGCTAGTACTCCTACGTCTCATCCACCACTAGCTGCTTCCGGTCGTGGGAGAGGACGGGGTCGAGGGCGAGGTCGAGGACGAGGACGGGATCAGGGTCAGGGTTGTGGAGAGGGAAATGGACAGCCCAATCACACTAGTATATACAGCTCTACGTATTTGACGTCTTTTCCACCTTTCATTATACCATTTATTGGAGGCATCACAGATGTGGCATCTGATGGACATTGTGGCTATAGAGCCGTAGCAGCACAGATATACGGAGATGAGGAGATGTGGGCTCGAGTGCGCTCAGACTGTTACAATGAGGTGCATGCTCGCCAAGACATTTATCAAAGAGTTCTAACTTGAATAAATGTAAAGAAACTCTTACGTAGGATTGCTTGCTATGTCTGGCTGA
Organism: Adenophora triphylla var. japonica; assembly: GCA_022495995.1. Lineage (NCBI taxonomy): Eukaryota > Viridiplantae > Streptophyta > Magnoliopsida > Asterales > Campanulaceae > Adenophora > Adenophora triphylla. Next base: position 551,707 of record JAFEMH010000627.1, on the reverse strand, counting down.
CGCCAGACAATACTTATTGGATGGACCTCCCAGATCTTGGTCACATCATTGCCACGAGGTATAATGTGGCGTTCATTTCGTACTCGGCTAGCGGCGGCAGCTTATGCCTTCCAGTGACTGTACCAGCAGGAATAGGACCACCGATAAACACAGTTGTGGTGGGACAAGTGACAAACCATTTTATATTGGTATGATACTTAACTGTCTCATCTATATTTGTAATATTTAAGTGTCTTACTTAAATTCATTGTATTTAACTGTTATTACTTTGCAGCTGCACATGTCAGGCAATGATTACCCAATACCACCACCACCGAACACTTGGAGGGAACACTGTGATCCAAGCGCAAGTCAACTGATCCTCCGATACCGAGATAGGATAGCAGCATTTAATGAACACTATGATCAAGATAACCATGCAAGAAGAGAAAGATTACGTTGGGGATAGTATATGTGTAATGATTTTTGAATTATAAAGTTTGTATGAATGTTTGGATGTTTGAATTATATGCTTATCCTTGTTAACACTTTTATTTCGTATACAATTTGTCTATTGGCCCCTCCCACTGTTTTGTGGAGATGTGCTATCATATCGAGAAACAAATTTCAGTTCTAGTTGCTTTTCTTTGTTCTTTGTGAAAATGCGGAGTTCGAGACACCATTTCGTGTATACGTACACGATATGTACTACGCTAAATCTCGTGTGAAATTACACGAGACATCTCGTGTGCATATACACGACATTTATTTCGTGTATATGTACACGAGACATCTCGTGTAGTTTCACACGGGATAAGTGAGAACATCTCGTGTATACACACACGAGACGGGCAAGGACAGAGTTGAAATTTTTCGTTCCCTATATTTAGTATTTACATGCATTCATGGTAACTGGAGCTAATGTTATCCATTTTTTTCAGTTAAATTAACATATGTCATGCATGTAACCTAAATTTAAAGGGTAAAGCTGAAAAATCAATACAAATTAAAGTGAAATAATTTTTAGGGTTTTCGAGTGTATATTCAAAAAGTAAAAGGTAAATACAATCAATTTAAAAAGGCAAAATTTATTAATTTAAAAATAGAAGAATATAAATAAAAAAATTTATTTTAGAAAAATAAAATAAAATTTAACACATTTATATTATAAATTTATATTATTTCATTTTTTTTTTTAAAAATATATAAATGTGAATTATTGTCTTAATATATGCATATTTTATAAATGTAATTTTTTTTTGAAACAGTGAAATGTATTTTCTTATTATATGCAATTTTTATTATTTGTAGCTGTATAATTATCCTTCTATTATTTATTTTTTGAAACCATTATCCTTTCATTATTAAAAAAAAGAAAAGAGTTGCATAAAATTATGAAGTTGGAACTGGGGGAAGGAGTTGTCGAGTTGACCGAGTCAACACTGTTGTTAGACCATTACTATCACCACACTGCCACACCTCCATCAAAACCACCACTACACCACCACCGTCACCACCATAACCACCACCAACCACAACCAACCACCACAACATCAAAAATTACAACAAATATCTGATTTCAAAATCAGATCGATTCTAAAAAAAATCAAATCTAAGGAGAGAGAAAGGCGAGACGGACTAAAAACGATGAACAACGCCGGCAATGGAGGAGCTGTGTGTCAAGGCAATGAGTTTAAATTGCATTCATGGAGAGCAGCCGGAGTTTTGCTGATGACGCTGTCTGTCCGGATTTTGGAGACGGTGGATAGAAAAGAATAGGGCTGGAGACAGTGGCGGATCTACACCAAAACATTTGGTGTTGCCAATTTCTTTTAGGAAGAAAAAATTTAGCGTAATACTAAGATTCAATATGTTTACATAAATAAATATAATATGCTTCAATATGTACCATTTAAAAGATAAAAACATGATTTAAATTGTACCATTCAAGAGATAAAACAAATGTAATTGTAGTGGGTTTTTAGAAATAAAAATAGTTGTAGTTGTTTTTTCAAATAACGAGGAAAATGAGAGAAAACAGTATTAGGGGGTGTTTGGCGAAAAAAAGAAAGGTTCTAGTGGATTTTTTGAGAAATAGGAAGTGTTTTGAGAAAAAAGAAAGAGATTTTTCAGAGTAAAAATAAAAAAAACAACAGCATTTCATGGGATTTGAACCCAAGACCTTTGGGTTCTCTCTCAATATCTTAACCAGTTTGGCTAACTTAAACACATGCTTCTATGTAACAATTTAATATATATACAATACAGTTTATTTTATGCAAAAAAGAATTTTTTTTTTTTTTTTTTTTTGGTGTTGCCTCGGCAACACTTGGCACTATAGTAAATCCGCCCATGGCTGGAGATGAGAAATTGTGTGGATATGGAGGAAGGAGGAGAGAGAGAGAGAGAGAGAGAGAGAGAGAGAGAGAGAGAGAGAGAGAGAGAGAGAGAGAGAGAGAGAGAGAGAGAGAGAGAGAGAGAGGAGAAGGGTATGTCTGAGGGGGAAGGGATGGCCTGATGGAGGGGGAAGGGATGGGTGAGCTAACAATGGTGGAGGAAGAAGCATGGGAGGTTTCAAATTTACAACCTTTTCACAGTTGTTTAACTATAATTTTATTGATTTTCCTGCTTTACCCTTTAAATCAGGGGCGGAGCCAGGGGGCAGGGGGGCACTTACCCCCCCAAATGGCGAAAGTGCGGTGGATTTTTTTGCCCCCCCATATTTTTTGTTATATATGTATATATATAATTAACTTCAAGATTAACACCAGGAGTGGTGTGGTTCAGGTAATTATGTGCACTATATGCATTGTTTTGCAACAATTTTAAGCAATTACTCCCTCAGTCCCCGTAATATATATTATTACATTTGACTTGTCAATATTTTTATAAATTTGCTTTATTTATTTAAAAACGCTATATTTAATTTGTAACGTATCAAAAGAAAAAATACAAACATCTTATTACGGAATGAAGGGAGTATATGAGCACATAAATATATAATCATGTACTCCCAGATGCTAATGGTTTGTACGAGTAATATATTTTAATAAATTGTTTGCGTTAAATACTTCAACATTATTTCAATCGTTCTTTGAATTATTTACTTTTATCATTTTTGTTAACTTTCTTAATTCTTTACATTTTTAACTAAAATACATTGTATTTCATGAATCCGACCCATTTTTTACTTGACCGACCCGAAATTTTTGGCATAGGTCCATTTTAATGGAAAAAATGGATACCGTGCCTCATGTACTAAGGATGCAATTAAAAAAATTAAGTATGTTTAATGCAACGAAAATGAGTTTAGATACTATAAAATATGATGTTAATAACATTTTTTTGTAAGACAATATCTTAAGAAGGAAAAAGAAAACAATATTTAGGGAGTGACATAGTACGCTATTTCCTGCGTCCAAGAGTAAATATTATCTTTTGCATAAATATTTATACACTTTAATAATCACACCATATCATATAAAATTATCAACTACAAACTAGAGCCAATCTAAAAATTAAAATTGATAGTGATATATAGTAATAAATTTTAAATTTTTATTAGAATAATCAAAAATAGCCTAACTTATTGCTCAAAATAACTTCTTAATAACAACGGAAAAAAATGTATCTAATTTTTCGGGACAGTTCTAATGTTATGTTATCTATAGTATAAATGGCAACATGCCACCTCACCATGCACCTCACCATGTGAACAGTTGAATGAATAGTGTCATATGCCAAATTTCTCATTTTGCCCTCACTAAGTTGTCCCTTTTCCATTTTGCCCTTTAAATTTTTTTTTAATTAATTTTTTTGTTTTAATTTAAAAAAAAAAAAAAACAAAAAAAACGGGCTTGCTCTAGTGGTCCAGTGGAGATACATGTGGAAGATATAGGCCCATACCTAGTGATATTTCTCAAAGGCTCAAAGCTAGGCCACGATGAGTTTATAAAAGACCGTTTTGTCCCATTATCAACAACTTCTCTACTCAAAAATAATTACTCCCTCAGGCCCAAATCAATTTTCCTATTTGTAAAAATACAAAGATATTCTGAGTTTCTGACAGTAATTTTTTTATTAAATTAATTATTTTAATAATATTTTGTAATTGATAATTGATATTATTTATAATTATATATTAATAACAATTAAATTTCAAAAAAATAATTAAATTTATTGTTTAAAGTATCTTGGATGACAATAAAAAGGGCAATGCAACGTCACAAATAAAGTTTACAAAATGATGGTTACAAAAAAAGGTTACGATATTTTATTGATTTTATCGATTGTGTACCTGCTATAATCTAATTAATAATTAAAAGTATCAATAAAATCTTGATACTTCATTTTGTAAATCAAATTGTGTAACATTCTTTTGTAACTTTATTATTTTCCTAATAAAAAATGCAAAGATTATATCAAAATGGAGGAGTGATAATTTTTTAAAAAAATCTGTTAAAATATTTGTAATTATAAAATAAAATAAAATAGAATTAGAAGACAAAGTATATAAAATTTACATTTATTAATTATCCCTCTATCCATATACCTCGCATTATTTATTGGGGAATTTGCCCCATAAGTTCCTTTTGGAACAAATCACTTCCCACTAACTTTCTTATTTTTTTTTTCTTTTTCTTTTTCTTAAAAGAAGGGGATCAACACATTTCACCGCTCCCCCCTTGATGCACTTTACAGAGGCGCCTTATCTTGGGAGGCTGATGTCATTCCCTCTAACCAATGGTGGGGGAATCGAACCCATGACCTCCAGGTTGGAAGCCATGAATTCTAACCATCAGGCTAAGACCCCGCGTGCCACTAAGTTTCTTATTGTATTAAAATGATCGGGAAATTCTTTTTACAAGTGAACTTCCAATTTTGCCCTCACAACATTCTGAAAATATAATACTTCTGAAAATATAATACAACATTCTTATTTTTTTTTTTTTGAAAATATAATACAACACTCTGAAAATATAATACAACATTCTGAATACAATACAACATTCTGAAAATATAATACAATACTCTGATTTTTAATTTTTTAAAATTTTTTTTTTTAAAAAATATAATACAACATTCTGAAAATATAATACAACATTCTGAATATAATACAACATTCTGGAAATTTAATACAACATTCGATTTTTTTTTTTTTTTTTTTTTTATTATTATTATTTTTTCTTTTTGAAAATATAATACAACATTTTTGGGGGGGGGGGGTATTTTCATCCAAAATGACAAAAAATTGATACATTCATTTAAAAGAAACTTATTGAGTGTAGATTTTAAAAAAAAGAAACTTATGGGGGCAATTACCCTTATTTATTTACTTTTTTTTTTACTTAAATACCTTCAAACATTTTCCCACCAAAATGTTGATGGCAATAAACCCTAATAAGAGGTATCTGCATTCTCAATCCAATTCGTAAGCGAAATCGTTCGACTACAGCAGAGCCAATGTGATTTCCTTAAGATGAGGCACAAAATCCGTAAGATTTCATTATTTACTATTATTTTAATTGAATTGAATTTTTTCTTTTTGTTTTGTCGATTCAAATAATGATAATATTGCCAATTAGTGTTTTGCTTACTGGAGATTGATTTTTTTTTTTTTTTTTTTTTATCTTATCTCGGTTGATAAATGGTATTTGGAAATTTAGCTTCTACTGTAAATATCATCAAATCCTTGTGTGTGCTTGTGTTTTGATTCAACTGACATTTTTGATAGTTCAATCACACATACTCCCTCCTTCCTAAAATAAATGACCTATTTTTTTTTCAGATTTGCTCTTGATCCTACTGCTAAAATATTTTATATCGTGAATTTGGGTGTGTGTGTATGGGGGGGGGGTGAGTCTGATAAGATTTCGTTAACTTAGCTACTCGTAGGCTCCGAATCAACTCCAATTCCTGTATGTGATTGTGTTCTTGATTAATGCAGTCTTACATGATATGTTTCAGTTGCGAATATGAAGAACTGTTTGTGCTTATTGGTTCCTTGTTACGTGTTAATTTTAAGCTACTAGGTACCCTTAGGTAGTGTAAAGCAAGAAGCAGTAAACCTAGGAATGATTAGAGCAAGAACTGATCGCTTCCCTTGGTTGGGATCACAAACTATCATCTCAAGTTTTAATGTGCATTTGGAGGGATTAGATGGTAAAAATGAACACAAGGGGGACAACCAAGCCTAACCTCACAGACGAGGGGACAAAGGAGCCATATCTCTAAAAAGTACTCTCCATGTCCCTAAATGAATGTCCGTTTTCAAGAAATTTTTGTCCCGAAATGAATGTCATTTTTAGAAAAAACTTGGTCCCTAAATGTGTTGTACCATTTTTTTTTTACTAGTCACTTTATACTTGCAAAACTAAATGTTTGGAAAGTGAAAAACAAGAATAATTATGCATTTTTGCCATTTAATTGTACAAAAAGTAAATATTTCCAGAATGTCCACAAATGAAACTTGGACATTCGTTTAGGGACGGAGAGAGTCAAATAAAGGTGTAGCCTTTAATATGTCTCCTATAACTACAAATACCATGGATATCTGCTATATATGCCAAACAAACTGACTCGGGAAGGGACCGGCTATCTAAGTACTCCTGTTGGAGCAGATCGGAGTGAGCATATGCCGCCAACCTGTCCGCTATGCCATTGCCCTTACGATAGACACTACACAAACGGTATGTGATGAATTGAGCAACAAGTTAAAGATATCTTTCTCTCATATCACTCTAGTTCTCACCGACATAGCGACATTCCTTAGGCCCTTTGTGATTCTACGGTTCGGTCAGACTGAAAGTTAACTTTACTTTCTTGCTCTCATGTGGCATGGACATTTAAGGAAACTCTTCTGTGGACTTCAAATCAAATCATTATTGTCAATTTTGATTACAGTGATACCAAAAGCCGTGGAACTGAACTTGATTATGCATATCATCACATGTTCAAAGCCCTGTTTCTTAGTCTCTTACGTATTGCGCAATAGTAGGCTTGGGCCGTTTTTGACAAATTTGGAGGCTTCTTGTGACGTCTAGATGCATTTTGGTGGGATTAAAAAGGCTTTTATGAACTCTGTAAATAGTAATTCCACAATGTGTGTTCAAATTTCAATCCTCAACACAAATGGAGCCTTTAGCGGTTTAGCCTGAACAGAGGACATATAACTACTGGAGAGATGAGGAATATCTTGAATATTGCCCTGTTTTTATTTTGTTCGCATTTGATATCTTCAACAGAACGCTTCAAAAATAATCTCATTGGAATCTACCTCCGGATCATATTCTTTTACCACTAAAATGAAGAACGTCTTATTTTACAGTCTCTTATAAAAGTGAAGATATATATTCGAATATTAGGCTTCACTATAGCAAATGAATGGTGTGACTGCATTAAAGAATATATCAAAAACACAGGTCGAAATTGAACCTCATATTCTTTCGTTTGTGTTCGATAGTGACAACCAACAAATGGAAAATAAAAATGATAATACTCGGATACAATTTCGAGAATTGAAAAAAAAATCAGTGCTATTACTTGAAGATGAAGAGATCATTTCGAGTGAGAAAAATGCTTAGCAATTTCAATACACCTATAAGAATTCAAACTTAAACGCAAACACATCTTTTCTTGCTCAACCAAGAATTGGGAAAAGAGAAATATATAATTTTTAAGTTTGTAAAAGCCAGCACCATCCGTAGTGTATTTTCTCTTAACCCAACAAAGTGCAGGATTACACTTAGCATATCTTCGATGGCACCTTCAAAATTTCTGACTATACACATTATTCTATGATAAATCCAATAAAATAAAAATAAAAATAAAAAATCCCCTTCATCCAATCCACAAAACCTTGTGGTTCTGTCTGAAAGTTTTCTGACCTGTTTGCTACATTATATGTCAGCATAATGGATTTTCTCTTTGTAGGTGTAGAACATTCTAGGACCTGTTGTGTATAGGATCTGACCCTCTTCGAACTCTTCTTTTACTTGATTGGGTTGGATCGAATTTCTTGTTGACAGTCGCTGTCGTTTTAGCTGTCAGGTCCTCCATGGAAACTTCTTTAAGGATCCGCAATCTCAGAGCAAGATCTACACTCCTTAAGCTAGAAACTATATCTGCTTTAACTGCTACTAATCCTATGCATAGAAGAAGGATTAAAAGCTTACGGGTACAAAAAGACATTGTTTTAAGGAAACAAGAGACGGAGAGGTATAACGTTTCTTCCTGAAGAGTACTAAGAAACACTGAGATGGCAATTCTCTTAGTGTCTATGATCCAATGTTATATATATAAGCCTGTGATTTGCTTCTTATGGGATTCGGATGGCTGATTTAAAGCATAAAGCGGGAGGGACCCAAATCCGCTTGAGAAGTTTTGGATTCATCCCAATCATAAGCCTTCGTTCTGAGCGAATTAAGGCTGTTTTAAAGAATCTGACTAGGATGAATAAAGGGTATTTTGAATAGGACCCTTGAGAAGTTAAGCATCTTTTTCATTTGTTCCTATGGATTTGTAACATCTCATCTTCCTTTATTTAACAAAGACCGAACCACCTCTTGGACTCCTAGACATCTTGGCTTAGCACCGGACCATACAAACTTATGACTTCTTAACATCTCCAATTCATAGAGCATATAATTTTAAAATTAAGATAATTTCTACATGATATGTTAAGTTTAACATAAGTATTAAAGAATTGGCTAGGACCGTGTATATTTGCTATAATGTTCATTTTTCAAATGCAAAAACTTGTAATATTTTGACCTCCAAAGTAGGACCCTTCACAATGAACATAGGAGGTATTATTATACGGGCAGGGTATTTTAGTAAATAACCATTTCTTAGCTCTTAAGAAAGGGGAGAGGAGCTAAGTAGGCTTGAGGCAGCCAAAACTACCAGATGGCTGCTGGTCATAAAGAAGAAAGGACGAAAAAGAATGAAACTGAATAGCAAAACCTTCCTAAAAAAACCAAACATCTGCTTTATTTATGCCATTTGAAATCTCACTTTAGAATTCCAAGCTCTTTTTTCTATGCAACAAAAATAACAGGCTTGGTTTCTTGTGCTTAATGTGTTTTTTATGCTTTTCTCTGTTCTTTCTTTTGGTTATTTAGTGCTACTTCCTCATTCAAATGTTCTTCATTGTCTCTCTTTATCTCTCTCTCTCTCTCTCTCCTCAGCTTGCCATTCTTCCCCAGTTATCCAGATAGACTATCTTTCTCTTTAGTTGCTTGTTTTTGCATTACCCCCTTGTCTCAAAAAAAAAAAAAAAAGTTGCATTTGACTTGTCAACGTTTTAAAGAAATGTACTTTACTTGTTTGTACATTGCTTGTACAATGATAAAATTGCACTAAGTCAATTTCCTTGTTTAGAAACGCGACATCTATTTTTGGATTGACCATAAAGGAAACTGAGACCTTTATTTTGGAATGAAGGGAGTATTATACTAAATCATTTGCATGTTGGAACTAAAGCTTCAGTTTTTATGCTTTATCATATATGCGTGATGGGATTCGTGAACCAAACAAGATTATGGGGATGCTGTTCCCGGTCCCAGCAATAAAATTCCCTTCTTAATGTTTCATTGAAGGACTGATTCTCTGCTTTTCCATCTATAATCAAAGTTAAAAAGGGAAGATTGAGCTTTTGCTTTCTACCTATCATTCTCCGTAACGTTCAACCCACAACTATGTCCGCATTTTAGTGGCTCCCTCCGTCTCTAAATACTTGTTGTTTAAGATATTTAAAATTTGTCCCAAAATATTTGTTGTTTTACTATTACATAGGCATTTTTACCATTGTTTGCCAAATATACCCGTATTAATGATTATGAATAGTCATCGTTCAAGCATTTAATTACCTCGGTAATTAAATTATTTCAAGGGTAATTTAGTCAGTTTAATATGTATTGATTACCTTTCGTAATATGTGTGAAAACTGTAAAACAAGTATATTGGGACAGATGGAGTACATACGCTTATGCATGGCATTTTGATCTTTTTTTTTCTGATAGATAATCTAATAACTTTGATACCTGTTCATGGTAGGCAATATTTTTTTTACCCTTTGTCATTTGCTTCAGCTAAATCAGTTCTTATTTCACTGCCTTAGCTTTTTATATCTACCCTTTCTTTCTGATTTGGTAACTATGCCTATTGATTGGGCTAATGTATCTTCTGTGTAGCCTGTAGGTGACTGAAAGCTTCTTTCTGGATGTCGCTTATCTTGAGGGCCTACGGCAGCCAAATGAATAGGATAATGTTGTGTGGGACCTTTGTTGCTTATTGTACGGTATGTACCTGTTTAAAAAAATATTTTGTACTTATTAGATACTCTTGCCTTATACTAAAGCAGAATCTTATGTTGATTATATCATTACATCTTCTTTAGCTTTATAGTAATCAAAGTAAAGCGACGATTATTGGTAACTCAAGATTGGGAAAGAATTTTAAACACCAAAATTGTGGTATAAATTATGATCTTTGCAGCTTTCAGAATCTTAATTTTGGTCTTAAAGTAAAAGGCTTTTTGGAACTTTGGTGAAACAAGGGTCCATTGTGGTTGTGCTCTTGGATTTGATGGCCTCAAACCATTTGGTGTTGTTGTTCTTGATCAATAATAGATGTTATTTAGTGGGGATTTATCATTGCTGGTCTAATCTCCAAACAACATAACAGCATCCCCCCCCCTCCCACTCAAAATGTGTTTTTTGGAATGGATATTATGGAAAAGTGTTAGTGGAGTAGCTGTTGTGAGTATGAAAAGTGGGGTAGAAAATAGTAACTTAGTAAGTGGACAGTTGTTGTGAGTGTGAAAGCGAGTCCCATTGAATAAAATATTTCCATTTTGGGGTTGTCATATTCCAGCGAGTCCCATTGAATAAAATATTTCCATTTTGGGGTTGTCAAATTCCATGTCACGGCTAAATTTATCTGATTATTAGACCCTTGATTGAAATGGTAGATAGAATCCTATTTTTTTTTTTTTTAAAGAATCTACATACGTTCCCATATCCTCCGATGAGGTGACTCAAACTCGAGACCTATGGTTTTAAGTGAATAGTGCCTACCACCACTAGGCTACAACCTTCTTGTTGTCAGAATCCTATTTAGTGTCAAGGCTACATTTATCTGATTATCCCTATTAAGGGGTCTGAGGGGTAATTTTTGAATCTGGACAGGGGGAGCTGTGACAAGGAGGAAACCTCTTTTTGGGAGTGTCCTGGCATGGCTCATATAGTCTAGTTTGACTTCTGATGCTACCATGAAAAATGGATGAACCGGGAGTGGAAAAGGTATATGATCCAGATGAACGTCCCTCAGGTCCGACATAAAAAGTCGAACTTGTTAAATGAGACTATCTTTTTGGGAAAGAAGGGGAATAGGTTCCGAGTTTGAACATAGGAAGCTCCCCTAGGCTCATGTAAGCAATTTTCTTTTGGACCCCTCCACATTTCTAGATCAAGAATTTTAGCACAGTGAAAATGTTCTCTTTCTTGCCCTGTGCTAGAAGTGCTATTTAGATGGTCTAGTGATCCAATTTAAATGGTGTGTGTTAAATAAAGTATGCTTTATTCCTTCCCCTTCATTTAACCCTCAGGCAATTGCTACAGTTAATTTATGAGGACAAAATTGGTCATTACAATCAGAATGTGGGCTAAAGTAGATGCTTGTTTTTACTTTAAAGGTTGTTCCATTCCCAAGTATCATGCTATTACTCCCTCCGTACCAATATAAAATAGACTAACTTTCTTTTTGGCGTCCCAATATAATAGTCCCAATATAATAGAGACTTACTCAAAATAGACAATGAGACTCACTCGTCATACTCGTAACAAAAACTCTCTACCCCACTTTTTCTCTGCTACTTTACTTTTTATACTCACAATATTTACTTTTTCCTTAATGCCCGCACAATCACATTTAGTATCTTTTATATTGTGACGGAGGGAGTATTATTCATAGTTTTTAGAAATTGTGAAAAGAAGGAAAATCTAAAAGTAAAGAGTGTATAAAAATGAGATTGTGTGCTTGATTATGTATTGACAATCTGGTATAGATTAATTTTAAATTTTCAAGGCATCTGGAACACTTTGGAGAAAGAGTTTATAATTTCAGAGAGATGAATTAAAATTGTTATTGGTAGTATTTATAATGGTATATCAATAGAAAGTTTTAAATTTTCATTAGATGATTAAATTAATCTAAATTTATTGCTCAAACTACCTTCATATTAACCACAAATAAAGTGAGGAAGATCATTTCAGGAGACGGAGGGAGTATTTTGCTGCAACCCTTTTCTGCACCGTGGACAAGATTTACCAGCTTCTCTTTAAAACATCAGTTTTTTCAGGAACATGATCAAGACCTCAAAACCTTACAAGCAAGCCAATTGGCTGATAGAATGGATGCGGAAGCAGCCAGCCTACTTGAACCTGCAGAAACCTATGCACATTTCTGCACTGTGGACAAGATTCATCGGCTTCTCTGGTCAGCTCTTAATCGCCAGTAGCTAGAATACGCCTTTTTTACTTATGAAAAATACGCCAGTAGCTCTAAATTTCAACTTGCAGCCTGAGAATACGCCTTTTTTACTTGTGAAGATCCCAAATTTTAGATTACCGGTTGATGGATTTCTGAGCCGTCATGCAACATGGTTGAACATGGAGGAATTCAATCGACCGATGAATTTCTGAGCTGTCATGCAACATGGTCAAATATGGAGGAGTTCAATTGACCTCCGAGTAAATCTGGAATATCAGTTCCAGAAGCATTGCCCAATCTTTTTCCTGTACCCTTGACCATAAGATATAAATTTAAGAGCTTTAAACTTGATGGTCAGATAACGCCCATGGCTGACATCGTCTCTTCAAGAAAAACTTGATGATCAAATGATGGATAATACTAAATTCAATTGTGTATTACGAAGAATAAACAATACAACTTAAGCAAAATGAGAATATTTCTCGAGTCAATGGAAACTAGTGCAATCAGTTTCACCAAACTTGATTTGAGAGTTGCATATCATATATACATTGAACATCGATGGAAAAAACACAAGAAAATGATCGCTCACTTCCGAGGGTTTTAAAAAGGCGATTATGTCCCCTTCAAATTGCTCTCATGGGCATGAATGCAAGCGGAGTTATAACGCATGCAGATTAAATGTTAAACGTTTTCCAGCTGTGGAGGCACATTAGGAGTCATGTTTGGCGGTGCTGATGCTATTGTGAACTGTAGACCCCTGCTTTGCCCCGACTGTAGCACAATTGCGAATTGTGTAGCTGCTAGTGCTGCAGCTTCCTGTCAACCCACAATTGAAAAATCACCCGATTAGAACAACCATTTACATTACATCCTACCTCCGGTCCAAAATAGCTGTCACTTATTGGCTTTTCACCAATTCTAAGGAAATCAATTATTACAACTTGAGAGAAAAATTACACCAAATTTTATCATTATTAAGTCTCTCTCCTACATTCCTTCACTCAGTACAACCATTATTAAAATGCAATGTGAGGGTAAAAGTGGAATTTTGATACTTTTAACTCAAAAGCGAAAACTATTTGGACCATAATTTTGGTGAAAAAACGACAATTATTTTGGATGGAGAGCAACATCTTAGCCGAGGTAACATAAGTGTACCATCTGCCTAAAAGCAATCTGGATATTGGTTTTAAACAAGGAAAAATGAACAGAAGTTGACAGCTCAAAGTAACTCACTGTAGGTTGCTTATGCAAGGTTTGAAGTCATAGAATATACTCCCTCCGTCCCATTTAAACCTTCACCATTTTGAAGGTGGCACGAGAATTAAGAAAAAAGTTAAAAAGTTAGTGGAGTAAGTGTTGTGAGTATGAAAAGTGAGATTGGATAGAGAAAGTGGGGTAGGAAATAGTGAGTTGATTGGTGTTGTGAGTATAAAAGTAAAGTAGGAGAGAGAATTAGTGGGTGAAATAATAATATAAAATGTCCATTTTAGAAAATATGAAGATTTTAACGTGACACCCATTTTGACAAAAAGTGAAGCTTCAAATGGGACGGAGGGAGTATGCTGACCCTAAATGGGCAATAATATATACTCCCTCCGTCCCAATATTTAGTTCACCATTTTGGCTCCGGCACGCAAATTAAGGGTTGAGAAAATGTTGTGAGTGTAATAGTAAAATAGGAGAGAGAATGAGTGGAGGAAATAGTAAATTTGAAAAGTGTTGTGAGTGTAATAGTGAAATAGGAGAGAGAATGAGTGGAGAAAATAGTAAAGATTCTTTGCCAAAAAAGGAAAGGTGAAGCTTTAAATGGGACACCCAAAATGGCAAAAGGTGAAGTTATTAATGGGACGGAGGGAGTACACAACAAAAAAAAAAGAACATTTGAAATGTTTATACGAAGTTCATAACAAATAAAAGAAATGCAAATGGGTTCCCTGCCATAATCCTGATTATAATGAATACTAACCTGTCTTTGCCTACGACGCTGCAAAATACTGATGGCCCAAGCCATTATGTAGCAAGGCAAAAGAAACCCAGCTGCCCGAAGTAAGAAAAGCTGCCAGACATCCATTACCAGCAAGGTCAATTCACAAGCTAACCATACAACAGGAAGCTTCATAACTTGAAGAAAACCAAATATATGAAGATGTCATATAAGTCCAATCACACTTACGGTAAAGAAAGTGGATGCATCTTCTTCTCCATCAGCATCCGGCACACTCACTGCATGCCTCAATAGCAAAAGAGCCATTAACTGCCAAATGAAACCAGTTATATTCAGAAACATTAGGTTAATGTGGCAACAAATATACTACCTCTGTCCCGGAATAAATGTCGCACTTTCCATTTTGGATCTTCCCAAAATTAATGTTGCACTTTCCAAAGCAATGTATAAACTATAAAGCACCTTTCTTAAAAACGTTGACAAGTCAACCACGACATTTATTCTGGGACGGAGGGAGTAACTTGTTTTTATTAACCATATAACAGTTCTACACTTGATCCTCTCTTGTTATTATTTTATCGTATGATAGGCAAAGCAATGGCTTACAATCAGAGCGGCTGAACGGCAAAATGCAGCTCCACTGGCATTTGTAGCATTATAATCCTCATACTCAGTTTCCAGAAACTGGCGTTCAGCCTCAGCAATTGCCAAAAGGCGAGGGTCATTCAAATCCAATGGCATTCCCGAGATTTGCCATCCTCCACTGCAAAAAAGTTTCAAAGAAAAATTTCAAAAATTGAATGTACGCGAACAAAAGATTTTTGTTTGCAACGACTCTCCCTTGAAAGGTAATGAGCCAGTAGAGATAGAATGCCTAACTGGCTAAAACATATAAAAAAACAGCGAAAAGAAGTTACCCAATGTCAATAGTAGTCTCTTCTGGCCTAGGTCGAGGAGGAGGCGCAATATAACCAGATTGGTAAGGCTGCACATTACAAAAAACTATCTTATATATACATGAACCAGAAGTCCTACTAAAAGGTTGAAAAGCTAGTCCTTATTCTAGATTAAAACACTATTCTATACGTCTTTAGAGGGTACATAGAATGAAAGCAAAAATTTAACTTTCTTGTCTATGAAAATGAAACTAAGTAATTTTGTTTATTGATCACTAGAACTATGGGATCAATTACATGCAAATTACTAGTTGAAAATCACTTCAGCTTAAATGATCCCCAGAAAATTGCCTCAAGAATAATAACCAAATGAAGTTGATGATTGTGAATGGCTTGATTTCATGTGACACCTCAACAATCACATTCATATTCAGCTTTTAAAGCCTTGCCCCAACTATGTGAACCAAAAGTATGTAGAGTTAATCTTCAAACAAACTTCTAATTTTCCAGCTTTAACTCCACTTTCAAGAGATTGTCTAGAATATGCATGAGCACATAAGAGATGCACTATCCAACAATGTTTTGAGATATAATAGTATGCATGAAAAACAATAATAACATACCTGATGGCAAATCTCACAAATTGTGTCACCCTTTTCATTGCACCAGTGTTGAACACATTTTCTGTGAGCATACTGCATTGGATTATAAAATTGGAGATATAAAGATGGTTATGAGATAGATACAAGGAGAAAAGAAAACCCAAATTATTTACAAATATGAGACTGGAAAAGAAAATGATGTAATTCTGGACAACATAAAAACAGATAACAGTTGACTAATTTCACACGCTACAAACTCAATTCTTTTTCTGCTTTCAATTCTTAATTCCTCAAACTAATTAAAGAATTCTGACCGTCCTAAGCCACCAAGGGTAAAGTAAACAAAACTACTTCTCCACCTCTCTTAACCCACTGGAAGAGAAGCCATGAATAAAGATAACATTAATTCTAAACCCATCAACCCAATCTCGCAAATATCTTCATGTTTATTGTTTAAAAATTTACGTACACATATATACAAACGATTGCAAAAGTAAATTTGCCACCTTTAACAAGAAGTTGTCTCAGCATATTACCTTGAGACTACCGCTGCAACCACACGGACTCTCCAAATTCTGAACAGAATCTTCCTCCTGGCAAATGCGGCACTCTGATAGAGCCAACAGTGGTGCTCCCTCATCGTCTGAAGCCTCATTTACATCCACCATCTCAGCTGCCGCCGTAGAAGATGAAGGACCCCCAATGTCCTCAATAACTTTAACCGGCTCGCCCATCACAGGCTTCACAATCCGGTTGACATCCAGAACCAAGTGATCACCCATTTGTTAACAAACAACAGCACCAAATCCTTAAAAGAAAAAATAATAATGTCAAATTATACCAAAAGAAAAAGGAAATCCACAAAACCCTACAAAAAAAGTCAACAAAATCCATCAGAAAATCTTCATATCATCATACAAAGCTACAGAAGCAAAAAACAAACAATATCACCATTTTCATTATAAACAATCATCCTAAAACAACCAAAGTTATTAAGCAAAATCACCATAAAGGCAACAATAATCATCATAAAGATGGTACAAAGATTAAGCAGGGCAAAATTCTACCTTTTTCTAAACAAAAGTAGGATGTTAACGAAATTTCATAAAAGATAAACGAAAATCCCTAATTGTAACAGCATTTGACCTATGATCATAAAACCCTAAAATTAAACCGATTAATTGAATAAAAGCAGACCTGGATGATCAAGTGGGGAACAAAATGAGGTAAAATTCTGTACAAAAACGATTGAGAGAAAAGGAAGTTGATCGAACGAGAGATATACAGAAATGTAGGAATAATTTTTACCTGAAGAAAAGGAGAAATTGAGGAAACACGAAGCGCGTGTTTGTTGGTCTGCCGAAGAAAATTGAGCAATGCCCTCTCTCTCTCTCTCCGCGTTTGTTTTCTTTGTAAAAATCTAAGAAGATATATTTTCCGAAGTTTAATACCGTTATATATCTTCCGAGATCTTGGACAAATAAAACAACCTAATTTTCTTGTTTCCGAAGGAGTGATTTATCGATAACTTTGCCAAAAAATTAGTTTTTTCGTAACATAAGAAAAAAATTAGTTTTAAAACACTAAGTCTAACCAAGGTTTTAAAAAGCGCTAGGCGGATGCTGAGGTGCGGAAATGAGCTCAGCCAGGCGGGACTAGTCGGGACTAATCGGGATTAATTGGGATTAGTTGGGGCTAGACGGGGCTAACCAGGCGTTCGAGAGGCCGCGCCAGGCGGGCCTGCGCGCCTTAGACGGGGTCTTTTAGAACAGAGAGTCTAACTAATAAGAGTGATGAACTGTTCTGAAAACTAATTTTTATAACATTTTTAAAAAAAAACTAATTTTTCACAAGAGTTACTTTAAAGTTAATTAATATTTCTTTCGTTTCGATATAATATTTTTAGTTTGACTTGCCACGTAGATTAAGAAAAGATAAATATTGTGAGTATGAAAAAGTAAATTATGAGATAGAAAGTGGCTAGTGAGTTTTTGTTATAAGTATTACAAGTAGATCTAATTGTTCATTTTAATTAATAAAACAACTAAAAAACTTCAAATGAAACAAACTAAAAAAGAAAATTATGAACCTTAAATTAAACTGGGAGGGAGGGAGTAATATTTAATAATATATTAAAAACAAATTTTTATTAAAAATAAATAATTTAACTAAACCTATTACTCAAATACATTGAAAAAAACAAAAAAAAAAAAACAAAGAAAGAAAGAAAATCTATACTATAGTATATTAAAGTAGGCCAAACTTCATTAGGTGTTGCCACATAAGACTCAAAATGTGATTCTTGCATTCTCATGCTTCCAACTCATCCAACCTTTGATTTCTATGTGATGATTCGTATCCGCCCTAATAGCTAATAATATTCATAGTCCTTAAAAGGTATGTGAATGGGTACTATATTAAGGTGATTAGTAATAGTTAATTTAAAGAAGTCTAATATTTCTAATGTGTTAATACTAAGTAAAAGTGATTAGTTAAAAGTAATAGATATTAACTTTAAATATTTGAATGTTTACATATTACTAGGAAGAAGTATGATGATTTTCATTTGATGATCACTACATATGAAAAGAAGAAGTATATAACATAGATAGAGATAATATATATACTAGAGGTTGACACTAGATAAGGCTCACAATTAAATTCAACATTTACTACAAATCATCAAGATAGTCTTTAGGGATTCATGAACGGAAGATTGTTGATATATTCAATATTTGGTATACTACAAACGTTAAGAATATGTAGAATCATTACATTAGTTCATCATTATGTTCATTAGTAACATGCATATGAAAATTCAAAAGACACACCCAAGTAAATTCACTCTTGCTAGCAATTACTAATTTAAGTTAAAATATTAAAAACCTTCAAGAAACCCCCTCCCCCTCAAACTTGATCCCCTCAAACTTGATCAAGGTAAGATTTTCCCAATTATAAGAATTTTCAACTTTATTTGTAGTAGTCGATCTGTTTGTTGATTAGAATTTTTGATAATCTTTATCAAATGAGTTTAGTTTGTATTTTGTATGCATATAACAGTTTCATGGAATTGAACTTGAGGCAAGTTACTACATAATCTAGCATTTCGTACGTGTTTTCAAGGTAAGTTCTTCTCATTTTCTACTTTATATATATATATATATATATATATATATATATATATATATATATATATATATATATATATATATATATATATATATATATATAACATTACATGTTTATGCTTTCATTTTTCTACTTTTTTATATATCATGAAATGTTTATGTTTTTATACATGTTGTGAGGATGGTGTTTGAAGGTGTGATTGCAAAAATCAAGTGAATTATTATGATATTAAAATAAACTGCATAATTAATGTTGGCTTGATGGTAATGATTTTTCATATAGCATACTTATATTATTGACAAATCTAACCAGAGAGACAACAAACAAAACTGAAAGGGGAAAGTACATTTGTTTTGATGAATCTTCTTGGATCAAGAATCAAGCTGCAAATTTTTAATTTATTTATTTATCTTCTTCAATCATTAATTATTTGTTTAGGTTCCCCCTCTTATCCTAATTCCTCTCTCCATGTTTATGATTTTTTTATAGCGTATACTCTTAGAGAATATTAAAAACGTTGTTAATTTGGTAATTGGAGGTGATATGAAAGATGGAAAAAAGAAAGCATACAATTGAGCATCTTAGCGGATCAATAGTTGGTCACGCTACTGGAATTTTGAGATTTATACCATGGAACATTAGGTAAGTATTCATTTCTTATTATTGTATTTTTCATATTGTCATTTTTTTTGTTTTTTTACTCATTCCAACCCATAAAACAATATTCACATTTATTTAGAAATAAATTTGATTAAACTTTGAGCAATATTTTAAGTTAATTTATTTTATGGTACTCCCTTTGTCCCAAAAAAAAGTTCATTTTTTTTTCAAATTTACTCTTGATCAATTATAAGTAAAATTGAAAGTTGTTTAGACATTTATATTGGGACAAAGAAAATAATACTTTCAATGGGTGTATCAATAATAAGTTTTAAAATTTCATTTCAGTCATTAGTTTTTTCTTTAATTAAAGTTTAATCAAATCGAACACATAAGAAGGGTGTTTGTTTTACGTAGGCAGAGGATGTATGTTGTTAATTTTGGATTGGCTATTAATATTAATTATTGTATAAATTCTTTAATCTTGAATGATGTTTTCATTTTTTTTTTGGATGTGTGTAGAAATTATGTTATTCTTTGCTTATGATTAATTTGTGCACTTTTGTTTCATTAATGTTATTGTTTTCTTTACTCTCAATGCAGGTATAGATTTTGAGCTTTGTAATCCTTCATTGTCAAAGCAACTTCAATGTAAAAAATAATCGTCCGTTGCAGCGAAAGCTAGAAGGCAGTAGAGGAAGAATAATAATAAAGACTCAGTATGAGACATAATAAAGTGTATATGTGTATATAAATATTTCTACCATTGCAAATATAATATTTTTTTCTATTTAATTGAATCGAATTTTTTTATTAAATTTTTTGTATTTCTTTGATTTTATTTTTATTTATTTATTGTAATGATTACTCCCTCCGTCCCACCCGAATTTGGACAAAGTTACTTTACACGGAGATTAAGAAATAACAATAAGATAATAAAAATGTGTGGTAGAAAATGAAGAGAGAGAATGAGTGGAGTTAATAGTGATTGGTTGAATAAATTGTATGGTGGAGAATGAGTGGAGTTAAAGAGTGAGTGGGGTATGCCCATTTTTTTATTATTATAAACTTTCCTTTTTGGGTTGTCCAAATTCGGATGGGACGCCCAAAAAGGAAATTTGTCCAAATTCGGGTGGGACGGAGGGAGTATATTACGTACACTTTAATATCTTCTATGCATTCAGTGTTGCAGATTTTGCATCAAGAATGTCACAATATTTCATCATCAAACTTTAGCAATCTCAAAATAATCCCCAACGACATTGACCTAGCAAAAATGAAGAAGAGAAAGGTGGAAAAAAAAGTAGATAAGGGAAAAACGTTTAGATGGAACGTATATGATTGTCCCCTTAATGGAGTATTTGTTATTGCATTGTAATTTTATTTCTTAAATTTTTAAATTAATTACTTTCATTAACTACTTTTACAATTGTATAGACAATTTACAATACTTAGTGAAATAATAAAAGTTAAATATAATTGACATATATTGAAACTCAAGTGTGTAGCACCATCTTCATATTAAATACTTGCGTGATTTATACAATTGATATTCGATCACAATTCTAAAAGTATAATTGGTATTAAAAGATAATGATTTCTTAGTAATAGGGACACTAAATATATTTTGGGATAAAATTAATCTTCTATAATAACAATCATTAAGAGACATAGTAATAAATAATATCTATATATTCAAACTTTGAGTCGTTTTTCATTTGAGAAATGTTTTAAAAAGGTTGACTGTTAGAAAATGCATAAATATATTGCTATCCATTTTCAAACTTTTAGCTTTGCAATTATATAATAAAATATGAAAAAATGAAAAAGAAAATATTGGTATAGTGTTTTTTTATTAATTCACTTTGAAACACAATTTCACTAAAATCATCATTTATTTTGAAATAAAGAAGTACTAATCAATTTACAATAATAGATGGTAGAATAGGAAAGATTGGGCAAGTTCATAGCCATTAATTTGATGCATGCATACATCTAATTAATGAGAATAAATTTACGTAACATAATGCTTATAATTTAGATGGAGTTACAGAATTTGAATGTTTGTGTTTGATTTAATGAATGTAATGTTCATTGAATCACATTCATTATTGTTTAACCTCACTAATGATGACTAGATTCAAAATAGTTTAATTTTCACAGATATTAAAAACAAAATTTCAATACCAATATTTAATAATGAAATACATTTTCATAGATTTTAGTTTCATAATAATATTAAAAAAAAGTGATGTTTATTTCTTTTGTTGAAATAATTAGCTTCATTATTTAACAATAACATTTCATAAAAATTAATATTTATGATTTGATATTTTGCGTATTTTTTTATCGAATTGTACTGTCTTACGTAACTAATATCTAATATCATTATAAGTTGTTTTGAAAATATGAAGAGTTTAAGTCATATTTCATTTATAGATGATAAATGTGCTAATCACTTGCAATCATATTTTATATGCATTAGTCTATTTAATTAGCTAATTAATAAACATTCATGTCAGATCCCGTGCGAAGCACGGGCATCGCCCTAGTCATTTTTTAAAGGAAAGAATTCGATTGTTGGCAATCCAGCTGGGGGCTGTGCACGGGCAATGAGTGGGTTTGTCCAATTTCAAAAGAGAATCTTTCACTTTTTTTTTTTTTTTATAATAATTAATTTCATTAAAATCTTATTTATAATATACTAGTAAAAGCTCGTGTCCGAGAACACGTGATATTTTTTTAATTAAAAGTGATGGCAAAATGGAAAAGAGACAACTAAGTTAGGGTAAAATGAGAACTTCCCTCATTGACACTATTCATACAACTATTCATCTCACTTTCCTCATTTATACTATTTTTTAATTAAAAGTGAGGGTAAAATGGGAAAGGGACAATTTAGTGAGGGTAAAATGAAAACTTTCCTCATTGGCACTATTCATACAACTATTTATCCCACTTTCCTCATTTATACTATAGACTTCATTTGTCTCGAATTAAGAATCATATATCCAATATTTTATTAAGAATCATATATCCAATAATTTATTTTTAAGTTTATTAAGAAAATACAAAGAAATAAGTAAATAATGACAAATTAACGAACAATATAATTATCCAAAATAAAGTGGGTAAAAAATAGAGTAGTGAGTAATGATTTTTTTGTAATTCTATAAAAAGAAGAAAGTATAAATGTCAAAATCACTATTTATTATTTTTCATTTTGGGAATAAAGCAAATAGAACTCTTAGTTAGTACGAGACGTTTCAAAAAGGATGAAACGGAGAAAATATTTTTTTTAATAATTGTTTATTGTATTATTGTTATAATCATTTTGACAATGTCCCAAGTAGGGGTAGAAGTGGTTTGGCTCAAATCGCGATTTGAAGTCGAACCGAGCTAAATCGTGCGGTTTGGCTCGGTTTTTAGACATAAGTGGTTTAGCTCGATTTGAAAAATTAACAAACCATGTGGTTCAGCTCAGCTTGGGGTTTGACACTCCTAAACCGAACCGAACCGAACCGAGCCAAACCGAACCGAACCGTTTGAGACCGAACCGCGATTTGAAACCGTGAAAACGAACCATTAAGCCGAACCGTCAAACCGAGCCATGAGCTGAACCGTCAAATTGTACTGACCTGGGGATCACAATGTTCTTTACAGATAAAGCTGACCTGGGGATCACAAAACTTATTTCCTCTGGAAGCAATATATATACGAATGAACTTAAGACTAAAGCTTGGAAAGCACAAAACAAAGATACCCATAATGGAGAATATCAAGCAGATTTTTTTTATTCATGTGATTAATACACAGATACACCATAAAAAAATCATGCAAGACAAAAAAGAGCATCTTTAGGCAGAGTAAAATTGGAAATGAAAGACTAGAATAAAAGGATTTCAAGCTCTCTCGAGAAAGCTGAAAAATGGTTTCTTTGAACCGGGGATGAACTTCACGGCAGAAACCTAATGGCCAAGAAACAGCCGGCATGTGCAATACAAACTCCCCATTGTTCCCAATTCAATCTCTGTGTCAGTCAAACCGCGGTTTGAATTGTTATGGTTTGAAATGTGGTTCAGACCGTGGTTTAGATCGCCGTTTGGACCGTGGTCTGAACCGCAAAATCAAACCGCGGTTTAGACCGAACCAAACCGAATCATAGCGGTTTGGTTTAGCTCGGTTCAATTTTTTTTATGATTTAGCTCGGTTTAAAATTTCTCCAAATCGATTCTAGCGATTTGACTTTTAAAATTGCCCAAACCGAGCTAAACCGAACCATTTCCACCCCTAGTCCCAAGATAAAATGAGGGTCAACCCCTAGATGTGTAGGCTTAGCTTTTACTACTGGGCTGAGCTGGGCTACTCCTTTAGGAAAAAATTCTTAACACACTCTTATTTTTTATCTTGCCTCAAATAAATGCTTTTATTTAAAGAATAATCTTAGTGTAATTTATTATTATTGCAATTTATTATTGTACAAAGAATAAATAAATAATAAAAGTGCATTTCTTAAAATGTTGATAAGTTTTTTTTCATAAAGAAAAAATATATATTGACAAGTTAAATAATAAGAGAGTATATTTTATTTATTTAATTATATATATATATATATATATATATATATATATATATTGTATTATACTATATTTTATCTTTTTAATAGACTTTTGAAAGAGTGGACAAAATGTTAAACAAGAATTGAAATAATTTTGATTATCATTATACAGCTAGTTTGTGTAGGAAAGGAGGAGGAAGGTCACATTAAAGAGAAGAGAGATTTAACCAAAGTAGTCAATTTTGGTACAACAACTTTTATGTATTTTAATAAATTGACAAAATGTATGATGAAATATTCAAGAAAAACAAATAATAGAATACTTCACCTTCTTCACTAGTTGGAGCCACCTTACCTTTGGACAAAACAAAAGGGAGCAATTACAAAGAAGCAGCTCAGTCAGTTCTAATTAATTCTTCTATATGGATTGGATTGGGTCTCTTTCAACCCCCCAACCCAAGTCCACTTTTTGTTGTTAATTGCCTTCTTCTTCCTTCTGTAACCTAACCTATACTATTCAAGTTAATTTGACCGGAGGAGTGGTGCAACAAATACCTTGCTGCGACATTCCAAATACTCCCTCCGCCCCGCCCAAAGGGATACAAATTTTCTTTTTGGGCGTCCCATTTAAAAAGGCATATTTCAAAAATGAAAAGTTTTTTATTACTTCTTTATTTGTGGGACCCACTTGTCATACTCTCACAATAAATATCCACTAACTATTCACTACCTCACTTTCTCTTTCCTACATCACTTTTCATACTCACAACTAGGGGTGTGCTCGGTACGGTTTGACTCGGTTTTAGGCTAAAACCGTTATCGAACCAAAAGTATTCGGTTTCTAATTTTAACAAACCGCCACCACTTGGTTTTAGCTCGGTTCGGTGTAATCGGTTTTCGGCTTCGGTAAGTGTCGGTTCGGTAATATTCGGTCTTAAAACCAATCTTTTTTTTTGACACCCAACAACTGGTTCATTATTTTAACACAATTATTCATCATACTACACAACCTTGAGAAGATAATGGCAACCTTAAAAGCACAACAAAAACAACCTGCTTCCCAACATTTTTACCAGAAAACAAGTCAACAAACGCAGCCGGAGCACTCTCCAACCTTCATTCAAAATATATATCAATACAGATATTGCGAATTGCGATCAGCCGATCAAGCGATGGGGGATGATACGAATAGGCGTCATATTTAATTTGGCTAATTGGCTAATTGGCCAAATTAAAGGATATTCTCAAGCGATGTGAGCCTGTGAGGTTAAAGGATATTTATTTAATTTGGCTAATTGACTTTGACTTTGACAAAATTTACTAAATCTTGTAAATCTTGAAGATACTTTTATTTATTTAATATATATGAAAATTGAATAGATGTAAAATTATAGTAAATATTATGAATATTTATTATTTAGAAGCATATCGGTACGGTTCGGTATGAGTAATCGGTGTGAAATCATGTATCCCAAACCGAACCGATAGATTCAGTTTTTCAATATTTCATAAACCGTACCTATCCAATTAACCGTTGGTACGGTTTTTCGGCGTCAGTTTTTTCGATTTTATTCGGTTATTTTCGGTTTTTCGATTTTTCTGCTCACCCCTACTTACAACATTTATTCCACTATACACTTTTTCTCTTTCCTACATCACTTTTCTTAATTTCCGTGGAAGAAAAATTTTGCCCCTTCAGGCAGGACGGAGTAGACCTAATAGTTGGCAATCTATTCATATCTTACCCGAAGCTGACTTAGGTTAGAGGTGGCCGGTTCATTAAATCGCCGGTTAAAAACCGGCGATTTTCAACCTTGAAATGTCCAACCGAAATCGAACCATCTAACCGGCTAAACCGGTTGGGTTTAGGCAGTTCACGGTTTTAACGGTTATCCGGTTAACCTCCGGTTTGACGGTTTGGATCTGCTCGGCCGAGTCCTTGGTGTTGCTCGGCCGAGCAACCCTTTTAGGGTTTAGGGTTTTGAGGGTTGCTCGGCCGAGTCTTTGGTGTTGCTTGGCCGAGCAAACCTTTTAGGGTTTAGGGGTTGAGGGTTGCTCGGCCAAGTCATATAGTAGTGCTCGACAGAGCATATCATTTTTTAGTTAATTTTTTAACAGTTTTCGTTAACTTTGTATGTAGTATATTAATTTTATTTTTTTCAATTTTTTTTTAGATAGATAAGACTATTTTGAACTTAAGTTTACTACATACTCCCTCCGTCCCGGCCGACTTAGGACTTTTTGTCATTTTGGGCGTCCCACCCGACTTAGGACGACCCAAAATGGAAACCTTAAATCACTATTTTCTCCACTCATTTTCTCTCCTACATTATTTTAATACTCACAACACCATTATAATTTACTATTCCCTCCACTCATTCTCTCTCCTATTTTTAAATTACACTCACAACATTTACCTTTTCCTTAATCCCCGTGCCATTTCAAAAAATCCTAAGTCGGCCGGGACGGAGGGAGTACATTTTTTGCAAAAAGGTTTATAAAAAAAGTTATGATTTTTTTAAGAAATAAAAGTTAACGGTTTTTTGAAAAAAGTTAACTTTTAATTTTTTTCAATTTTTTTTTTTGGATAAATAAGACTATTTTAGACTTAAGTTTACTACATACATTTTTTGAAAAAAGGTTTATAAAAAAAGTTATGAATTTTGAAAGAAAGAAAACTTAACTTTTTTTAAAAGAAACAAAAGTATATAAAAGAAAAAAGGGACGGTACCCTTAAATTTTATTAATCAAAATAAAATTACAAAGAGGGGGACAACCAACCTTACCCTTTTATAAATAAGGGGGGCATTTAGGAGCCTTTACCTCAACCTAACTATTACAATTAATTAAAAATAAATCTAATCTAAAGTCTAAACTAATCTAATTAAAATAAAAATTAATCTAAAACATCATTCATTCATCACTACTTTCCGTGGAGTCCTCGACATCGTATTGATATCTTGGATCCAATAGATCCTCATTATAAGGCATGTCTTGTTGCCTTTTTTCCGCTCTAACCCAATCGCCAAGTAAAAGTTGATGTTCCAAGTTTTCACTTGTTAGTTGAGAATGTAACGATCCTAACCCTAGGCACAATTTTAGTATAATATTGTGTGCTTTTAATATTATTGTTAATATTATGTGTTCGTTTTTATATCTTTGATTTCTTTTATTAGGATGAGATAATTGAGAAAATTAAATAAAGTCCATGGAAAAAGTATAATAATTGACAATAAATAAAATGTGAGTAGTTAGACTTTATTTTGTGTAGGGGAAAGAAATAAATGTTGAAAGCCTAAATTGGGTATGGGGGGACCATACCTTTCTCTTACTTCCCCATACCCTTCCCTATACTCCCTCCTTGATCCGCCCCCCCCCCCTTCCCCTTTACCAATTATATACTCCACCTCCCTCCTTCCTCCTTACTCTTTCATTTTCTCATACTTTCCCCTAGCAAGAAAACCTCCATGGAAGCTCCCACCCCAAGTCTTGTATCTAAGCCATTCCTCCACCATTTTCAAGTTCAAGGGTACTTTTGAAGTGGGATCATCTAGAAGAATCAATCAAGCTAAGAAAGTCCTAAATCCATCTCCTATTTTAAAGTGAGTTATTATGACCCTTCTCTTCTCTAAATGTTCATGAGATATTTATTGTTGTTATTGTTGTTAAAATGCTCATTGGATGCTTGGGAAACTCTCTTGGAGTGGAGGTATTGATTTAGATCATAAGGAAATGTGGTTGTTCTAGGAAATGTTAAAGAATGAAAGAAATGGGTAGAATTAGTTTAGAATGTTTTGGAATCCTCTTTAAAGTTGAGAAATGGGTAAATAACATGGAATGATATTATTGTTCATGGAAGTGAATTGGGAGTATAAGAAATGGGTGAAATTAGTTAGAAGAATTAATTTGAAATGTGTTATTAAAATGGGTTGAAAATCTTGTGTTGAATAAATTGGATTTATATTATTTTGGGGTTTAAATGATTTAGGATGAAAAATGGTTAAGTTAGAGATCCTCTTGGTATTCTTGAATATTGGGTTAGAATAAAAGAAGAGGAAATAAAGCTTGGTGAAAGAAATGAAATGCAGGAAAGTCTCGATTGGGCACTTGGGCGGTCGCCCAAGAGGGCATGAGTGGCCGCCCACGCTTGCCGAAGCAAGAGTGCCTTAGGAAAGCCTCTTGGGCGGTCGCCCGCAGAGGAGTTGAGCGGTCGCCCAAGAGGGCAAGAACTTGGGTGTTCCTTAGAACCACCCGGGCGGTCGCCCAGTGGCCTGGGGCGGTTGGCCGGCCACCATGCCGAGATCCTCCTTAGTCTTTTCTTATTGATTTACCAACAACCTAGTGGCATGACTCTTAATCATTATGACTTAGTGGAACCTAATCCAAATCAGGTATGAATTAACCCTTTTACACTTAAGTTATATTAGAAACTTAAGAGCATCTTAATCGGGTTTAAATGGAACTAAGGAAGCACTTTAAATACGACTCAGAATTGATTCGAAAATCTTGTCCTGGACACTTATTAAATGTGACTTCCATTGGGTAAAGTGA
The DNA here is from genome assembly GCA_022495995.1 of Adenophora triphylla var. japonica. NCBI lineage: Eukaryota > Viridiplantae > Streptophyta > Magnoliopsida > Asterales > Campanulaceae > Adenophora > Adenophora triphylla. Next base: position 522,949 of record JAFEMH010000627.1, on the reverse strand, counting down.
ACTTGGGTCCTTATAGAGATCATGTATTCTTGAATAATGTCTAAGTAGGGATAATTATTGATGCTTGTTATCATACTTGAGTACATATTCATGACTGTATTATGCTTAGTGTATCACATAAATCTTTGCACTCGATTATTGGTTGAACATGAGTATATTTTACCATGTGACTATATTGCTTATTTATGCATAGTGTGTTAAAGAAATGTTGCACTATGATGTTGGTTGAGCATGAGTATATTTTACCATGTTGCTATGTTGTTTATCCCCTTTGTGGATTTATTCAAGTATCTATTATGTGCTTGATAATGTGTGAAGTCACTGATGACATTGGGGTATAACATAATACGATCAATTATGGAAGTGTGACCTAATGTGATCGGATTATGTTATATCACATTCGTGTTCGTCCCCTCCTGGCCACAGGATGGGGTATAGCATCTCAGTATTGAGCCAAAAGCCTTACAGAGTTGCTACTGCCTTTATTTGGTTCCCTCGAAAAACGGGTCTTCTAAGACGTGAGTATTGCTTAAAAACGGCTCACCGTTTAAGATTGGAGTATTATTATACCCAATGTTGTACGACTAATGCTCGGACAGGAAAAGGTAAACCAAGGTAATGTAAGGTGTTTATGCGCTTTTCAACGTGTTATATGCAACTTGTTATGTGTCGCATCTTATATGGCATATCGCCGCATTCATAATAGCTTTTGCCGAGATTTATTCTCACACCCTCTCCCTTTTTGCTTTTTAGATTCTGAGACAAAGTGGACCAAACAAGTAAGGGCGGTGAGGAGTTCGGGAAGTTATATTGTGGGAATTGTCCTGGGTATGATTAGGTTGGTATAGAAAGTGTGCTTTGGTATAATTCATTTATGAAATTGTATTTATAAATCTTCATTTTATGTTATAACCGAGGCCTTTTTGTAATTAAAAGCTTTCTTACTTTCTAAGTTAGTCAACTATTCCTCCATTGTGAAGAGGTGTAGATTTATTTTGAAATGATTACAACAATTGTATTTATTTTTGAATGATAATTAAAGGTTTTAAAAGTTAAGGAAATTTGGGTTAGTTTGAGGACGCTCCAGCTCGGGACACGTGTAGGTTCCGGGTCGGGGTCCTCACAGAGAACGTCTTTCATCCAAAACATTTCCACCAACGCTAAATGCCGATTCAACCGCCACCGTTGAAGCGGGAGAGGCTAATACTTTTTTAGCAACTATGGAAAGTCTAGGATAAATGTCTTTCCTTCTTGACCACCACTGTAAAACATCAAATTCATTTGAATTTGGATCTTGATTTAATTCAAAGTTTGTAGTGAAATACGTTTCTAACTCCACGGGAAGGTTTGATGATGATGAAGATGAACCTCGAGAAGGACCATATTTTTTACTATACAAATTTGCAAAAAAACTATATGGATCCCCACTAGTAAAACTTGGTTGAGAAGTAGAGGAATCATCTTCATGTTGTTGGCTTTGAGAAGTGTTTCCATATAAGTCATTATACTCATTAAAAAGGTTAATCAAATCATTTTTTGTGTCATTAACAATAATTGACGGAAGTTCATAACTACCGTCACCATCGGGATATAATTTCATATAATAATAAGTTATAATGGACTCTAAATCATCTAATTTAACTCGGGGATCTAATAACTTTGCAACAAAGAAAAGAGACGGAATAGTGTCAAAATATTTAAGCCACTTTTGTCTCATGTTAAAAATGCATTGGTTTAAAATAGGACAATCTTTTAAATTGTCAAAAATAGTAACAATTGCAATACAATGCTCTAGCACCAAAACGGAAGTTGGATAATAAACTCCCGAAAAAGCCAAAGTAGCGGTATTAAAAATCTTTAACAATTCACATAAATTAATGCATGCATTCCAATGATGAGTAAATAGAGGTTCATGATAGCCAATTGACATAAAAAATTGCGTTAGGAAATCTTTATAAGCAAAATCATCGCTTAACATTTTATAGGTGGAATTCCACCTAGTTGGAACATCGTAAGTAAAATATTTGTCCGGCACACTTTTACTTCTTAAAAACCTTATCCATTTTTTTTTTTGTATTAGAATTTTTTTTTGAAATAAATTGAAGAGCTCGTCTAATTGGCTTAACATGAGTTTCTAATGCATCTAAACCATCTCTAACACATAAATTAATTATATGACATAAATATCTAATATGAAAAAACTTACCCCCAAGTGAGGGTTGACAAACGGTAATTAAATCGGGCAAACTAGCCGTATTAGCACTTGCGTTGTCAAATGAAATAGTAAATATTTTATTTAAAATACCATATTCAAGAAAAATCTCAAGCAATTTCGCACAAATATTTTCCGCGAAATGCGGTGGCTCAAAATCTTTGTAAGCAATTAATCTTTTTTGGATTTTTCATGAATTATCTATCCAATGGCAAGTAACGCCCAAATAAGTATTTCTTTGCCAATGATCACTCCAACCATCGGCACAAATTGAAACTTTATTTTCTAATTTTGATAAAACACCAATTAAATTCTTTTTATATCTTTCAACCACTCTAGTAATATCACGTACGAGATTCGTACGTGGTACTCTCGTGGCGGCGGGGTTCAAAGAAAGGCGAGCAAAATTTTCATAAAAATCACAATCCGCAAAATTAAAAGGAAGGCCTTTAACGCAAATAAATTTGGCTAGTTCATCCCTATAAACCCACTTGTCAAATTTAAAAAGGACGGAAGAAGGGGAAAACGAACCTTGTGCACCCCAACCCGAACTACGTTGAAATTGTAATTGAGTTTGCGAAGCGGAAATGCCAAGTTTCTCGGGATGTTTTGCCGCCAAATGCCCGTTGAGCGTCCCATGCCCTCCGCCTCTTTTGAATGCGTAAGACGTGGTACAATAGTTGCAACATGCTCGCAAATTATAATCATCATCGGCATTAATTTTTCTTTTGGTGAAATGGATGGCAAATGTATCGGATTGCGGCTCTCTTTCTCTAGGAGGTTGTCGTTGTCCCCGACCCCGACCACCTCCCCTAGCTCGGCTGCCCCTACCACTCCTAGCATTACCACTTTCAATTTCAACTTGTTCTTCTTCCTCATTTTGTTGAATATTTGGATTTTGATGATCAAAATCATCGTTGGGGGAGGAAGAACCAACAACGGACTTGCCTAAATTGCTTCTTCTTTGATTTTCAGCAATTTGTGTAAGAGAAAATAAAGTTTGAAAACAAAACGGAGCTTAAAAATGGATGAAAATGGAGAAAAGCACTAATTTCGTTAGAAAACTAACTGAAAATGGGAATATTTAACTGAAAATTGGATGAGGGTGAGAGTATATGTGAATATTTGATAGTAAAAGAGAAAGAGTAGAGAAAAATAATGTGGAAATAAAATGGGAGGAGGGAGGTGATATTTATAGTTAGTAAATTAGGCAAAAAAAACATTTTTTTTTTAATTTTTGACTGCCCAAGTTAAAAATTAACAGCTAGTTTTTAGAAATAACGGCTAGTTTTTGAAAAAGTAGCCGTTGGAACATGTACTGGCGTTATGCTCGGCCGAGCAACTCATATGACTCGGCCGAGCATGACCGTTATTGGAAATTAACACACTGGAAGGTTCTGCTCGGCCGAGCAACTCATATGACTCGGCCGAGCAAGTCAAAAACCGGCGGTTAACCGACGGTTGACCGGTTTTTCAAAATTCCCAACCTTAACCGAACCGGCCAATTACCGATTTCGGTTAGCCGGTTCCGGTTAACCGCCGTTGACCGGTTTGACCCGATTTTGACCGATTTTCAACTGCCCGGTTGACCGATTCGGTTTATAAAATGGACACGTCTAACTTAGGTTATCTCAAGAAAAAATGGATTTGGTATACTAAAATAAAATCTACTCCGAACCCGATCCGTTGCCATCCATCAATTATTATCGGGTTGCCATCCATCAATTATTAAGAATAAGACAACGTGTTTTTTTTTTATAAAAATTAAATAACAAGTCATACAAAAACCAAAGAAATGGTCAGTACCAAACCTCAGGCGGCCACATAAGCCTTGATGACTACCACAACATTGTTTTTCTAACAAGAATATATTCGGACAAGGCTGTCATTTTTTCTAACAAGAATATATTCATCAGACAAAACAATCCTAACCAGAAACCTATAAGTGCGGTATAATTACAATGTGGTCCTCTCGTACCAATACAATACAAAGTATCTATACTACAATCCGCAGCCTTCGGATTTCAAACCTCCTCTAATGTTACCTCTGGAAAACAAACACCAGGTATGGAATCAGCACACAGTAAGCAATCTCTCGAGGGTAAGTACGTCTATTCCTCCTCCGGGGATATAGCAATGTTGATGAAGGAGCAGAGGATTACGTGGCTACCGTTTCAAAACGATGATACTCCGTCCATCCCAAAATGATCTCCAATAAAATTTCAAATTCGCTTTTGATTTTGAGCGAATTTGAAAAAAAATTGGACATTCATTTTGGGACAAAGGTAGTAGTTTCTAACAAGGAGGGAGCTATGAGTATCTAGCTACACGGGTAACTATGTATTTTCCTTTCTCTAGGTCGTATATTGTCTTCACTTGGAGCTTCCTCCATTTCGACAAAAAATATGCGAATAACGCAAATAAAAGGACAAAGACCAAAATAACAATGAATGTCGAACAATCATAACAAATTATAGATCTAATCCCGGAAGAATATTCAGCATCAAGGTTAGCTGTGATCTGTAATATGAACGCTCCCAATGCCCAATCAAGAGGGATATTGTTCACTTGATTTGCATATCCAATCCTGGTATAAAAGAAAATTTCAATCAAGGGATTAGCCAATGTATGTGCACGAGCGCACAATGAGGGGCACGTAAGAAGAGACAGAAATCTATTGGCTTTTTTGAGGCTGTGGGAATAAGATAGATACTCCCTGTCTTTTTTGAAATCGAACCATTTTTGCCCGACACTGCTTTTAAGAAGAAGTGTGCAATATTGGTAGTGGAGTAAGTGTTGAGAGGATGAAAAGTGGGGTAACAATTGTAGGTGGGGCGGTAAATGTAAATGGGGTCGTTGTTGTTAGTATGAAAAGTGGGCCCCATTAAATAAAAATATTATAAATTTTCAATATTTTGGTTTATGCAATTTCAAATGGGACATCCAAAAAGAAAATAAATGTAGTTTCAAAAACAAAAAAAAAAGAATCTCGAGGGAGTATGTCATAACATTCTGCACATACATTGGATAGAGAAAATGAAACAAATAAGAATAAAAATAAAGAGTACCTTTCATCGTCCAAAGCAATCCCAAGGCTATCATGGAGTAGAGCAACAATATAAGCGGAAGAGAAGCAGAAACGATGCAAATCCTCCTCATCAAGAGACGGATATTTCTTCTTTAATTTTGACCAATCCTCTTCGCAAAATTCTTGTCCAGCCACCATCATCTCAGAAAGAAATGTTTTTGGAGTCAACCCAAAGAACTAATTGCGAGAAAAGAAGTTCAAAAGAAAGCTCAACGATCAGCATATTATAAATCAAACAAAACAAAAACAAGTTATCATATCTCGTATACTCCCTCCGTCCCATGATAAATGTCACACTTTCCTTTTTAGTTTTAGTCTATCCCAAAATAAATGTCATGTTTCTAAATAAGGAATTAAGTTTAGTGCAATTTTACTATGGTACACGTACAATACAAATAAGTAAAGCATCTTTCTTAATAGCATTGACAAGTCAAATGCACCACTTATTTTGGGACGGAGGGCATACCAGAAAGAATATAAATACAAATCTAACCTTAGATGTATGGAAGAAATTTTCGGTGGCCAAAAACTTTCCCTGAAGCTTGGGGATGAATGTTGATCCAATGGAGCATCGTTCATACCGGCAACCCTCTGGGTACATATACAAAAGGATTTTCATCAATTACTTGAACCAGTAAGTACGAGGAATCTCAGGCAAGAAATAAGATAAAACCATGCGTTATAGACTATAGTTGGATAAATATATACCTTTGCCTTTCTGCAACAGTGTTAATGAAGCTGATCTGCACTCTGAGAAGTTACCACTGGGATGCAGGGAAAGCAAATACTTATTTGCTTCGATCAAAGAACTAGGAGAGAGTTTCTCCAATATCAGATTGTACTTAAATCCTCTAGGAGTACATGGATCCTTAGATTTTATACTTTCAATAGATTCTGCTGCAATATAAATGTATGACAAAGTAAGCTAAAATAGTAGTTGAATCCAATACTTTATGTAGTAATGAAACATAAATAAGCAAAATACTACTTCCTCTGTCCCAAAAGTATAGTCCAAGGTTTGCCGGCTACAATTGACTTTTGATGGTCAACATAAGTGAAATTCGACCAAACATTAATGTCAATTTAATCATCAAAATGAAATTGTAAAAATTGTTATTGATAGATCACCAAGTGATTTATTAATAACAATTTTTAGAATTTCACTAGAATGATTAGATTGACACTAATGTTTGGTCAAAGTTCATTTGTGATGACCATCAAAAGTCAATTGTGGCCAAACAAAATGAGACGGGGGGGGGGGGAGTAACATTTATAAGAATCTACTTGTACCAATGAAATTTTAAGAGTTGCTATAGATAGCTTATGTTTCAATTATTAAAGATAGTGCTTGCAACGTAATAACTGCATGTAAAGTGTTGCAAAAACCCAAGGCACCAACTTTTATTCTTTTTTATCCATACTCTACAAGCATGTCATTGTTTTTATGAGCTCTTCATAGACAGTCAAATGTTGCAAACTAAAGAAGAGGAAGTTATTTTATGAAAAAGAAAGAACTTTTCTGCGAAGAGATATATATAATCTATTCCACCCAAATTAGCCTTCATCCAAGATAGGCATAGCATAAGGATGTATAAAGTAGAACTAAAAGAACATGTCAAACGAAGAAAACAAGCCAAGCATAAACTAAAATTTACAAGCAAACCAAAAATTGCATTATCGCGTGGAAAACTCGTTTGATATTAGAAAAATTATCTGGTTTCAACCCCCCTGCACAGAACAGTGGCATACACTTGCCCATTATTTTGTTTAATTACAAATTTAGTCTAATCTCATTCTTTGAAGATCTCACAATTAGACGGTTAGAAATCATCCAACACACATTCGTTATGCAATATATTCTCGGGTAAGAGTAAACTTGCACCCTATTTGTTCCTTTAAGCAGGTGGTGCATACAATAAGTCAAAATCAACATTATGAAGAGAATGAAATGTTGAAAAAAAATTAAAGTAAAGAGCGTTTTCACCTACCAAACTGTTGGTCTGTTGCAACAATTGATTCCCGTATCATGTCAAATGCAACATTCTGCAAATATGGCACAGGCTATTACTATCCAATAAATGTATAAACGTTGTAAAAATCCCCTATAGCAGACAGTTTTTTTAGAGAATTTATTGAAGCAACAATCCATACACTATCTTTTGTTATTTTAAACAACGGACTTATCAAAATTAGGTATTCAAGGAGCATGTGGTAATTATATATGATGAACAGCTAAGAAACTTGGGGTTCAAGTTGAATTTGCGACATGTGAAAATGCGTTTCTGAGCATAATTGGTAAAGTCATAGATAAGTTATTGAGGAAAAGATTACAATAATATCTCATTGTTGAAAGACAAAACATTAAAGAAAAAGGCATTAAAACTTTAGAAACCACTATCAGATATAAGGGCATGCAGCGGAGACGACAAGATCAACATGCAACATCAACAGTAGTCAATAGAAAAAAAAAACTGTGACTTAATTGTATCGTGCAACTGAATCGGTAATCATACAAACACAATTCATATTCGACCACAAGCTGTCGCATTTGAGTCAGACCCCTACCCAAAGTAAAAGAGACCCCATTTTTTATTTCTTTCAGATTGTACGGTTGCCTAGGCTCAGTGGCGGAGCCAATTTTTTTTTTTAACGGGGGCAAAATTATTTTCATCAAGTAAAAGAGGGCAAACAAAAAAAAAATTGTGCATTTTTTTCTTCACAAAAGGGGGGAGGGGGAAAATTAATAAATTGCACTAAAACATCCATATTCTCAAAATAGTTGCACTAGTAAAAATGAAAAAAAAAAAAATCAAAATCAAAGGGGGACAATTTGTTAACCTATAGATCTGCCAGCGCCTCGGATTAAAATAATCCTTCATGTTCTGCATCATTTTTCTTTCTCGCTCTCTCCCACTTGAGATTTCCAAGGGATTTTGGCCAGGGTTTCAAATCCATCCACTTTCGTCAAAGGCAATATTCTCTTGTTATTGCACTTCTCTCTACAATTTACTTTATATTTGAAAGTTGTTTGTTTGACTAGGGAAAAAACATATTGGTAATATATATATATATATATATATATATATATATATGGATAGCGGGGCTGGGGAATTAGTCGAATCAATTATCATTTTTCATGCTAAGAAAGACATCTATCATGTAAATACATTCACCCATAAAATTTCGATTTACAGTACACTCCTATTAATTATCGTTATCTTAAAAAAAAATCCGCATCTTATGACATGATATGTGATGTGATACACATATATCCTGGGGACTTCCCTTTCTTTGGTACAAATGTCTTGGGGACTTCCAAATCACAAATAGACAACTATAGCAACAACTGTCTGAGAAATTTTCTGCGAATCAACATTAAAAATATAACCAAACAATCACAAGACAATGTCTCCTGTGCCAAGTGAGCACAGTTACAGTTAAACAATGACTACCTGGCCGAGCTGAAGCAAGCTGTGGCTGTAGAGATTGTAACTCTGATTCCCAAATCGAACATTTTGGGAAAATTCCGGGGGTATTGGCTCACTTGAGACAAATGTTACCTGAGACATGATCCAGCACAACGATCACATATATTTTACTTCATGTATATGATGGTATCAAACAAAAAAATTCAAAAAGCAAGTCTATGAACTACTGTATTAAACATCATCTTTCAACTGATTTCTTAGGAAGAAGCATCTGTACCAAAATTAAATAAAATGAATTACAATTATTAGAACACCAAGCTAAGATTACCAAATTTTGTTCCAAAACCCTTTAAGAGTTTGAAACTGTAAATGCTAGATAATAGTCCCCCCGTCCCAAACTAATAGTAACGATTGAAAAGCTAAATATCTTAACATTGCACTTTACTCCTCTATATTTCCTTCAAAATGTACTACTATTACAAGTTTTTGTATGATATGTAAGATGAACATTATTCCAAATGACAAAAAGTTAGAACGAGCTGAAGCTTTGTAGCTAAGATTTTAGAAATAAGGCTTTGTTATTACATTTTTTTTACCAACTAAAAAGATTAGGACAATCTTCTTTAGGATGGAGGGAGTACTTTCTGTATTGCAACATACAAGTATATATTTTTAATTTTTTTCAGAAATGTCAAACTAGTAAGACTTGAACAGAAACTTTGGAAAAACATGCAGAACTAAGTGAAACCGAACCTGAGCAGAAGCACCACCAAGTTCAATAATGCCAGTTGTTTCCCCAGGGTTATCTCCAAGAGTGCCAAGAGCATAATTAGCAACAACCCAGGCGTACATTCCCTCATCCGAGCCTAAAAGAAATAAAAGATCCAGAGTCAAAACTTACGAAGTTTGTGTGCCCATAAATAGGTTAAAACCCATCTTTTTACTGCAGCCAAGACTTTACCGGAGAAAATAAATTATTCTTACATCTTTTTCATTTAACTTCCTTAAAAAAAAACACTTAAAGAAAATCTTAAGAGACAGTCAACTTTTCGTGTTAAATTTTTTTCAAAGTAAAATTGATGAAGTTATAGAAATAAGTTCTTGAGACATAAAACAACTGGATCCCACTATTTATCTCTACATTGTCCTCTTTCTTTCTGAATAAATCACATTCGGATCAATTCATTAAGAACATGCTTATATGCTTCAAATGATCATTTTCTCCACACAATAATCCTTTAAAACTTTGAGATTTCAAGCTAAGCTTCCACTCTGCCAGCTACTCTACATCCACTTCTGTGCCACTACCCATTCTTAAGTTTCTTCGACGAATAGTAAGCAAGGAGCCAATATTTGTATAATACAAACATATGTTTGAATGTGCAACAGTTCTTTGCGTTTCTTAAGTCTTAAGACAAGGTAGTAAGAATGCTTGTAAGTTTGTATTCAGGAAAATCAATATGCAATTCAATAACTTCCATATTACCATTGATAAGCAAGCACTATCAACTAAATATGGACGGAAAGAGCCAAAGAAAGGTTAGTAGAAGTTTGAGGACCTACTTATGCAAGGAACAGTTCAATGTTGACCCTAATTCCAAAACTCCGTACAATTACCGATAACATGGAAGGATATTCTGGCCAAAATTACATCAGCAGATTAAAAAGTATTGGAAGATTGATGAGACAAAAGTTGGTAACTGTGTACAAGAAAGCCTATTATTCACTACATAATGTACCTCTAGTCTCTTTATTTTCGCATAAGCTTATTTTGCCATTCAAATCTTAATATACAAAAGGCGCACTTACTGCTCCAAAACAAGAGACTTACTTACGAGTCAAACTTTCTACCAATATTGTTTTCCACTCCATACTGATACTACTACAATAGGAACATATAGCATGTATTTGAAATCTAAACTACGTGTAGGAATATGCTAAATGATTCCTTCGGCAAACTGAATAAATCATTAATAATAATAACAGCTCTATCATTAATAATAACTAGCTCTATGGTGGGAACTATGTCTAGAAAATTGAACAAAAAATTGATTAAATCATAAATAATAACAAACACCATTTAATCAAAAACTACAACACACATTTTCATCTTACCCGAAATAAGAGACACCCAATCATCGCGAAACTTGAACCCAGAAACCCTCAGAATTCGCCGGCAAGACTCCAGAACCCGCTCCCGCAACCTAGTCTCTAACAACCTCAACCCAGCCGTAGCCATCAATCTCACCTCCGTCATCCCCCACATCTCCTTCGGAACCCTCTTCCTAGCAAACTCAACCAACTCCTCCAACGACCCCCCAGCCGCCTCTGGCTCATCCGTAAACGCCGATAGTCCCGGGTTAACCCGCATTGAAACCAACCCATTTTCCCCAAAATCAAAAACAGGTTGCCCATCCCTAACCAAATACTCAAACACATGAATCCGCGTCCCTGTACTCCCTCCATCAATCACAATCCCGAATCTCCGCTTCTCCGAGCTTCGAGAACTAGTGAAAAACGCGTAAAAGCATAATGCAATGAATGTCGCGATCAATGCTAAGAAAATTAGGTTTGATTTGGAGTGATTATGTTTAGGGTTTCGGGAAAATAGATTGGTGGATCTGATGGATTGATTAGGGCGGAATTGGAGATTCATTGAACTATCCATGGATGTTGATGTTGATGATTTTGTAGATTGATTGGGATCAGGATCTACAGAGGCGACTTTCGGCGACGACGGTCGGGCATTCGATCGTCGCATTCAAAATAAATTGGGGATGAATCGTGAACCATATGATGTTGAAATTGGTTGACAAAATTTAGGGTTCTTTGATTTTCTTGAATCGGAGATGGAGAGAGGGCAATTGACGAAGAATTCGCCCTCTCTGTCACTCTTTCTTGTTTTTTCTTTTCCTTTCTGAATTGAATTTTTCTAAAAAAGAATGATTTGTTTTTGGAAAGGACGATGATAGAGATTTTTGGGTTTTGAAATTGGCTCCTATTTGGTAATAGCCTGATCTGTCCGATCTGGTTAATGTTTTTTTTTTTTTTTGAGAATCTATAGTATAAATGAAGGCCCCTTTGCTACAGTTAAGTGAATAGTTTCATCCGCGGAAATGACCATTTTGCCCTCACTAATCACTCCCTTTCCCATTTTGCCCTTGAAAAAAAAATAAAAAAAATTACAGATTCAAAAAAAAGTCTTCCCGTCCTCTGTTCCCTCCTAAAATTTGAATTTCTGTAAAAAAAAATCCACACCCTCTTCTCTCATTTATAACCCCAAAACTTTACAGTCCAAAATTTACAGTTCAAATTTCAAATTCAATTATCTGCAAATTTCAAAACTTTCCAAACTCTACAAAAAGCATTCAAACTTCAAAATTCAAAAGGTAATTTACTTATTTCTCTGTTCAGAGCAAGCTCACTGTTTAATTTCTCTGTTTATTGCTTACTCCTTATTTCTTTGTTTCATATTTACTTCCCGTATTCACACAACTGAAACAACAAGAACCCAACAACGAGAACAATGAAACCATGAACCAACAACGAGAAAATCACCATTGAAATTATTGCAGAATCAGAACCCAAACTAACTAATTTATGTTCTTTAATTAAAAAAAAAAAAAAATCGAAACAGAACAATGAAACCATGAACCAACAACGAGAAAATCACCATTGAAATTTATGTTCTTCAATCCAAAACAACAACAACGAACCAACAACGACAACTGGTTGCTCCGAGGAAATTACCTTGATTTTGAATGAACGATTTACCAACCTTGAATCCACGGCGGTGCGGCCGAATTTTGGGCGGATTGCGGACGGTTTGGACGCGGATCCCAGGCGAATTGCGGACGAATCGCGTGACTCAGGGCTTCGTCTCCAAAAATACCAAATTGATTGCTCCGGAGGGAATTTTTGATGGGTAGTTGACTTCCTCCATTGATTAGAGCCGATGATTGTGGGAGGGATGGGGTAGCCACGTTGGTGAGGTCGTCGCCGGAGAGAAAGAGCGTCAATGGAGATGTTGTACTTCGACTGGGCATATAGAAACAGAAGTTGGGTTTGGTGAGGCCATCGCCGGCGATGGAGAGGGAGAGCGGTGAGGGAGAGCGGTGAGGGAGATCGGCGTGGAGGCGTGGAGGCGTGGAAGATTTGAGAGTGAGAATGAGGATGAAGTAGTGAAATTAGGGTATATCTACCCAATTAAATTAATACACTTTCCAAAAAAGGCACGCCCCATATCGTATACGTAGGTTTTTTTTTTTTGTTTTTTTTTTTCTCAATTAATTAAATTAATACACTTTCAAAAAAATAAGCCAATGTTTTTGAAAAAAAAACTATTTTGATTTATTATATTAAATTAATACACTTTCAAAAAAATTATATTAAATTAAACTTAAATTTTTAATTGTTTTTTAATATTTGAATGTTAAATAAATAAGTTTTTTTTAATGTAAATTAGATTAGATAGTTTTTTTTATTTGAATGTAAATTAGATAGATTTTTAATTATTATTATTTAAATATTGTGTTTAATTTTATGTTGTGTTTAATTTTATAGGTTTAAAAAAAATGAACGATCAAGAAACACTGAATATTTATGGATATGATGATTCGACTCTATAATGTTTATAATGTTAATTAAAAAAAAAGACCCGTGTCCTCGGACACGGGCATATGTACTAGTGTCTAATAAGTTTTAAAATAAATTCATAATACTTTTCATATTATATTATACTAGTTAGTGAGTAACTCGTCAAAATTTGACGAGCATAGTTAGACTTATTATTATTTGTTGTCTCTAATCTGTAATTTCATTTAAATAAACGAAAACAATATGTTAGGTTTATATTCAACAATAAAAAAATTGACACGATAATTTTGGGACGAATGGGGTATCCTGTACACATAGAAAACTACTTTGCTACATTCAGAATAACTCCATTTAGCCTATATGTGTTGGGATGGCCAAATATATTTTGATCACATATATCTATTTCTATTATAAAAAAATGTGTGTACACTTGCTCACCGATTTTTTAAGAGATGGAGAAGATATAAAAATTTATGAATGCACAATCAAGATACATCAAGTAAGCACGACTCAGGACCTTATAAAGCATTTCAGATAATACTCAATTTGTGATTATTATAAATCTGAATTATGTATACCCATAATTCATAAATGTGTCAAAATCATACCAACATTTCAAGTTTCAACCACTTGACAACCATTTACCAAAACAAAATATTAGCTGATCCCTTGAATATAGTTATCAAAACTTTAGCCATTAAGCAAAATGTTACAATTTCTCTTATGGGTTATTTTCTGATTAGAAAATATTATGAAAATAAATAAGTCGTGACATCCATATGCAACACTGAAATGAAAACAAATAAACTTGATAGTTTTAATCAGATTATTAATCATAAATCCCAAAGTATCAAATGAAATAACAAAATATCAAAGAAAATTTTTGTTAACCATCTCCCTCACTCTACCCACGATAATGTCACCTTGGGAAAAATGAATTATAAATAAAAAATTTAAAAACAAAAAATATGCATTTGAATAAAATATTAATCGATCCAGTTTTGAAGAGTTACATTTTCTTATTTACTAATTGCTTTCACGTTTTCTGAAAATTCAAAATTTGATTTCAAAATTCAAATGTTGATTGAGCTTAAATCGGGATAATTTAGGGTATAAATATTTACCTTATAAACATTAACCTTTTATTAAATGAAAAATCAATTTATTAAATGAAAAATCTTTGAAACTAAGACCAATATGAGAATTACATAATGCCATGTCATAATAGTGACATGGCTTAATGTGAGGGCTCTAAATGTTTGTCTTTTAATATATTATATAGATAGATAGATAGATCATTATAATACTACTTCTTTCATCTAAAAAAGAATTATAAATAAATTATTTTAAAAAAATAATATTTATTTTTGGACCGTTGCACTTTGATTATATTTTTAAATTCCTATTTATAAGACTCTTGCATGTATATAGATCATTCATTACATTAATATTTCCTTCGTCCCAAAATAAAAATAATTGATCAATTTTTATTTTGCTTAAAATAAAAAAAAAATTCATTTATTAGACTATATTATTGTAACTATTTCTAATTTATATACCAAAGATTTCAATTTATAAAATAAATTTGTATGTACATGGATCATAATAATAGTACTACTTCTTCTGCTCAAAATGAATTATAAATAAAAATTTTAAAAATAAAAAATGTGCATTTGAATAAAATATTAATCGATCCAGTTTTGAAGAGTTATATTTCCTTATTTACTAATTGCTTTCCCGTTTTCTGAAAATTCAAAATTTGATTTCAAAATTCAAATGTTGATTGAGCTTAAATTAGAATAATTTACTGTATAAATATTTACCTTATTAACATTAACCTTTTATTAAATAAAAAATCAATTTATTAAATGAAAAACCTTTGAAACTAAAATCAATGAGAGAATTACATAATGACATGTCATAATAGTGACATGGCTTAATGTAAGGGCTCTAAATATTTGTCTTTTAATATATTATATAAATATTATGTAATAATACTGTATATAAGATAATAAATAATACTTCATACTCATATAATACATCATTTATGGTAACAGATGGCGATCGGTGACTGAATTCCGGCGATCGGTGACCAGAATTCGGCGGGTTTTCGATGACCGGTAATCGAATTCCGGCGAACGTCGACGGTGGTGGTGGGAGGCAGATGCGGGCGACGGTGGTAGTGTCATGATAATGTATTGATGACGCTGTATAATAATTTTTAAATACTACACATAGAATATGCAATATAATATAATATTTTATAACAACTTATAAGATATTTAAATTAATGAAGAAATTGAGAGAAAGTGATTTGTCCCAAAAGAAACTTATGGATAAAATTTCATTTGAAATGATTTTTTTTTACGAATTTATTTTGAGCAATAATTTTAAATTAGTTCAATTATTTTAATGAATATCTTAAAATAATTATTGATAATATTTATAACGGTGAATCAATAACAAATTTTTAATTTTTATTATAATAATTAAATTAACTTAAATTTATTACTCAAAAAAGTACTTTCATATAAACAATAAAAAGAGAGAGAAGATCATTTCGGAAAGGATGAAGAAGTATCTCAAATCCGACCATGGCCACCACCACCACCGGCCTCCAATTGCCCACTGCCTCCCAATTGATTTTCTTGACTGACAACCTCTAGTTGATGACTGGGAATGCCTTAAAACACTCAAAACATTTGTAAGTTTCACTCTAAACTCCTCTTGGATACAATCACTATTTATCGTTTTCCTACAAGACTACCTCAAAATTAAGCACTATCCTTGCATAAAAGAAAAAAAAAAGTTTCAAATAATGTCATGTTTCTATATAGGATTGCAGCAATTTTACTATGGTACAAGCAATATACAATCAAGCAAAACATATACTCTCTCCGTCTCACTCCACTATGGATCATTTTTTTGGCACGAGAATTAAAAAAAAGTAGGAGAAAAAAATATATGGAGGAGGTGTTTGTGAGTATGAAAAATTAAATAGGAGATAGAATAAGTGGGAGGAATAGTTAGGAGAGAGAATGTTGTGACCGTAAAAGTAAAATAGGATAGAGAATGAGTGGATGGAATAGTAAAGATTCTTTACCATTTTGAGCAGTTCACACTAATGTGGAACATCCCAAAAACGAAATAAGTCCACACTGGAGTGGGACGGAGGGAGTATTTCTTAAAAAATTGACAAGTCAGTATATTTTTTTTGTTAATCAGTCAAGTAAAATCCTCTTCCAAGGCATTTTCAGACTCTCTTTTACAATCCCGTAGGAAGCAAAAAGATGCAATCTTGGGGAAGGGGGGGGGAGGGGGGGTCTAATATGTGGGAACATAAACGATCCATCAAACCTTGAACCGTCTCATAACTAGATTAAGAATAGAAGAAGAAGAAGACGGAAGTGTGCACCTTGTGATTCCATGATTTCTTAGTCTTGTTCTTAGAGGGGGAAAGTATGAAGATAGTCTTCAAGGTAGGAAAGAGTAGATCTTCTAAATGATGAATGTCCTTATTCTCTTTAGTCTTCAAGTACTTAGGAAGATTATGGACTGAATGAAAATGTAATAACTAGTAGATTCTAAGGCTGATGAAAAGGCCTTTATATAGGAATCAAAGGGGCACTTCATTTAGGGACTACACTTATTGATATATAAGATATTACCATTATGTCCATCATTTAATGGTAGTCTTATATTATGGAATTCTACATATTATATTATATCCTACACTTTATATAAAACATTATAATATTGATCACTTATTTAATTAAATACTTTCACTAATAATACATGTTATATAATTCATGTTCTAACAATCTCCCACTTGGATTATAATAACATATATTTATACTTAATAAAATCCTTCAATCATATTTATAACATAAATGACAACCCTTATGTGCACTTTGTTGTCATTCGAAATCAATCCTGTCCATTAGTCATATAAGTATAAGGACTAAAGGGGCAGTCATTGTAATTGATTCGCAACTAAACCCACATTAATCACATATATATATCCAACTAAATGACATAGATTAAATATAGATATGTAGCATAGAATATTAACAAATATATATGAAGAATGCATATATATATTCTCCAACTAGTCCTACTTTAACCAAATGAGATCATTTTAAATAAAAACAACACAAGGAAATAGAAAACAAAACTCCCACTGATTTAAGCATTATCAAAAGTCATTATACCCATATGAGCAACATGCTCGTGAAATACTAAAGGGGATAATGCCTTACTAAATGGATCCGCAAGCATATAATTTGTACCAATAAGTTCTATTTCTATTTGTTCATTTTGTACTCTCTCTCTTACAACAAAAAACTTAATATCTATATGCTTAGATTTAGATGAACTCTTGTTGTTGTTGGAGTACAATACTACAGCTCTATTGTCACAATATAACTTAAGCGGTCTTTCAACACCTTTGACAACTCGCAGCCCTTCAATGAATTTACGCAGCCATATAGCTTGATTGGATGCCTCGTAGCAAGCAACAAATTCGACTTTCATGGTGCAAGTAGTAACTAATGTTTGCTTGGCACTTCTCCAAGAAATTGCTCCACCGGCCAAAGTGAAGACATAACCCGATATCGATTTGCGACTATCTTGGCATCCAGTAAAGTCGGAATCGGAAAAACCAATGATCTCAAGATGATCCGACTTTGTATATGTAAGCATGTAGTTCTTCGTATTTTGTAAGTATCTCATCACTCTTTTGGCTGCGACCCAATGTTCTCTTCCCGAATTGCTTTGATATCGCCCAAGCATGCCAACAATAAAGGCAAGATCTGGGCGAGTACAGACTTGTGCATACATTAGGCTTCCTACTGCCGATGCGTAAGGGATATTTTCCATATACTTGGATTCAAGATTATTTTTAGGACATTGCTTTAAGCTGAACTTATCTCCCTTAGAGACCGGGGTGTCATGTGGTTTACAATTTTTCATGCTAAACCTTTGTAATACCTTCTCTATATAGCTCTTTTGTGATAATCCTAACATACCCCGTGAGCGATCACGATGTATTTGGATTCCTAATACAAAAGAAGCTTCTCCAAGATCTTTCATCTCAAATTTGTTTGAGAGAAATTTCTTGGTTTCCTTAAGAAGGTCCTTATCATTACTAGCAAGTAAAATGTCATCCACATATAAGACCAAAATTATAAATCTACTCCCACTGAACTTATGGTACACACAATCTTCACCAAGATTCATTTCAAAGCCAAATGAAAGAATAACTTGGTTAAATTTTAAGTACCATTGACGAGATGCTTGCTTAAGCCCATAAATGGATTTCTTAAGTTTACAAACTAGTTGACTAGTTTGATCCGAATCAGTAACCATTTCTGGTTTCTTCATATAGATAGTTTCCTCGATGTCGCCATTGAGAAAAGCTGTCTTTACATCCATTTGATGAAGCTCAAGGTCAAAATGTGCCACTAAAGCCATAATGATCCTAAAAGCATTTTTAGAGGATACAGGTGAAAATGTTTCTTTGTAATCAATGCCTTATTTTTGAGTAAATTCTTTAGCGACAAGACGAGCCTTATGTCTTTCCACATTACCTTGTGAATCCCTTTTGGTCTTAAAGACCCATTTACACCCAATGGGTTTCACATTCTTAGGTAATGGGACAAGATCCGAAACGTCATTATCATTCATGGATTTTAACTCTTCATTTATGGCATTAATCCACTTATGAGAATTTAGACCACTAATGGCTTCATGAAAGGTGATTGGCTCATCTCCCACTAAACCTAACGGTTCCTCATTCTCGGCAAGATACACATCATAATAATTCGGTATAGCACTCCTTCTTGCTCTATTAGATCTTCTTAATGGCATCGATTCTTCTTGATTTTGAGGGTGTTGAATTTCCTCATCAACATTTTCATGTTGTTCATTAATAGTCGAATTAACGTCATTTTGAATTATATGTTCTTGTCGAATTTCAGGCACAACTGCTTGATTTTCGATAGGAACTATAGGAAGAGGTATAGAAACGAATTCCTCTTCCATTTCTTCAAATTCAAAATTACTATTCAAATTTTCCCCTCTAAATTCAACATCCTCAAAGAACTTAGCATTTCTCGTCTTGAAAAAGGTTCTAGTTTTTGGGTCATAGAATTTATATCCCTAGATCTTTGAGAATACCCTACAAAATAACTACTAACGGTCTTAGCGTCCAACTTTCCTTCGTTAGGTCTATAAGGCCTAGCTTCGGCTGGACAACCCCAAACATGAAGATGATTTAGGGACGGTTTCTTACCGGTCCATAATTCATAAGGGGTTTTGTCAGTAGCTTTTGAAGGAGCTCTATTAAGTAAGTAGGTTGCGGTTTTCAAAGCATCGCACCATAATGAGTGAGGTAAAGAAGTACAAGAAATCATACTTCTTACCATATCCTTAAGGGTTCTATTACGTCTCTCGGCTACACCATTCATGCTAGGTGTCCCCGGCATGGTGTAGTGAGGGACAATCCCACACTCTTCCAAATAGCGAGCAAAAGGACCCGGACGTTGTTCTCCCGAACCGTCATTCTTACCGTAGTATTCACCACCACGATCGGATCTAACGTTCTTAATAGTCTTTTCAAGTTGATTTTCAACTTCGGCTTTAAAAGACTTGAAAACGTCCAATGATTGAGACTTTTCATGAAGTAAATAAATGTATCCATAACGAGAGAAGTCATCTATGAACGTAATAAAATATGTTTGTCCGTTCCATGAAGGGGTAGGAAACGGTCCACATATGTCCGTATGAATTAGTTCTAAGACTTTTGTAGCTCTCAAGGATACATTTTTGTTTGTACTATTCGTAAATTTTCCCTTAAGGCATTCAATACAAAAGTTATTTTTCGGAGTATCAAGCTTATGCAGTATTCCCTCGGACACAAGCTTGTCAATTCTCCTTTTGGAGATATGACCCAAACGCCTATGCCACAAGGTATAAGAGTTTTTACTTGAAAACTTTCGTTTTATGCCTCGAGAGTTAGTTCCATTATTATGAGACTCATTTAATGAATTGATTGTGTCAAGTAAATATAGATTATCAATGTAAGACAAAGAACTAGTACCAAAAAGTTTTGAATCAAAATATAAATTGCATTTATTATTACCGAAGATACAGGAATAACCTTCCCGATCTAATGTAGTGACGGAAATCAAATTCCGTCTAAAAGATGGAATAATAAATACATTATTCAAAACTAAATAATATCCGGTACTAAGTGATAATCTAAAAGTCCCTATGCCCTCCACCTCTATCGGCTTTCCAGCTCCTATGTAGATGAATCTTTCACCTTCATTGGGCGTTCGGTAGTTCAGGCAACCCTGCATACATGAACTTATGTGAGTAGTTGCACCGGAGTCTAACCACCATGTATACGAAGGAATTGAAGCTAAATTTGCTTCAGTACAAACAAAGCTAAATGACATACCTTTCTTAATTCGCCATTGGCGATACTTAGGGCAGTCGGGCTTCATGTGAGTGGGGTCCTTGCAAAAGAAGCACTTCTTCACCTTTTGATCATTTGATGATTCCTTAGGCTTCTTTGTTGCAACCGCAATCTCCTTACCTTTTCTCTTAATCCCACGAGAAGAGGTAGATGCATAATGTGCACTTTCGGGTTTGGTGTGTTTCAACCTATCTTCTTCCTCTGTGACATGTGAAATTAATTCATTAATATTTCACTTGTCCTTTTGACAATTGTAGGTCGTTTCACATTGACCAAATTGTGGAGGAAGAGAAATTAAAGCCAAATGCACAAGCAAGTCTTCCGACAAGTCCAACTTAAGTGCTTTTAATTTCGTTGATAGGTGAAACATTTCCATTATGTGTTCCCTTAGGTTTCCGGTGCTCTTATACCTCATGGAAACAAGCTTCCTCAAGGTAGCACTTGTTTTCGATTTACGCTTTTTGCAAAGCGTTGTTCTAGATCATCTAGGAAACCTTTAGCACCATCATCCTCGGAGACACTGTTCAGAAATGTCTCCGGGACTGCATTCTTTATTATGCTTAGGCTGACGCGATTAGAACGCTTCCACCTCTCTGAACTTAAGCGGTCTTCTGCAGTGCTTTTATCAGTTAGAGGGGCAGGAGCTTGTTCTCTTAATGCGAGGTCAAGGTCCAAACAGCCTAAGACCATAGTTATCTTGTTTTTCCAAGTTTTAAAGTTTGTCCCAGTTAGCAAAGGAATTGAGTTTAAGGCAGTAGTAACAGATAAAGCACTGATCAAATCTGAATGAAGAGAACAAAAAAATGAAACAAAATATATATAAGAAACTACACAATGATGAATTATATCAAAATGAAATTCATCAAAAAGATAATCAATATGATATCAAGACTAATTTTTGGATTGCGAATTGACTCAAAATTTGATTTATCTTAAGGTAAACAAATAGCTTAAACAACACACTTTAAATACTTGCCTTCCTTTGGGTTGGATCAAGTACAAAAATGTCCTAAAATTTAAGGTACTTGTTCCCCGGTAATAAAGAACATAAACGATTCACTTTAAACACCCGCCTTCCTTTGGGATGGTTCACAACATTTAAAATGACCAAAAGTTTAGTTTAATTATTACCCCATGAATGTAAACACTTAGTCAACAACAAGGTCTCCTTTGGGAAACAAGCATGTTATCACATATCAACACTTACATTCATCACTTTAACAAATTTGTATTTAAATAACGTAAATTGCTTTGGCAACAATATTATTTAAATAATGAATAAATTTGTTTAAGCATATAATTAATCATACTTTAGGGCACTTAAGACTTTAAGGTAATTTCTGAAAATTTAAAGGGTAAAGAAATAAGCGAAATTTATTAATAAAAGACAATATCCTTTTGTTCTACCCGTCCATTCTTAAAGTTTAATAACTCCAAAAACCACCGAAGCGCGACTGGTGTCCAGATATTATAATTTATTAATGAATTATCACAAAATTCTGGGCAAAAAAATGAACCTGAAAACACTGTATAGGTGGGCGACCGCCCAACCCCAATTTTCAAACGTTGATAAAAGGTCTGTTCAAGTGGGCGACCGCCCAGAAAATATGGGCGACCGCCCAAGACCAAAGTTCAAACGACGTTAAATGTCCTGTTCGAGTGGGCGACCGCCGAGAGAATGTGGGCTATGTTCAAAAAATGGGATAATCTTACATTAAGTATTGAAAGCCTTTTGAGTAAATTTATAATTTAGAAGTAACATAATACTCTAGAATCTGAATTAGAGTATGATAATTCAAGAACACATGATAAACATATAATCTTTTCAAGAATTAAAAGCATAAGGCTTTACAAGAAACTCAAACTCAAACTAGTATATGAGCAGGCTCTGATACCAATTGTGGGAACATAAACGATCCATCAAACCTTGAACCGTCTCATAACTAGATTAAGAAGAGAAGAAGAAGAAGAAGAAGAAGAAGAAGAAGAAGAAGAAGAAGAAGAAGAAGAAGAAGAAGAAGAAGAAGAAGAAGAAGACGGAAGCGTGTACCTTGTGATTTCATGATTTCTTAGTCTTGTTCTTAGAGGGGGAAAGTATGAAGATAGTCTTCAAGGTAGGGAAGAGTAGATCTTCTAAATGATGAATGCCCTTATTCTCTTTAGTCTTCAAGTACTTAGGAAGATTATGGACTGAATGAGAATGTAATAACTAGTAGATTCTAAGGCTGATGGAAAGGCCTTTATATAGGAATTCAAGGGGCACTTCATTTAGGGACTACACCTATTGATATATAAGATATTACCATTATGCCCATCATTTAATGGTAGTCTTATATTATGGAATTCTACATATTATATTATATCCTATACTTTATATAAAATATTATAATATTGATCACTTATTTTATTAAGTACTTTCACTAATAATACATGTTATATAATTCATGTTCTAACATAATATTCTTACCTTGGGGAATTGGCTTCCATCCTTCATGGGATTGAAAAGAGTTGGGAAAACTGGAAGACCACAATAGTAAAATGTATTGATAGCACGGATTTGTACTACGTAATTCCTATGTTTTCCGGTATTATTTTATGTTATTTCCATGTAATTTGTTTGGATTGATGTCTTTTGAGTGATATTATGTATTGTGAGGATTTTGAGATAAAAGTTGTAATTTGTGAGAATTTTTAGATAGTTTTTGGATGTAAAGGTTTTTGGTCCTCAAGTGTTGCTCAAAAGTCATCAAAGTTACACCATGGAAGTCAAGCCAAAGAGGTTCGGAGGCGAGCCAAGGATTGAAGAGAAAATGTGAAGAAAACAGTGATTTTGCTTCAGGGGACGAGTCGTCCCCCTTTGGCCCAACTATTCCCCAAAGGGGGGACGCCAGGTTCGTGAGCATGCTTTGCGGAGGCCAGGACCCAGTCGTCCCCAGCATCACGACTTCGTCCCCATTGAAGGAAGACCAAGGGACGACTCGTGACCCCGGGACGAGTCGTGCCCCGCTCGCCGGAATGACGTAATTTTGGCGCTTTTCTTTATTTTTAATTTATTTTCTTTTCCTTTAGCTAGGGTTTAGGGAGGAAGTATAAATACTTTCTCTTAGCTTTTTTTTAGGTTATCTTATCTTTCATTTAGCTTTTGAAAACAATATTGAATTTTGAATCTCCATGGAAGGCTAAGCTCTCTTGCTTTGGATTTGTAAAGTTTGAACCATCTTTACTTTCAATTGAGGTTTGATTTCTTTTAATTATTCTTCCCTAATTGCAATTTTACTTGTTCTTAATTCAAATCAATTTCTAGGGTTTTGAGAAATTGATCAATCCCTTAATCCTTTGAATTGATTATTGCTAGATTTCCCTTTTATCGTGTCGGACTAGGGTTATCATTGTAGCACTTTTGCAATTCTTGAATGTTTCATCTTGGATTGTAATTAAAGTGAAATTGGCTTTAATTCTATTTGAAATAATAATAGGTTGATTTCTTGATCTTAATCTCTTGAAACTTTCATCGATTAATACTTTGAATCTTGACCGTGTCGGCTAGGTTTTGGTATTGATTAGGGTTATTAGTTGAGCGTGTCGCCGCTAGTGATTATTAACAAAGAAGAGATAGAGATTTTGCATCTCGTGATCAAGTAATTAGGGAGAAGAAAGAAAGAATTCATTCCGGTGATATTGATTGTTAGACGGGGATAATTTTGCATATCCAAGGTGTTTCTTTACTTTATTATTCATAACTTAGATTTCAATTCCCGTCTTAGGATTATAATTATTTCACAAACAAAACCCCCCAATTGTGTGCGTGACTTGATCGTTTGCAATACTGTTCCCTGAGATCGATCCTGGACTTCCACCATCTACATTTTTAGGAGTCCTTGTAGTAATTTAGTAGGTGTGCGACTAAGCCTACCAAATTTTGGCGCCGTTGCCGGGGAACGGTGTAATTGTTTACGATCATCTTCTGTTCTTAATCTATTTCTTTTTCTTTTTATTTATTTTTATTTTAGTACTTGTGTTATCTGCTAAGTGATATACCCTGCTCTCTTGTGGTGTGTAACCGTGCATGGTTCACACCCGTTCTACTAACGATTTACTTGTGCCTCTTGATACGAAATTGAACGTTCTTTCAGAAAGGACGTAAAGCAAACAGAGGTTGAATTATAATAGTTGGGAGACAGAGATGGGGGATAGAGCAGCAGACACCGAGAGAGAAAAACCGCTCCAAATCGGACGAGCAACCGCAGTGCTACTTTTCCCGCATTGCCCGGAGTCACATTTGAGTTGAAACCGGGCTTCTAAATCAATTGCCTAGCTTCAGTGGGCTACCCGGTGAAAATCCGAATCAAGATGTTTCCCAATTTGTGCAAGTATGCAACAAAGATGAAGCCTTCTGGATTCTCCCAATCGAGCAGCCTTCGCTCCGAGCTTTCTCATTCACATTGAAGGACAGGCCAATGTATGGTACTACCACTCGGCCCCGAACAAAGATTACAGTGGCAGATGTTAAAGGAGGCTTTCTTGGATGAGTTCTTCCCGTGAATCAAATCAATGTGATGAAAAGGGACATAAGCAATATGGAGCGTATGGGGATGAATCATTCTACGATTACTTCAACAGATTTCATACACTCACTCGAGTTGTCCCTACCACTGCATGATGTCGATCAACCGATTATGTATTTCCACGGAGGGCTTACCGATCAGACAAGCGAATGGTTGACTCTTCATGTGGGGTAGCATACGAATAAGACTATCGCGAAGCTCGTAAATTATTGGAGGAGCTAGCGAAGAGTACCCTGACACATGGTTTGAGGTCAAGTGTCGGGCGGGTTAATGCAAACTGGGTCCAAAGAGTGGGGTGGCGGATCAACTTAAAACCGATGTCGAGGACATCAAAAGTATGATGAAAGCAATGATGCTAGGACAACCGCCGAAGCAATGTGGTATTTGTTACGATGTGACTCATCCGACGGATTCGTGTCCGACTTTACAAACAGTGAGTATGAAGATGTGAATGCGGTGGGTTTCGGAGGCCGAGACAGAACACTTACAATCCCAACCGGAAGAATCACCCCGGGTTCAGCTTGGTCCAATCCGAATGGGCGCAGCAGCCGCAGCTCGGTAATCGCCCGGTAATCCGCGGGGTTTTCGCCGGTTCAGCAGCCCAATGCAGCTTTAGGCCACCTACATGCACCTCGCTAGCTCAAAGAAGAATAGCTTTCAAATGAAAGAAGAAGAAGAAGAAAGCAATGTAAAGAATACCACCACAGGACAAGCTTTCATCAAGATATGTTCCGCACATTGGCTCAAAGTATGAGCACCTTATCCACTGTCTTCAACAAGATCACAGAGGACTCGATACGAGTATCGTGGTCTTGAGAGGCGATGGGACAGATTGCAGATGCGGTGGGTAGATTGGAGGCTCGAATCGGGAAAGTTGCCATCAAGAACAGAACCGAATCCGAATCAGAAAAATGTGAGTGCTGTAACACTGAGGAGTGGTAAGGAGTTGATAGACACAGTGATCAACGAGGAACCGGAGTTGGAGGTTGAGAAGACTGAGCCAACAGAAAAAGTCGTGGAGGAGAAGGGTACTGCATCTGAGTCAGTGCCACCAGTAGTAGAGCCAGATGTGCCGTTTCCTCAAGCCTTGAGAGAGTCAAGGAAACCTGAGCCTGACAAGGCAATTTTTGATACTTTCAAGAGGCTTGAGGTGAACATTCCGTTCTTGGACCTTCTCCAGACTGTCCCGAGGTATGCCAAGTTTCTGAAGGAGCTGTGTACCACTAAGAGAGACCAGAGGTTGAGGAGTCAGAAAAAGGCTAAGGTTCATGAGCATGTTTCTGCCGTTTATCAGAGGAAGCTACCTAAGAAGTGTAATGATCCGGGAATGTTTGTGATCCCTATTTCTCTAGGGGATTCATCGGAGCACAAGGCAATGCTCGATTTGGGGGCTTCAATCAATGTGATGCCTTACACATTGTTTGAGAACCTAAAATTGGGGCCATTGCAAGACACCCGGGTAATTATACAGCTGGCTGACCGGTCCAACGCTTACCCGAAGGGGTTAGTAGAGGATGTTCTCGTCCGGGTTGGTAAGATGATTTTTCCTACTGACTTTTACGTGTTGGATATGGATTCCGATCCTAAAGCCCCCATTCTTCTTGGAAGGCCTTTCATGTCTACGCCTAGAACCAAGTTGGACGTGGCCAATGGTTCGTTGTCTATGGAGTTCGATGGGCGGTGTCATGGAGTTCAACCTCTTTGACTCCATGAAATACCCAAAGGACGTCCACTCTTTATGTTTCATGGATGTGATCGAGCCCGTGGTAGAGGATATTTTTGAGGTGAGCAAAGCACCAATGATGATTTGAAAGCGGTTTTAGAGAATGCCTTGGGGTTGGCGGAGTTGGATTTTGAAATTTCGACGGTTTGAAGGAAGCGATAATGAGCTTAACGGGTGATACTCCGGGTATGTGAAGGTGCAGCTTAGAGATTCCGCCAGTGGAAACCCGTGCCGTCCATTGAAAAGGCACCCGAGCTCGAGTTGAAGACCCTACCTGAGGGGTTGAAGTATGTTTACTTGGGAGAGAATGATACATTGCCGGTGGTAATCTCAAGCAAGCCGAATGAGGTGCAGGAAGAGAAATTGGTAGAGGTGGTTCTGGGCAAGGAAGGAGGCGATTGGGTGGACTATTGCCGATCTTAAGGGCATAAGTCCATCTTTGTGTACTCACAAGATTGTTCTGGAAGATGATGCAAAGCCGGTTAAGCAACCACAGAGGAGGATGAATCCACCAATGATGGAGGTGGTAAAAAAGGAGGTGCTGAAGTTAATGCAGATGGGGATCATTTACCCCATATCCGACAAGAAGTGGGTGAGTCCCACTCGGTGTTCCAAAGCGAGGCGGGATCACCGTCTCAATAAATCATAAGGGAGAGTTGGTGCCAATCCGGGAGCAAACGGGTTGGCGAGTTTGCATCGACCTTCGGCGCCTTAATGAGGTAACACGTAAGGATCATTTTCCCCTCCCCTTTATTGATCAAATGCTTGAAAGGTTAGCCGGAAGGGCTTATTACTGTTTTCTTGATGGTTATTCCGGGTATTTTCAAATACCTATTGCCCCGGAAGACCAAGAGAAAACTACGTTTACTTGCCCTTTTGGCACCTTTGCATATCGGAGGATGCCGTTCGGATTGTGTAATGCACCTGCGACTTTTCAAAGGTGTATGATGAGCATTTTTTCCGACTTTGTTGAGAATTTCATGGAGGTCTTCATGGACGACTTCACTGTTCATGGAGACTCATTCGACCAATGCCTTGCTCACCTTGCTCTTGTCTTGGACCGTTGCATTGAAACAAACTTGGTTTTGAATTATGAAAAATGCCATTTTATGGTTGAGCAAGGCATTGTGTTGGGTCATGTGGTGTCAAAGAAAGGCATAGAGGTTGATAAGGCGAAAATTGATGTTATTTCTTCCCTCCCCTATCCCACGAATGTGCGTGAGGTCCGGTCATTCCTCGGTCATGCGGGGTTTTACCGGCGCTTCATAAAGGATTTTTCAAAAATCGCCTCGCCTCTATGCACTTTATTACAAAAAGAGGTTGATTTTCATTTTGATGAGAGGTGTAAGGGGGCGTTTGATGAGTTGAAGTCTAGGTTGACCACAACCCCCATAATTCAAGCACCCGATTGGTCTCGCCCCTTCGAGATCATGTGTGATGCTAGTGATTATGCAGTTGGGGCTGTTTTGGGTCAAAAGGTTGAGAGGGCCTCCCATGTCATTTATTATGCTTCTATGACCCTCAATGATGCCCAAAGGAATTATACTACAACCGAGAAGGAGTTGTTGGCGGTTGTGTTTGCTCTTGAGAAGTTTCGGTCATATCTTTTAGGCACCAGAGTTATAGTTTACACCGACCATGCTGCTCTTAAGTATCTTATGACCAAGAAAGAGGCGAAACCTAGACTTATTAGGTGGATCCTTTTATTGAGTGAATTTGATATCGAGGTGAAAGATAAGAAGGGGGCCGAGAATCTTGTGGCCGACCATTTGAGTCGTCTTGTGCTTAAAGAGGATGAGCCCTCTAATCATTGTTCAATTCGGGGTGAGTTTCCCGATGAGTCTCTTTGGGTGGTTCAGTCGTCTGCACCGTGGTATGCAGATTTGGTCAATTTTCTTGTGTCTCAAAAGTTCCCTCCGGGACTTAATAAATCTAAAAAGGATAAAATTCGGAGTGAGGCAAAATATTATGTGTGGGATGAGCCTTATTTGTGGAGGCATTGTGCGGACCAAGTGATCCGTAAGTGTGTAGCCGATAGTGAGATTCATTCTATCCTTAGATTTTGTCAGTGAGCATGCAAGCGGTGGTCATTTCGGTGCTAGAAACACGGTGAGAAAAGTGCTTGAGAGTGGTTTTTATTGGCCTACCATGTTCTATGATGCATATAATTTTTGCAAATCTTGTGATAGGTGTCAAAGAGTTGGTAACATAGGTCGACGTGATGAAATGCCACAACACTTCGTCTTAAATTGTGAGATTTTTGACGTATGGGGAATCGACTTTATGGGTCCTTTTCCCAATTCTTTTGGCTTCTTGTATATCTTGTCATGGCAAGGTTGACTATGTTTCCAAGCTGGGTCAAGCAATCCCCACACGCACCGATGATTCACTGTAGTGGTCAATTTCCTTAAGACCAACATTGTGAGTAGGTTTGGTATGCCTAGGGCCATCATTAGTGATAGGGGGACCCATTTTTGTAATAGGACGGTCGAAGCTTTGGTTAAGAAATACCATATTACTCATAAGATTTCGACCGCCTATCACCCCCAAACTAATGGCCAAGCGGAGGTGTCCAACCGGGAGATCAAGTCTATTCTTGAGAAAACCGTGAATCCGTCTAGGAAGGATTGGAGTCTTAGACTCGATGATGCTTTGTGGGCCTATCGGACGGCTTACAAGACACCTATCGGTATGTCCCCATATCGGTTAGTGTTTGGAAAGCCTTGTCACTTACCGGTGGAGTTGGAGCATAGAGCATTTTGGGCCATAAAAATTCAATATGAACCTAGATGGGTCCGGTGAGGAGAGAAAATTGCAATTAAGTGAGTTGGATGAGATTAGGAGAGAAGCCTACGAGAACAACCAACTCTATAAGGAGAGGGCAAAAGCTTGGCATGATAAAATGATCAATAGAAAGGACTTTAAGGTTGGTCAAAAAGTCCTTTTATTTGATTCCCGTCTCCGGTTGTTTCGGAAAGCTAAGGTCGCGGTGGACCGGACCTTTTATTGTGAGGGAGGTATATCCGCATGGTGCGGTTGAGATTAGTAGTCTCTCCGGAGACAAGGTTTTTAAAGTGAATGGTCAACGCCTAAAATTGTATCATGATGGCGTGGGTATAAATGAGGATATGGAGGTGCATTATCTCCAAAATCCTAGTTATGAGTAGACCTTCTTTCTTGAGTCTTGTCAAGGACTTAAACTTTGATGCTAGCCGGGGCTTACCCGGCTTTGGTCTAGCTAAAGACGGTAAAGAAGTGGCTGGCTAACCGGGAGGCAACCCGGGATTCAATCTTTCATTCTTAGTTTTGTTTTTATTTTTGTTGTATTTTATCTTTTTTATCATGAATTGAATTGGTGCTACTAAAGGTATTTGTTTTAGTGGTGTTGTGCAGGGAATAGCAAGGAGCAAGGATCAACCCCTGGGTCTATTCGAAAAAAAAATAAAAAAAAAAAAAAAAAAAAAAAAATGAAAAATGTGTGGAATTGGCCCAGGGGACGACTCGTCCCTTTCAAAGCTAACTATTCCCCAAAGGGGGGACGCATGAATCAGAGAGGGGGTACTATGGGACGACTCGTGCCCCTTGGGACGACTCGTCCCTTGGGGCCCGTTTAAAAAAAAAAAAAAAAAAAAAAAAAATTAAAATCAAGGGTTTTAACCCTAGCCGTCCCCTCCCCTTCACATGCCGTCCCCTTCTCTTCTTCTCCTTCTTCTCTCTCTCTCTACAACACCCACCAATTCCACCATTCCCACCACCTAAATCCACCATTCTTCCTCTCTTACAACCAAATTCTCCACTCTCCTACCCCTCCCTAGCCAAAACCGAGCCCCACTCTCACTCTATCTCCTTCTTCAACCTTCAATCTCCATTAAAAAACCAAGCTTTCTCTCTCTACCCCAAATCCGAAAATTCCACCAAATCTCTCTCTTTTCTTCGAAATTCAAGCCCTAATCCATTATCTCTCCCTAATTCCGACCCACCCTCTTCAATTTTGGCTTTAAATTCACCCAATTTCGAAATCTACCCAAGCCCTAGAAGTGCAATTTCGAATTTTTGGTCAAATTCTGTGGCGATTTCTGTTGGAGATTCAAGGAGGGGTGTTGTTGACTGTTTTTGTAAGGTAAAAACTTCATCTTTTCCCTTGAGCTTTAAATACTTGGGACTTGTTGAATTTGTAGTTTGGTGGTTCGGTTGGGAAGTGAAGGGTTGTTGTTGTTATTGCTGAAGTGGGTTGTTTTGCAATTTCTGGGTGAATTTTGTGATTTGTATTGGGTAAACATGAGTTCTAGGGGAAGAGACGTTAGAGGGGGTGGCCATAAAAGAGGTAGAATATCGACTCAATCCGAGGTCCCAAATGATCCCCCTCCCCCTAGTGATTCCCTTCCGTTCATGGGATTACACAACTTCACTTCCGCTCAAAAGAAAAAATGGCGGAATTTGGAGGGTAGGAAAATTCAAGTTACAACCTTCCTCCATGAACCGGTTTTAAGGGCTTTGGGATTAGAACCTTTAGTGGCGGATTTAATGAACCAAGCCGGGTTGAGTACCTTCTTTGGGAAGAGAGCTGACACTTATTTGCGTTATACTCTTGAATTTCTTTCGACAGTGGAGGTAGGGAAGGGGGCAAATGCCAATACTATTAGGTTTAACCTTGATGATGAAACCTATAGAGTGTCCTATGATGAGTTGAGGGAAGTTCTGGGGGTGGACCAACCGAGGGGAGAGTGGTTGGATGTTGATGGGGCTAGCTGTTTTTTCTTTACGGAGCTTACGGGGTTGCCTTGCACAAAAAAATATCTTAGAGCTTCTTCTCTTTCCCACCCGGCTTGGAAGCTATTTTATAGAGGTTTGGCTATGACTTGGTTGGCGAACGGGGAACCTGCGCAATTAAATCTTGCTATGATAAATCTTTTGCGCACGGGGTTAAGGAGTTATCAAGTCATTCCGGATTGGGTGGATATCTTTATGAAGAGATGTGAGGCGTTCGCCCTAACCAAAAAGGGCAACATTTACGTAGGAGGGATGATATCTTTGATTGCTGCGGCTTGTGTTGGAGGGTTAAAACCCGAGGCCATAAAGTTGACAGGGGGCACGAGTCTTTATTCGAGAGAGTGGCTTACTCAATATGACAAGCTTTGGGCGAAGAATCCGAGGGCCGCGGGCAACCTTTCCTTATTATTTGAGTATGGTGATCCGAAGAGGACGGTTATTTGCACTACAGAGCCGCATTTCCGAGTGGCACACAAAGCCGGGCATGGCGTATGCCCGGGGTAGAGGATGTGATGGATAATGTTGAAGAAGACGATGATGAGGAGCAGGAGCGAGCGGGAAGCGGGGTGGTCACGGTGAAGAAGAGCATAACTGTGGTCAGCAGGGCTCGTTTAATCGGTGGGATGAGATGAGGGCGTTTCTAGATGAGCGTGGGAGATTTGCTTATGAGGACAGGAGGACCCGGAGAGATATGCTTACGAGGATCACAGTTCATGAGCCGGGATGGCTTTTGAGGATAGGAGGTGGGCGGAGTATGGTGATACATTGGAGGAGATACAGACCGACAGATCATGATAGATAGCCGCCAAATGGCTGCATGGAGTCCTGGATGATGCGCAGAGGACCTACCGCATATGTCCCAAAGTGTCGAATGAGCAAGATGCCGCTTGTTGTCCCGTAGCGAGGCCCGTGAGACGAGGCGTGCGGCTAGACGGATGCCTCGCTCCCGGTGAGAGTTCTAGTTCGGGCAGCCCACAATCGTAGTCGGGCGCATCTTGAGCGGCAATGGCGGCGTGGCTGGCCACCTCAGTGATGGTATTATTTTTCCCCTTTTACGCTTTTACTGTCCTAGCACTTTTATTGTTGCACACACATTGAGGACACTGTGTAGTTTAAGCGTGGGGGTATGGGGGATGTTTGTATCTGTACAGTTTCTTTTGATTTAAAAAAAAAAAAAAAAAAAAAAAAAAAAAAAAAAAAAAAAAAAAAAAAAAAAATAAAAAAAATGAGAGGCTAGGTGAAAACCGGAAACGGCACCTAGGCAAAAGGTGAGTGAGTGAAATTCTGTCTATTAAAAAAATTCACCGGTGTTGAAGTCATAAGGGGGGTTCGGAGTTTCGGGTTAGGATTTTCATTTTGTTGTAGGAGGTTCGGATTAGAGGAGATAGGTTAGAAATCCTCATTCATTTTGGAGTAATAAGGGGGCGTAGGAGTTTGCGTTCATGAGGTAGTTGTGAGGGATTAACACCCGAGCAACTTTTTATTTTGAGGGATGAGGTAGTGTGAGCCAAGCGTGGGGGAAACATAGGTCATTTTTAGTTCCCCTTGGCTTTTGTGTGTGAACTTTGCTTGGATACTGTTTTATATTGGGAGTTGGTATCAAGTTAAAGTTTTTGTTATTCATTGCTTTTATTTTGGTGTTATAAGGAGACGAAGTTTCTATACTTCGATGGTTATTTTTATCTTGGTTGGCATTGTTTTGTTGGCGGATTAGAGGAGAATAGGAGTCATTTACCTCCCATGCATCTGTTTTTAGACCGGTGTTAGATTGGAGTTTAGGATATTACTCAGGGACGAGTAATGGTCTAAGCGTGGGGGTATTTGATAGCACGGATTTGTACTACGTAATTCCTATGTTTTCCGGTATTATTTTATGTTATTTCCATGTAATTTGTTTGGATTGATGTCTTTTGAGTGATATTATGTATTGTGAGGATTTTGAGATAAAAGTTGTAATTTGTGAGAATTTTTAGATAGTTTTTGGATGTAAAGGTTTTTGGTCCTCAAGTGTTGCTCAAAAGTCATCAAAGTTACACCATGGAAGTCAAGCCAAAGAGGTTCGGAGGCGAGCCAAGGATTGAAGAGAAAATGTGAAGAAAACAGTGATTTTGCTTCAGGGGACGAGTCGTCCCCCTTTGGCCCAACTATTCCCCAAAGGGGGGACGCCAGGTTCAGAGCATGCTGCAGACTGGGACGAGTCGTCCCCCACATCACGACTCGTCCCCATTGAAGGAAGACCAAGGGACGACTCGTGACCCTGGGGACGAGTCGTGCCCTGCTCGCTGGAATGACGTAATTTTGGCAGTTTTCTTTATTTTTAATTTATTTTCTTTTCCTTTTTAGCTAGGGTTTAGGGAGGAAGTATAAATACTTTCTCTTAGCAGTCTTTTTAGGTTATCTTATCTTTCATTTAGCTTTTGAAAACAATATTGAATTTTGAATCTCCATGGAAGGCTAAGCTCTCTTGCTTTGGATTTGTAAAGTTTGAACCATCTTTACTTTCAATTGAGGTTTGATTTCTTTTAATTATTCTTTCCTAATTGCAATTTTACTTGTTCTTAATTCAAATCAATTTCTAGGGTTTTGAGAAATTGATCAATCCCTTAATCCTTTGAATTGATTATTGCTAGATTTCCCTTTTATCGTGTCGGACTAGGGTTATCATTGTAGCACTTTTGCAATTCTTGAATGTTTCATCTTGGATTGTAATTAAAGTGAAATTGGCTTTAATTCTATTTGAAATAATAATAGGTTGATTTCTTGATCTTAATCTCTTGAAACTTTCATCGATTAATACTTTGAATCTTGACCGTGTCGGCTAGGTTTTGGTATTGATTAGGGTTATTAGTTGAGCGTGTCGCCGCTAGTGATTATTAACAAAGAAGAGATAGAGATTTTGCATCTCGTGATCAAGTAATTAGGGAGAAGAAAGAAAGAATTCATTCCGGTGATATTGATTGTTAGACGGGGATAATTTTGCATATCCAAGGTGTTTCTTTACTTTATTATTCATAACTTAGATTTCAATTCCCGTCTTAGGATTATAATTATTTCACAAACAAAACCCCCCAATTGTGTGCGTGACTTGATCGTTTGCAATACTGTTCCCTGAGATCGATCCTGGACTTCCACCATCTACATTTTTAGGAGTCCTTGTAGTAATTTAGTAGGTGTGCGACTAAGCCTACCATGTATACAAGATTATAACAGTAGAAATCCAGTACCAATTCCAAAGATCCCGACTTTCACGAAACCCGACTCTATCAAAGGCAAGAGCTAAAAACACAGAGCAAGAAAGCGACAAAAGTCAAAACTCCGCCCGCAAAAGATAAGCCAACAAGCGCAAAAATTTCAACCACGTAGTAGGCAACATGACAAGTGCAGTAAGCAGAAAATGCTTGTTTGTCTCTGATATAAAGGACACCAATTGTCCTACCCTATTTTGAAAATAATTTGTGCAATTTGTCGCCTTCCAATATAAGAAACTCCACTGCCGCCAAGAAGAGCTCGAGATAAATGATATATGAGATCTGTTGTCTAATGTACGTACATGGAAGATGGAACATCAAAGGTTAATGAATAAAGTCTAATAAAGTAGTACATGTATCTCTTAAAGGATGAGTTAGAGATCATGGAAAGTCATATAAGTTAGAGATCATGGAAAGTCATATAAGTTAGAGATCATGAAAAGTCATTCTAGAATTATCTTATGTCTAGTATAAATAGTCATGTAATTGTTGATGCAAAGTATGAGTTGAGAAATACAAAATATAGTTTTTCTTCTACATCTCCTACTCCATATAATTTCAGCCCTTATAATACATTCTTAACTACCTTCCGATCCTAACAAGTGGTATCAGAGCTTCGGTTCTGTTGAAGGTAGTTAAAAAAAAATTCAGTTTGTCAATATGGCGAACTCGAGTGATTCACTTCCTATTCCAATATTTGCCGGTGAGAATTACGATCATTGGGTCGTGAAGATGAGAACAATCTTTATTTCCAAAGATTTGTGGGAATACATTGAAGATGGTTTTGAAGAACCCGAAAATCCGAGGGCATTGGATGATGCAGGAAAGAAGAAATTGAAAGAGGATCGAAAGAAGGATGCAAAGGCTCTCTCATTTCTCCAACAAGGTGTCTCAACGGAGTTGTTTCCAAGAATTATGGGAGCAACCACTTCTAAAGAAGCATGGGAGATTCTTGAAAGGGAGTTCCAAGGCGATTTGAAGGTAAAAAATATTAATCTTCAAACTTTTAGGAGAGAGTTGGAGAATTTGAAAATGAAAGAGAATGAAAGTATTAAGGATTACTATACTAGAGTGACGGGTATCATTAATCAAATGCGAGGGCTTGGTGAAGCGGTTGAAGATAGTAGAGTTGTTGAAAAAATTCTTGTTAGTTTGCCTCCTAAATTTGATGCTATGGTGTCTATTATTGAGGAAACTAAGGATATTGCTTCCTTGACCGTTCAAGAGTTGATGAGCTCTTTAAAGGCTCATGAGAAGAGGTTAGAAAGACACTCCGAAAAGTCAATCGAGAGTGCTTTCCAATCTAAGCTCAATTTGGGCGAGAAAGGTATTGAAAAAAATGGTGAAAGTAGTGATAAAAAAGGAGAGTCATTTAGAGGCAATAGAAATGGTGGCGGCCAAGGTAGAGGTCGTGGTAGAGGCCTTAGAGGAGGTGGAAGACATAATTTTGATGGGGGTAGACAAAATTTCGAGCTTGGTGGAAATTCACAAAATTCTCAAGGTTGTAAAATTTGTGGAAAAAATGGTCATAGTATTGATGATTGTTGGTTCAAAGGCAAGCCAAAGTGTTATCGTTGTCAAAAATTTGGGCATAAGGAGAAGGAGTGTAGGGTGAAAAATCCACAAAAAACGACAAATTTTTTGGAGGAAAAAGAAAGTGAAGGTAATATGTTTTATGCTTGTCAAAGTGCATCGAAGTACAAGAATGATGTGTGGTACGTGGATAGCGGTTGTAGCAATCATATGACCGGAGATAAATCAATTTTTGTGGCTATGGATACTTCCATAAATTCACAAGTGAAGATGGGAAATGGAGCTATGGCAAAGGCGCAAGGAAAGGGTACAATTTGTGTGCAAACAAAGAAGGGGTCCAAGTATATTCATGATGTTTTGCTTGTTCCGGAGTTGGATCAAAATTTGTTGAGTGTGGGGCAGCTTGTGGAGCATGGTTACATGGTGAATTTCAAAGATAATTGTTGCAAGATTTTTGATAAAAATTATGCACAACAGTTGATTGCTTGTATCAAGATGGAGAGAAATCGAAGTTTTCCGCTTATTTTCAAGTACGGTGAAAATATGGCTTTAAAAGCTCACATTCTTGAAGATTCGTGGTTGTGGCATAAAAGGCTCGGGCATTTGAATTTTCATAGTCTCAAGATGCTTCAACAAAAGAACATGGCTCAAGGTCTTCCGAAGATTGAGGAGGTTCATGGAGTATGTGAAGGATGTGCTCTTGGGAAACATCATCGTGAATCTTTTCCGAAAGGTGGAGCATGGCGTGCAAAGGAAAAATTGGAGCTTGTTCATACGGATGTGTGTGGTCCAATGGATAATCCAACTCATGCCAATAATAGGTACTTTATTCTCTTTATTGATGATTTTACTCGCATGACTTGGGTTTACTTCATGAAGCAAAAATCTGAGGTGTTCTACATTTTTAAGAAATTTAAGGCTCTTGTTGAAAAACAAAGCGGACATTTCATTAAATTTCTTAGAAGTGATAGAGGCAAAGAATATAATAATAATAATGAGTTTGACAAGTTTTGTGAGGATGAAGGGATTGATAGGCAACTCACAGTTCGTTATACTCCGCAACAAAATGGA
The DNA here is from genome assembly GCA_022495995.1 of Adenophora triphylla var. japonica. NCBI lineage: Eukaryota > Viridiplantae > Streptophyta > Magnoliopsida > Asterales > Campanulaceae > Adenophora > Adenophora triphylla. The sequence goes on along the minus strand of JAFEMH010000627.1, from coordinate 485,235 downwards.
GTAAGTGAACGGAAGAATCAAACAATTGAAGAAATGAGCAAGTCTATGCTTCATGCAAAAGGATTGCCAAAGTGTTTTTGGGGTGAAGCTGTGAATACGGCTGTGTACTTGATTAATAGAAGTCTCACCAAGGCCTTGTACAACAAAACACCATTTGAAGCTTGGAGTGGAAGAAAGCCATCATTGAGGCACTTGAAGGTGTTCGGGTGTATTTGCTATTCGCAGGTTCCGAAAGAAAAAAGGAGAAAGTTGAATGAAGCAAGTGAAAAGTGTATATTTATTGGGTACAGTTCCATGTCTAAAGGCTATCGAGTTTGGAGCTTGAAAGATAACAAAGTGTTGATCAGTCGAGATGTGTTGTTCGATGAAAATGCTTCTTGGGACTGGAAGAAAAAGGGAACTAGAAATGGTGGAGTTTTTCAAGATAATAGTGAAAGTGATGTTGAAAATGAAGATGAAAATGTTGAAGATGAAGTTCATTCCGTTCCAAATGAAAGTCCACCAGATTCACCAAATAATTCAAGTCTAAGTTCAAGTTCATCTTTTCCCAGTTCTGCAGGAAGAAGGGGGAGTTTGCAAGAAATAATGGCAAGATGCAACTTTTGTGTCTTGGAACCAGAAAATTTTGAAGAAGCTTTCAAGGAGAATGATTGGAGAAAAGCCATGGAAGAAGAGATTCAAGCCATCGAGAAGAACAAGACTTGGGAGCTAGTTGAGAAGACGAAAGAAAAGGAGATCATTGGAGTGAAATGGGTCTACAAAGTGAAGTTGAATCCGGATGGTTCGATCAAGAGAAAGAAGGCAAGGTTGGTGGCTAAAGGCTATACACAACAGCCCGGAGTTAATTTTAATGAAACTTTTGCTCCGGTGGCTAGGCTTGATACCATTCGAATTCTTATTTCAATAGCAGCCCAAAAATCATGGAAGCTCTATCAATTGGATATTAAATCAGCCTTTTTGAATGGGGAATTGGAGGAAGAAATCTATGTGGAGCAGCCACAAGGTTTCATGCACAAAGGTGAAGAGAACAAAGTGTACAAGTTGAAGAAGGCGTTGTACGGGTTGAAGCAAGCACCTCGTGCTTGGTATAGCAATATTGACTCTTATTTTGCTCAAAAGGGGTTCGAGAAGAGCAAAAGTGAGCCAACTTTGTTCGTGAAACACGAAGGTACATCTATTCTCATTGTTGCTCTTTATGTTGATGATTTGCTTTATACCGGTAACAATGAGAAGATGATTCTTGATTTCAAGAAGGATATGATGAAAAAATATGAGATGAATGATATGGGTTTGCTAAATCATTTTCTTGGTATGGAAATTTATCAAAATAAAGATGGTGTATTTATTTGCCAAAAGAAGTATGCTGAAAATATTTTGACAAAGTTTGGGATGGATGATTGCAATCCTACGGCAACACCTCTCATTGTGAGTGAGAAGTTGTTGAAAGATGATGGTGCGAAAAAGGTTGATGCCTCTCTCTATAGGAGTTTGGTTGAAAACTTATTGTACCTCACGGCTACAAGGCCGGATATAATGTTTGGTGCAAGTTTGTTGTCAATATTTATGCAAGATCCAAGTCAAAACCATTTTGGAGCGGCAAAGAGATTGTTGAGATATATTAGGGGAACTACAAATTTTGGCATCAAGTATGAGAAGAAACCAAGAGTGAAGTTGTTTGGTTATTGTGATAGTGATTGGGGAGGTTGTGTTGATGATATGAAGAGCACCTCTGGTTATGCATTTTCACTTGGTTCGGGTATGGTTTCTTCGTCTTCAAAGAAACAAAAATCAGTGGCTCAATCATCGGCCGAAGCTGAGTATGTTTCAGCTGCTATAGCTACTTCTCAAGCTATATGGTTGAGAAGAATTTTGGAGGATGTTGGTGAGTGTCAAAAGGATGCTACTACAGTTTTTTGTGACAATAAATCTGCAATTGCTATGGCGAAGAATCCGGTTTATCACAGTCGGACCCGTCATATTGCGATCAAACATCATTTCATTCGAGAAGCCATTGAAGAAGGTGAGATCGAGCTCAACTATTGCAAGAGTGAGGAGCAAGTGGCGGATATTTTTACAAAGGCACTTTCTAGAGAAAAGTTTCAACAATTAAGGGAGCTTCTTGGAGTTGTGGCAGCACATTAAGGGGGAGTATGTTGTCTAATGTGCGTACATGGAAGATGGAACATCAAAGGTTAATGAATAAAGTCTAATAAAGTAGTACATGTATCTCTTAAAGGATGAGTTAGAGATCATGGAAAGTCATATAAGTTAGAGATCATGGAAAGTCATATAAGTTAGAGATCATGAAAAGTCATTCTAGAATTATCTTATGTCTAGTATAAATAGTCATGTCACTACAAGAAAACAGGGCAACTGAAACGGAATTTTGCAACCGAATTGAAATCAGTTTCAGAACAGGGCAACTGAAACGGAATTTTGCAACCGAATTGAAATCAGTTTCAGAGTAAAAAGTTCTCATTGAAAATTGACGTGCACAATTAATATTGCAACTCATATTGCAACGGAAAATCATTTTGTCGCTTCATGTTTCGGGGTTGCAACGGATTTTGAAACAGAAGCACTTCTGTTTCAATTTTCTGTTTCCAATTCAGTTGCAATTATTAATATAAAATTTATATATTTTGAACTTAAAAAAATTGGCCGCAAAAATTTTGGAGGGAGGAAACCCGCCTAATTTTGCAAGAAATTTTGAAACAGATAAATTTTCGTTTCAAAATTTCCATTAAATTTCGGTTGCAATTAATCATAAATTATTTTTATTTTATTAAATTGTAAAAAATTAGTAAAAAAGGCCGCTTATAGCGGCGTATGCTTTACCCTTTCTTATTATTTGCGAAGTAACCTAACCCATACAAACCGCAAACACGCCCCTTTCTCTTCTCTTCTCGCCCTCGCTCTCATTCTCTCTCTCTCTCCACTACTGCGACTTCTCGTGGTGCCGGCGTCTCCTTCCGGCGAAATTCGTGGTGTCGGCGTCTCCTACGTCGCCCAAATACATCTCCTTCTCTCTCCGCCGAATTGAACAAGGAATTGATAACCCTTTTTCTGATTCTCTCTCTAGGTAAGGTTCCATGATTGTTGATCTCTCGCTCTTTCCGTAAGAAATCTTTGCATTTTTAACGTTCAACTAATTGCTCTGTTTTGACAGCGTAGAGCTGATTATTCGGAATTTAATTTGGGAAAACCTAGTTCATGTTTGATGACCTCATTCCATTCCGATTACTAATCAATGTTGCCCAATTTTCTAAGATTTTTTTCTGATAGCTATTGAATTTGTTGAATTTCGATTCCTAGGTATTCAATTTGTTCGATTGGAGTCAGACGGAGAAATGATTTATAGCTGAATTGCAAAATAGAACTAACAGTTACAAAATTGAATCAGTTCGAAAGCAATTGAACCTACTGATATTCGTTCTATGGAGTATTTATAGTTGAAGTGAGTAATTGATGATCTGTTATTGGCTTTTGTTACTCTGATTTTTAGGGCGATGCGGATTCACAAGATCCAGTTGTGTACGATAATGGCGTGACCTATATGTTTATACAGCACAACTTGAATTTCACTGTTACAATTTGTGCTTATGAAGTGTTTGATGATTTAACAGGTTCATGCCCATTTCAATTTTGGACCACTTTGTTCATATTTATCGATAAACTACTTGGACAGATTCCTCTCTGCCTATGAATTGCCAGTAAGTTCTTGATCAAAATCATTAAATTTTATTAATCCATTAAATCCAATCTAGACATTTCTGAGTGAATCTCATGTTTGTTGATGTACAGAAGGGCAAAGCTTCGATGATGCAATTGCTGGCTGTTGCTTGTATATCACTGGCAGCCAAAGTGGAGGAGACTGAAGTCCCCCTCAGTGTTGATTTGCAGGTAATTAGTTCTGTAAATTAATTGCAAGATCAATTCATTATTCATTTTGTGATTATGATTTTGATTATATAGATCTTGGATATTGCATTATAGGTGTGTGATTCGAAATTCTTATTTGAGGCGAAAACTATACAGAGAATGGAATTGCTTATTCTGAGTACATTGAAGTGGAGACTGCAAGCAGTGACACCATTTTCATTCTTAGATTGTTTCCTTGGAAAGATTAATAGTGATCAACCCGCTTCACAATATTTGATCTTTCGATCGACCCAACTCATTTTAAGCGCAATCAAAGGTCCATTGTGTGTTTATGCATGTTTTGGTCAATCATATAATGATTGAAACAAACAGAGTTGTAATAAGTGGGGATTATATTGAAATGAATGCAGGGATTGAGTTCTTGGAGTTCAGGCCATCTGAGATTGCTGCAGCAGTGGCAATGGGGTTTTGCTTTTTGGAGGAGAATTGCTAGCAAAGAACCCTAAGGTCTGTGTGATTCTTAATTAGTTTTGTTCTTATTTACTTTTGCTTCTTCAATTTGATGATTGCTGTGTAACTTGGATTAGGGTTCTTGTTAAAAGGATTATATAGCTCTTGTCTCTCTTTCCTGTTTTTCTTCATTTCTTCAGTTGGCCTATCTGCATTTGCTTCTGAAACATGAATCTTTAAGTGTAATTTGTTTATTACGATTATACATCGGATAAAGTAAAGCTGAGAAGCTTGCATTCCGTTATTTATGCAGTTCCTCATTGTAAATAAGCTCCTTGTTTTGTTTACACAGCTAGGCTGATGTTCTACAACTACGTCGTCATCATGTTTGTGGTTAGTTTAGTGGCGTTGTTCAGTTGTGGGCTTGCTGGAAGTGGTGCTGGCTTGGGACTATGGTACCAAACTTCTAAATCACTCGGGATTATAGACCATTTTGAACTTGAGCTTACTTAAAAAGTTTACCAGTGATAAGTTTCCATCTCATTTGAAAGACTAATTTTTCAGTTTACCCCAGATAAATGTAACTTTTAGTTTAAATCAATTCATAGAAACATGAATTATCACGATGAAAAGGCACTTTCTAAGTCAAGTGTACAATATAACTTTAAGTTGTGATGTTTTCAGGAGGAAGATTTGCTGCTTGACAATGCATATTACTCTGAAATGAGAGATGTTGGTTTCTTTGACAGCGACTGGGAGTGAACTTTCTTTAACAAATGCACATTGTGTTGAGCACAACACACAGGTACTGTTTTAAGCCGTTTGGTATTTATTTTAGCAACACAATGCTTGACATAATGATTTCACTCATCTGAACAATTTTATGCTTCCTATGTTGGACTGCATTAAAAGTAAAGTAACAAAATTATTTCCTAACTGATAGTTTTGCATTGTATTCAGAAGATTATTATTCAGCATGGTCAGGACAGCAGGGGCCGAAATCATTGTAAGCAGGTCAGGCATTATGGATGATGCTGGGAGTCGAGTCAAGTTGTTGGTTAGCTTTGATGAATGAAAAATCTTTTATAGTTTTTATATAAAGAAAGTTTGACCGTAGGAATGAGTTGTGATTTTGACAGTAGCGCTTTCTGCTCTATAGGGTCAAATGCTAACTTTAGTCGAGTACCTAATGCTGCTATACCGGGCTTTGCTGCCGGCTCCGGTCTGGTATGTATTTGACTTTCAAGCTCACATCTGTTGTTGAGAAGGTGTGTATTTCCCAGTTTTCATGGATTTGAACTTGATTTGTGCAGTCTTTGTACATGGATCTTAATCCTGATTTTAACAATCCACTTTGGTTGGCTCTGCAGGTTCATTATTTCTTTGCTGCTTTGAAAGCACTGTCACGTAAAGAAATTCATTATGGAGCTTATGCAACATCAGAACAGGTACCTTAAGTCCTGCCAATTTTCTGCAGCATGTTTATTTTTCTTTGCTGCTTTGAAAGCACATGGATCTTAATACGTTTCAATGGTTTTGTGAAAGACGATACTGATTATCAACCAAAGCTTCATATTAGGAATGAAGACTCAAGAAGAACTAGTTTCACAAGTGAAAAGTCAATGGATCCGGATGATGATGATGACAAAGAGATCAAGTACCGATTGGATCCAAAGTGAGTGTATGATCTTTTGAGAAAATGAGGGATGAAGTCACGGCAAAAATACAATCCACGTATGAGGCTAAATTTGAGGAACCGAAAAATGATTTTCGGTTGCAATTCCAAGAGATGCTTAAATCGAGGACTTAGAGGCTTCAAGCATCGTCCACGAGCTCCTATGTAGTTTAAAGTATGTCAACTTCACAATTTTATGTAGTTTAAGAGCATGACATTTTAGTATGACAATTTGTGAATTTATTTTGAATGTAATGTTTGAAGCTTTGTTGACTTTATTTGTTTGATTTAAGATATTTTAAGTTAAATTTTCAATCAGGTACAATTGAGAAATATTTATAGGCATAATATTAGTAATATTTTATCTTTAGAAAATAATTTTCTGCAACATAATTTTTCGTTGCAAATTAGGTTGCATACTTGAAACTGAAAAATTTAGTTGCTAATTTAGTTCTATGTAATATATTTTTGAAACAGAACAATCAGTTGCAATTAGAAACAGAAATAAATCGGTTGCAAATTTTAGAAACAAAAATAACATATTTGAAACAGAACAATCTGTTGCAATTAGAAACAGAAATAAATCAGTTGCAAATTTTTGAAACATAAATAACATATTTGAAACAGAACAATCAGTTGCAATTAGAAACAGAAATAAATAAGTTGTAAATTTTAGAAACAGAAATAAATCAGTTGTTGTTTGCAACGGATGTAAAAATTGTTCTAGGAAACATATTGCAACAGAATTTGCAACTACTTTTTTCGTTGCAAGGATTTTGCAACCCAAACAGCGGTCAAAAGCGGTCGCATAAATAGCGACGAGGCTTCCTGCGACTGCCTTTGCAACGGAAATTTTCGGTTGCAAACATCAATTTGCAACCGATTTTCCTGAATTGCAACCGAAAAATTCGTTTCAGTTGCCCTGTTTTCTTGTAGTGTGTAATTGTTGATGCAAAGTATGAGTTGAGAAATACAAAATATAGTTTCTCTTCTACATCTCCTACTCCATATAATTTCAGCCCTTATAATACATTCTTAACTACCTTCCGATCCTAACAAGATCATTGATGTGCCAGTCCTACCAAATGCGCACTGCCCCGTGTTGAGGTATCTTTTGATGAGTGGATCAGAAAATTTATATTTAGTTGCATTGGAAAACGTCAATTTTGAACCTGATAACGTGTTGATGCCATTGAAACAAGTTTTAAGGAAAATGGTGCCTTTGATTGCTTGCTGGGTTTGGTTTTGGGTTTCCATCGCCATTGAATCAAGTTCTAAGGAAACAATGGAGATGGAAAGCCAAAGCCAGAGCCAGCAAGCGATCAAATGCACCACTTTCCTTAGAACTTGCTTCAACGGCATCAACACGTTGTCAGGTTCAAATTTGATCCTTTCTGATGCTACCAAGAATAATTTTTCAAGCTTATAATGATTTTTACTAATTTTGTTATGTGATTTTAAGAGTTGGAATACTTATTAGTCTCTTACACCCTTTCTAAAGGAGGGCAGTGGAGCTTAATAATGTTTTTTATAGGTAGCATTTCATTGTTTCAACACGGGCTTATATACTTGTACGCAGATGTATGGATTCTGATCCACTCATCAAAAGATACTATGACATAGGGGAGTCGGCCTTTGGGAGGACTAGCAGAGCAATGATCTCATCTTTCGTGTATCTCGAGCTCTTCTTGGTGGCAGTCGAGTTTCTAATATTGGAAGGCAACAACTAGCACATTTATTCCCAAAAGAGGGTTTTACCATTAGTGTCCCTTATATTAGAGTCAAACGAGCTTTTTTCTGCTTAATTACTGCACTTGTTGTGTTGCCTACTATGCGGTTGAATATTTTGGGATGGTTGGCTTATCCTTGTGCGGGAGGAGTGTTGGTTTTTGTCCTTTTGGTATTCTTTGTGTTTTCAGCTCAGGTTGGTGCCTTTGATGGAGTCGGGTTTCGTGAAATCGGGGATCTTTGGAATTGGAATGGAATTCCTACTGCTGTAAGCTTGTATACTTGCATTCTACTAATGTGGTCATACATTTTTCCCAACTCCTTGCAATTTCATGAAGGATAAAAGCCAAATCCCCAAGGAAGAAATACTAGCCCCCCTCGCCCTTTAAAAAAGTTAATTTTTTCCCTACATACGGGGTTGGAAAATGGAGTCAGAAAATGTGTTTGAAATGTTTTTTTTTTTTTTTTTTTTTATAATGAATGACTTACTCTATTATATTACAAGATATGTGGCACTTGAAAGTGTTAGAAATTGCATTGATGGGGTTTGAATCCCTGGCCTCTCGTATAAAAAGTAACACATGCTACTTGAGCTAGAATTCTTTGACATTTTGGGTTTTACTTGATTGTATAGCAAAAAATGATATACTTGAATTTGTTCAATGATGTTTTTAAATAATGGGCTTTACTTTACTTGATTGTATATTGTTTGTATCATTATAAATTTTCAGATTGTTTATTTAAAAACACAACATTAATTATGGGATGGACTTAAAAAAAGTACGACATTTATTAATTTATTAAGAGATGGGTTTCAAATGGACCTTTAAAACTTTGTTTGAATTTGTTTAGATAACAATAGAAACACACCGATTGCTTCAGATTCCGGTTAAAACACAGTGGCTCGCCGGAAAAGATAGCTTAACTTCCGGACATATGCGCCTAGGCTGTACTTCCAGGACTGAAGCCCGGGTTTTCACGAGCGTTGGCGGGTTCTGGAGTGCCTGTCAAGGGCGCTAGCGCATACCCCGGGGTAAGGTAGTCATGAAGGTCGTGAGGCGCATTCTCGAGCCCCAAAGAAACCCTCCTCCCCTTCGGGGCCAGAGTAGTAACAACGGCTTAAGAACAATAGTCCATGCTGCGAGAATGGGCTGTGACTTTCCCCGTTTATGGTTTGCTCATTTCGGGATACTTGAGAGACAAGTTCCATCCTTTGTATAACCTTGCTTGCTTCTTTCTTTCTTTTTTTTTTTTTTTTTTTTAGGAAGGGGATCAACACATTTCACCGCTCCCCGACGCACTTCACGGAGGCGCCTACATCTTGGGAGAGGCAATGTCATTTCCTCTAACCACTGGTGGGGGAATCGAACCCATGACCTCCAGGTTGGAAGCCATGAATCCTAACCATCAGGCTAAGACCCCACGTGCCTTTGTATAACCTTGCTGTATCCAAGAGGAGTTGAGAATGAAACTTGCCTATGTGTGACATGGCTTCAGTAAAGTAAACTGTTTCCGAGCTTCAGATTTCCTGGTAGAGCCTTCAGGAGCCTTGGCATACTATATATGTATGCAATTTTGACCCCCTAAACTTTGGTAAATTTCCATATTATATCTAAAACTTTGATAAGGGGAAGGATTGCGAAATGAAAAATTAAAAGAGTTAGAGTGAAAGGTTATATTATAAAATTTAAAATCAATTTTGGCAATATCTGAAAGGTTATGTTGTCAAATTTAAAATCAATTTTTGGCAATATCTACAGATTTAAATTTACCACTCAATAATTGGTTAATGTGGCTATATTGAAAATAATTAATGCTCCATTTTATCAATATCAACCGAGTTATTATAAAAAAAAAATTGCAATAAATATCATCAAAGCGTCAATAAATATCATCAAAAAATTGCTAAATGTTTCGACAAACTGCTATTTACACTCACTCCAGGTAATTGTACTTTATTTCTGACAAATTTGCCATTGCATTAAGATTCTCGGCTTCATTTCCCCGACGCTAAAACTAACAAACACCTAGATCACCTGGTAAGGGGGTTTCCTAGCTTAACCAGAGGTCTCGAGTTCGAGCCCTGAGAATGCAGCAGTGTTGAAACTTTGTTGGGAGAGTTTTGTCGCCCTTATGTTATTGCTCGAATCAGAGTAGTAGCTCAGTTACTACGATTTTAAGAAAAATGTACCTAATGGACGCTAAAATTCTAACAAAAGAGAGTTGTTCAAACATGCACCCACAAACAAACACAACACTTACATATCGATGAAGTTGTGCACATCTCATGCCTTACGAGTAGAATGCAACGTTTTGGTCAACAGGTCAAGTTTTGACGGGCTAGGCAGGCTTGCAGGCCTCGGGCCTCTTTAGCGGACATCTCCACACTACAACCAGTCTACTATCTGTAAACTGGGAAGCATTGGGTTAGACTTTTTTGTATGATGAGTTGAAGATGGCTCAAGCTTAAATAGGACACATTTGTTTGCACCAAAAAGAAAAAAAGACACATTTTTAAACCTAAACATTGGGCTTTTAGAGAATCTTAAATCTGGATTTCTCTCCTTCACACATACTCCCTCCGTCCCAAAAAATAATATTTTTTTACTTTTTTGATCGTTAATAATACGTAGATATTTTGAGCACTATATTTACGTCCATTTAAATTATTTAATTACCCTAATAAAATCTAAACTTTTTATTGGTATTACTTATAATGATGTATTAATAACAAATTTTAAATTTTCATTAGGATAATTAAATTTACTTTAAATTATTACGGTAAAAAAATGAAAAAAAAAATGGGACGGAGGGGGTGCATATGTAGGATAGGTGTAACCCAATAAACAATACTATTATTATCCTCCTGTTTTACCACTGTATCATGCCCGTAGGGCAGTATAATACGATACTCATTATTATTATGTACTCCTCCGTTTCAAAATATTTGTCATATTTGATTTTTTTGTTGAACTTTGATCACAAATTTATGAGAGATTAATCATGTTCATGAAATTCTAAAAGTTGTTGTTGATAATATTATTAATGGTGAATCCATAGGAATTTTTAGAATTTCATTAACATAATTAAATTGTCATATATTTGTGGTCAAAGTTCAACAAAAAAGTCAAATGAGACAAACATTTTGAAACAGAGGGAGTATTAGGTTTAATTCCTTTAAACCTCCCGCCCAAACCAAAATCTATAAAAATTCACATAAGTTATTAAATTACACATACGCCCGAGTTTCAAATCAAAATTCCTTGTAAACACAACACCCCTTTGACCCGCCCATATACCTTAGGTAGGTATAAGAGCATATTGGTCAATAGTTTTTTAAAAAATTAATTTTGTTTTATATGATTTTTTTTTTTTAGTGTTATACCTTAGGTTTAGGTATAGGAGCGTTCTAGTTATTAAAATATAAGATTTTATTATTATTTTTTAAGAAAAAATTACTTTTATGCTTAAAATATAAGAATAATTCTAGTTTTATACATTAGGTATAGCCTATAGCAGCGTGAGTTTATAAAATATGCCATAAGTACCTATTTCATTCCTAACCTATGATCACTTTTTCGTTTTAGTACGGAATGTTTGTTTTTTTTTCGTTTTTTCCCTTTACCTTGTTTTTGTTGTTGTCGTTCTTTCGTCAATCCTCTGTCCATTCCTCTGTTAAATGATGTATATGTGTCATGCTTACATCATCAAATTGCTTATGTGGAACAATTGTTGCTTAGTAGATACTCCCTCCGTCCCGCTAATATCCGCACACTTTCCTTTTTGGGCGTCCCGCTAATATCCGCACACTCCCAAAAAGAAAACTTTATATTAATAAAATATTCACCCAACCCCACTCATTCTCTCTCCTACATTATTTTAATACTCACAACACCATTATAATTTATTACACCCTCCACTCATTCTCTCTCCAGTCATTCTTTTACACTCACAACATTTTATTAAAATATCATATTCCTTAATTCCCGCGCAAACAGTGTTAGTGCGGAACTTAGCGGGACGGAGGGAGTATATAATTGAAGCCAACATGGAAATATAGGGGTTAAATTGTACAATATGAAAATATTGATCCCTTTTGAATAACCATTAATATTAATGTTTCTTTTTTGAATAAAAATGTTTAAAAAATATGATTTTTTTTTTTAGAAAAAAAAATAAGTTTGTTTTGCTTTTTTTTTTTTTGTGTAATTAAAATATAATATTGCTTCAAATTTTTATTTTTTTATATTTTCTCAATAATTATTAAAATGATTAAAAATTCTTCCATTAATTTTTTCTCTATAAATTTTTGTAATATAGTTTATTTAAAATTTCTACATCCATCATTATTATTAGCCACTTTCAAAAATATAAAAAATGAAAATCCAACAATATTAGCTTATTTTTACACCACCACCTTCATCAATGCCCCACACCATTGCCGCCACTGCCACCACTCCCTCCCCACCATCATAATCATCAAAACAACACAAATTTCACCAGATTCGCACCACTGCCATGATAAAAAGAGCAACCAAAATAAAAAACCAAAAATCAAAACAAAAAAGTCTTACATTTCCTTCTTTTCTATTTCTCTTTCTTTGCAGATCTGGGTTTGACAACAGAGGTAGAGACAGACGCCATAGATGGAGGAAGCGCAAAGATAAAGAGGGCAGTGGGAAGAAAGGGGGTTAGGGGTTGATCGAAAGAGAAAAGGAGACAGGGGCGAGGGGGCGACTAACCAAGGAAGATACGGAGAAGGGTGACAGTCGGGGAATAGGAGAAGGAGACGGCTAGGAAGGAGGTCGGGGAGATCGGAGTAAAAGAAGAAGTGAATGTGGAAAGGCATTGAGAGGGGTGAAGACATGTTAGGGGCTGTGCGGTTGGAGAGGGGGGGGGGGGAGAGCAGTAGTGGCGGCGGCGGCGACGGCTTGAGAGAGGGGAGCCAACATGAGAGGGTGGAGGGTAGAGAAGAGAAAGGGCTGTTGATGTACGGAGAAAAAAGAGGATTTTTTTTCTTCAGATCTAGGGTTAGGGAAGGATGGAGTTTTATAATATGTAAAAGTATTATTTATATTTTTGGTTCTAAAGTTATATATTGTACACTTTAACCCTTTAATACTTTTAACTCAGCCCATTTTATAAAATTTTAACGCCATGCTCAGCATTTTAATGACTTGACATGCCACATGACAATTTATAACAGTCAAATGGATGGTCAACTAACGGAAGGACGACATCAACAACAAAAAAACGAGGTAGAGGGGGAAAACGAAAAAAAAAATACATTTGTAACGAAAACAAAAAAGTAACTATAGGTTTGGGGACGAAATAAGTAATTATTATCTCGGGTAGGTAGTGATGATGGCAATACGGTAAGTCCGGTCCGGCCCGGCCCGTCGTCGAAGGGTCAAACGGACAAACGGACTTTATCCGGCCCGTCCGTGAGGAGAAACGGGCTAAAGCTCGGCCCGGCCCGTCCGTTTCATGGATTCAAGGCCCGCCCGTATAGCTCGGATCCACGGGCCAAACAGATTTTACCTTCTTTTTTTTTAAATCTGAAAATACTTTAAATTTTTTTAAAAAAAATATAAAATACTTTAGAATTAAACAAAGAATTTTATTAAAAAAACAACTTAGTAATTAAAGGAAAACAATTAACTAGTAATTTAAAACTTTTTTTTTGAAATTTTTTATTTTTTAAACAACTGTTTTTTTCAGAATATTTTTAATTGCTGTTTTTTTTTTTTTCAGATTTTTTAACTACTTTTTTTTTAATTATAGGACTTTTTTTTTCCCGAAATTTTGAAAGAAACAATTAAAGCCTTAAAAGGAAAACAATTAACAAAACCAATTAACTAGCAATTTAAAACTTTTTTTTTTGGAAATTTTTAATTTTTTAAAGCACTGTTTTTTTCAGATTTTTTTTAACTTTTCGAAATTTTTTCAGATTTTTTAACTATTTTTTTAATTAAAGGAATGTTTTTTTTTTTTCAAAATTTTGAAAGAAATAATTAAAGGAAAACAATTAACAAAAACAATGAATTAACTAGCAATTTAAAACTTTTTTTTGGAAGTTTTTATTTTTTAAAGCACTGTTTTTTTTTTCAGATTTTTTTCAACTTTTCGAAATTTTTTCATTTTTCTAACTACTTTTTTTTTTAATTAAAGGACTGTTTTTTTTTCCAAAATATTTAAAGAAATAATTAAAGGAAAATAATTAACTACTTAACACAATATTTAACTAGTAATTAATATCAATAAAACTAGTAAATACTATTTTTTTTGGGAATTTTCGAAATTAAGTAATAAATAACAACTAACTATTAACACAATATTAAACCATGAAATTTAAGACAATATGAAATACTTAAAACAATAAAATTACCTCCACCTTCTTTCTTCATGGATGGGTTTGAGAAAATTTTGAGGTTGTATGAATTTTTTGTGGGAGAAAATTAGAAGTAAGAAATAAGTGTTATTTATAGTTTTTCAGAAATTGATTTTGACCAAAACTAACCCTAAATATGGCTGTTGGGAGGGGTAATTATGTCCCAAAAAATCTATATATGGTAAAGAATCATTTATATACGTTTTGGACGAAAATACCCCTCCAATGAATTTATTAACGGATATATATGGGGACATTAAGAACATTTTACAAAAAAAAAGGGGCCAAACGGATTTTGGGTCAAACGGGCTTCGAAGCCCGCGGGCTAAGCCCGGCCCGTCGACAATTTTCAACATCAGGCCTGTACCGTTTTACTCACGGGCGGGACCACGGGCCACGGGCGACGGGCAATACGGGCCACGGGCTGTGGGCCAAAAAAATGTCCACGGGCTAAAGCCCATTTTGGCCATCATCATCAGTAGGTAGTGAACAAGGGCACTTTTATAAGTGTAAGCATCCAGTAAGTAACAGTATTTTGGATCAATCAAGTAGGGAAATGAAGACCCCATCAACTTTTGCCACTTTCTTACTAAAATGACAACATCATCTAAAGTGGATACGATAAAATAGTAAGAGCCTAACAATTTCTATTATCTTTGTAAAAAAATAAAAAATAAAATAATGATAACTCATTATTTTTTATATGATTTTCATTTTCAGTTTTATTTTTATTTTATACAATTGGTGTAATTGATTAATGACTTGAATCAAATGCAGTTAGTAAAGGAGAGAGGTACGTAGAATTCTCTTCAACACAATTCAGGTACTTCTTCAACACATGATACCCATGAGTCTAGACCAAACAAAACATGTGACACTATTTAAGGTTCATGAAATGTTGGTATAAATCAGTAAATGAATTAATTCAGCAGAGATGAAGAAACAAAAATAGACTAAAATGGGGAATCCGCTCTCGAAAAGAATAGCTGCTTAAAGAAATTACAGACGTAGATTCCGCTCTAAAAGAAGGAGCTGCTTTTGTACGACGTTGATATCTGTAAATGTCGAGTGGTTTTCCTTGTGGAACTTGTTATGTACGTCTCTAATCTACTGCAAAGTTTTTTTTTTTTTTTTTGACTTATTTCTCCATTGAACTTGAAATGGCAGTCTACTCACCTTCACTATCTTCTTTTATGGACCATGTATAAGTTTCACATAAAAGGTGAAACATCCCCACCACCTATTATAAGAATCAAAATTTTGGGTAGTGGATTGGATTGTGAGAAAGAAAATGGATTTTCATAATGGGGAAACAATGGAGATGGAGAGCCAGAGGCAGAGCCAACAAGTGGTCAAAGGCACCACTTTTCTTAGAACATGCTTCAATGGCATCAACACATTATCAGGTTCGAAATTTGATCATTTCTGATGCTACTAAAGTTTTTCAAGATTTTACTAACTTTTGTTATGTTATTTTAGGTGTTGGAATACTATCAGTTCCTTACGCACTTTCTAAAGGAGGGTGGTTGAGCTTAGTAATTCTTTTCTTGGTAGCGATTCTCTGTTTCTACACAGGATTACTTCTACGTAGATGTATGGATTATGATCCACTCGTCAAAACATACCCCGACATAGGGGAATTCGCCTTTGGGAAGACTGGAAGAGCAATGATCTCATCTTTCATGTATCTCGAGCTCTTCTTGGTGGCAGTTGAGTTTCTAATATTAGAAGGGGACAACTTGCACAAATTGTTTCCAAAGGAGGGTTTGACCATTGGTGTACTAGATGTTGGAGGCAAACAAGCCTTTGTCCTGCTTACTGCACTTGTCGTGTTGCCTACTACGTGGCTGAAGAGTTTGGGCTTGTTGGCTTATCTTTCTGCAGGCGGCGTTTTGGCTTCAGTTGTTTTGGTGTTCTCCGTGTTTTCAGCCGGTGCCTTTGATGGAGTTGGATTTCGCGAAAAGGGAGAACTTTGGAATTGGAATGGAATTCCTACGGCTATAAGCTTGTATACATTCTGTTATTGTGGGCATGCAGTTTTCCCAACTCTTTGCAATTCCATGAAGGATAGAAGCCAATTCCCCAAGGTAAGAATACTTCCCCCAAGATTACATCTTTCTGATTCCTATGGATATGGAGTCCGAAAACGCGTTGGAAGTTTTTTTTTTCTGGATTATTTACTTGATTATCAATGCACTATTTATTGCAGGTTTTGCTTGTGTGCTTTGTTCTAAGCACAATCAGCTATGGATCAATGGCAGTTCTCGGGTACTCAATGTATGGCGAAAATCTGCTATCTCAAGTGACTTTAAATCTTCCTACTCGAAACATAAGTTCAAAAATAGCGATTTACACAACTTTGATAAATCCTATAACCAAGTATGCGTTAGTTGTTGCTCCAATTTCAACAGCTATTGAAGACACTTTTCCTTTTCAAAATAGTAGGCCAATAAGTTACCTTATCAGAACAGTTTTGGTTATCAGCACTGTTTTTGTGGCACTAACTGTTCCATTTTTCGGGTACGTAATGGCATTCATTGGGGCGTTTTTGAGCAGTAGTGTTTCGTTGTTGTTTCCGTGCCTATGTTACTTGAAGATCAACAAAGCTTCTCGAAGATTCGGGTTAGAGTTGATAGCTATTGGGATGATTTTGGTGTTTGGGGTTATTGTTGCAGTTGTAGGTACTTATACTTCATTAAGAGACATTGCAAAGCAGGTGCAACCAAAATAAACCGGTGGTTCAAAGTCCAAATCACAGTCACTCACTGTTGTACAAAACTATAGTTTTGCTTCATGAAATGGATTTACTCAAAAGAGTTCTTAATATTACTTTTACTTTTCATGTTCATGAAATGGAAAGAACTTGAGAATATAAACTTTGGGTATCAATAGAATCTTACACTCTTGTCATCGTACTTTATTTTATTGGGAAGGATATAAATCGAGAAAACTAGGAGGAAAAGAAAGAAAAATGGTTGAAAAGGGGTTGCACGACCGGGCGCCTGAGTTTGCACGGTCGTGCAAATAGGCTTACAGAGACTGGAGTTTTGGCTGCTGCTGCACGGTCGTGCAGAAATGCATGCACGGCCGTTCGCGGCAGAAAAGCGTGGGCTAGACCGAAAAACTCCATTTTTCTGATTTCTTCTTCTACCTAGGGTTAGGTTTATATCTTGTATCCTACATATAGTCAAGTGACGGCCATAAACATATTTCAACATCATATTGTGAGATTAGTAAGTATAATCTTGGCTTGATATTGCCCCAGACGTACTTCTTGATTAGAAGGAACTTGGTAAAAAATTCTTGTATTTATCGAGTGTGTTCTTGTACAATTTTCTCGTTCTTTATTGTTTCTCATTACTTGTGGGCCTATCATATTTTGTGTCGGTTTTCAGCAACTGGCATCAAAGCTTTGGTTCTTGATCCAAGGCTAGGGTTTCGTTGTCATAGACATGGAAGTCTTGTGTGGGATTTGCAGGATAGAAATAAGGTGTTGATCGAAAAATTTGACGGAACAGATTACAACTTCTAACGGACACAAATCGAGAATGTTGAAAGATTTGTAGCTAGGACTGTAACCAGATGTGCACAGACTTGTGTATACAGTTGTGCACACAAATGTCAGCACAACTTGCTGAACATAATTTTTCAGAAAATAAAATAAATAAACAGAATTAAATGCAGCGGAATATCAACGAATTTAAACATTTCAGCAAGACTAAGCTTGCTGGAAACCTTTCATAAAACACAACCCGTGTTGAGAACAAGTTGTAAATAAAACTTACAATGAAAGAAAAATAAACTTACGAAAAGATCAAATTAGTTCTACAATAAGAACACAAAACAGAAAAACCAATCTTGAATGATTAAGCTCTGATCTTCAAGAAACAATAAAACACTCAAGGATTTCTCTCTCTCTATGCGCCGTATTTTCTCTTTAAATCCATATTATAAAGTGAGTGGAAGTCTCTTTTTATAGCCAATCAAGAATCCTTTGTTGACAAGAATTCAATCACTTGTAATCCGGATCCTCCTTTCCTTATCTTCAAGAGTCCTTCCTTCCTTGAGTTTCCTACCTAAAATACATAAAAACATATCTAAACAAAAAGTCAAATGTTAGTCAAAAAACCTAACTCTATATTTACAACTTTCCTAATCTATTTATGTAAAAATATACAAATCATAATTACAAAAATAAAAACGAAATCTAAAGAGTATATTCATACTCTTTCAACCTCCCCCTATTTTTGTGGTTATGGACAAAAACTGCAAAATCGAGATTATATATTTCAAACCTACCAGAATAGAAAAAAATAAAAGATATCAAGAGTATAACCATACTCTTTCAATCTCCCCCTATTTTTGTGGTTCTGGTAAATACCTGTAATCACCACAAGGAAAGTCAAACTCCCCCTTAACGCATTGCTCTCCATTCTATCAAACTTGTGTGTACAGTTAGTTGTGCACACAAGTGTCAGCACAACTTGCTGAACAGAATTTTCCAGAAAATAAAATAAATAAACAGAATTAAATGCAGCGGAATAACAACGAATTTAAACACTTCAACAAAACTATGCTTGCTGAAAACCTTTCATAAAACACAACCTTGTTGAGAACAAGTTGTAAACAAAACTTACAATGAAAGAAAAATAAACTTACGAAAAGATCAAATTGGTTCTACAATAAGAACACAAAACAGAAAAACCAATCTTGAATGATCAAGCTCTGATCTTCAAGAAACAATAAAACACTCAAGGATTTCTCTCTCTATGCGCCTCTTTAAATCCGTATTGAATAAAGGGGGCGTAAGTCTCTTTTTATAGCCAATCAAATCAAGAATCCTTTGTTGACAAGAATTCAATCACTTGTAATCCGGATACTCCTTTCCTTATCTTCAAGAGTCCTTCCTTCCTTGAGTTTCCTACCTAAAATACATAAAAACATATCTAAACAAAAAGTCAAATGTTAGTCAAAAACCTAACTCTATACTTACAACTTTCCTAATCTATTTATGTAAAAATATACAAACCATAATTACAAAAATAAAAACGAAATCTCAAGAGTAATACTCTTTCAAATGTGTTGTGGAGCAAGAATTTATATCTGATCTTGAAAGAGAAGACTGCAAATATCGATACCAAGAAGAGGGTGGATGTTATGACCAAGCTAATTAAATCAAATTGATTGTTGATTAATTAGGAAGAATTTAGAGAATTTTTGTATAAATTGGATGAGAAAAGAAATAGAGAGAATATAGAATATGTGATGAGAGAGAATTTAGAGAATTAGAGAGAGAAAGAGTTGGGAAATTTGTTGTGTATTGCTTACTGCCAACAATGGCGTTGTTCAACACATAAAGGAGAGAGAAATCACGTGGTTGTTAACGGCCACTTCTCTCTCCTCAAAACGACGTAGCATTAAGTAACAGAAACTAAAACAAACTACGTTGCAAAACGACGCCGTGCAACTAACAAAAAACGTTTATGGCGAAGCTCGCTAATGAACTTGGCGTATACGTTTATTACTCAACGACGTCGCTCTTCCTTATTTCAAATCCAACGGTCAACCCCAAATTGATTTGAGCCCTAATTCCTTACATTCCCCTTCCCTTCGAACAATCCTTGTCTCAAGGATTAAAGAGGGGAAAGTTGGCTGCTATGGTTGTCCAATCCTCCCACGTAGCATCTTCTGGGAATGTGTTCGACCATTGGATCAAGACCTGAGTTGCTGGGCTATTACCCTTCCTCACCAAACGTCGATCTAGCACTGCAATGGGCTCCACCAGGAATTGGCCATCATTTCCAACATAAGGAAGTGAAGGATTTGGAACTGCTGCATCCCCAATTCTCGCTTTCAACAATGATAAATGAAACACAGGGTGAATTTTTGATGTGGGTGGCAATTTGAGCTTATACGCAACAGCACCTACTTTTGCTTCAATCTGGAAGGGCCCAAAATAGTTTGGAGCTAGCTTGAAGTTCTTTCGTAATGCTAAAGATGACTGACGATAAGGTTGCAGCTTCAGGTATACCCATTCTCCCTCTTTGAAACTCCTTTCTTTCGACCCCTATCAGCAAATTGTTTCATTTTATTTTGAGCTTCAGCTAAAACCTCCCTCATTGCCTTGATCTGTTTATCCCTCTCCTTCATGAAATCACTTACTGCATCTAACATACAATACTGTTCATGGCTGAAAGTTGCTTGGGGTGGGGGATAACCATACAATGCTTCAAAGGGAGTCATTTTTAGGGCCGTGTGGAAGTTAGAATTGTACCACCATTCTGCTAGTGATAACCATTCAGACCAAAGCTTAGGTTTTGTACTAGTAGTAGCTCTCAAAAACTGCTCCAAACACCTGTTTAATCTTTCTGTTTGCCCATCTGTTTGAGGGTGATAGGCCATGCTCAAATTCAAGGTAGTTCCCAGTAGAGAAAAAAGTGATTGCCAAAACTGGCTCAAGAAGATCTTGTCCCTATCTGAAGTGATGGTCACAGATAGTCCATGTAGCTTATACACATTTTCAAAAAAGTTTTTAGCTACTATGTAAGCTGTATAGGGGTATTTGAGGGGTATGAAATGGGCATACTTGGTTAATCTATCAATAACCACCAAAATAGAATCCCAGTTGTGAGATAGAGGCAGCCTCTCAATGAAATACATGGCAATATCAGTCCAAGGCTTAGTAGGGATAGGTAGTGGCTGTAGTAACCCAGCTGGATGAGTGGTCTCATTCTTAACTTGTTGGCAAACTTCACAAGGACTGATCATTTCTTGCACATACCCCTTCATTCCTGGCCAATAGAATAATTGAGCAACCCTCTTAAGTGTCCCTTTAATCCCTGAATGTCCCCCAGTGGTGTTTGATGCAGCTCATTCACAATCTTCTTCCTCAGTTCTCCCTTTTCCCCAATAACCATCTTGCCCTGGTACCTTAGTAACCCATTGCTCAGTGTATAATCTTCAAAATTCTCATTGTTGGTCATCACCCCCTCTAGTATTTCTTGTATCTTATCATCTCCTTCCCAACTACTGATAACTTCTTGGACCCACTGAGGTTGGACAATTGTAATAGCTTGGCATTTCTCCCCATCTGTGTCTTCATGCAACCTTGACAAGGCATCTGCTACCTTGTTTTCTACCCCCTTCTTATAAGTAATTGTGTAGTCATACTCCAATAATTTAGAAATCCATTTCTGTTGTAAACTCCCTGTAACTCTCTGTTCCATGAGAAATTTGAGGCTTTGGTGATCTGTCTTTATTTGGAATCTCTGCCCACACAAGTAGTATCTCCACTTTTCAACAGCCAACAAAATTGCTAGGAACTCCTTTTCGTAGGTGGACAATCCCAAGTGCTTTGGCCCTAAAGCTTTACTAACAAAAGCTATAGGCCTTCCTGCATTAGCACAGCCCCCAACCCATTAGAACAAGCATCAGTCTCTACAATGAATGTTTTCGAAAAGTCAGGCATGGCCAAAACTGGGGTAGAAATCATGGCTTGCTTTAGGGTATGAAAAGCATTATCAACTTCAGCATTCCACCCAAATGCATTCTTCTGTAGCAACTTTGTCAAGGGCTTACTGATCAACCCATAGTGTCTTATGAATCTCCTGTAATACCCAGTTAACCCAAGGAATCCCCTTAAACTCTTTAAGGTAGTAGGAGTTGGCCAATTTTGCATACTTTCGATCTTGGTGGGATCTGTAGCTACCCCTTCCCCCGTGACTATGTGACCCAAATATTCCACCTTATCTCTTCCAAATGAACATTTACTCTTCTTCACAAACAATTGGTGCTCCCTTAATCTTTCCAAGGTTAACCTGAGGTGGACCAAGTGCAATTCCAAGGTAGGACTATATATTAGTACATCATCAAAGAATACTAATAAAAATTTCCTCATAAAATCTTCAAACACTGAGTTCATCAAAGCTTGGAAGGTGGCTGGTGCATTTGTGAGTCCAAAGGGCATTACCTTGAACTCATAATGCCATGATGTGTCTTAAAGGCAGTCTTACTGATGTCTTCTTCCCTCATTCGGATTTGGTGGTATCCTGACCTCAAATCCAGCTTAGTAAAGAACTTGGACCCATATAGCTCATCCAACAGTTCATCTATAATTGGGATAGGAAACTTGTTCTTGACAGTCAACTGGTTTAAGCCCCTATAATCAATGCACATTCTCCATGTCCCATCTTTCTTCTTTACTAGAATCACAGGTGATGCAAAGGGACTTGAACTATGTTGGATTACCCCACTTTTCAATAGCTCCTTAATGATCCTTTCAATCTCATTTTTTTTGAAAATATGGGCACATGTATGGCCTATTGTTCACTGGTTGGCTTCCAGTTTTCAAGGGAATAGCATGATCAAATTTCCTCTTGGGGGGCATCTCTTTTGGCTCAGCAAAGACATCCTCATATTCCTCCAATAATGTCGAAATCTGTATGTCCACTTCCCCTTCATTATTCACAGCAGACAATGAGTACAGTTGGATCACTGCCCCACATGGTAGCTCATTCAACATCTTGGTAGCTGTTGTTGCAGTCATGAACTTCAGCATCATGGCATCTTGCACTCCCTTCAATGTACAATGCTTCCCTTTGTAATTGAACCCCATTGACATATCACTGAAATCAAAAGTCACAGGTCCAAGTGTTTTGAGCCATTGCACTCCCAAAACTGCATCACAACCCCCTAGCTTAATAATCTTCATATCCCCAACAAACTCCACCTCCTGTAATGTCCACCTGAACCCCTTACACTCCCCTTGACTCTGGATTTTGCTGCCATCAGCTACAATCACAGGTACCTCAGATGTTGGGGTCACTGCACAACCCAATTTCTCAGCTGCCTTGATGTCTAGGAAGTTATGGGTGCTTCCACTATCAATGAGCACTGAAAACTTCTTATTGCCCACCTTCCCAGTGAGTTTGAGAGTTTGTAGGGCTGTACTCCCAGTCAAGGCATGTGTGGAGATGCTCAGATCCTCCATTGGTTGGTCCCCTTTCTCCGTCTCTTCGAAAGGGGTATCCATTGTATCATGCCATTCTTCCTCTTCCTCTCCATTTTCGATTCCCAGCATAAATATTTGTCTATTCTTGCACTTGTGACCATATTTGTAAACTTCATCACAGTTATAACATAAGCCTTTCTCCCTCCTAGCTTCCATTTCAGCCTGTGTCAACTGTTTAATGGGAATGGTGGGTTTTGTGGTTGTTGATGTCTCTTTAACTTGGTTAATGGAAGGTGAGAAAAACTGAGAATATTTGGTATTGTTGGGGCTCATTTTGGTAGGCTGATGTGGGGTGGTATTTGTAGGGTATGTGGAATAATTTGGGTTGGGTTTGTAGGATGCTGACTTGAGTTTCTTGAGGGAAGCTTCCCAATGTGATTCCTCAATCCTTGCCAAATTGATTGCTTGAGTAAGAGTAGATGGGAACTGTGATTGCACCCTAAACTTTATCTCTTCCTTGAGTCCTTTAATGAATTTTTTTTTTTTGTAAAACCTCTCACTCAACCCCGTATTTTCCACCTTCATCAAAGCTCTCATTTCCTCAAACTTAGCTTGATACTCACTGACTGAACTCAGTTGTTGTAAACTAGCAAACTCTCCCTCCACATTTTGATAAGCTTGAGGTCCAAACCTTATGGCTACCTTGTCAATGAATTCCTCCCAAGCACAACCATCAATCTCCTCACAAAAGTTTTGGTACCAAAACTCAGCCCCTCCTTCGAAATGCATTGTGGCCAGCTCCACCCTATCACCCAATGGCACATCTCTGTATTTAAAATTTTTTTGACACTTACGAATCCAACCTCTATGGTCAATACCCGATAATTTGGGAAATTCCAATTTAAGATGTTTCTTATATGCTTCACTAATTCCCTTATCAGATCTAGCTTCATGTCCATAACCAACACCCTTAATAGCATCAATTGAATCATCAATATGAATGGTTTCAATACCAGTCTTACCTTGTCTGTTCTGCTCAGCCATTGGATTCTCCTTGCCAATGTTTGGAGACGCACCCAAGATGGACCCAGAGCTGCTAATGCCCTTCAAACCTCGTCCTGCTTCATCCACCTTCTCCTTACCATTGTTGGCTCTCATTTCCAGCAATATACGTGTTACTTCTTCAACACCATGACTACTGAGAGCCGTAATATCCCCTTTCAGCTCCATGGTCTTAGTCTCCAAAGCCACTTCAATTCCATTCAATCTCTCCTCCATAGATCGAATGTTAGATTCTACTGCATCCATTCGAACATTCCCCATGATTTTCGTGGAATCGAGAGCTCTGATACTAATTTGTTATGACCAAGCTAATTAAATCAAATCGATTGTTGATTAATTAGGAAGAATTTAGAGAATTTTTGTATAGATTGGATGAGAAAAGAAATAGAGAGAATATAGAATATGTGATGAGAGAGAATTTAGAGAGTTAGAGAGAGAAAGAGTTGGGAAATTTGTTGTGTATTGCTTACTGCCAACAATGGCGTTGTTCAACACATAAAGGAGAGAGAAATCACGTGATTGTTAACGGCCACTTCTCTCTCCTCAAAACGACGTAGCATTAAGTAACAGAAACTAAAACAAACTACGTTGCAAAACGACGCCGTGTAACTAACAGAAAACGTTTATGGCGAAGCTCGCTAATGAACTTGGCGTATACGTTTATTACTCAACGACGTCGCTCTTCCTTATTTCAAATCCAACGGTCAACCCCAAATTGATTTGAGCCCTAATTCCTTACAGTGGTCATGTATAGGAATGTGTTGGGTCTAGTAAGACAGACGTTGACCAACAATGTGTCCAAGAATGTAATTGAAGGCAAGATGACATTGGAGATGTTATAGATGCCGGCGAACATGTATAAGATGCTATCGTTAGCAAACGAGGCTCATATGATAAGGAGATTGCTGAACTTGAGGATGACGGAGGGCATGTCGGCAACGAAACATATAATTGAATTCAAATCTATCGCGACTTGCCAAATAGTTGGGATACAACTCCAATAGTTGTTAATGTATCATCGGGGAAGGCAAAATTGAAGTTTATTGACATTGTGAATGTGATTCTGGGCGAAAAAGTTCATAGGAAAATCAAAGGGCAAAACATTGGGGCGTGCACTAGCGGTTAGGAAAAATAGCAGTGTGGTTGAAAAATCTAAGATGATTAAGTGCCACAACTGTGGGAAGAGGAGGCATATAAGGAGGACTTGTTTAGAGGGGTCGAGGGATGAGAAGAGACTGAATGTCGCATAAGAGATCGCGGATGCATTAATTTTAAGTGAGAGCAGTCTGACTGATTCGTGGGTTTTGGATTCAGGTGCTACGTTTCATTCATTCACTAGTACGGAAGGGATGAAGCGGTATGTCCCCGACGATTTTGGGTTTGTTCATATAGGAGATATTAATCCGGTCAAGATTGTGGAGAAGGTGACGTTCGAGTAAAGGCAACGGATGGGACTGTGTTGCCATTGTTCAACAAGTTAGGTCAGATAATGGCACAGCACAAAGTTCTTGAACAAAGATGTTTCCTCTATACCTTCTTCTACTACATCACCTGCTCCTATCATTCATTCATTCATTCTACTTCAGTTGTGCCTCCTCTTCTCAACGTGGCTTCTAGACCTATTAGGACTAGACATTTACCTTCAATTTGTAAATTATACATGTTTACCAGCTCCTCTCATGCACCACAGGTACATGGTTGTTTTACTCCTCCTTCCTTCTTCTCTCATTGATTACTCGGCTTTGATATTTTTCTTATCTATGTAACATTTCTACTCTCACTGAACCACATACATACAAACAAGCCATCAAAGATCCCAACAGCCATGACTGATGAGATCAAAGCTTTAGAATATAACAATACTTGGACCTTGCAACCTCTTCCTTCTCATAAACAAGCAATAGGTATTAGAATTAGGGGTTGTAAAATAAAATAAAATAAAAGCAACACTTATTATATCTGATAACCTTGAATTGATAAGGGAATTCTAGACCCCATCCCATCCCATCCACTTTTATTTATTTGCGACTTTCTTACTAAAGTGATAACATCATCTAAAGTGGATATGATAATATATTTTAGTAAAAGCCTAACAATTATGGCCCTTTTCCACACTTATTATTTTACTTATTAATCAAATGCAACTTTGTAATCCAAAGATCACCCATAAGGAATGTCTAGCCAGATTTGTTTCGCAAAGGACACTGCTTATGGAGTACTAAATTTGGTCAAACTGCTAACTATCTAAGGCTGGCTAACCTTTTCTCAACTCTTCTGTTGACTTTTCCGTTATATATTTGTTCAAATGACTGTCCATTAATTTCCATATATGATCGTGGAAAAAGTGAGAGCATTGGCTTTACGCGTCTATCTCGTCCGTTTATTCCAATCTCGGGAGTCTAAATTACATTAAGGGTTATTTTAGACATTTTTCTCGGCTCATCCAACTACTTCAGATTACGCAGGATCTCGGCTTGCCCTATTGCTACTACTGTGTAGTGACTGCAGGGACCCCAAATCCAACCTAAACATCCTAATATAAGCTATGTAAGCTAAAACCAAACAAACCTACATATGTTGCAGTAGACGTGCAAGTAACCAAAAGTTTGTCTACTTTTTTTACTTATCAACTTTAGATTGTAAAGGTACACAAAATAGTTTAAATCGACTCCTCAATGACATAATTCCATGAATTCAAGAATCTTTGAATGTTGCACTACTTTTTTTGTCGTAATTTTCTCAATAATTAGCTGAACGGTATAAACCGAGGTAGAACGTGGGTTATGGCCGACCAAGTCCCAATAGATTGGGCCCAAAATATAATTCATACAAGTCTCAAATACGACAAATGAATGGGCTTTCCCTAACATTGCTAGTCATGCTTTCTCGTCATTCTCATTATTTTGGTAACACATCTTTTGACTCTAAACTCTTGTCAATTGATTTCTTTTTCTAAACACAAACACTTACTCTTACGCCGGAGGGCCTTCGCCAGTGAAGTCCCGACTTAGTTTACGTGTTTGTTCTTTTTTTTTCAAGCTATTTGATCATACAGGATACAACCTGTCGCTGAATTTGGGCTGATCCAAATGAAAATGGGGAAGAAGGGACAGAGCACCATCTAGCCCCTCTAAGGGACCAGGCATAACCCCGACCTGAATATAATACCTATGGTCGGTCTCCAAACTTGACCAACAAGAGTTCCTACCTCGTCAAATTACCTTAGCCTCTCCATCAGTTGTCCACTCCACTCAAGCCTCCATACCCGCTCGGGCACACGGGGGTACTACGAGGGAGAAGCAAACTCTCAGCCTTGTCAGCTATCCACTCTAATAATGACATGGTTATTCCACCCAGACAACTCGCTCGACATGGAATACATGAATTTGGATTGATTTGGATCACTCCTTATCACCACAAGCCTTGTATCCTCCTTATAGCCGACGGTGAAGAAGACGGTGAAGAAGTGGTGGAAGGCAGACTGAAAAGGTTTAAAACCTAAGTTACGGCAAAGAACTATAAAGCCGGTGAGAAACCTTACAGTGTTGGCATCTAGCATAGCCGGGACGGTTTGCATATCCTTAAGGAATTCACATATGAAGGGGTCCAAGCGAAGATGGAGGCCCAATTGCAACTGTTTATAAAAGAAATGAACGTAGTTCAGACTATTGTAAAAGTCAGTCACAGCTTTCTCGGTCTTGAGTGGGACACCGGGGAGGTAACTAAGTTGGTACTCGTCCCTTGATACCCCATACCTATAATGGAATTCCTCTATCAATATGGTTCCCCTGTTGTTATGAGTTTGGGCCTAGGTGTATAAGTCCTACCTTGGCCTGATCTACCCCAGCCTCTACCTTGGCCTCCAGATTGGGCTCCCTCAGCAAAAGCGTCTACGATTCTCCCTGAAGTCGAGGGACCAGTAGGACGAGCGGCATCACTTACTCTTCCCGTCATAACTGCACAAATAAAGATCAGATGTCAGAATTTGGCTAAGGCATAGGGAAGAACGAGGACGAGGAAGGGTACCCCTCCCCATCCTATTAACTTAAAACGAGGAGGGATTCTTACCTAACAAAGGACGCTCCAAGTGATTGAACTTCAAGTAATACAAATTGATGTGGTTGATTATCTCAAACAAACCGTGGAATAGAACATTGGGGGAATCTACATCTACACGGTCAATCCTAAACCGACTTGGGTAGTGCACGTCGATTTTAGAAGATTGGTACCTCGTCAGAATTTCTCCTATCTCTCCCAGACTTAGCATCAACCATGGCCCGTCAATCCTTTGTTAGATCCTAAGGTTTTGGGTATGGTAGCAGTACAGGGTGTTTGGGTTACTTCTCCACGTCCTCGCCATCTCCAAGTACGAGGAAGGCACAAGAAATTGATTCAAAGGAAACTCAAGAAAAGCTTCAAATAAATAGCAACAACAATGGCGACCCTCAAGAACAACACCACCAAAACCAGAAACTCAAAGTGAAAATGCAGAATTTAGAAGGAAAGGAAGAAATTATACCTTAATCCAAAAGATTGATGAAGAAAACACAAGCAAATCAAGCACAATGAACAGATCTAACCAAGAAATCAAGAGCAAAATGGCGTTTTTCGAAGCTTCTAGTTCTCTCTCAATTGAAAAGGGTGATAAAAGAGTAGAACTAAGGTGGGTTTTGCTTTATATACCCGGATCTAAATGGGTATGGGTCGAATAACCGGGTAAAAGCGCCGTCTCTTCCTTGCAATAAATGTTCTAGAGGGTTCCCTTCACGAATGTCAGACCTCGTGGACAACGCCCATAATTGTCTATTTAACCGGCGGTTAATGAAACGCCAATTGGTTCGTACAAAACCCATTCATATCCATTTAAGCCGAGGTAGATCACCACTTCCTCCTCGGCATAGCCGAGCTAAAAAGTCGGGGCACTGAAAGATATAAACTGAGGTACGAACTTGGGTCATGGTCGGGCAAGACCTAATGGATTGAGCCCAAAATATAATCCATACTAGTCTCAAATACGACAAAGAGAGTGGGATTTCCCTACCTTTGCTCGTCATGCTTCCTCGTCATTCCCAATATGTCGACCTAGACATAGAATAGCGAATAATGACTAATGCACAACACTTATACATGCCGACGAGGCACAACTCTCATATGCCGAGTAGCTCTCCTACAAGGCACCCAGCAAGGCCGAATTAGGCCTCCTTTGAAGATGAGGAGCCCCTCCTCGGTTATCAACAAAGCAGGAAAATGGGCCTCCCTATCCCTGTTTACTCTCTTCCTCGGCATCAAGTAAGGCCGACCTAGCATCACTTGCCGAGGAGCTCTCCTCCAATGCGCTCGTGCATAATATATTATCTAATCCTACACAAATAAGGACTGTGAACAGTTATAATCCCACTAGGATCATAACCACCTCTCACACGCTTTCTTATTCAACATGGACTATACAATGCTATTCCTATAAATACAAGCCATAATTCTCATTATTTTGGTAACACATCTTTTGACTCTAAACTTTTGTCAATTGATTTCTCTCTCTAAACACAAATACTTACTCTTACACCGGAGGGCTTTCACCGGTGAAGTCCCGACTTAGTTTACGTGTTTGTTTTTCTTTTTCAGGTTATTCAATAATCCAGGATACAACTTGCCGCTAGATTTATGCTTATCCGAATGTTTTTGACATCATTAGCTTTTTAAGATTCAAAGATGTCAAAGTAGCAAAGTATAACATGATTTGCTATGATTTATTAACAAATAGACAAGATCCAAAAGAAGGGACCTTTATTCATGAATCTTTGGAAAAAGCTAACCATGAATAAGATAATGAAAATGAGAATAGGAAGGAAAGCTAAAGCTTTTTCTAGATTTTTTTTTTTTTTAGAGAAAAGCATGTCAATTTTATACAGATACTTATGTTCAATCTTTCCCCCCTTTCCTAATTGAATACTCCCTCCGTCCCGGCCGACTTAGGATTTTTTGAAATGGCACGGGGATTAAGGAAAAGGTAAATGTCGTGAGTGTAATTTAAAAATAGGAGAGAGAATGAGTGGAGGGAATAGTAAATTATAATGGTGTTGTGAGTATTAAAATAATGTAGGAGAGAGAATGAGTGGAGAGAATAGTGATTTAAGGTTTCCATTTTGGGCCATCCTAAGTCGGGTGGGACGCCCAAAATGGCAAAAAGTCCTAAGTCGGCGGGGACGGAGGGAGTATACCGAAACTGGTTCGAATGCGTGTTAAAAAAAAAAACGAAAAAAAAAAACTTTCTTCAACTACAATCTATGATACCCATGGTTCAAGACCAAACAAAGCATGTGACACTATTTAAGGTTCATGCAATGTTGGTATATGTCAGTAAATGAAAATAATTCAGCAGAGATGAAGGAGAAAAAAATGGACTTAAAGGGGGAATCCGCTCTAAAAGAAGGAACTGCTTTTATGCGATGTTGATATCAGGAAATGTCAGTGTTTTCCCTTGTGGAACTTGTTAATGTACGTCCGTCTCTAATCTACTAGAATGTTTTTATGTTTATGTTAGACTTTTTTTTCCATTGAACTTGAAATGGCAATCTACTCACCTTCACTAACTTCTTTCATGGACCATGCATAAGTTACACATAAAAAGTGAAAAAACACACGCATCATACATATAATGTGCCCTGTCTATCCTTATAAGTATCCCCTCTCCCTATAATAAAAATCAAGATTTTGGGTAGTAGATTGTGAGAAAGAAAATGAATTCTCACACTGGGGAGACAATGGAGATGGAGAGCCAGAGGCAGAGCCAAGAAGCGATCAAAGGCACCACTTTCCTTAGAACTTGCTTCAATGGAATCAACACGTTATCAGGTTCGAAATTTGATCATTTCTGATGCTACTAAGCAAGTTTTTCAAGATTTTTACTAACTTTTGTTATGTGATTTTAGGTGTTGGAATACTATCAGTCCCTTATGCGCTTTCTAAAGGAGGGTGGTTGAGCTTAATAGTCCTTTTCTTGGTTGCGATTCTCTGTTTCTACACGGGCTTGCTTCTACGTAGATGTATGGATTCTAATCCACTCATCAAAACATACCCCGACATAGGGGAATTCGCCTTTGGGAGGACAGGAAGAGCAATGATTTCATCTTTCATGTATCTCGAGCTCTTCTTGGTGGCAGTTGAGTTTCTAATATTGGAAGGGGACAACTTGCACAAATTGTTTCCAAAAGAGGGTTTAACCATTGGTTTCCTAGATGTTGGAGGCAAGCAAGCCTTTGTTATGCTTACTGCACTTGTCGTGTTGCCTACTACGTGGCTGAAGAGTTTGGGCTTGTTGGCTTATCTTTCTGCAGGTGGGGTTTTGGCATCTGTCGTTTTAGTGTTCTCTGTGTTTTCAGCTGGTGCCTTTGATGGAGTTGGGTTTCATGAAGGGGGAGATATTTGGAATTGGAATGGGATTCCTACGGCTATAAGCTTGTATACATTTTGTTATTGTGGGCATGCAGTTTTCCCAACTCTTTGCAATTCCATGAAGGATAGAAGCCAATTCCCCAAGGTAAGAACACTTCCCCCAAGATTACATCTTTCTGATTCCTATGGATATGGAGTCCGAAAACGCGTTGGAAGTGTATTTTTTTCTTGATTATCATGCACTATTTATTGCAGGTTTTGCTTGTGTGCTTTGTTCTAAGCACAATCAGCTATGGATCAATGGCAGTTCTCGGGTACTCAATGTATGGCGAAAATCTGCTATCTCAAGTGACTTTAAATCTTCCTACTCGAAACATAAGTTCAAAAATAGCGATTTACACAACTTTGATAAATCCTATAACCAAGTATGCGTTAGTTGTTGCTCCAATTTCAACAGCTATTGAAGACACTTTTCCTTTTCAAAATAGTAGGCCAATAAGTTACCTTATCAGAACAGTTTTGGTTATCAGCACTGTTTTTGTGGCACTAACTGTTCCATTTTTCGGGTACGTAATGGCATTCATTGGCGCGTTTTTGAGCAGTAGTGTTTCGTTGTTGTTTCCGTGCCTATGTTACTTGAAGATCAACAAAGCTTCTCGAAGATTCGGGTTAGAGTTGATAGCTATTGGGATGATTTTGGTGTTTGGGGTTATTGTTGCAGTTGTAGGTACTTATACTTCTTTAAGAGACATTGCTCAACAGGTTCAACCAAAATGAACAGGTCCAAACCAAGGTCACTGTTGTACAAAACTATAGGCTTTCTTCATTAAATGGAAAGAGCTGAAGAATATAAAATACGAGTATAAATTTTGGGTATCAATAGAATCCTACACTTGTGTCATCGTACTTTATTTCCGTCAAATTTACCACTGTACTAAGATTCTCGGCTTCATTTTCTTTCTTCACTCTAAAGGACTGTACTAAGATTCTCGGCTTCATTTTCTTTCTTCACTCTAAAGGACGTTAGAGTTGGCCTATATTCGGCTTTTCGAACTTCATAGTTTGAACATACAGTATAGAATAGCCATCTCAAATGTACTCTGTTTGCCAGGTTTTGCCTTGCTCCTTTAAGCCAGGGCTCTAATAATTTAGGTTAGTTTTAACTGTTAATGACAATTTAAAATTTGTTATTAATACACCATTATAAATAATAAATAGGGCAAATGACAATTTAGAGTCTGATATTATGTTATAGAGAGGGTCTTCCAAGCGGGACCTGAAATTATTTTGTGGCCACCTCAGGGCTCGAAGTGCGATATTTTGGCCAGTTAAGGGTTTTATTGAAGATTTTCGTTAAAAAGTCAGTTATATTCCCTGTGCTTGGCATGTGATGGACGGCTTGGATGAGTTTGTAATTGATATTAGATATGAGGGGGTTTAATGCAATTTCTGAAACATAAAGGGGGTTAATTAAAACCTGGAAGGGAACTTAATTGACCAAAACTTGTACAAAACGGGCATCAGACCTCATTTGAGCTGCCACACCATGCGCCGCTGCAAGTCGCTCGAAGATCTGTTGAATTACAGTGCCGGTCACTCGTCGACCACCGCCAGCGTCACTATCCCCGCCTACAACTTCAGCTATTCGCCGGCCTAAATTAACCACCGATGATGGTGGTGATGTAGCAGCAAGGTGATGGTGCGGGGAGGGTTTGACGGACGGGAGAGGTCCCCGGGTTTGAAGGGAGGGAGAGGGCCAGGTGGTGGGTTTGGCTAGGATGGTTTTTATTATTTTTCTTTTTCCTTTCTTTTTCTCTATTTTTTGGCTTGATAATACTCTAAAAATATGTGTGATTTTTTTTTTAAAATTTGCTTTTGGTTAACAGTAAATTAAAATTTTGGTTTGGACATTCATTTATTAATAAGTTAATAATATTTTTATTCATTTTTAAATTTAAATATATAAAAATATTGATAAAAATATGCATTAAAATATATTGCTTCAAACTAATGAGATATTTAATTTTATTTTATTAATGCTTTCAAAATAATATAGTGATGCTTCCAAAAAAATTGTTTTAATATTAAATTTCCTTTAAAAAATAGATTATAATTATTTTATCTTGTTTTAAAGTTTGATTATTTAATATTTCAAAAATAAATTTAATCTTCTATCCTTTTAGTTTTGAAAATTTCATTAAACTCTTTAAAAGGAAAATCAAGTTCAAACTAACCACTTTGTTAATCACATGCTCGGCACATGGGGGTTTAACAAGATTCGTAACGAACATTGTTAAAAAAAACCTTCCTGGCAAAAAATTTGCATTTCGAGCCCTAGTTTAGCCACAAAATAATTTTGATTCGCCTTGCAAGTCCCCCCCCCCATAATATTAGACCCTAAATTGTAATTTACCTATATAAATAATATCAATAACAAGTTTTAGATTTTCATTAAAATAATTAAAATTAACTTAAATTATTATTAAAAGTTGATTCAAATTAACAACTAAAAAAATGAGACTAACTTTTCTTTTCGGGAAAGTATTTTGAAATCCAAGCAATAGATTTTAATCCTCATTTAACATGTTATTTGCCATTTAGTTGGGTTTAATTCCACTCACCCCCCCCCCCCCCCCCGAGGTTTTGCTAAATTCCAGTGTCCAGCTAAAGTTTATTATTATCTTAGGGCCCGTTTGATTCGTGGTAAAGTGGGAGAATGAAATGCTCAATTACATTCTCCCAATTTCTTTGGCCTGTTTGGTTTATGTTTTCCTAAAATTTTCATTCCCCCAGAATGATCAATTCTCTCCAACGTTGGAATTTGTCATTCCTTCCATACATGGGAGGAATGGTCAATTCCTTCAAGAATGGAAAAAAAAAATTTTTTTTTGATCAAAATACCGCCAAACCCAAATCACCCCTACCCCTTGCCTACCCACCCCCACCCCGCCCCTGCCCTACCCCACCCACCCACCCCCACGAAAAAAAAAAAAATTACTCATTTTGCATACCCCCTACCTACCCCACCCAGCCCTACCCTACCCACCCACTCCCCCACCCGCACGAAAAAATTTTTTTTTACTCATTTTGTATACCCCCTACCTACCCCACCCAGCCCTGCCCTACCCCACCCCACCCCCACGAAATTTTTTTTTTTACTCATTTTGCATACCCCCTACCTACCCCACCCCCCCCCCCCCAAAAAAAATATTTTTTAAAAAGAAGAGTAAATTGGACATTTTATATGCTTTCATTCCATTCCTATCATTTGTATTTTCAAACCAAACATGATTTGCCATGGAATTGAATGACAATTTCATTCCATTCCGTGCCAACCAAACGGAGGGGTTTGACCAGTTTTTTTCCATTCCAATTTCTTCAGGAATTCAATTCCATTGACCATTCCATTCCTTCACTTTTTTTCCATCGAACCAAACGGCCCCTTAGTATTAATATGCTGGTTTCCGAGGGTACATTGGAATATAATTTTTTTTTTTTTTTTTTTTGTAACTGGACAACTCACCATATAACCATATAAGACTGCAATATACTTTTTCCGTTCCGTGTAAGATTTCACTTTTGACATTTTGGACGTTTATACTCGCAACAACAATCAATTTACTATTTCCTACCTATTTTTTTCTCACATACTTCACTTTTCATAATCACAACACTCACATCAGTCACCACTTACATATTTTCTTAATTTTCGTGCAAAACTGATTTGTAAAATCTTATATTATATAGGACTGAGGGAGTATATATATAGTGCTTACTTTCAGAGAAATGGCTTTCCGTGAAAACTTTATTATGTGAAACATCTACCGATGCCTAAAAAATTAATGACATTATCTTTCTTGACGGAAAATTTATAAGAGCTAACGCTCGTTATACATTTAACGAATCAAATAACAGAATCTGACCAAATTATAACGACTTGGTTAGACAAGTCTTTCATCCCGCCATCACAATCCGAGATCGATCCCCAAATCCTCGATAAGAGATCCCCACAGTTGGTAGCATTCTGCACAATCTCATCTCAAGTATGTCACACCTAAATTTATTCCAACCCTAAATTTGAGATTCATACCTCAAGTGTGTTCCAACCCTAAGCTCTATGCATGCAAATATCTTCTTAGACTCAAAACGCATAAATAATAAAACGAGTTTAAAACTCGAACCATCGAGTAACGAATCGAACACGGTTGCTTAAATAATAAAACGAGTTTAAAATATGCTTGATACCTATTTTATAGGCTCCAAGAACATGAAATACAAACTTATGTTTTTTAACGAATAAAAGTTAATTTTTGGAATTCAAATTTTGATCCTATTTTATACTCCCTCCGTCCCACCCATCTTAAGAAAATATTGACTTTTTTTGTCAACTTTGAGTTGCTTTGACCAAGATTTTATAAAAAAATTATGATGCTAATAAAGATTTAAAAATTAAAAAAATGATTCACTATTAAAATACTTTCAATAAAAAAATTCAAATTTTTGTTAAGATTATCAAATTTTTTATAAAGTTTTAGTCAAAGTTATCAAAAGTTGACAAAAAAGTCAATATTTTCTTAAGATGAATGGGACGGAGGGAGTATTTTATAAGACTCCTACAACATAAAAAGCAACTAGCTAGTGTTGGAAAATAGTGTGTTTTTGAAGGAAATTATGAATTATTTTTAAAGGGTAATTTTGTCAAATTACTTAAATGATTATGAGTTTGTGTTCTACTCCCATAAGAACCAGAAATTAAGTATTTATTTGTCCAAAATGGTTGTTGGATGAATGAGATATGAATGCTCATAGTATGTGGGTTGGAAAGGGAGTTATCCACATTGAAAAGGAAATGAAGTTATCCCACATTGGATGAGATATAAATGCTCAAAGTAAAAGGAAAGTGGAGTTATCCCACATTGGAAAGGAAATGAACTTGGTGCTAGTATAAAAACTTGGGCACTAGAATAGTGTTCAAGATTATGTAGCATAAAGACTCTCTCTCGCGCGGGAGGTGCAAATCAAGTTTCCAATTTGGGTTGCGAGGTGCGTACTCGTGCATGTGCGCGTCCTGCAGATACGAATGTAGCATCGAAATTGCCGACGCAAACAAGCCCACCTTTTGCTATTATTTTGATTAAATAAAGCCCCGAGCATTGACTGATATGCTCGGTCGAGTGACTCGCCCGAGCAAAGCCTGGACAGAGTGGATAGTTTCTGGACAAGTATGCTCGGCCGAGGCATATGCCTTGCTCGGCCGAGCAGTTTCTGAGCAATAATGTCTGCATTGATCTCAAATGTGTAACAGCCAAGGATTAAAACTGAAATCGAAGGATTAATGGGTGTTAATTTTCGAATTAATATCTGAAATTAATAGTGTTAATTTCGGATTAATGGTTATATTTTCAGTTTTGATTCCTAAAGGCTATAAAATGGAATTCACAACATGTTGTAAGAAGAACAACACAACAGGGACGAAAAACACTTACAACTTCAATCCTCCTCCATTTTCTCTTGCTATATATTGTTATTCTATTCTCTTGGCCTCCTTGTATACATATTTATCAAGAGGTGATTTTGTCCAAGCACGTTTCATCTCGCCAGGATACTTAGGTGCAAAGTGTCTCCGATTCGCACGTTCTATCCTGAGAGACAAGCGTTCCGCATAACTCAAGCACACTCAGTGAGGGGACGAATATGTCTTAAGAAGATAGTGATTATTATTGGGCTCGTGCAACAACAACGACTATCATTCTTTTGTATTTTCAGTTTATTATTTTCTGTATTTTATTATTTCTGTAATTGTTCCTTCTGCAATATTGCGCAACAGCTAGAACTCTTCTAAAAATAAGCTTAACCTTTATAGCAACCTAATAAATCTCTAAAACATCAATAGAATCTCTAAGTCTTGTAAAAACATACAATATTTCTTACCTACTAATAAATTCGGAAATCTATAAATATATTAAAGCAAAGTCGTTTCTAAATTAAGCAAGTTGAAGCTCAAAAATGTCACTATCAAGGGGCTAAAAATGAAAATTGATTCAACACATGGTTTTAGCCAATGGTTTTGAAATATGAGTGGAAAGAAAGTGGAAAAATGATCTATACTACTCACACTCTTTGAAAACTTTTGAAAATGTGCAATTTTTTTTTCTTTTTCGTTAATTAATCAACACTAGGTGTCTAGACTATGTTATAATATTTGAATGTTTTCTAATTATTTCTTTAAAAAATAATTGTTTAATGAGCTTTAAAATTTATTGTTTTTAATTCAGAAAAATTGAAAAAAAAAATACCTCAATTTTAGTCTAATAAACTCATTAAATAGTTATAATCTAAATATATATTCTTAAATTTTAGACTAAATTTATTATTTTTTAATTATTAATTAATAACAGTTTTTTTTTTGTATTAACGATAATTTTTAAATTTAGATGTGGATATTTAATTTGTTTTTTTCATTTTTAGTCTAAAATTTAAGAACATATATTTAGATTATAACTACTTTTCTTATGTTTTTGAGATAGTTGATCATTAGTTAGACATTTTTTTAATTTTACTATTGTCAAAAAAAGAAGGAGATTTTATTTAAAATAAAAATAAAAAATTGAAGAATGTGGAGATAATATAGGTGATTATAGGGAGGGCCGGGGGGGGGGGGGTAAGGAAAGTTTTGGAGGCAAAAATTGGGTACTTTTTATTTAAAAAATAAATTCATTATATTATATAGTAATTACTATTAATGCATATTTGTAGGCTTATAGATCCGAATTATTAGGCTTAATAGTTGAAATCTCATTTTGCTTTAAAAAAATACCGCTACTACTATAAATAATAATCTTTTTTTTTTCAAAAAAAAAGTATATAGATTTTTTCTTTCAAAAAATAAATATGAATGATTGAAAAAAAAATGTTCATGATTTCAAATTTAAGCAAATTAGATGATTGAGATTTGTTCATTTATTTATTTGTTTGACGCAAGAAGATAATTTAATTGAGAAAAAAAGGTAAGGAGATAACTGCTCTTTTCAATAAAAGTCATACAATTAAAATGGTGATAAGTGCATGCCTTAACTGTTTTCTAATATTATATTTCAAGAAATAAAAAACTATTTTCTAATATTATCAAAAGATTTTCCTTCACATTTTTGTTTCAGAAAGTATTTCGAAATGTTTAAGTAGTATTCACATTTTGTTCTTTCGATTTACTATTTCAATACATGCATAGCTATATATAATCGTCGTGCACCGCACGAGTTTGCCGCTAATAACAAATAAAAATAAAGAATAATGGGAAACAAGGGTCATTGTCCCATAAGTTCCTTTTTTAAAAAAAAATCTATGCTTAATAAGTTCCTTTTAAATTAGTGTATCAATTTTTTGTCATTTTGGACGAAAATACCCCCCCCCCAAAAAATGTTGTATTATATTTTCAAAAAAAAAAAAATCAGAATGTTGTATTATATTTCCAGAATGTTGTATTATATTCAGAATGTTGTACTCCCTCAGTCCCAAAATGTTTATCCCATTTGACTTTTTTATTGAATTTTGACCACAAATATATGACAATTTAATTATGTTCATGAAATTTTAAAAATTCCTATTGATTCACCATTAATAATATTATCAACAACAACTTTTAGAATTTCATGAACATGATTAATCTCTCGTAAATTTGTGGTCAAAGTTCAACAAAAAAAATCAAATGGGACAAACATTTTGGGACGGAGGGAGTATTATATTTTCAGAATGTTGTATTATATTTTCAAAAAAAAAAATTAAATTTTTTTTTTAAAACCAGAATGTTGTATTATATTTTCAGAATGTTGTATTATATTCAGAATGTTGTATTATATTTTCAGAGTGTTGTATTATATTTTCAAAAAAAAAAAAATCAGAATGTTGTATTATATTTTCAGAATGTTGTATTATACTCCCTCCGTCCCACTATACTTGACACTTCTTTCCATTTTGGGTCGTCCCACTATACTTGACACCTTCCAAAAATAACCAAGTTTTTATATTTTTATATTCACTCTACCCCACCACTCATTCTCTCTCTTCATTTTCTACCACATATTTATTCAACCAACACTACTATTTACCCCCCTCATTCTCTCTCTTCATTTTCCACCACACAATTTTTTTATTTTATTCTTTTTCCTTGGTTTTTGAACCCACCCCTTGGGTGTCAACTATAGTGGGACGGAGGGAGTATTTTCAGAATGTTGTGAGGGCAAAATTGGAAGTTCAATTGTAAAAAGAACTTTCCGATCATTTTAATATAATAAGGAACTTAGTGGAAAATAATTTGTTAGAAAAAGGAGCGGCAAATTCCCGGGAAAACAACGGAGATGGAGAGGCAAAGCCGGCAAGCAAGCGATCAAAGGCACCACTATCAACGCGATGATTCCGATGGGATTGGAAAATGGATTCTGAATACGCTGTGGTCTTGATTATCAATAGGTGATTTCTCTCAGGTTCTACTTATTTGTGTTGTTCGGATCACAATCAGCATAGATCAATGGCAGTTCTCGGGTAATTATAAGGTATGCCGAAATTTTGTTATTTCAGGTGACTTTAAATCTTCCTACTTGAAGCATAAGTTAAAAACAACAATTTACACAACTTTAATCAATCCTATAACAAGGGTAGGCGATTATTGTTGCTCCAAATTCAACAACTATTGAAGACACTTTCCCTTTTCAGAATAGTAGGCTTTATTTAAACAGTTTTGGCTATCAACATTGTGTTTTTGGTACTATCTGTTCCATTTTTTTTGGGTAGGTATGGGCTTCGTTGGCGTATTATTTAGCATTACAATGTCGTCGTTGTTTCCATTATTCAAGTAATAAAGGAAACAACAACGACAAAGTAATGCTAAAAAAAGCGACAATGAATCATTACTTACCCGAAAAATGGAACATTTAGTGCCACAAATACAGTGCTCATAACCATGATAACCAATACTGTTCTAATAAGTAACTTGGCCTACTGTTCTCAAAAGTATAAGTTTCTTCAATAGATGTTGAAATTGAAGCAACAATTATTGCGTACTTGGTTATGGGATTGATCAAAGTTGTATACATTGATATTTTTGAGCTTATGTTTTGCATAGGAAGATTCAAAGTCACTTCAGACAATAGATTTTCGCCATACATTAGGTACTCGAGAATTGCCATTGATCCATAGTTGATTCAATCAACTACGGATCAACTTGATTGTGCTCAGAACAAAGCAAATAAGTAGAACTTGCAATTACTCAAGCGTTGGTAATCGGTAAAATAACAAAAAGAAAAAACACTCGAACGGTTTTCAGACTCCATTTTCCACATTCTATAGGAATCAAAACCCTAGCGGTTGTTAAAAACCAACGTACTATTACTAGTTTCCATGTTCATGGATTGGAAAAACGAAAGAATATAAATTTGGGGTATCAATAAAATCTTACACTTTTATCAACATACTTTATTTATGCCAATTTTGCCACCGTACTAAGATTATTGGCTTCATTTTCTCCTTTCAATAACGAACGTTAAAAATTTAACAAAAGAGTTGTGCAGATATGTAGACACGTGCGCACACACACGCTTGTATAGTGATGAAGTTGTGCAGATCTCAGAGCTTATAAGTAGAATGCAAAAGAGCTGGCCCATAATCGCCTGCCCAACGACTGATGGCGATACATTTTGGAGTTTCGAATGGTCAAAGCATGGAACTTGCTCAGAGGCAATACTTGGCCCAGCAGGATTACTCTGAGGGTAACACCAAAAGACCATTGTCTTCAAGAACTCTAGAAGGAATCTCCATCAATGTGTTACAGACATATTACTGATAAAAAATCAACAGCGTCAGAAGTCAACGCACAACTTCGCAGATACTAAGTGCGTAATAATTAATAATTACTGTACTAATTATTTACATACAAGAAGGAATGGTTTCTTCCTAGCAACCATACGAACAATATACATGGATTTTCATTCCTTTCACAACAGCTAATTGTTGCATTGCAAGTGTACTCTTTTTAGGTGCTTAAAAAAATGGGCCACAGTTTATGGTTGGAGGTGCGACGGTGAATGAGGAACATTCTTGATGTCGTTTTTGCTCCAATGTACCATGCCACCAAAATCTTCTAAGCGAAAGAAAGAAAAAAAAAAAGAAAAGAAGAAGATCATAAGAAAGAAAATATAAGCACCCTTTTACCCTCCATTTACATAAAAGATAGTTCAAGAAGTTCGGGTTCAGGCAATATACTTTACCA
This sequence comes from Adenophora triphylla var. japonica, assembly GCA_022495995.1. Classification (NCBI taxonomy): domain Eukaryota; kingdom Viridiplantae; phylum Streptophyta; class Magnoliopsida; order Asterales; family Campanulaceae; genus Adenophora; species Adenophora triphylla. Next base: position 443,444 of record JAFEMH010000627.1, on the reverse strand, counting down.
TTCACTGTCTGACAGATTAGCGCTGAGAAGGCAATTAGCTATTAACTCTGACAGAATTTGTCATGGATGTCCGGTACTATTACCATGCATCTGATTGGATCTCAAACTAGGCTCATCCTGGAATTGGGTTTAACACAATCAGTAGTAGTACGAACCAAGGTAATAGAATAAAAGCCAATATTCACTGACCTGCAAACTATAACTAAAACTCTGTGGCCCCAAATGCCCCTGCATGAATGTAAAGGGTGATGACAAATTCTTCAAATGGTATACTAATACCTCTGTCCCAAATGAATGACCAAAAAAATTTCAAAATTTCTCTTGATCAAGAGCAAATTTGAAACTTTTTTAATCATTTATTTTAGGACGGAGGGAGTAATTGATTAAAACATAATAAAGTAGTGAAATCACTATACCAATCCGTGCATGCTTTGTGAAGCCCCAAAAAAACTATCATGGGTTGGTGCTATTGAATTTAATTGCCCCTTCAAAAAAAAAATAAAAAATGAACAATGTACAAAGCCTCTGAGCATTCACATAAGAACAATGCTATAAGTGCAGTAAAACAACTTGTAATGCACCAGTGGGACATTTGTATAGCACTTCAACATTTCTGTATTTTCCGTATATTACGTATATATGGCATTTTCCTTCACATATTACTCCCGAAGTATTTTATGGTCAACAAAATATGTCTACATACCAGTCCCTGGATGCTCTGGGGATTAACATAGTAACCATCATTAGGTGGCTCCATCAAGTTCAACTGCAACTACAACAGAAATAAACGAAGATTCACAATCAATTAAAAACTGTTTTCATGAATGATAACCGTAATATATTAGCTACCATATTATTAACTTAAACATTAAAAGCTAGTATATGACCATCATACCAGTCCCTGCACATTTTGCTGAGTCCCATAAAAGCCATTAACACCGAGGGCCATTCCATCGGAGCTTAAATTTTCCTATCAGCAAGAAGTCCACAATATAAGAACTCATCAAAATAGTGAGCCTATATAATAATTGTTTTAATATATTTTTTCTACTTGCACAACAAACATTCCACACTTGAAGTAATAGCAGATGCACAAAGGCAGGATGACCCATAGTGCTCAGAGAGGCCAAGCTTAAGTCAATCACAATGCATTATAGTAAAAGACCATGACATTAGTTTTAAGATTAAAATAGTTTCCTAATGTGCTTTTTAAAATTCCTAAAATATAACATTAAGTTTTAAAAACAAGACTCTTCAAGTAATTTCCCATTATACAAAGTAGGACTTTGAGTTGCAAGAACAGAGTATAAATGCAAATGTCCAAGAGTATAAATGCAAATGTCCATTTACTTAAATCAGTTTACAGAAACAATAATTCTCATGGACGATAATATAACAAACCATTTGGTGCAAGCTGCCTCGAGCCTCATGAACTTCAGCTTCTGCGTCTGATTGCACCTGAAATACACACAATTTTTTCCAGTATGATTTGTGAAACATAGTACGCTTTTACAAAAATAAATTGCTTTAACCTAAGAGGTTTTGGCAAGGCAACATCTAATGGTTTTGTAAAGATAGTAGGTAAAATATAAGGACTAATCTCACAGACCTTCTTTTTCTTAGCTGCACTCTTTCTCTTAGTTTTGACAGGGAGGATACCCTGATTTTCGTCTTCTAAGTCACGAATACAAAGAGCATTAGCGCTGGATTCGGCAGCACTTTTGTTGTTGACATTCACGCAAGTCTTCAAAGTTTCCACAAGTGCTCTAAATGCGATATTGTAACTTTTCTCGGACAAAGAACCTTCTTCCCCCAATTCAATGGCATGCTTACACAAATCATTGTAAATTTGTACTCTAGTTTGTATTCTCTCTCTTCCTTCTACTGCTGAATCATTACTCTTTGCATCTTTTGTCCACCTTTTCAAAATATAAAGAGACGGGATGCTTGAAAGACCATAAATTTGGAGAACAATCATCGCATGTCTACATAAAAAACCCTTGTACTCGAAAAGAAGGCATGAGCAAAAGACCTCCGATTTCGCCTCATTCCATGTCACTGTAAAACTTTCTCCCTTCTCGAATTCACTGACACTGTATGTTGTGTATGCTCCCTCCTCCGTTTCCTTTTTAGGATGGCACCCAACTACACCCAAAACCTCGCATTGGAATTTCTTGAATATTGCATGCGTATAAACTGATGACAACTGTTTTTCCCACGGGGAAGGAGATTTGAGTGCAGGCTGCTTGTTACACGTATCAAAGTCTGCAATGGCTTCCTCTTCATACCTGTTTTGGAGGATATTCCCATATTGTCTCACAAACTCTTTCAATGTAATTTTCTTGTGGATATATTTGTCGAAAAACGCGTTTATACTTTCAGACCGCTGACTTGTTGACATTCCTGCCAAAAAGATATCCCGCATATTGAAAGGGACCCACTTAAAATGATCTGCATACAAAGAATGAATCCAATCATTATGTTGCAGTTCAAATCTGGAGACCATCTTCCACCATCTCATTTCAAATTGATCTTCCGTCAATGACTTATGAATGCACTTGCTAAATTTCCTCATAAAGTTTTCCTGCTGTTTGATTACATGACAAAGGGTTTCCGGTATCTTTTCCAATACATGCCAAAGAGAAAAACAATGGCGGGAATTTGGAAGAACTTCTTTAATGGCTGCATCCAAAGCTTTGTCTTGATCAGTAATGATAACTTTGGGAGCTTTCCCACTCATTGCTCGAAGCCACGTTTTCATTAACCAAACAAATGTTGCTTTCGACTCATCTGCAACAAGTGCACTTCCTAGTAACATTGCCTGAGAATGATGATTCACACCCACAAAAAGGACAAGGGGCATTTTCTCATTGGTTTTGACATAACTCGTATCAAAAGAAACAACATCACTGAAACTTGGATAATCATTCCTACTTTTGGCATCGACCCAGAACAAATTTCTCAAACATTGGTTTTCATTCAAATCAATTGCGTAAAAGAAATTAGGATTTTCTTTCTTAATACGCATGAAATAGTCAAGCATAACTTGCCCATCTCCTTCTTCAAGACCCAAACACCTTCCTTTATCAAACTCAAAAGTCAACCCATTCCTCAAATAGTCAACATCAGCATACCCCCCAGACTGTTTCGACATCTGAACATACACTTTTCTTGTTCGTTCACTAACAGCTTGTAGGATATCCATATTACTTTTTTCAGCTAATTTCACGTTTTTATTTATTCGAAAATGGTACGCTAGGGCTGGTGTAAGCTCATGGTTATGTTCTTTAATAAACTCGTGAATATACCATTTCCCGTCCCTCTTTCTTTTAACATGCATACTGGCTTTGCAACCTGTCTTTTTCAGACCTGGACGTCGACTACCCCCACCATCTGATTCTGGAGTGACTCCATATCTGGAACATGCAAATTTTGCATCAATGAATTCTTTCGATTTCTTTGATCGACGGCTGTTCTTTATCGATGTAGTGAATCCCATAGACTTTGCATATTCTTGATAAAAGTCGTAGGCTGTCGCGTGTGTTTCGAATTCAATTCCATCGTGTAGCTCAAAATCTTTTTCCCCTTCGACGGCTTCAATGTCTTTTCCAAAAGAAATATCAACCTGCCCATTGTTGTCATTTCCTCCTCCTCCAATATCAACTTTATTTCCATTCATTTCATCACCTCCGTGCATGCTGTCCCCAATATTCATCACCCTACCAATCAAATATCAACACATCCCCTTTCTATAATAAAAAATACGTACGCAAGCCTAGGTAATATATCGGCAATTCTCTCAACCGAAACATTTGCAACCAAAGAAGAACTTCACATGGCAAATCATACTGCAAAGATGATGAAAAACATGAAGTAACTGCAAAATGCAAGAACAAAACACCTGCTTCCATCAAATGCCAATTTCATGCCAATGTTAAAATACGGAATAAGAACAAGCCTAAACTCATTTTCTTTCCTTGCTTCTAAGAATATACTTCACCCACAACACCAAGTAAACTCAAATTGTTCAAGAAATTAAAAAAAAAATAGTTTCATTTTATCTCGAAATTAAAAAAATATATGAAAATTTGACTTCATAATTTATAACAAAACTCACATCTTCAACTGAAAATAACGATAAGAGTGAAATAATCATTCGATTCTGGTATGAATAATGACTAATTAAATATGAAAAAAAAAGGATTTGAAGAGATGTAACAAAGGGAGCAAACCTTGATTGATTTGTAGGGCTCAAAAGTTGAGTGTTCTTCGCAGAGATGTACAGTATGGAAGAGCTTCTTCGGGTTCGGGTCTGTGAAATTCAAATCAAATTGGTCGTCAATTTTCGATCTTTGCCTTTCAGAGACCTAATTTTCCCTCTTTTGTGTTGTAAATTTGTAATATTGCATCGATTTTGGGGAAGGGGCAAGTTTTCACAGGAGAATTGTTATATAGACCCGTAAAATTGTTGAGCAAACCCGTAACATTAAACTCACCCCCAAAAAATTAAAATAAATCTCTCTCTTTCCCTTTATACCCTTTCCCTTATCCCACCCACCCACCCACACCCACCCAACCCCCCCCACCCACCCCACCCACCCACACCCACCCAACCCCCCCCCCACACACACACACACACATTAAATCCAAATCAGATTTTTAGAGAGAGAAAGAGAGAAAATCAGAAATTTTAGAGAAATTTTAGAAAGAGAAACATTGTAAAAAAGTTAATTTTGGTTCAATTCGTTCGAAAATTACTTCCTATGGTTTAATTCATTCGATTAATTTTTCATGTTGAGAATTTTTGGGTTCAATTTGTTTTAAATTCTGGGTTTGTGGTGGTTCGGCCAGTACTGACCGGAATTGTAGATCTGTTCGGCCAGTAGTGGCCGAACTTATTGAAAAAGTTCAGCCACTACTGACCGAACTTCTTGAAAAAGTTCAGCCACTACTGGCCGAACTTCTTGAAAAAGTTCAGCTAGTACCGGTCGAACTTTTGTAATTAAGGAAAAAAAATTCAAATATTTTGGCCTATTATTTTGGTACATAACATCGTTTTGACATGAGAATAAAGCTAAGGTACTTTGAGCAATCATTTATTTTTAAATGGACAAGAAAATGTAAATCTTTCTTCCACTATAAATAGATGATTCATCTTCATTGTTTTTCAAGTTCCTTTGGAACCTCTCTTAGTGAGAGGACTTTTAAAGGGACTTCCTCTTTCTTATTTATTATTATTATATATATATATATATATATATATATATATATATATATATATATATATATATATATATATATATATATATAAAGAAAGAAAGAAGAGAAGAGAAGAGAAGAGAAGAGAAGAATTAAATAAGGGAATTCAGACCCAAATTAAACTCGCTACACCGTGTAGCGAGTTTAATTAGGTTTGGCCAAACTCGCTACACGGTGTAGCGAGTTTAGGTTAATTAAATGTCTTAATTAATTTCCAAACGGCTAAATTTAATTACCCTAAACTCGCTACACGGTGTAGCGAGTTTTGATCAGATCCAAGTCAAACTCGCTACACGGTGTAGCGATTTTCAAAAAAAATGGACATTCTGGGCAATAGTTTGAACAGTGAGTCATTTTGATAAATAAAAAAGTAAAAAAGAATTATTTGAGAAAAATTCTATATATATATATATATATATATATATATATATATATATATATATATATATATATATATATATATATATATATATATATATATATATATATATATATACTCCTCCGTCCCAAATGAAAGAGCCATTTATTTCCTTTTTGGGCGTCATTTAAAAAGCTTCTTTCCCAAAAAGGAAACCTTAAATCACTATTCTCTCCACTCATTCTCTCTCCTACTTTACTTTTACACTCACAACATTCTCTTTCTTACATCACCTCCCACTCATTCTCTCTCCTATTTAATTTTTCATACTCACAACATTTAAACTTTTTCTCTTTCCTACATCACATTTCTTATTTTGCGTCTTGGACAAATTTTGTGGCTCTTTCGGCAGGGACGGAGGGAGTATATATATATATATATGTGGGTTTGTGATGAATGTGGGTTTTGGTTTCTATTTAATAAGTGAGATGGGGTAATTACTTTTATTACCAATTACCCAAATAAAGTGGATAGTAAATGATTTATTTTGTTTCTTATTTTTTTATTGGTTAAAATTATGAGCGCCGTAAATTACACTGGCATAAAGAGTCGCGTGAATGCATTTTTTTTTAATTTGATAATTTTAGTTTTTTATTTTTCATGGTCTTTGTAGTAAAAATTAAATAATTGTGAAGTATTTATTTTAAATTATAAATGATAATAATAATAATAATATTTTTACTAATCATAAAAACATAATATAAAATAAAATAAAAGAGGTGGGGTATAAGATGATGAGTTGGAATGGTGTTGAATATATATTTAATATTAATAATTATATATGTATATTTTATATTTAAAATCATATATGTATATTTAATATTAATAATTATATATGTATATAAATATAATTACACCTACCTTGAACTTGAAGCTTCATTATATACCAAGGCCAAGACAATTTTTGATTCATTTTCTTTTGATGTGGGAAATTTGCCTTCGCCTTGGGCTTGCATTGGCCGGCATTGGCCTTGGGCTTGCCTTGACTCGACCCTTGGGCTTGCCTTAGCTTGGCCTGGCCTTGGCCTTTATCCCACATGGAAAAAAAATCAAAGTAAGATGAGTTGCCTTGGTTATATAATGAGGATGCAGCTTAGCCAAGCATGCATGATTCGTCCGAGGCATTATCAATGGTCGGCTTGGCCTTGGCCTTGGCCTTTATCCCACATGAAAAAAAACCCAAAGTAAGATGAGTTGCCTTGGTTATATAATGAGCATGAAGCTTAGCCAAGCATGCATGATTCGTCCGAGACATTATCAATGGTCGGCTTGGCCTTGGCTCGGCCCTTGGCCTTGGCTTGGCTCGGACCTTGGCCGACCTTGGCCGGCCTTGGCCTTGGCTTTGGCCTTTATCCCACATGAAAAAAAACCCAAAGGAAGATGAGTTGTCTTGGTTATATAATGAGGATGAACCTTAGCCAAGCATGCATGATTCGTCTGAGGCATTATCAATATGGTCGGGTTGGCCTTAGCCCGAACTTTTTTATTTTTTTAAATAATAGGTCAAATCGAATACTCGAATCAAATAATTCGAATATCAATTTTGAATCGAATCAAATAATGAGGATGTAGTCTTTAAAAAAATATTTCATAATGTATAAACGAATTGAGTTCTTGGTTTATTTTAGTTCAATTTTTGTCTTTTAAATACTCCCTCCGTCCCACAATAATATGTAAATTTTCTATTTTGGGCGTCCCACAATAATATCTAACTTTCCCAAAATGGAAAGGAATCTTTACTATTCCCTCCACTCATTCTCTCTCCTACATTATTTTAATACTCACATCACCATTATAATTTACTATTCTCTCCACTCATTCTCTCTCCTATTTTATTTTCACACTCACAACACTTTCAATATAATATTTCCTCCCTAATCCCCGTGCAAAACTCAAAAGTCCAAAAATCTATGGGACGGAGGGAGTATGTAGTAACGCCCCGTGCATCGCACGGGAGTCAATCTACTCTATCTATATATAATAACAAGGTTGTGGTAATTTTTTTGCCTTCGAAGGGCATTTTGGACATTTCACACGGTGGCAAAGTGGCAAATAACAAGGCCAAAAACCACGTGGCGTCGTGTTATTGGCCAATTTTTTTTTATTCACTTTGGAAAAGAAACCAAAGTAAGATGAGTTGACATGGTTATATAATGAGGATGAAGCTTAGCCAAGCATGCATGATTCGTTCGTGGCATTATCAATGGTCGGCTTGGCCTTGACCGGCCGCGTGTTGCCATGTGTCAAGAAAAAAAATTAATTTAATATAAATTAATTTTGTTTTTTTTTTTACACCAAAATTCATAATTTTATTTTTTTATTAAATAAAGACTTATTTTATTTGATTTGGACAAACAAAAAAAATCTTTTTTTTTAAATATAAATTTGTTAATTATCCTTTGCTAATTTTTCAATTTCTTTTTATTGAAAATTAATTAAGTGTGAAGTAATTTTTTTAATTATAAATGATAATAAAAAAAAATTATTTTTTAAATTTATTATTTTATTTTTTCACCTAAATTCATAATTTTTTTCCTCTTTAAATAGAGACTTCTTTCATTTGATTTGGATAAAGAAAAATAATCCTCTATTTTAAATATAAATTTGTTAATTATCCTTTACTAATTTTTTAATTTCTTTTCAGTGAAAATTAATTAAGTTTGAAGTAAATATTTTTATTATAAATAATAATAATAATAATAATAATAATAATAATAATAATAATAATAATAATAATAATAATTATACTAAAAAAAAGGAATATAATATAAAATAAAAGTGATGGGGTATAGGATGATGAGTTGGAATGGTTTTGAATATGTATAAACAAAATCATTGTGTATTTATAAAGTATACTCCCTCCGTCCCAATGGGCTTAAGAAGATTCTATTTGGCATGGGAATTGAGGAATATTATTATAGTATTAGGAGAGAGAATGAGTGGAAAAAGTGTTGTGAGTGTGAAAAATTAAATAGGAGAGAGAATGAGTGGAGGGAATAGTAAATTATAATGTGTTGTGTGTATTAAAATAATGTAGGAGAGAGAATGAGTGGAGAGAATAGTGATTTAAGATTTCCATTTTGAAAATTCTTAAGACTTATGGGACGCCCAAAATGGAAAGTTTTCTTAAGACTTATGGGACAGAGGGAGTATATGATTATTTAATATATATATATATATATATATATATATATATATATATATATATATATATATATATATATATATTATTTTCTTCTCAAAATTAAATAAGCTAAATTAAAAATAAATTTCATAATTATGTTCATAATGAGTTAATGTAAATAAATATTACATACTCCCTCCGTCCCACGTGAATGTAAACCATTTTTTCGGGCACAATAATTAAGAAATATTATTAAGATAATGAAAATGTGTGGTAGGAAATGAAGAGAGAGAATGAGTGGAGTTAATAGTAGGTTGGTTGAATAAATTGTATGATAAAAAATGAAGAGAGAGAATGAGTGGGTGGGGTAGGGTGAATATAAAATAATAAATTTGTTTTCATTTTGGACAGTTTGCATTCACGTGGGACGGATCAAAATGGAAATAAGTTTGCATTCACGTGGGACGGAGGGAGTATTTTTTTAGATGTACGAGCATGAGTTAAGGGAAAGTTTTCATTTGATGTTTTCTTTATTTCTATTTGATTTTTTTTTTACTTTTTATAATTTTGTTCACTTATTTTCTTCCTTTCAAGATATATGTATATTTAATATTCATAATTATATATGTATATAAATATAGTTACACCTCCTTTGAACTTGAAGCCTCATTATATACCAAGGTCAAGGCCATTTTTGATTCGTTTTCTTTCGATGTGGGAAATATGTCATGGCCTTGGCCTTGCCTCGGCTCGGCCGGCCTTGGCTCGGACCTTGGCCTTGACTTGGCCGGCCTTGGCCTTGGCCTTTATCCCACTTGGAAAAAAAATCAAAGTAAGATGAGTTGCCTTGGTTATATAATGAGGATGAAGCTTAGTCAAGCATGCATGATTCGTTCGTGGCATTATCAATGGTCGGCTTGGCCTTGGCTGGCCGTGTGTTGCCATGTGCGAAGATAAAAAAAATTAATTTAATATAAATTAATTTTGTTTATTTTTTTTCCCATCAAAATTCATAATTTTTTTCCTCTTTAAATAAAGACTTATGAGAAGGCTCTTGTGCGGTGACTCGAAAGATAAGATCAATTCAGATTTTGTCTTTCTTTTTTTGATTTTTTTTATCCTTCTGACATATAATGAATAATGAATATATTAATCATTGGTGTTTTCATTCAAAGTGAGAGTGAAGCAAAATCTATCGTAAGGTCCCCAATTAGACAATGGAATTCTGTCTGCTATATTTAGAATCAAAAAAGTGTTTCATTTGATTTCGACAAAGAAAAAAAATTCTCTTTTTTAAATATAAATTTGTTAATTATCCGTTACTAATTTTTCAATTGCTTTTTAGTGAAAATTATTTATGTGTGACACTATTCTTTCAATTTTTTAATTATAAATGATAATAAAAAAAATTCTCTTCGTCTCAAAATATTGTTTATTTATAAAGACGAATATCGGGAAAAATAGCCATCATTTTTAAAATTTTGATTGAACTGTATGTCAATATTATAAGAAATAAAGATAGTATAAATTGGTAATTTAAAAGAGGGAGATGAAGAAGTGGGTTGGGTTTGATGAGGAAGTGGGGGGTTTGGGGATTTTTTTTTCATTTAACGAAATTGTTAGTATTTTTATTTTCTTCTAAAAATTAAATAAGTTTAATTGAAAATAAATATCATAATTTTGTTCATAATGAGTTAATATAACTAATTATGACATCATTTTTTAGATGTACGACCATGAGTTAATTGAAAGTTTTTATTTGAAAAAGAATGATATTAATTTTTATTAGATAACTGTATTATCTTTTTGGTATGTCCAAAGCTTTTGTTATCATTTAAAAAATTCTCTTTATCAAAAAGAAATAAAATATAACCTTTCTTTTAATTAGATTTCCAATCTTTACCTTTTTTTTAACTGATTTCAATAACTTATTTCGTATTTGATAAACAAGTTTGTGTGTTTTATCTAATTTTTTAAAATGATAAAATACTAAAGAATTGTATATAGAGAAATGCGCATTCCTTATAATTTCTTTTCTATTTTATTGTTTTCTAATTTTTATGTACTGACAATGTAGTCTTTAAGAAAGTATTCCATAATGTATAAACTAATTGAGTTATTGGTTTATTTTAGCTCAATTTTTGTCTTTTGAATATATAGTAACGCCCCGTGCATCGCACGGGAGTCAATCTAGTATTTTTAAATAGCAGCATTCATTCATGAACATGTTAATGCATTGCTTTCTGTATCCCAGGATGTTGCACTTGGTAAAGACCCGAAAAAGTTTGTAAAAGTAGCTGCATTTCTCGGGCTGATATCCCTTGTTGGAGGATTCACTGATTTTCTCACATTTGGATACATCAATAAGTTTTTAGTGTCCTCTGATAATACATTCAGATAACTTGATTTTTTTTTTTTATCTATTTTAACCTTCATATTATTCCTTCTATGGCAGGCCTTGTCATTGTTCTTACTGTTCCAGCAGTCTATGAGTGAGAGGTATGAAGACCATATAGACAGATACTTATTGGCAAAATACTGGAAATTGAATGAGGTGTATTTGATCTTTGACAAAGATTTTGAAGCGTGTGTCGCTAAAATAAGAGATTGGGTTATGGAGGCACAGAAATTGAGCTGATATTTTTTCGTACTCGTGTCTTGCTTGATCTGCAACTCTTTTCTTCCCTTTTTCTTGGTCTTTTTGAAAGAAGATTTCAGAGTTCAGGGGAGGCAAATGGTGCTTCCTCCTTTTTTTTTCTTTCCATTTCTTTTGGGTTATATAATCCTGTATGTAACTATCAGTTCTGGATTTATTTTTTCTGAGGATAAAACTTGTACGTATTTTTAAATAGCAAAAACAAAGAGGGTTTAACAGAATTTTGATTTTTTCCCCGGAATTTCTAGATTTCGACAAAGCCATCGTTAAGGGCGAACACTGTGTGAGCCAGCCAGCCTATTCTTTCAAAAACTATATGAATAATGGCCTTATCCAGAACACTGTGTGAGGCAACCAACCAATTTCTAACCGAACTAACCAACACTCATTTCTAAACTGATAACTTCGATTATACCTACCAATCAAAGCATTGTTTTTTCTATTTAAAAAATACTTACATTTTCTTGTCTATTTAAAAATAAATGATTGCTCAAAGTACCTTAGCTCTATTCCCATGTGAAAACGATGTTATGTACCCAAATAACATGCCAAAATATTTGAATTTTTTTTTCTTTAATTACAAAAGTTCTACCAGATCGTTGAACTTTTTCAAAGTTCTACAAGAAGAATGAACTTTTTCAAGAAGTTCGGCCGGGTGTGGCTGAACTTTTTCAAGAAATTCGGCCACTACTAGCTGAACTTTTTTTGGTTTTTCGGCCGAGTGTGACCGAATTTTTTTTGTTTTTTCGGTCGGGTGTGACCGATTCTGGGCAAAATGTCATAGTATAATATTGCTTTTGTGTGTGTGAGTGTTGTGTCACTGTGTGTGAGTGAAGTTGAATGATGATGGAGGGAGATGAAGGGTGGGAAGAATTACGATGGAGGGAGATGAAGTTTGGGGCATTTTAGATATTTCCTTAGATGGCATTTTTGAAAAAACTAAATTACGGGTTTACTCAACAATTTTACGGGTCTATATAACAATTCTCTTTTCATAGTTTGGCTAGTTAACATTTAACTCCCTTAGGTGGCGTTTGGTTCGGTGGAAAAAAAGTGAAGAAATGAAATTGTCAATGGAATTGAATTCTTTAAGAAATTGGAATGGAAAAAAACTGGTCAACCTCCTCCGTTTGGTTGGCACGAAATGGAATGGAATTGTCATTCAATTCCTTGACAAATCATGTTTGGTTTGAAAATATAAATTATAGGAATGGAATGAAAGCATATAAAATGACCAATTTACCCTTTTAAAAAAAAATTGGAGGGTTGGGGGGATAGGTAGGGGTATGCAAAATGAGTAAAAAAAATTGTGGGGGGTGGGGGGTGGGGGGGGGGGGTTGGGGTGGGGTGGGGGGGTAGGCATTTGGATGGGGAGTGGCGGAAAAAAAAAAATTCGTAGTGGTGGTGGGGAGGTGGGGGGGGGGTGGGGGGGTAGGCAGGGAGTGGACGGGGGGGTAGGCAAAAAAAAAAATTGTGGGGGTGCGGGGGTGGGGTGGGGGGTAGGTAGTGGGAGTTTGGATGGGGGTAGGCGAAAAAAAAAATCGTGGGGGTGGGGGGTAGGGCTGGATGGGGGGGAGGGTAGGCAGAAAAAAAATTAAAAAAAAAATTGTGGGGTTGGGGTGGGGTGGGGTGGGGGTGAGCGGGGTAATGGACGGGGGGGAGGGTAGTGCGTAAAAAAAAAAAATAAAAAATAAAAATTTCGTGGGGGTGGGGTAGGGGCTGGGTAGGGGTGGGTAGGGTTTGGGGTTATTTTGGTAAAAAAAAAAATTTTTTTTTTCCATTGCCAAAGGAATTCAACATTTCATCAATTTTATGATGGAATGATAAATTTCTTTATTTGAAGGAATTCAACATTTCAAGGGAAAGAAAATTTTAAAAAGAATGAACCAAACATGGGAATGGAATTGAAAAGAGGGAATTTTTCATTCCTTTCCCCCACTTTCCTATGAACCAAACGCCCCCTTATACTTCAAAGCCGGAATCCTCCGTTAAAATGAACGTCCCAAAAAAAAATATAAAAAATTAAAAATAAAAATAAAAATTGATCGATCAAGAACAATTTTTTTTTTTTGAATATTTATCTTTACGTGGCAACTTCTTTTGCTTTTTACCTAATCTTCAATTTAAATAAAAAAAAATTATCAACTTTTTCATAAACTAGACCCTCTACTAAAAATAAATAAAATTTTGTCATTCATTTTGTGACAGAGATAATAGTTATTAAAATTTTGACAGTTCCAACGTATAAAAGTCAAACTCGCTATTTCATTTAGCGAGTTAAAAAAATTAGATATTTTGGCAAATAGCTTGGAAGGATTGTTATTTTGGTAATTATATTTTTAAAAAGGAATAATTTGAGAAAAAAATCCCCCATCTCTTTCTAAATGTCATCACTATAATATTTTAATTTTTATAAATGTTACTCGGCTCAAAGTTTCGTTAAAATATAATGGAAGTTAGTCACGCAACCTGATCTCACAATCACACATGAAGTGATGTGACTAACCTTCATTACACTTTTGTTAGACTTTGTTAACTTTGTGTTGACCTCAAGATTTCTTCAATATTCTGTCCACCCCCTTCATTAACACTTTGTTGACCTTGGTTACACTTTGTTATATATATATATATACTCCCTCCATCCCGAACCTTCGTGCCTACTTTGACTTTTCACGCAAATTAAGGAGAGAGTATTATATTGAAAGTGTTGTGAGTGTGAAATAAAATAGGAGAGAGAATGAGTGGAGGGAATAGTAAATTATAATGGTGTTGTGAGTATTAAAATAATGTAGGAGAGATAATGAGTGGAGGGAATAGTAAAGATTCCTTTCCATTTTAGGAAATGTGCACGTAGGTTTGGGACGCCCAAAATGAAAAGTGTGCACGTAGGTATGGGACGGAGGGAGTATACATATACATATGCATACATATATACATATATATATATATATATATATATATACCGTATTTTTTTATACCTAGGTTCCCAATTTTGTCGGACTAATCCTGAACCACCAGCTACCGATTCCTCAGTGACTGGCAGAGGTAAATCGCGGGATATGCCCGAAATAGTCAGGGTGGCAACACCCCTTATACTTCTGGCCCCAAGGGAGCCCTCCTACAAGACATTTACATCACCAATTAATTGGCTGCTCCAGCTGCTTCTGCCAAACTCCCCACGCTGAAGTTGCAAGTCCAGCAATGCTACTTTCTTAATCGTTCGAATGTGCCCCAGGAGACTCCTAAGGATCCTGAAACTCATGATATACTCCCTCCGTCCCAATGGGCTAAAGAAGATTCTATTTGACACGGAAATTAAGGAATATTATTATAGTATTAGGAGAGAGAATGAGTGGAAGAAGTGTTGTGAGTGTGAAAAATTAAATAGGAGAGAGAATGAGTGGAGGGAATAGTAAATTATAATGTGTTGTGAGTATTAAAATAATGTAGGAGAGAGAATGAGTGGAGAGAATAGTGATTTAAGGTTTCAATTTTGGGAATTCTTAAGACTTATGGGACGCCCAAAATGAAAAGTTTTCTTAAGACTTATGGAACAGACTTATGGAACGGAGGGAGTATATATCTTCATATTATATCAGATATGTCTTACAAGTAAGCTTTCTGATTATAAATAGTCTCATATTAGATAAAAATTTCTATTATTAACTGTATAATTAAGCTAAAATTATTTATGTTGATCTCGCAAGACGGTATATAATACTCCCGCCTTGAAATGCCTTCCCACTTTTTTTTTTTTGCTGTTATCATGAGGCTACTTCGAACATTAATGTTAGGTTGATTACTTGATTTGATTATACTAATGAAAATTAAAATTTTGTTATCGTTACACCATTATTATGATACTATCATTAATATTTTTTATTAATTTTGATAACTAAATTAACTTAAAGTTATTGTCCAAAATACTTTTACGTTAGAAGCAAAAAAAAAAAAGTAGAAGATTATTTCGAAACAGAATAGGCTGAGTAGCACATGGCTGTTCTTATTAGATAAAATTATTAACTGTAAAATTAGATATATAAAAAAATTAAAAATAATAACACATGCGGGGATAGCTCAGTTGGGAGAGCGCCAGACTGAAGATCTGGAGGTCAGGTGTTCGATCCACCTTCACCGCAATTGAATTTTTATTTTTTTTAAAAAAAAAATCTCTGTTATCATTATTAATTTTTTTCCAACTTAATTTAACTTGCAGCTTCAACCAGCTCTCGGTCGTCAGATCAGTTTTGGCTGGACAAAATACAGCACTGAACTCACAACATTTTGTGTGTGAAAGTATACCAAAGTGAAGTCAGAGCACATTAGTGTTGTAATGAGAAAGTGATTTTAGTTTCAATTTTGACCTCAAAGTTTAATTTCAAGCTTTTCTTTTAATGATGAATATTTGGTTATATTCACTGATAACAAATGTGCAATTCCCGTAAATATAATATGACAAACTTCTTCTCACCCATAAATATAAATACTCAAATGGCTAAGAAATTTCATTTTCTTGATTCAATCAAATCAATTGAGGAATTGTATAGTGTTTACAAAACGACTTTGTATTATAAAAGTGCTCTCTCTCTCTCTCTCTCTCTCTCACGTCGATAGTTGAGCCTGGAAATGATGAGCAATGAGATAGGCAAATTTCTAATCTAAGGTTATATTATATGATTGATGTTAGAACAGATTATATGTAGAATATAGATAATAAATCAATCAAACAACACAAGGATATATAGATTCATCAATTTGGCTATGTTCACGGACAAATGGGAAAATATTATTATCAACTGTAAATCAACTAATTACAATCTCTAATCTATTGCACGAAGTTTTGGTCACAAGAATTCCTATCTGTCCAAACCATAGATCTGGATAAACAGAGAACCCTAGTATTATTGATATATCTATGACACTAGAGGTTACAATAAAACTGTTAGGGACTAGGGGGTATTTATATTGCTTATTTCTAACCCTGCAGAGTTTTCAACCCTGCACAGAATTTTCGTCACCCGGGCCCAAATCCGTCACTTGGCGCAATCGCTCCCCCAGAGGGCGCGACCACCCCCTTTGTCTAGACGCCAGTGCGCGACCGCCTCAGGAATGGGCGCGATCGCCCTATTTGTCCAGAAGCCTCCGCGCGGCTGCCCTCTCTGCCTAACGTGGTTGCCCCATAGGCTGTCACAGGAATTACTACATTTGTTTTGTTCAATCCCCTAATTAGGCGTTCCCAACTTAAATGGAATCAAACCCAACAAATCTCCACCTTGACATCTAACCTCCAGATCATAACCAGAAATTCCCTTTGCCTCAGATGTGTTACGCCGAACACCAAACTTGTCCTCCAGACTAGGGGTGTATACGGTTCGGTTTGGTTCGGTTTATGCCAATTTACGGACCGAACCACTAGTCACCAGTTTGAAAAAATCTCAAACCGAACCGAACTATTAAATAATTCAAACCGAACCAAACCAAACCACCATGGTTTGGTTTGGTTTGGTTCGAACCGCAGTTTGATTTTACGGTCCGAACCGCGGTTTAAACCACAGTTCAAACCATGAAATAGAACATGACTTAAACCATTAATTAGAACATGGTTTCAGACTACACATTCATTGTCATGTTTGTTTGAATTTTTCAAACATGCATATAGAAGAGATTTAAAATTTAAATGAAATTGTGCTTCAATGTTTATGATAACAACAAGCTATTTAATACTTGTAATGGTATATGCTAAAAAATGAATTAACATTATTACAGGAAGATTAACCAAAAGAAAAAAGGGTTATGAGCTAAAACCCATGAATAGAATTAGAGGATTTCAAATCTAAATGTGAGGTATAGATGAAAGATATGCATATCTACGGTTAATATTGAATGGTTTGGTGGTTTGATTTATCGATTCGGTTTGTTGGTTCGGTCTCGCGGTCTAGAACCGTGTTTTAGGGGTCCAGACCGCAGACCCAACCAAACCACACGATTTGACAATTTTTGAAATCGAACCAAATCACTATTGCTTAAAAACCGAACTAAACCGCGTGGTTTGATTTGATTCGATTCCGAACTGTGGTTTGGACTAAACCACTTACACCCATACTCCGGACAACCAAATATTGTGCACCAAAATTTGTCCATACAAGCAAACATACGTGTTTTCCAGACACCCATTGTGCTACGCCGAGCACAACAATGTGTCTTCAAGACACCCAAATGTATCCACTTGGACTCCCAAACTGTGCTTCGCCAAACACACCCATGTGTCTTCAAGACACCCAAATTGTGCCACTGCTGTAGGCACTCAAAACTCCCCTAACTGGGAACTAGGCAAATTCAGTCGACATTGGATCTTGCCAACTCAAACAGATGAAACAGTCATATCAGTGGAATTCCTAACATTACGTACCTTTTCCTTGATTCCTTCCTCGCTTCCCAATTGTGTGGGTTGACTTACTAACCGTGGCTTGCCCAGTTAAACTACACCTTGAGTAACTTGATGCTCCACCTGTTTGTCAACCACCCCACACTAAGCCATGCAACATGCTTCCTTTAGATGTGTTTCTACCATACCCTCTGTGGTACGATGCTCAACACTTGAGCCCAAAAATGTAGAACCTTGTAGGATGTACAAGGAACCTAGTTTTACCCCTTTCAAAATTACGTTCGAACCCCTGCAGACATTTACCGCTCCACCTTCAGCTTTGAAACTGTGTCCTATCTTGTCTAGCCGACTAAGCGATATCAGATTCTTTGTTACTTCAGGAGCATGTCTAACCTTATTCAACGTACATAACTTACCACCCGAAGTTCACACCCTTATGTAACCCATGCCAACTACCTTGCAAACAGAACTATCAATAATATAAATATCGCCACCTTTCGTCTCCTCATACGTTGCAAATCAATCTCTGGGTGAACACATGTGATAAAAAGCCCCATAATCAAGAATTCATGTATCTTACATACCTTGTATTCTTCGATTACTAGAGCATAGTCCTCCTCACCGTCATTTGCCAAAGCTACAATTGACCCAAATTGCTCTTTCTTATTTAACTTGGGACATTCACGTTTTCAATGCCCCTTTTCTTTACGATAACTGCAGATATCTTCAGGTCTTGGACCCCTTTTTGAAGAACCCTTCTCCTACCTTGGCCCCTATTGATTTCTGCAACAAATCCTGTTGACTGAGATTCTGTAGATATACAACTCGCCTTGCGGCGTAGATCTCTGGTCATGAGATTATTTTTAACCTCTTCAAAAGTAACCGTATTCTTACCATTAATGCAGAAATCCACAAATCTCTAATATGACAGTGGTAAAGGAGACTAACAACATAAGAGTAGCATCCTCATCTTCGACTTTAACATCTATATTACGAAGTTCAAGTAATAAAGATGTAAATCTATCTATTTGATCCCTAATGGGCGTACCTTCCATCGTTCGGAGAGAATACAGCTTCTGCTTCAGATTTAGCTTGTTGGTCAATAATCGTGTCAGATACATATCTTCCAACGCAAGTCACAGAGCACCTCCGGAGTCAGTATCTGCAATATTCGCTAGAACATCATCATCTAAACACCTGATGATTTCAGAGTGGGTGCTCTCATCTAACTCGGTCAGATATGTTCCTTCTCAGCTGCCTTCATGTCCTTCTCCAAACTCTCTGTTGTTGCAGCCGCGATAGCACCTGTGGGAACTGCTACCGCTTTGCCATTTGAATCCTGACGATCCTTGATTGCAGCAGCCACTAGAGCCCACGAACTTTTGTCTCTCAACAGGGCTTTCACTTGATTTTCCAAAGAGGAAAACTATTATTTCCATTAAACTTGTCAACTGGTGATTCAATTCCTGATTTCATCTTTTTCTGCAGCGAAAAACCCTAGATCTTTCTCAACCTGACCGACTCTAATACCAGTTTGTTAGAACAAAGTTTATGTAGAAAACAGAAAATAAATCAATCAAACTACACAACGATATACGTGGTTCACCAACTTGGCTACGTATACGGGCAGATGGGAGAATATTATTATCAAATGTAAATCAACCAATTACAATCTCTAATCTGTTGCACGAATTCTTGGTCACAAGAATTCCTATCTGTGCAAACTTTATATCTAGACAAAAAATAACCCTAGAATTATTAATATGCCTATTACACTAGAGGTTACAATAAAACTATTAGGAAATAAGGGGTATTTATACTGCATATTTCTAACATTTCAGGATTTTCAACTCTACACAGAATTTTCGTCGCCTATGTCAAAATCTGTCACTGGACGCGATCGCTCCTATGGAGAGCGCGACTGCCCCCTTGTCCAGACGTCAGCGTGCGGTTGCTCCAAGAATGGGCGCGATCACCCCGTTTGTACAGAAGTCTGCGCGCGGCCGCCCTCCCTGCTTGGCGCGATCACCCCATTGTCAGTCATAGGAATGACTGCATTTATTTTGTTCAATCCCCTAATTAGGCATTCCCACTTAGATGAAATTAAATCCACAATTTAGATAATATCAAACCGAACCGTTGATATAATAAAGCTCTAAGAAACTTTTATATGAAAAATTGTTTGACATGCAACAAGTCTTCGAGTTTCTTTATTAAAATCATGCCAACATTATGCATACTTTACAGAATGTCAGAATGGTAACATTTCATTTATATATATATGTTGGGCCCTACATTTTCAGTCAACATGTTTTGCAACTTACGCCTAAACAACTTGGTACTAACAACTTGGGTTGTTCTGTTTACAACTTGGTTTTTACAGGTTGGGACGCATAACGCTTTTCCTATTTTATAGGGAACGTGCCAAAGACCAGTTCAACCACGATTCTTCAACAAGCCAACGATTATCTCTTTCCCAACGGATGAGTGCGGATAAATCTCCAAGGATAAACCTCAATTCCGAGTTTGTAGGCCCTCATTGTTATTTAGTTTTATTCTTGAGGTATAAAAGGGAACATACACTGTAAATTCACACACGCACTACACTAGCCTAAGCTCCCTTTTCATACGCTCTTAGCATTGTAATCTCAAGAAAATTCATAGTAAACTTTCGGTCAAGGCAGAGCCACATCCTCCAGGGTTTTATGCCGGCGAACAAGTTGTTCAAGGGCTTTCCCTAGTCAACAAATGTCTTGTGTCCATTTCTATTCAACTTGATAGTCATTGTACCTAGATTCATATCACTTTAGTCACTTTTCCCATCATACAAATCTAATTGTTGAAATTTGACCAAAACAATTTGGCGCCGTCCGTGGGAAACTTTGATTATCTAAGTAGAAATGGTTAATCCATCTTCCAGCAGTCAGAGTCGGCCGCTTCCCGTTTCCAATGCCCAAGGCAACCCTCCTCCAAGTGCAGAAGCTGTCAACTTGGAGATAATGTCCAACATGGCGGACATGATGAGGAAAATAGGCGATCGGTTGGATGATCAGGAGCGTACGAATACAATGATCTTCAATGCCATTGATAGTCTGCGTAAAGGGAAGCAAGCGGAGACTCAAGTATCCACTCCATTTTCACCTTTACTTCCTAGATCTTTGTTTGGTGCAGGTACAGGACCAAGCCATGTTGGAGATATCCCGATGTCCAACACCTTGCCAGCGGAAAGCACGATTGTGACATCCGTTCCAATTGAGCAACCAAGATTCGGCCTATCAGCTAGCCAATCCGCGCTATCATCTTGCTACACTTATGCTACACCCTCAAAAACCAACTTGTTAAGGAAATGCAAACCATTAAGGAGTTACTCCGAAGCGTGCCTGGAGTCAACTTGCCATATCACCAAGTCTCTCCAACTTGCTACAACGAGTCTCGTTTTGTGCCAGCGATAGCCAGTGTGGAGATCCCGAAGAAGTTCTCAGTCCCTCATATGAAGAAGTATGACGGAAGTACCGATCCAGCAGAGCACGTGTTCTTTGTATCAAGAGTCGATGGATATCATAAGTATCCTCCTATGTTTAAAGAAGCATGTTTTGCAGGGGCTTTGGCTCAACCTTGTCGGGACCGGCCTTAAAATGGCTAACGTGGCTTCCTCTCAACTCTATTTCATCTTATGCTCAACTTGTCAATATGTTCATTAATCAGTTTTCATGCAACGGGGCATTTGACAAGTTGACTAGTGATCTTTATAGAATTGTACAACGGCCTAATGAAAGTCTCAAAGAGTATTTGCACAGTTCAATAAGGAGGCGGTGACCATACCCAACTTGGACGTGTCCACAAAGAACGAGGCATTCCGCATAGGCTTGAAGAAGAGCTCATTGTTTTACAACGAGTTGGTGATGACACCTGCGAAACAACTTGAAGAAATCAGAACCCGGGCCTTGCCTTACATCCGATTGGAGGAAGATAGCTTGGCAATGGGGAAATCAACCGGGAGGACTCCTACTCCTCTATTTGAACCCTCTGACGGACGATCGGACTCCCATCACCCTAAGTCCAACAGGCCAAACCCCTGTTAAAACCGAACCTTCTAGAATTCATGTTGTAGATGATGATCGGGAAGGTGATGATAATGATTATCCACAAATCTACTGAATACGCTTTTAGAAGCTGTGGACATTGCAGGAATCTTATGCGCCATGGGAAATCTTGGAGATAAAGCGAGATGGCCTAAGAAGAATGACCAGTCAACAACTTGGAAGGACAAGTCCAAGTGGTGCGCATTTCATGAAGATTTCGGGCATACCACCGAGAACTGTTTCGCTTTGAGGAAGGAGATTGCTCATTTGTTGTCCAAGGGTCTTCTCAAGGATTTGTTGGGCAAGAAGAGGGTCAGGAGTGAGTCCAAAGAACCTGGTTCAGAGGAGCAATCTAGGCCCGAGAAAGTTGCACCCCCTCCGGCCACCAAGGTAGTGAATGTTATTTCAGGTGGGTCTCATATTTGCGGCACAACTTACTCGCCGCCAAGCGTCATGCCAAGAGCTCTAAGGAAGATCAATCGAATTGCCTATAAGGCGCCGCGACTTCACGACGGTCATGTCATTTCTTTTGAAGATGAAGATAAAGACAGCACGTTGGACCCTCATCATGATGGTCTAGTTGTTCGAGGTGCGGATTGCTAATTGTGTGGTCAAGCGGATCACGATCGATGGTGGCGCTCGGTCAACATCATCTTTACTCATGCTCTTGAAGATATGGGTATTCCTTTGTGCTGAAGTTGTGAAGAACTCATCCCGCACCGGTAGGGTTCGGTGGTGAGGTGAAACAGACAGTCGGTGAGATCAAGTTGCCCATCTACCTAGAAGGTATGAATTCCATGGAGAGGTTTTGTGTGATCGAATGCTCTTCTTCATACAATGTCATATTGGGAAGGCCTTGGATCCACAACATGAAGGCCGTGCCATCGACTTACCATCAATGCGTCAAGTTTCCAACACCTTGGGGTGTTGCCAAGTTGAAGGGAAACCAAAGAAGTCTCTAAGGAATGTTACAAGATCAACATGAAAGCAAGCTCGACCCTCGGCAAGCATAGCAATTAAAGAAAAAGGCCCAGGATGTTCTTGAAGCGGTGGAGCACGATACAAAAGCGTTCTGGTTGATGCATCAAATCCACGAGGCCCAAGTGCAAGTTGGGATAGACCTACCGTCCGAAATCGAAGAGGAGTTGATCGAGTTCCCGAGAAGCCGAGATGCCGTTTCGCTTTGGAAACATGAGGACATGACGGGGATAAGCAAGGATATTATTACTCACAAGTTGAACATCGATCCGACCATCCGTCCTGTCCGTCAAAAGAAGGAAGTTTGCCCAAGAGCGGAATCGGATCATTAAGGATGAAGTTGAAAGGCTGTGAAGTCCAAGATGATCGAGAGAAGTTCGGTATCCAAAGTAGTTGGCTAACGTTGTAGTGGTGGAGAAGAAGAATGGCAAGTGGCGAGTATGCGTGGACTTCACCGAGCTTGAACAAGGCCTGTCCAAAGGATCCATTCCCTCTCCCTCATATTGATTCTCTTGTTGATGAGACAGTGGCCACGACATCTTGACGTTCATGGATGCATCTTCGGGTATCAACAAATTCAAATGGAACCTTCGGACCAAGAAGATACGGCATTCATGACTCAGGAAGGTATATATTGTTATATTTCTATGCCGTTTGGTCTTAAAAATGCAGGGGCAACCTACCAAAGGTTGGTAAACAAGATGTTCAAAGATCAACTTGGCAAGACGATGGAGGTCTACATAGACGACATGGTGGTCAAATCCAAACACATTGAGGATCATGTTGGGCACCTTCTTGAGGCATTCAACATCTTGAAAGCCTTCAACATGAAGCTCAATCCGGCGAAGTGCAACTTCGGAGTTAGAAGCGAGCAAATTCTTGGGATATATGGTAACCAAGAGGGGAATCGAAGCAAGTCCCGAACAAATCAAAGCCATTCGCAACTTGGAATCCCATAACAATATCAAGGACGTCTGAAAGGTTAACGGGTAGAGTAAAGTTTGCTTTGAATAGATTTATATCCAAATCATCGATAAGTGCGGGTTATTCTATGAAGTCTTGAGAAAAAACAAACTCTTTCAATGGACCGACCAACCAACATGAGGCGGCTTTCAAACAACTTAAAGAATATTTGATGGCGTCACCCCTACTCGCTAAACCCGAACATGGTGAGCCTCTTTATTTATATTTAGCTAGGTCTGCAGCTAGCATTAGTGCGGTATTAGTGAAGGAAATCCAAGGTGAGCAACATCCTGTTTACTATGTGAGTAAGTCTTTATTAGATGCCGAAACAAGGTACTCTCATCTTGAAAAATTAATATTAGCCTTAACTACTGCTGCTACCAAATTACGTCATTATTTTGAAACACACTCCATAACTGTCAGAACTAATTATCCTATGAGGAATGTGTTAAGGACTCCGGAGATGTCGGGCAGGTTGACCAAGTGGTCAGTCAAGTTGAGCACGTATGACATATCATACGAGCCAAGAACAGCCATCAAATCACAGGCCCTAGCCGATTTTGTAGGCGACTTGATCCAAGTTTGCGGCTGAGGTAGAAGCTGGAAGTGCAACAACTTGAAGGTAAAACTATTCCTAGATTTTGGACATTATTTACAGATGGAGCCTCAAATTCCAAGGGAACTGGTTTGGGAATAGTCCTAAAATCCCCTCAAGGTGATATCATACCTCAAGCTGTATCTTGTGAATTTAATGCAACAAATAATGAAGCTGAGTATGAAGCCCTAATCATGGGTTTAACTACGGCTTTGAGTATGAATATTACACATTTAAATGTATTTGTTGATTCTCAATTACTAGCTAACCAGTTTAATGGCAGTTATATGGCGAAGCATTCCAAGATGACTCTGTACCTCCAACATGTTAAAGCTTTAGCTTCGAGATTTCTATCATTCTCTTTGGAACGGGTCCCCAGAGAAGAAAATACGAGGCGACGCCTTGGCCAACTTGGGTTCAACTTGCAAATCAATGTTGCATACTAATATCCCCATTATTTATGTTAAGTACCCGGTGATAGACCAAGTTGAAGAAACTCAAGTGGTTACTCCACCTATTGGGACACAAGAT
Organism: Adenophora triphylla var. japonica; assembly: GCA_022495995.1. NCBI lineage: Eukaryota > Viridiplantae > Streptophyta > Magnoliopsida > Asterales > Campanulaceae > Adenophora > Adenophora triphylla. The sequence goes on along the minus strand of JAFEMH010000627.1, from coordinate 418,453 downwards.
GCTAAGCCTTCTTGGACCCAACCCGTCATTGAGTTCCTTCAACTTGGAACTATTCCCCCTGATGTTAAGAATGTTAGGTCATTTAAGATTCGAACTTCAACTTTCGTTGTAATAGATAATATCTTTGTTCAAGAAGTCTTTTGCAGGGCACTACTTGAGATGTGTCGATAATGAGCAAGTTGAACTGGTACTTAAGGAAATCCATGAAGGAATATGTGGGAACCATTCTGGAGGAAAGGCACTTGCATCAAAGGCCCTCAGAACGGGATATTACTGGCCAACCATGCGTCAAGATGCCATGAACTATGTGCAGAAATGTGACGCCTGCCAAAGACATAGCAACATCTTGCATCAACCCGCCGAACCTCTACATCCTATAGTCTCATCTTGGCCTTTCATGCAGTGGGGCATGGATATTGTAGGCAAGTTGCCCAAAGCTCCAGGAGGCAAAGTATTCATGTTGGCTCTAACCGATTATTTCTCGAAATGGATCGAGGCAGAAGCTTATGTGCAAGTAAGGGATAAAGAGGTAATTTCATTTTTAAAGAAAAATATCATTAGCAGGTTTGGTGTACCATCAAAGATTGTATGTGACAACGGGTCACAGTTCATAAGTAAAAAGACCAGGGATTTTTGTGCTCGCTGGGGCATCAAGTTAATCATGTCCACACCTGTCCACCCTCAAGCCAACGGCCAAGCTGAATCAAGCAACAAGTTGATCATCAACAACTTGAAGAAGCGTCTAGACCAGAAGAAGGGGAAATGGGTTGAAGAATTACCACTTGTGCTATGGGCAGATAGAACTACTTCTAAAGGAGCCACAGGTAGGACTCCCTATTCTTTAGTATTCGGAGCTGAAGCTGTGATTCCAGTTGAAGCAACAGTCCCCACGGCAAGGTATGGCTTATTGACTCAAGATGAAAATAACCTTTTGCTAACTCAAGATTTAGATACAATTGATGAGATCAGGGATTTAGCCAAGATAAGGATGGCAGCTTATCAGCAGCGAATTTCTAGGTCTTACAACAAGAATGTCAGAGTTAGAAGGTTCCAGGTTGGTGATTTAGTTTTGAGAAAAGTATTTCAAAATACAAGAGAATTGAATGCAGGTAAGCTGGCTCCCAAGTGGGAAGGCCCATATCTCATCGATGCTGAAGCTGGCAAAGGTGCATACTGGTTGTCAACCCCGAGTGGAGACAGAATCCCTAGAAGTTGGAACGCTATCCACTTGAAACTTTATTTCACGTAAGTCCAGTTATTTATAACTAGACTCTTCAGGTACGGTTTAAATTTATGTCAAGTTCAATTACGCATTTCAATTTTTCTACTCTTATTAAAACATTACTGACTTGAGCGTCGGAGGGGCGTTAGCTATGCTAACGCCCAGCCCTAACGTAAATTTGTTTTGCGAGGTGTAACTTGAGCAAACGGAGTAGGCTCAACATGTTGACACGCCAGTACGGCTGATACTTGTTGAGACCTAAGCTGGAACAGGACAAACATGTTGACACGCCAGTACGGCTGATACATGTTTGAGCCTGAGGAGGACAAAGGTCAAGCATGTTGACACGCCGGTACGGTTGATACATGTTTGAACCTGAAGAAGAAAATTTCAACATGTTGACACGCCAGTACGGCTGATACATGTTGGAATTCTAGCTGGCGAGGTATAGAGCTTGTTGACACGCCAGGACGGCTGATACTTGCTCTATCCCTTCAAATGATTTACCTCTGATCAAAGGTACTATTGGTTAAAAGATTTACATCTTTTCTTACGAATTAAGGTTTTGACACCTTCGCCTGGGCGCACGTTTTCACACTTCTTTAAGTTGTGAACTATTGGTTGTAACATTTTCATGTTACCTACGGTTTATAACATTTACATGTTATCCAAAGAACAAACAAGCGTCCCTCAGGGACATAACTTACTTTGCTAAAAACCGTTAAATGTTTTTTCAAAAGATTTTTTCAGTTAAAGGACAAGTTGGATAAGCCAACAAGTCCCTAAAAACCTAAAAAAGCTTGAGTACTAGACCAACCTAGTACCCCCAAAAAGAAATTGTCTCGGTTCTTATGAACCATTACAAACCAAAAAACATTGTTTTAAAGGGACACTCCCCCCATTTGTTGTACCAATAAAGGTACACAAATAAAGCAAAAAATTGTTTTTTCAAAATACCAAAAGTTTTAAAAACATTCTTCAAACTTCCTGGCCCGCTGCCGCCGGTGTTGCATTTTCTTCTTGACCATTCTGAGCCACCACCAGGGCACTCAAGGTCTTATCAGTATCATCAACTAGAGCCTCCAAAGCTGCAGAATTCACTTCCTCTGCATCTACTGGCTCACCAACGAAATCCTCCAAAACCTTTCTCTCTGCTTCCACATCCCATTCCGAAGCCAGCCCGTTCTTATATTCTTCCATGAGTCCAATCCTAGCTTCAAACACCACTTTGGTGGCATTGAACGTAAAATCCTTCTTCGCAGCATCCAATTCCTTCTCATGGGCTTCATGCTCCTTCGCCTTTTCAGCTTTAACAACTTTCAACTCCTCCTTTTCAGCTTGGAGATCTTTTTTCAACTTCTCAATCTCCTCAGCATTTTTGGAAGCCTGCTTCTTGAAATCCTCAGCATCTTTTGCAGCTTGCTCCTTGAGTTCTTCAACTTCAAAACTGTACCTGGCTGCCTTGATTTTCACAGCGTCAAGTTGTTCCATAATGGGACACATAATATCCGCAACCTAAGCAAAAGAAATATCAGCATTCCTTAAAAAAGCTTAGGTAAATCTCAGTCTTTCTCATGATTTACCTCGTCAACAAAGTTGGCTATAGCATCCTTCAATTTCTTCCTTGCTATTCCCAGCTCTCCTTCATCCAAAACCTCAGTATCAGACAGCTTTCTTTTCTTTACTTCTTCCTTTTTCTTGGAAGCATTCACATCTGAACTAGAAGCCATGGACATTGGAGTTGGAGGTTTGTTGTCCTTCTTGACAACTTTCTTTGCTTTAGCGGCAGCCATCAACTCAGAGGCACTTACGGTAGACTTGGATCGCGTAGCTACAACAAGAGCAGGGAATTAAGGCAATCAAAATGCTCGTGAAAAAATACAAAGATATTTAAGGACTTAGAACCTGTGGACATCTCGGGTAGAGTTGAGGGTAGATCTTCTTCGACTTCAACCTCTGTTTCGCCTCCAGTCACCTCAACAAAAAACTCAACAGGAAAGGCCTTGAAGGATCTATCAGCTACACCCAACTGGAGAAAGGCGATTCACGTTCACTTTAGTCCCTTCTTGTGCCGGAAACAAGTCTGACAGTTTAGGAATTCCTGCGAAGGGAAATTTTGAGAGTTAGCTACCGTAGTATTAAGAAGCATTCCGTAAAACAGAGGAGCTATTTTCACTACCTTCAAACCTCCATTTGGAAAAAACACCTTCCTCCTGACCCAAGGTGTCCCTCCTTGCAAAGAAAAATTTATTTTTCCACCCTCTATCCGCAATGTCGTGATTGGAAATCAGAATAGGCTCACCACTTTTGACCCTAAAACCAAACCTTCCTGGACCGAAACTTCTCAAATCAACAGTATACGTCAACTCTTCTAACCCGACAACCAAATCATCCCTCTCTCCTAACCTAACTAGGGTTTGCAAGTACCTCCATCCTTGAGGCATCATTTGGGCATAATTGAGTTTAGTAGAAGAAAAGAACTTCGTAATCAAGGGGGGAAAAGGGAATCGTAAACCTATGACAAAGGGATATTCCGGAAAACATACCCAAGTGGAAGAGTAACATTCGGAGGTCAAGTCGGGATGGGTGAAGTACACCGTTTCATCAGGCATGGCGTGATTCTTCTTGATAACCTCTAAGTTTACCTTAGGCATTAAACATTTCTCGTTGTCGGGTTCCTTCAACAAATTCTGGGTTTTGAAACCTTTGGGCAAACCCTCGTCGCTCTCGAACGCAACTACCTTCTTCCGACCCATTTTTTCAACTTAAAAACAAGAAATCAAGACGAAATTGAAGAGAAGGCAAGAAACTCACCGTAGTTATTTATTCGATTTTTCGCTTCCTTGGCTCTTCTCCTAGAAACCTCTGAGAAAGTGACGTTCTTGATTTGGTGAAAGGGAGAGTTGGAGAGAGAGACCACTTATTAAATAAGGGTTTGAAGGTGGTTGGAACTTTAAAAAACAATCCAGCCTTTTTGCCTCGAGAAACTACCTGAAAACCGTCCCATCGCGTCTCTTTTTTAAAACCGTCGTTCCTTTCTTATTTTGGCAAACCTTTTGAATTCTTTTTGTCTCTTTCTATTCTTCTTTTTTAAAATTCAAAAAGTTTGGGGGCAATTGTTGGGCCCTACATTTTCAGTCAACATGTTTTGCAACTTACGCCTAAACAACTTGGTACTAACAACTTGGGTTGTTCTGTTTACAACTTGGTTTTTACAGGTTGGGACGCATAACGCTTTTCCTATTTTATAGGGAACGTGCCAAAGACCAGTTCAACCACGATTCTTCAGCAAGCCAACGATTATCTCTTTCCCAACGGATGAGTGCGGATAAATCTCCAAGGATAAACCTCAATTCCGAGTTTGTAGGCCCTCATTGTTATTTAGTTTTATTCTTGAGGTATAAAAGGGAACATACACTGTAAATTCACACACGCACTACACTAGCCTAAGCTCCCTTTTCATACGCTCTTAGCATTGTAATCTCAAGAAAATTCATAGTAAACTTTCGGTCAAGGCAGGAGCCACATCCTCCCGGGGTTTTATGCCGGCGAACAAGTTGTTCAAGGGCTTTCCCTAGTCAACAAATGTCTTGTGTCCATTTCTATTCAACTTGATAGTCATTGTACCTAGATTCATATCACTTTAGTCACTTTTCCCATCATACAAATCTAATTGTTGAAATTTGACCAAAACAATATACTAGTACTAACTCCCGTGCTAAGGGCACGGAGTGTCGCCTACCCACTTGCGATTATACTAAATTCATTTTTTCCTGCTTTAATCAAAATCGTCGTGATAGTAAAAAAAAAATTATGTCCCAATAAATGATTAAATAGGCACATTACGAACTGAAATGTATTTGTACATTATATAAATATGAAAAACAATAGACAGAAATATTATTCAAACATGTAAACAGAAACTTCAAACTTCAAAATGATAAAACAAATGATCCTTAATCTCTTATTTACTTGGACATCAGTTATGGGGAGTGGAAAGTTAAAAACGATTAAGAGGAGGGGGAATTCATGACGTCTGATCATTTATTGAGATTCAATATCATACGCTCTTTGTCTCAGTGGTTACCTGAGATAACCTTCGATTGGGGAGTGAGAGGTTAAAAACGGTTGAGTAAGGGAGTGAGAATTTAGGCCCGTCGGATCAATTTTATTAGAACGAATCTGAGTCGTTCTTTGTCTTGACGATTTTCTCCATTTCCTATTGTAATATAGATATCCCTTTTTTCCTAATTAGTTGTCCCAAATGACTTCCTCTCGATCTTGGTACGCATTTGTGGATCAACGCATGTCTATCTATTTCACGCAACTAATTTCAATTCACTCTACGCAACTTCATCTATCCATTCAATTTTAGAAATAGAATACATATTAAAAAAAAAAAAAAAGACAGTGTCTTAAGACTATTTTACGAAAAAGAAGGTGGGTAGAATTTTGCAACAGATGTAGTAGATACTACCACCATCCCAGATCAATGTGAACATTTTGATTTATGTGGTCAATCAATCATTCGAACTTTAATTATAATTTTATAAATTTATAGTATAAATGGCAACTTATTCTTGTTACAGTACAATGAACAGTTTCAAGTGACAAATTTTCCATTTTGCCCTCACTAAGTTGTCTCTTTCCCATTTTGCCCTTAAATAATTTTTTTTTTAAATAAAAAAAAAAAAACGTGTCCTCGGACACGGGCTTAATTAAAAAAAAAAACATGTCCTCGGACACGGGCTTTTACTAGTTCTTGATATTTCCAAAATGTCCCATTTTTTATTTTTTAGAACTCGCTACACGGTGTAGCGAGTTTAGTTTAATTAGAATTTGGCATTTGAATTAATCAGTTTAATTATCTAAAGCATAACTCGCTACACCGTGTAGCCAGTTTGACCGGTCACACAGAACTCTCTACATGTTATAGTGAGTTTAAAATGACATTTTTCAGAAGGTTTCCACATCCAGATTCATTTCATTTTCATATCCTCTCATACTTACTCTAAAAAAAAACCTAAATCTTCACATCATTTAAGATCATCTTAATCATTGTTTTCACTTGTGTTTAGATATAAAATTTAATTTTTTTAACTTTGTTTTAGTATATTATAGATATAAATGTTAGGATTTTATTATATACTCCCTCCGTCCCACCTTAGTGTAGACTAAGGTGGTGGGCACAATAACTAAGGAATATTATTAAGATAATGAAAATGTGTGGTAGAAAATGAAGAGGGAGAATGAGTGGAGTGAATAAGAGGCTTGAATAAATTGTATGGTGGAAAATGAAGAGAGAGAATGAGTGGGTGGGGTAGGGAAAATAAAAAATAATAAAAAACTTTCTAATTTTGGCAGTCTACACTAAGGTGGGACGGACGAAAAAGGAAAGAAGTCTACACTAAGGTGGGACGGAGGGAGTAGGTTTTAACACTTTGATTTTCTAATGTAGGGTTAAAGATGAACGGGGGTCAAATCATTTTCATGTGTTATTGGGGAGGTGATGTTGAATAACCATATGATGATCCTCATTTTAAAAAAGGGTCAAAATGTGCAATTAGGGCTAATTGCCGATGGAGATACATTGAGCTCCACTAAACTAAAGCAACCCATAATCATATTGAATTCTCCCTATATAATGAACTCCACTAAAGCAATACTCAGCTAATCTAGAAAAAAATCTCGACGCTAGTCTATCTGGCAACGTACCAGCTTGATGAAATGAGAGCGGACTAGCAACCTGATGTCCGGTTCAAATAAAACGAGCTATGTGATTCTCATGTTCAGTTAAAACAGAGTTATCGATAGGCTCAGGATCAACGAAGGTATCCATCTGTTTCAACAAAATAAAACCCAATTTTAATATCAAATTCTTCTAAATGAAATAACAAACATACTAACTAGTGAGTTCAAAATAACCCCACAAAATGAGTTCAAAACCTCATAATTTCAAATATACGACAACTAAGTTCAAATATACCAACAATTGAGATCAAATATATCTACAATTGAGTTCAATAACAACACTAATTGAGTTCAATATCAACATATACAGCAACTCAAATCAAAATATACTAACAATTGAGTTGAAAATATATCAACAATTGTGTTGAATAAACCTAAATTGCAAGTAAACAAATACTCAAATCAAAGCAAAATCAACAAGCAATGAATTAAAAAACATGAATGTAAACTTACAATAACAAAATTTTGGGGATGAAAAACTTGAATTAATTAGATGAAAATAACAATGGCAAAATTCTCCTTAATCTCTCTTTCTTCTTCTACCGGCGGCAAGTTTAGTTTTTTTTTTTCTTTCAACATACTGTAAGTCGGAAAGGGGAAAAGGGATTTTTCTAAACTTGCTACACCATGTAGCGAGCTTTGTGTGACCGGTCATACTCGCTACACGGTGTAGCGAGTTATGCTTTAGATAATTAAACTGATTAATTCAAACGCCTAACCCTAATTAAACCAAACTTGCTACACCGTGTGTAGCGAGTTTCAACGGTAACATGTTAAACTCGCTACACCTGTAGCGAGTTCTAAAAAGTGAGATATTTTGAAAAATAATTTCAAATGTGTTGGTGCAGGAATGTGTTTTGGGCTCAGGTATTGTGTCCAGCGAATGATTGAGCTGACTCCGTGACCTGCACACCACAAGAAAGAACCGTGAAACTGCGCCGGGGGTCTTTCGGCAAGCCCCTCCGGCGTGAGAATCAGCGAACGGACTGGAAAAGGGTGTAAGAATTATAGAAAGTGCGTGTATACGTAAATATGCAGAAAAGCCTTACCTTTGTCCATGTTCTGTTCCCATATTTATAGTGGATGAAGTGATATTAGGGTTTTCATGTGAACCATTGGATTGGGTGGATGCCATCCGTTGGATCAGCCCTGTCTCCTAGGCATACACGTGTCACACTGGGATTGCTCTGCCTATGCAAGGACACTGCAGCACCTGACATTGATAAGCAGCTTGCCTTATAAGGGAAAGTCAACCTGCACACCTTTTGGCATTATTACTGGTTATATGATTGCACGTATAACAAGGCCCAGTGGTAGGTCTGACATTATCCCAAATTAGCTAATTAATCAAGCTTGTTGAGGAAGCTAATTGAAGGGACGACCTTGGAGCTGTACATCTAGGAAGGTCGTCGTCTTATCAGGACTCGACGAGCGAGTGGACGAGCGAGTCAGATCGCTCAGTGGCGACGACCCTCATTCCACGCTGGAATAGACTTGGAAGGGAAGGTTCGTCGTCAGATGGGCTTGGTCGCTCACTGGCCACGACCGCCATCTAGTGTATCGACGAGTCATGCCTCCTCACCTTGATGGACCTCATTGGTCTTGATCCATTCGTGGGCTTGGTAACCCATAGCTCGTAGATAGGTATTGGGCCAGGCCTATAACAAAATATCCCGTTCAGTGGCCCCCAACTCATGGGTCGTCTTGATGGGCCAGGAGTTCACGCTTTTTCTTAGGGTTATCCGTACGACCGTCAATTTTGAATTTTGAATTATGATGATGTCAGCATCGATGATGTGGGCGGCTGGGATCCCTCCATTAATGGACACGCGTCCCATGATGGGACATTCTTCTTGGAAATTACAGCGGGTATTTAATGCCCATCATTTCGCCGTTTGGATTTCCTAGGTACAAACCCCTCATCTTCCCCAAATATAAAAGCTTACTCCCTCCTCCATCTCAAACTTTCCATAACCTTGAACATTGAGAGCAAGTAGCAAAGGCAATTTCCGGCAACCAGCAAGAAATACTCCGGCCACCATGCGAACGTTTTTCGACGATATCGACTGTTCTGGCTTCACCACCTTTGGACAATCCGGCGGCGTGGATTAGGAATTTCTTTGATTTACCGCCGGCAAATTCATCGGAAAACCCATCTTCAAACCCAGAAACAGGTAATTTCCTTTGTTGTTTTTCATTTTCTGGATATTTCTTGGGGTTTAAGCACATCTTTAATGGGACCCAGGACTATAAGTTTTGAGAGAGGGGTTAAATTTGGTTTTGGGTTAAATCATAGGGTTTATAAATGTGCTAGGAGAATTTGGAGAGAAATTCCATTGGCTGAATGTTCTTCAATCTTTTTGAAATTTGGGTTTGAGAATGAGCCTTTAGAGTTCCCAGTAGGTGAGGTTCTTGGGGAGTTTGAGGAAGATGACCCAAGGGTAACGTCTTTTAGGTCGATGAACGACCTTCCCAATCACATACGAGCCAACTACTCCTTGTCCCGTCGTGATTCACTTAGGAACTTGGTTATAGGGGAATCTAGGTTGCCCATAGTTAGGTCGTCGCCTACGAATGTTAGGACTGATTCCCCTTCTTTTTCTCCTTGTTTTGTAGACATGGATCACGACGGCCGCCCTAATCAACCAGCCCAAGAAACAAACGAAGCCAGTACAAGTGCTGGGAGCACTAGGATCATCAACGCCTTTCATACCGGGGTACGAGCTGGAAGGAATGAACGAGGCTTCAGAGGCGGGGCACAAGGTGACTGGGCTATCACCAAGGTCAGTACGAGGACTCCCAAAACTGGGAAGTTGATGATTGACTCCCTACGAGACTCCTTCAGGGTTCACGCTGCATCGTATAAGCTTGAGTATCTCAGCCAAAAGGAGTATGAGCCTCGTAGGCAGTCACTTCTTACCAGCAAAAAGAAAGTAGCTTTCTTTTACAAACAGTTTGAGCTTGGACTGAGGTTGCCCCTAGATCCCTTTATCAACGAGTTCCTTGAAGATTCAGGTTGTGTGCCAATGGAGCTGAGTGGCAACGCTGTTAGGATTTTGTCTTGTTTTATTGTGGTCTGCAGATTCCTCGGCTACGAGCCATGTAATAAGGTGTTTCGTCAATATTACCGGACGAAACGATCAGTTAAGAATGGGAAGTCCGTAGTGAGTGTGTCGTCAATTAGGAATGTTCAGGGCCTGTTTTTAGACACTCAGAACAAATTGTATGGCTGGGATAATCACATGATCTTGGTGAAGAGCAGGGTAGGATGGCAGTTTCCTTTCCCGGAGAGCCAAGATATGGTTGCCGACGAGCATGTATGGGCGGCGCCTTGGGCCGACGAGCTGAAAGAAAAGATCGATAATTTGCTGAGTCTTGGTTGGGTGGCATGGCAGGACATTGAAGCCTCTCATTGGAGGTATATAAGGGTCGGCATCATGTCCAGGCCGTTGAGAGGCCCCGATCCCTTGGTGCAAATTGAACTTGACGCTCGTTGTCCAGTCTGGGTCGTTCACGACGACTTGACCTGGGAAGACAACTGCATAAATTGTGTCGGTGCCCGCCTTGACCATCCTGAAGAGCGTTGCGAAAACCTTGAAATGACTGGGGGTTGGGCTCTTAATACTTGCCTATTTATCCTGGTAATTTGTCTTTTTGTCTCGTCGTGAATGACTTATCCTTTGTCCATTTTTACTTGGCAGTTCTTTCTGAAAAGGATATCAACCACATTGAACGGGACATAATGAGTGGAGTAATTAGAGCCAACGAGCGAACCAAGGCGAAGAAGGATCGAGCTTCGTCCAATGCCATCTACAGTCGTTAGGAAAATATGGCGACGAGGAACGAGCAACTGCCAAAGGACACCTCTGTTGGCGCCATCCCCATGGTTGAAAGGGAGCTCGTCATTTGGGGGGCTGAATACTGGGGGTCGTCAAGCTGTGGTCGACGAGCTGGAGAAGGAAGTTGGAGTTGAGACGAGTGGTGCGACTGCCAACGCTGAAAACCAACTGATCGTCATTGAGGGTGAGCACGTTAACCCTGAGGTTGTTGGGAGTTCCGACTCCAATCCAGAAGCTAATCGTCAGGCCCCTAGTGTGAATGTGTGCCCCAAATTTTGTTTATTGGAATTCACGCGAGTTTGAAGACATCCGAGTTATTTGAAAAACGGAGTCGCCACGCCATTTTGATTACCTCAAAACTTTGAAAAAAAGGTTTTACTTGGGTTCGGAGGTTAAGTTACCCCTTGGGAAGAACGTTTGGCGTTCACCCAAAGTGCCTTGCCGGAGCAAGTCTCCCAAGATTTCATTAATCGTGCTTGCTTGCGTGCTTTCTTGTGTGCATGTGTTTGAAAATAAGGGGGGAAATGTCCCAAGTTGTCTTCCGGACGTACAAACCATTTATTGGTTGTCGCTCGGGATTCCTTGGAATTTTATGTATTCGGGATTATGATCCCGTCCTCATCTTGTGACTTGTGATCATCGCATTTTAACCTCGGGACCCTCGGGACTTGCGTGATCGAGAGAATGACTCTCTTTTGGTCAAAGATGAGGTTCTTTAGGAAGGAATGTCCTTAGCCCATCAATCCTACGCTTTAAGACGGTCGAGCTCGTATAGAGGCTTCATACTCATTCTTAAGCGATAATCGGAGATATAGGGTTCAAGGTGTCCCTTTCTAAAGAGATATGGAACCTTTAATGGAAGGAACGATGCAAAGATGAGAACTTTTACACCGGTCCGTTCCAAGGTTGCTAATGGGGACATGGGGGAATGCATGTAAAAATGATACTTTAGTGAAAAGATGGCATTTTTAGAGTGTAAAGAATGTCTTTTGGTTGCAAGGGATGCCTTTTTGTGCAAAGAAAAGATTTTTATGTAAAGAATGTATTTTTATGTTGGAAAATAGCATTTAATGCACAAATGATGCATGAAAATGGCAAAGAATGATTTTTAATGCAAAGTATGCATTTTGAGTATGAAAATGAGTTTTTAAATGCAAAAGATGCATCTTTAATGTGAAAAGGGGTTTTTTGAGTGCAAAGGATGCACTATTAAAGCAAAGATGTCATTTTGGTGAAAAAGATATCCTTTTAATGCAAATGATGCTGCTCTGTATGCAAATGTTTTAGTTTAAATGCATATTGGTGCATTAGAAAAGGAAAACATCGACAAATTTGAAAAGATAAGGAGTCTGCAACCGGCTATGTATGTCGCGCGACATAGCTGCCATGTCGCGTGACATAATAAGCCATTTTGCGAAGCCTAAACAACCGAGATTTGCGAGAGGTAACAAGGCACCAAAATGGTCAAGTTACTTCACAAACAAATCTCGAAGAGCATGTTTATTGATAATGAACACTTCAAGAGGGTGTGGATATGAGGGATCCACACTCATCTTGAGTGTTCATGCAAAACCAAGTCAAAACAGAGATTTTATATGAAATGTAATGAAATAAAATGTGGATCTGGGTAATATGAAGCTAAAGCATGCAACTTTAATCAGAATACTACATTATCAATGCATGTAACACATAGATTTCATATTCAAAGGAAAATAGAGAGTGGAAAAGGGGTAGAAACTCGTTACCCTTGAAGATCCACAACTCCTATAATCAAGTTAGATATAGGAGCCTTAGCTTCCTCCTCCTGAGACCGTTCGAGCCTTGGATCCTTGAGAACCTCGAGTTCTTGATGTATAGGAAGTGTGTGTGTGTGTGGGAAGTGTGTGTGTGATTAGTTTGGTAGGATTGAGGTGATTTGGGGGGTATGTGAGGAGAGAGGAGGCTTCTGGAGCGTATTCCCTATAGAGGGGGACTGAGGGATGGAGGAGGTGTGTTAAAATGAGAGGTGGAGACCTCTATTTATAGGCTGCCTGCATGGGCTTGTTATGTCGCACGACATAACAAGCCATGACTGTATTCCTTCTAGAAACATGCAAGGTGGCATGGTTCTAGAACTTTTCCTGGCTGGTTATGTCGCACGACATAAGGAGCCACATGCAGTTCCTTCTAGAAACATGCAAGGTGGCAGGTTTCTAGAAGGTTTTTATGGCCTATTATGTCGCACGACATAAGTAGCCAGATCTGGATTCTTCTAGAAACGTGCAAGGTGGCAGCCTTCTAGAAGGGTTTTGGGATTAAGAAAAACGTGTTTCTTAATCACCAAGCATTCCCTTCAAGTTCTTAAAAGGCTTGAAACAGCTCTAATTGTTCGAAACTTTAGGAAAATCCAGAATTACCGGAAAAATTACCGAATTGCCGGAAAATTAACCCAAGGCATGAGCCAGATTTGGGTACTTACGAAGCCCTCCGACAACGTCACTTGCGGGGCGAGTGGGGTTGTCGATAGAAAAGGATCCAATCTGGCGAATGCCGAGACGGATTGGGTGACCAAGTTGGTCGAGTGGCTGGACCTTTCATGAAAGGCTACCTACGTATCCCGGAGGAATCAAGCCATAATCGTAGTTCGGAATTCACTGGGGAAAGGGGGTGTCATATGTGACAAATTGGCTGAACCTACAGGAGGCTACCTACGTATCCCGGGGGAATCAAGCCAGGTCGTAGTTCAAGTTTTTGACTGAATCGAAATGTTATTCCTTCACCTTGGAATAACGGAGATCGAAAGAGGGAGATCGAAATAAAGCGAAAGAAGTCGAAATGTTATTCCGTCATTCGGAAATAACGGAGATCGAAATAAAGCGAAAAAAGTCGAAATGTTATTCCGTCATTCGGAAATAACGGAGATCGAAATAAAGCGAAAAAAGGTTGAAATATTATTCCGTCATTCGGAAATAACGGAGATCAAAATAAAGCGAAAAAAAGTTGAAATATTATTCCGTCATTCGGAAATAACGGAGATCAAAATAAAGCGAAAAAAGGTTGAAATATTATTCCGTCATTCGGAAATAACGGAGATCAAAATAAAGCGAAATGTTATTGCCTTCTGGCAATAACTGAAATTTTTAACAAGAAACATTATCCCATTTGGCAATAACGGGGGATTTCCCGGAGGAAACGTTATCCCATTTGGCGATAACGGAGAATTTCCCGGAGGAAACGTTATCCCATTTGGCGATAACGGAGGATTTCCCGGAGGAAACGTTATCCCATTTGGCGATAACGGAGGATTTCCCGGAGGAAACGTTATCCCATTTGGCGATAACGGAGGATTTCCCGGAGGAAACGTTATCCCAATTGGCAATAACGGAGGATTTTCCGGAGGAAACGTTATCCCATTTGGCGATAACGGAGGATTTCCGGAGGAAACGTTATCCCATTTGGCGATAACGGAGGATTTCCGGAGGAAACGTTATCCCATTTGGCGATAACGGAGGATTTCCCGGAGGAAACGTTATCCCATTTGGCGATAACGGAGGATTTCCCGGAGGAAACGTTATCCCATTTGGCGATAACGGAGGATTTCCCGGAGGAATCGTTATCCCATTTGGCGATAACGGAGGATTTCCTGGAGGAAACGTTATCCCAATTGGCAATAACGGAGGATTTCCCGGAGGAAACGTTATCCCATTTGGCGATAACGGAGGATTTCCCGGAGGAAACGTTATCCCATTTGGCGATAACGGAGGATTTCCCGGAGGAAACGTTATCCCATTTGGCGATAACGGAGAATTTCCCGGAGGAAACGTCATCCCATCTGGCAATAACGGAAAATTTCCCGGAGGAAACGTTATCCCATTTGGCGATAACGGAGGATTTCCCGGAGGAAACGTTATCCCATCTGGCAATAACGGAGATCGCGAAAAAGGTTGGATTTTGTAGAGAAGTTGGAAGGAATCAATAGTTTTTGTAAAGAAAAGTGGGACGCACCCGAATAATTTTTTGTAAAGAAAACTGGGATGTACCCTGATTATTTGAAAAATAAAATTGAAAATGCCAAGGGCAAATAAACTGAGTCACAGAGGTAAATTTGTAAAATAGGCTTCGGGGGCACTAGAGGGAAAACTGGATCGAAAGTGATTGAAAATACCAGGGGCACAAGGGGTAAAACAGACCTATGAGGGATAAAATCGTAAAATTGAGCCTCAGGGGCAAAATTGCAAAGAGATGCTGGTCCCTTACTATAAGGATGGAAACGGGGTGACCTAGGAGGTCAAACAACCGATCCTACAAGGAATGTGCCAAATCAAAAGGGGTGTGACCAATGTGGTAAAAAAAATTGGACTTTTATGAAAAGCTTATGCACTATCGAGGAACGGGGAAAGAAAAGGTGACCAAAGTGGTCGGATGGCTGGACCTTTATGAAAGGCTACCTACGTATCCCGGAGGAATCAAGCCCTGATCGTAGTTCAAACTTTACCTAGACAGTTAGGAATGATGTCTAGGATTTTCGACGTTTTGACAATTAGGAAACTGTCGCCTAGAGTTATCTCGAAGGCACTTTTGGGAGAAAATGTTATCATTAGCAATTGGCACGTTACTTGAGCCTAGGGGTGATTTTTTTCTGGAAACATGGTAGGGACTGGGTTTGGATATACATATGGAATGTATTTGGGAATTGTTTGAGACGGGTTTCAAACAGGTGGGGTTGTATCCCTTGGGTGCGGACTGAACTGTTGCTGTTGTCAACGTGGACGAGAATTCCTTCTTGGGCTGAGACTGGGTTTAAACCTCGGGTCTTGACTAAGGTCCTTTTCTTAAACTCTGGCGCTTGAAGCTGATGCTGACAGGCTTTTACAACCAAAGCAGATGTTGGAGTAACCAAACCTTTCTTCTAGGGATGGATATGACTTATCGGAGCTCCGGTCGGAGGAAAAACTTTCTGCAAAACCCCATGTCTTACTAAAGCCAGGAAAGATCCTTTCATTTGGCAAAGCCCCGGTTGAATGAGCTGAGCAAGCGAAGTGACTTGGCGAAGCCCCAGTCTGGTGACCTAAAAAATCCCAATCTGATTGGTATTGCGAACGTGATTCTGAAATTGATCTGACCAAGACTGAATCCATCTAGGGACCTAGTGAAGAACCCGATATGAACCCTAAACATGGCTAAAGAAGCCCCAGTTTAAAGGAATGACTTGGCAAAGCCCCAGACTGGAAGAGTTTCGAGGCAGTCCTAATGCGAATTGTAGCAGAAGAGGGAAAACCTATCCTTTTTCTTTTCTTTTTTTTTATTTCTATTTTTTTTTAGTCAACCAGTCAACCTTAAGGAGACGCAGACAAAGAGAAGAATTTTAGGAAGATATGTACATGCAGGGGCATATTTTTCAAAAGGTGGGAATAATCCCGATTTTGTGTTATTTTGATGGCCTTATTCGATGTAGGCACAAAACTCGCTTTGGGTTTGACTCTTTTGAGAGAGTATAAGCGTAGAAAGGTTGGTAAAAGTGTATGGAAGCCCCTGCTGACAGAAAATCAGTGTTTAGCGCTATCTTTCCTAAGATGTAGAAAAGGAAGACTTGTCAAGACATCTGAAAACTTGTTTTATTTACAATGATCACAAGATTGCTTAAAACCCTTTATTAATGTTCGGGTTATTCAACCACTAATCTCGATATGAACAAACATTCTTATTAATCATGAGGAGAAAGTCAACCAATGTCGCGGATCAAGGTTGGCTGGGTGTGAAAGAAAGGTTTGTGTATAAGGAGGTCATTGATGAGACCGGGTTTTCTGGGATTTGACTGTGTCCATGGGAGAGGTCATTTGATGAGACCGGGTTTTCGGTAATTTGGATATGCTTATGACCGGACCATTGCTGGTTGCCTACGTTCCCCTCATTGTGAGGAGCTCAGGTCGCCGTAGTTCGGCCTTGGCCGGACTGTGTTTGGGCTTTGGGATTTGTGGTTCCTTTAGTGAAAAGGCTCGGATGAAAAGATTGGATGGTGAGGCTTGGGCCTCGGGATGATTCCTTGACCAAGTCATTCTTGGACGGCTGCTTCTGATTGCTTCCTCTTTCATTGGGGAAGAAAGGATTTGCACGTGCCTACAGGCTATGGCTTTGCTTCGACCGTCCCGTTGTTATCGACAACTTTCATTTTCTGAGCTTTGGTCTTGCCTGTCCGTCAAGCTTTTGATTAGTGACGCTGGGTCCTTGGCCTCATTTTTTTATGTGCAACCCTGTTTTTTGCCTAGACTGCCTTTTGGGATTTTCAGTCTAGCTAGGTATTACTCTTTTGCACTAAGATTTTTCCTTTTCTTTTTTTTTATATATGTGCAACCCTGTTTTTTGCCTAGACTGCCCTTTTTTTGGGATATTCAGCCTAGCTGGGTATTACTCTTTTTGCACTACAATTTTTTTTTTTTTTTTTTTTTTTTTTTTGAGCACATGAGGACCAAGGCGAGCCCCTGCTTGAACATTCTTGGCAAGCTCTTAGGTTGCTGTTGACATGGGGTCAATCATTCGAAGCTGAGTGGCCTTTTGTTGTCCCTTGATGTTGCCGCCGTCGTTGACTTGGTCAAGGTGATGGGGAGGACATGGTTCGGGAAAGTGTATGGCTTTGATGAAGGCCTTTTGTGGGGTGAGGAAAGTGTATGGCTTGATGGCATTAGTTGACTTTCTCACACTGATTAATCGGAACGTGAATTATTTCGAGAGATTGTTCGTTGAGCAATGCAAGTGATCATATAAAATAAAACCATTTCATTAAATGTAATGTAGGTGTGCAAATAATGTCTTAAGTCTAGCAAGAAAAGAAGAAGACTCTTTTATAGAAAATTGAAGATTAAATACAATGTCCGTAGAGGACTTGATTGAAAGAGAAAAGTACTAGAACCTACGAAAGTTGACTGAGAGACTATTTTCTTTTTCCTTCTTTTTTTTTTTTTTTTTTTATTATACTTAAGGATAGGTAGACCCTAGTCTAGCTACTCTTCGCGGGTTGGACTACATTTCTACCCTTCAGCATTGGAATTAAATTCTTGATGCTCTTTGATCCGAACTTTGGTCATTGACTTGGTCACCATTCTGAACAGAGTCTGTCGGTTTTGGTCCATTGGGCCGCTCAAGCTTGCCTCGCTTCGATTAACCCTCGACCGCTCTCTTCAAGGCTATACAGCTTGTCGGTTGTGTGGCCATAATGACTATGGAAGGTGCAATGCTCATTCATGTCGAGGAGTGTATTTGAGCTCTTTGGATGGTAGTCTCTAAGGGGCTCCAGGAGGCCTAGCTTTACTAAAGCCTTGAAGATTAAGCCCATGGGTATCCCAAAATCATCAAAATGTTCTCGTTGTCTCTGAGGACCACTATTTATTGGGTACCTTCTTGATGTCGTCCATTGTACACAATGCCTTCTTTCCTTTACCGATGTTGCACCTAGTGTTGGAAGGGTAAGGTCTATAGCGGCGAGACATTTTCAAACCGTAAGTGCTTCCCCGTGCACGAACCCTTTTTATGTAATCATCAATGTAAGCGTCAAGATTCGACTCCTTCAGGTCGGATGCACGAGATTGGTAGGGTGAGATGGCTTGAGTCGAGCGATTGTCGATACTTTCGCCGCTAGGCTTTTCCCGTATTTTCTTAATTGGCTCTACCAATATTCCTTCGAACGAGTCAATAGGAGCATTAGGACCACACGACCCCGCCACAAGATTGGCATCAAGCAAATGAAACCACAAGAGAAAGTACCCCGGTGGGAGAGATGACACCGAGCATTCAAAGTGTGATCGTGACCATAACCTTCCTTGTAAGTCAAACTTGAAGCATAGGAATACGAACCAAAGGATCGGGAGTGGTGAGACTCATAAGGGGCCTCATAGGGTCCGACACTCGTCGAAGACGGGGATATATGGCTCGTAATAGTTGAATACCAGGGAGTACCGAGCGCCGATCCAAATGATCGTCAAGACATGAGGTTCGAGGCACCATAAAAGTAGGACCGAACGTGTCTTGACCACACCGAGGGACGCGACTCGGAAGAACAATGTGTATACCGTACTTGGTGAGCGTAAGCAACTTGCGTAATGTACTGAGTGCACTGGATGAGGAGCATTTGACCTTGTCTCGACTTCCTAACTCGGAGGAGAGGGGTAGAGCTTGGAGCCCGAGGAGCGAACTGATCCAAATTGGTTTGCGGGGTCATGTCAAACTGTCCGGGCTTGGGAAGCCGCAAACCGACCCATTCCAAGATGATGACCTAAACTCCGACTGGGCCGTGAAGCGGTAAACCGACCCATTCCAAGATGATGACCCGAACTCCGACTGGGCCGAGAAATCGGGGTAGCCGTAGCATTTGCTCTCTCGTTGCGGTGAACAAAGTCGGGTCTTATCTCGAGGAGGTGAGGTCATCGGGACCCCGATGGCTTGGGGACATTGGAAAGGACTGCAAAGGGGTAGTCCTTGGCAAGGGATCATATGTGGATGGAGGAGGGCATTGGTTATAGGATAGAGGAGCCGAAATTGCCGCATCCGGAGTTTCATCTTCTACCAGGGAACCATTGGCTTTGACCACTATCTCGAACCCTATGGCTACTGAGCGCATCAATGATCATGGCTTGTCGTTCCTCATGGACCTTATGACTCTTTTCCGTGGCTAAGGCTAGCTCTTCTTCCCTAGTCATCTCGATTACCCAAAACCCAGCTGCTGTTTTTCTGTCAAATCGGCCATTCTCGACTCTCTCGAACCGACAAAACTGAGGATTTTGGCGAACTGTCTGAGAATTTTGCGCTAACAAGTTGCTGACCCGGTATTCTCGTCCACTTCTTTCTCGCTGCGGGAAAGGGATAGGTAAGGTTTAGACTAGGGGTAGGCAATATTTAGACTCGGGGTAAGCAAGGTTTAGAGATGGGTGAGGTTTAGACTCGAAGGTGGATAAGGTTTAGACTCGGGGTAAGCAAGGTTTAGACTCGGAGATGGGTGAGGTTTAGACTCGGGGTAAGCAAGGTTTAGACTCGGGGTAAGCAAGGTTTAGACTCGGAGATGGGTGAGGTTTAGACTCGGGGTAAGCAAGGTTTAGACTCGGAGATGGGTGAGGTTTAGACTCGGGGTAAGCAAGGTTTAGACTCGGAGATGGGTGAGGTTTAGACTCGGGGGCAAGTGTTTAGGCTGAAAGCTTAAGTAACATGCACTTATCGCTTAACTCATTTTCTCCTAATCCTAATTGATTGGAAAAGATTGGACCTTGAAAGGCCAAGATCGAAAATCGGAGATCGGACCGAAAAGGTCTCGACAGTGGATTTGACCATGAAAGGTCGGGATAGGAAAATAGAAAATCGGACCGAGGAGGTCTCGATTAGGGATTTGACCATGAAAGGTCGGGATAGGAAATCGGACCGAGGAGGTCTCGATTAGGGGTTTGACCATGAAAGGTCGGGATAGGAAATCGGACCGAGGAGGTCTCGATTAGACAGGACCATGCAATTATGATTACATTAATTGTTCAAGTTTACTTAAAACAATGTCTTTTATTTATTTCTATTTGGTTGGAAAAGGGGGTTTGCCCTTCTTTTTCGCAACTACTCTAGATCCTGGATCAGTGGGTTCCGTCACTACGTCTATAAGCCCCTCGTATTCCACCTGTATTTCGACCTCCCAGGGTGGACAGCCCCGGGCGAGGGTCCTATAGGGCACGCGGATCCCACCGACCGAGAGTAAAGAACGCTCCTAACGGGTCTAGCGGGTCATAGGACCTTTCAACGCACGAGCGATGCGGATTATGGTCAAGGCAATACCGAGAAAGTCTCGTCTCTCTGCCTTGACAGAGTTTTGGCAGAGTTTCGCTTGAGCGAAATGACGTTTTGACTTTCGGTAATGTCCGAGAAAATAATAGGCATGGGTCGGGCGGCAAAAAGCCGGATGACACAGTGTCACATTGAACTTCGTTGCATACGCCGGGCGTGAGTCAGAATCGAAGTCAATGCCGGGTCAAGATCTTGCCAATTTTTCCTTGTCGGAATTTTGGCAGAGCTTCGCTTGAGCGAAAGATCTTTTGATTTGTTGGCAAAGACTCGGTCTTGACTCTTACGCATTCCGTGCGGGTCAAGGTCAATAGTCAATGTCGGAGTCGAGATCTCGCCAATTTTTCCTTGTCGGAATTTTGGCAGAGTTCTTCTTCCGTTATGAACTAAGGTTTGACCTTTACGAGGGTATGCAACTGGGCTATATGACACGGACTAGACCAAAAACCAACCAAAAGTCACGGTTTTTTTTGAAACGTGTGACACGGACTGTGCATTGGTCGACACTGGCTGCCATGGGGAGGTTGGGATGATTCCGTGCGCGCCGGGAGCATCGTAAGGCTGCCCGTGACTGCAAACTGGAACCACCCTGGGGTTTGAAGGACGTGCGTGCAAAAGTGTACAGGATATATCAGTGCGCGTAGTGTGCGGTCTCCTAAAAATGTTCCTTTTTGAGTTAAAACAGAGATTTTCATAAATGTGTTTTAAAGGAATGATTTTCTGGACGGGGAAGAATGCAACACATAAGCACGTAAATTTTTCTGGGAGCCCTAAATGGTCAATCATGGAGCCGAGTAGCCCCAAGCCGCTAGGACTCGCGTATTAACCATGATTTTTCCCGGTGGAATTGCCACCGAGGTCGCCCTGGCCGAATCCAAGGAGGATTGAGCCGCACGACCGCATGGATCAATTTTCCAGTTCCACTCCTTTTGCTATTTTTCGGGTTGTTTCCCGTTCAAAGTATGCACAGATTCCAAGATGCAAATGATGCAATGCATGGTAAAGAAAGCAAGCACGATTAATGAAATCGGCGATGGGAGTCTAACCCGCTCAAAGGGAAAAGCTTTCTTCTATTTTTTTTTTTTCAAAATTATTTTTCGAAAAGGGATACTCGTACGTGGATTGTTAAACCACCGATTATCCCAACTCCCACGTCAGGGAGTGTACAGGAAGGGTAAGTGGTTTCCACCTATATACCGAGTATCGCTTTTTGTTTTGAAAATAAAAGCTTTTCTCCTTTGGGATATCCCCAGCGGAGTCGCCAAACTGTGAATGTGTGCCCCAAATTTTGTTTATTGGAATTCACGCGAGTTTGAAGACATCCGAGTTATTTGAAAAACGGAGTCGCCACGCCATTTTGATTACCTCAAAACTTTGAAAAAAAGGTTTTACTTGGGTTCGGAGGTTAAGTTACCCCTTGGGAAGAACGTTTGGCGTTCACCCAAAGTGCCTTGCCGGAGCAAGTCTCCCAAGATTTCATTAATCGTGCTTGCTTGCGTGCTTTCTTGTGTGCATGTGTTTGAAAATAAGGGGGGAAATGTCCCAAGTTGTCTTCCGGACGTACAAACCATTTATTGGTTGTCGCTCGGGATTCCTTGGAATTTTATGTATTCGGGATTATGATCCCGTCCTCATCTTGTGACTTGTGATCATCGCATTTTAACCTCGGGACCCTCGGGACTTGCGTGATCGAGAGAATGACTCTCTTTTGGTCAAAGATGAGGTTCTTTAGGAAGGAATGTCCTTAGCCCATCAATCCTACGCTTTAAGACGGTCGAGCTCGTATAGAGGCTTCATACTCATTCTTAAGCGATAATCGGAGATATAGAGTTCAAGGTGTCCCTTTCTAAAGAGATATGGAACCTTTAATGGAAGGAACGATGCAAAGATGAGAACTTTTACACCGGTCCGTTCCAAGGTTGCTAATGGGGACATGGGGGAATGCATGTAAAAATGATACTTTAGTGAAAAGATGGCATTTTTAGAGTGTAAAGAATGTCTTTTGGTTGCAAGGGATGCCTTTTTGTGCAAAGAAAAGATTTTTATGTAAAAAATGTATTTTTATGTTGGAAAATAGCATTTAATGCACAAATGATGCATGAAAATGGCAAAGAATGATTTTTTAATGCAAAGTATGCATTTTGAGTATGAAAATGAGTTTTTAAATGCAAAAGATGCATCTTTAATGTGAAAAGGGGTTTTTTGAGTGCAAAGGATGCACTATTAAAGCAAAGATGTCATTTTGGTGAAAAAGATATCCTTTTAATGCAAATGATGTCGCTTCGTATGCAAATGTTTTAGTTTAAATGCATATTGGTGCATTAGAAAAGGAAAACATCGATTGCAAACGAAAAGATAAGGAGTCTCGCAAACCGGCTATGTATGTCGCGCGACATAGCCGCCTATGTCGCGTGACATAATAAGCCATTTTGCGTAAGCCTAAACAACCGAGATTTGCAGAGGTAACAAGGCACCAAAATGGTCAAGTTACTTCACAAACAAATCTCATAGAGCATGTTTATTGATAATGAACACTTCAAGATGGTGTGGATATGAGGGATCCACACTCATCTTGAGTGTTCATGCAAAACCAAGTCAAAACAGAGATTTTATATGAAATGTAATGAAATAAAATGTGGATCTCGGGTAATATGAAGCTAAAGCATGCAACTTTAATCGAATACTACATTATCAATGCATGTAACACATAGATTTCATATTCAAAGGAAAATAGAGAGTGGAAAAGGGGTAGAAACTCGTTACCCTTGAAGATCCACAACTCCTATATCAAGTTAGATATAGGAGCCTTCTAGCGTCCTCCTCCTGAGAGATCCGAGTTCAGCCTTGGATCCTTGAGAACCTCGAGTTCTTGATGTATAGGAAGTGTGTGTGTGTGTGTGGGAAGTGTGTGTGTGATTAGTTTGGTAGGATTGAGGTGATTTGGGGGTATGTGAGGAGAGAGGAGGCTTCGGAGCGTATTCCCTATAGAGGGGACCGAGGGATGGAGGAGGTGTGTTAAAATGAGAGGTGGAGACCTCTATTTATAGGCTGCCTGCATGGGCTTGTTATGTCGCACGACATAACAAGCCATGACTGTATTCCTTCTAGAAACATGCAAGGTGGCATGGTTCTAGAACTTCTCCTGGCTGGTTATGTCGCACGACATAAGGAGCCACATGCAGTTCCTTCTAGAAACATGCAAGGTGGCAGGTTTCTAGAAGGTTTTTATGGCCTATTATGTCGCACGACATAAGTAGCCAGATCTGGATTCTTCTAGAAACGTGCAAGGTGGCAAATTTTCTAGAAGGGTTTTGGGATTAAGAAAAACGTGTTTCTTAATCACCAAGCATTCCCTTCAGCCCTTAAAAGGCTTGAAACAGCTCCGGAATTGTTCCGGAACTTTAGGAAAATCCGGGGAATTACCGGAAAAATTACCGGAATTGCCGGGAAAATTAACCGGAAGGCATGAGCCAGATTTGGGTACTTACACCTAGGAAGAGGAAAGATCGTCCTGCGGGTTCTGAAGCAGGTGGAGAGAGAAGTAAAAAAGCTGCCTACGACCCTCCCAGTTCCTCCGACCCTTCAACTCCTCGGGCTGAAACTCCTGGCTCGTCGTCAGGGGTCCTTGATAGGAAGCAGGCCATGGAAATGGCAACCAAGTTAGCCCAAGTTCCTAAGATCTCTGGGATTCCTTGCCTGGCAAGAAATGGTCCTGCTCTTATCTTGGGTGCGGCCTTGACCAAGCTAGGCAGGGATGTTGATCTCACTCGCCAGATGAGGGAGGCCAAGACCAAGCCAGAGACTTACCACGCTCGCTTCGGGCTGATCCAAACTGAGGTAAATTCAGTCTTCCATTTTTCATACATCTCTCGTCGTTTTGTACTTGTAATAATTTTGACCTCGTTGTTGCAGATGATGTCGATGATGGATGCCATGACGACAGATTTCAAGGCATGCCTAGACGCCGAGCAGAAGGAAAATGAGCAGCTGATCCAGTCTGTTGGAGCCAAGGAGGCTGCTGAGAAGAAATTGAAGGAAGTTGAAGATAACGTCACGTCCAATTGACCATTGCCTACGAGTCTCTGATGGCTCAGAAGAATGAAATTTTGAAGGAGGCAGAAATCCTGAAAGCTGATAAGGCCAAATTGGTGAAGGAAGCAGGGATCCTGACCACTGGTCTACGAGCCGCGGAAAGCAAAGTTGACAAGTTGACGTCTGACTACGAGGCTGCTCGGAATCAGATTGAAATGATGAGGGTTGACCATTAAACTGCTTTGGACGACGCTAAACTTGATGCAGTTGAGCAGTTTAAGAGAGGTGAAGAGTTCCTTAAGGTCGTCACTGAGAAGGCCAGCAGCTTCTTCCAGGATGGGGCCAAGCACTTGGCAAGGCGAATCCTTGCTGACCCAGAGACCAAGGACTTAGCATCTACAAGGAAGCTGGCCGACCTTTGCACAGAATCGTCTCGTGATCAGGAGGCTCGTCTAGTCCATCCTTTCGTTCCCTTTAATGACAACGACTTGTTAATTATCAAGGAGGACGACGAGAAGGCAGGGAGAGACGAGTGGCCAGTCTCAACAGTTGACCCAAAGAATTTTGACGCCTATTATTCCTTCTTCCTTGGGGACGGCCCTGATCCGAACGAGGCTCCATCCAGCACCAATGATCCCCAGTGATTTATTCTGAAATGACTTGTGATGTCACAAACAATGTTTTAACCTGCTTTGGTGGTTTCAAACAATGTCTCAAAACAATTTTTAAATTTTTGTAATGTAATTGACCTGTTTCCTCGAAGTTTAGAGGGGGTCGTACACTTTGTTTGATGTTTTTGTTATTTGATGACATAGCTTTCTGTTTGTTAATCTGTGTTAACGTAGATAGCATGTGATAACCGACAAAACGAGTAAGTTTGAGGACAAGTGTGAATGGTCGTCGTAAGTGATGACCAAAATACGGGTCGTCTTAAAGTGACTGACCCTTGTTCATACTTGTGTTTTCTCAACTTCTCAAAGGCTCGTAGGAATAGTACGAAGGTCTGTAGGTCTTTGCTCGTAGGCAAAACTCTATGGACGAGTCGTCTTATTCCGTTATAGCCTTCGACGAAGTCTGTCTTCGTCTAACCTTTATACTTGCCTAAAGTGAATGTAAGTGTCAAAGTCTTTGCATTGACTGATCTTTATACTTGATCAAAGTGATTGTAAGGGTCGAAGTCAGGCTTCAACCGTTCCAAGCTTCTTGAGTTTGTAATGTACGAAGTTCAGTGAAGTGACGAGTTTCCATTGATAATTTTCAATCAATAATCATACATTGTGTTGACAACTCGATTACTTTTTAAGACTTCTGGGATTTATAGATTATCCCTTACAAACTTCCAAAATCTTCAAAAAATGACAATGACCAAGTTATAATCAAGAACCACAAGTAGGGTGCCCTGAGGGCGCTGAGTTTGACGACGATCTCAGAAGTAATACTTCGTGAGATGATTAGCGTGCCATGGATGCTTTAGTTGCTCACCGTTTGGCCTGGCTAGACGGTAGGTTCCTTCTCTGACCACACTGGTGACAATGTATGGTCCTTCCCAGTTGGGAGAAAGCTTGTTCTGTCGGGCCTTGAGTCCCGTTGCTCAATTTTTTTGAGAACGTGATCGCCGACCTTGAAAAACCTTTTCTTCACTTTTTTATCGTGGTAAGCCTTGGTTCTTTTCTTGTAATTTTCCATCCTTAATTGAGCGTCCAATCTTCGCTCGTCCGCAAGGTCTAGGTCGACCTGTCTGTTGTGTATGTTCTTTTCAACGTCGTAGAGAGCCACTCGGTCTGTAGGAAGCTGAAGCTCGGCGGGAGCCATGGCCTCAGAGCCATAAGCCAAAGCAAATGGGGTTTCCCCCGTAGGCCCCCGGGTGGTTGTGCGGACTGCCCAGAGAGCCGAAGGGAGTTCGTCCAACCATCTCGCACTCCGTCCTTCAAGATTTTTGCATTGTGGCCGACAAGACGAGCTTGTTCGCTTCAGCTTGTCCATTGCCTTGGGGATAGGCAACAGACGACTTAGAATGCTTGACGCCCATTCTGTTCAATTCTTGTTCAAACTTCCTTGAGAATTGTAGACCATTGTCAGAAACAATTACCCTTGGGATTCCAAAGCGACACCATATTGAGTCATGAATAAAACTGAGGGCATTGTTTTCTGTAATCTTGTTCAGAGCTTTGGCCTCCACCCACTTGGAAAAATAATCAACTGCCACGATCACATACTTCACCCCTCTCTTGGCCTGCGGAAATGGCCCAATCAAATCAACACCCCATATGTCGAATGGCCAAGCTGCCATGACTGGGGTCTGCTCAGTCGTCGGGAGTTTGGGGAGGTCGGCGAACCGTTGGCATGTATCACATTTCCTTACAAATTGCTTGGCATCTTCTCGGAGATGGGGCCAGTAGTAGCCCATGGTGATTAACTTGTCAGCTAAAGTATGGGCCCCAGGATGGCCCCCACATTCTCCTTGATGCACTTCAAAAAGCAGCTTAATCACTTTATCAGGGTGGACGCACTTCAACAGTGGCCTGGTGATGGATCGTCTATACAGTTCGCCCTCGATGACCGTGAATCGTGCGGCCTTCCTCTTGACTTGCCGTGCCAGTACGTCATCAGCTGGTAACTCGTCTTTTTCAATAAAAGCTTTCAGCTCGACGATCCAACACCTTGGACCATCTCCAATGCACATGACCTTCCCTCGTTCATAGGATGGTTGTTCGAGATAGG
Organism: Adenophora triphylla var. japonica; assembly: GCA_022495995.1. Classification (NCBI taxonomy): domain Eukaryota; kingdom Viridiplantae; phylum Streptophyta; class Magnoliopsida; order Asterales; family Campanulaceae; genus Adenophora; species Adenophora triphylla. Next base: position 391,102 of record JAFEMH010000627.1, on the reverse strand, counting down.
CCAAGTGGTGGCCATGCTCGTCTTCAGGGAGTTGATCTGTTGCTAGCTTGGAGAGTAGGTCGGCGTGTTCATTGTCTTCATGGGCAATTCTCTGGATGGCCCAAAACTCTAGCCCCTAAATCAACGCGTTGACCAATGAATGATACTTCTGTAGGGTGGAGTCGACGACCTGATAGTTTCCATGAACTTGGTTCACGATCAACTGAGAATCACAAAACGCTGCGATCTTAGTGGCCCCAAAACACTTGGCATATTCAATTGCCACCACTAACGCTTCATATTCCGCTTGGTTGTTCGACGCTTGAAATTTGAACCTCAGCACTTCTTCAAAGACCGTGCCACTTTCTGGCTCGACGAGAACTATTCCCGCCCCACTGAGATCTCTTGTTGCCGATCCGTCTGAAAAAATTTTCCAACAATCTACGGGCAAGATCAATTCTTCTGGTTTGTCGTCGACCTCCTTGCCCATGTTGTTTTTCGGAGGTGGTCTTTGGTCGTCGTCGACGCTGAATGATGTTTCCACCAGGAAATCTGCCAGTGATTGTGCTTGTAGGGTTTTCCGTGCTCTGTACTGAATGTCAAATTCAGTTAATTCAATGCTCCAATTAAGAAGACGACCGGAACTTTCAGGACGATGCAAGATCTTCCGTAGTGGGGCATTTGTGTAAACAATAATGGGGTGAGCAGAGAAGTAAGCTCGTAGCTTTCGTGCTGTGATGACGAGAGCATAAGCTATCTTCTCAGCGTTGAAGTAGCGGGTTTCTACGTCGGACAAAGCTTTGCTCACGTAATAAACGGGCCTCTGTATCCCATCCTCCTCTCGTACCAATACGGCGGCGACGGCCTTGTCACTCGCCGAGAGGTATACAAACAAATCTTCCCCTGCAACGGGGCTGCTGAGGAGTGGTGGGGAGCCCAGATATTGCTTAAGCTGCTTGAACGACTCGGAGCATTCTTTTGTCCATTCAAAATCCTTAGCACCTCGGAGAGCTTTGAAAAATGGGAGTGATCGCTCGGCGGATTTGGCATTGAAACGACCCAAGGCCGCTACTCGTCCATTTAAACGTTGAACCTCCTTGATGCTCTTTGGTTCCGCCATATCAATCAGAGCCTTGATTTTTTCAGGGTTGGCTTCGATTCCCCGCTGTGAGAGCATAAATACCAAAAATTTTCCTGCGGCCACTCCAAACACGCACTTGGCCGGGTTAAGAACCATATCATTTGCTCGAAGGTTAGTGAACGTTTGCTGGTGGTCATCAACATGCTTTCTTTTCTTGGACTTGACAACCATGTCGTTGATATACGCCTCCAGGTTGTCACCGAGCTGTCCTTTAAACACTTTGTTGATCATTCTTTGGTATGTGGCCCCGACATTTTTGAGCCCAAAGGGCATCTTTGTATAGCAATAAGTTCCCCCTGCGGCCTGGAAGGCCGTCTTCGGAATATCTTCCTCGGCCATCTTGATTTGGTGATAGCCAGAGTACGCGTCAAGAAAGCTCAAAGTCATATGGCCGGCTACGGAATCGACGAGCTTGTCAATTCTGGGCAAGGGGTAACTATCTTTGGGGCACGCCAAATTTAGGTCGGTGAAATCCACGCACAGCCTCCACTTTCCGTTGGGCTTTTTTACTAGAACCACATTAGCCAGCCACGTCGTGAACCCTGCGTCTACAATGATTCCAGCACTTAATAGCTTCTCAATCTCCGGCTTAATGGCGACCTCCTTCTCAGTGGAGAAAATTCTGCACCTTTGTTCCTTGAACTTCATCGTGGGGTTTACTCCCAGCCTATGGACGGCTACCTCTTCTTTGAAACATTTCATATCCTCAACTCTCCAGGCAAAAACATCGAGGTTTTGTTTGAGTAGGGAGATTATCTCTTCCCTCTCCTCAGTGGATAACTGAGACCCCATTTTGATTTTCTGCTCTGGATAGTTTGGGTTAATGACCAACTCTGTTAGCTCGTCGGCCGGCTTCATCTCAGGAGCGTCGTCTCTAAAGTCCATGGATTCAATAACAATTTCTTTAATTTTCTTTTTTGCCTCGGGGGTGAGGTCTGGAACCTCGTCTTCAATAAGCTTGTCTAGCTCGGCCCCCGATTCATGGGCGACCAAAAGTTGTGGTTCTGCAGCTTGGTCGTCTATGAATGTTTCGACAAAGACTTCTGGGTCGTCGACACACTTGATGGTGGAGACAATGGCATATGAGGTCGTTGTTTGTTTAACTGACTTGGAGAGTTTCACAATGTGATCTGGGTCGTCTATTTCAATAGTCCGCCTTGCCTTCAGCACATGCTCCAGAAATTCTGGGGCCGTCCCCAACACACATCCAACTCCAGCACGTGTAGGAAATTTGACTCGTTGATGAGGAACTGAGGCGACGATCCCCAAAGCGGCTTGGCCAGGTTGGCCAAGAATTGCGTGGTAGTCACTTACGACATCAATTAAAATAAAAGTTATTGTTTGAATGGTTCTCAACGGGTGATCTCCAATATCGACTGGAAGGTCAATCTGGCCCTTTGCGTCTACCCTGTGGTTGGTGAATCCCTCTAGACGACCTAAGTAGGGACTTAGGCGGCTGTCGGGTAGACCCATCCTCTGGTAGACGTTATAAAACAGGATGTCCTTAGCCGCACCAGTATCAATCAGAATACGTCTCAACTCACAGTTGTCGATGAAGCCAGGTATGACCAGGGTTTGTTGACGAGCCAAAGGACCTGCTGCTAGCTCGTAGGGGAAGAAGCTTATCACATCGTTCGGGATTTCAGACTTTTGGGGAACATATGGTGCCTTTTTCAAGTGGTAAATTGTGCCTTTGATTTGGTTTTTACTGGTTTCTTCAGAGATCACCAAAACCATCCTTGGTTGTCTCTCCGGAGGTTCGTTGTTAGCAGCTCTTGTGTTGGCTGCCTGACGATCCTTCCTCACGTACTCCTGAAGACGACCATCATCAATCCATCTCTGAATGATTTTCTTCAAACTGAAGCATTCTTCAGTATCATGTCCTTTATCCCGATGGTACTCACAATATTTATTCATATTTTTCTTCACCTTTCCGTTGGGGTTCATCTTTGGCGCCGGGCCAAAATCTACATTGCTCAAAATTTCAGCTCTTGACACCGTCAATGGAGTGTACGATTCTGGGACCTTTTCAGCTTTCACTTGCTTGCCTTTCCCCTTATCTCCAGCCTTATCCTTTTTTGACTTGGCCGTCTCTCCCTCATCGACGACCTTTCCTTCTCTTTGTAACTTTCTTTCCTCGGCCTCGGCTACCGGGTACGCCTTGGCATAGAGATCTTTTCGAGATTTGGCTGGATGGACTTGTAACTTGTAGTCCAGGGTGGAAGAAACAATGCCATGCCTGAAACAATTGATAATTTCCCTATCTGTTAGGTCTTCATCAATCTGGTCAACTAACTTCTTAAATCTTTTGAAATAGCTCATAGAGCTTTCATTGGCCCCCTGCGAAATGTTGCTGAGGTCGTTGACAGTCTTGCGACGATCTCTCGCTGTTGCAAATCTTCCAAAAAACTTTTTCCTCATTTGTTTCCACGACTCGATGCTCCCCTTAGGAAGGCCTCTAAACCATCGTAAAGCAGCGTCAGTTAGCGTGCTTGTAAGGGCTTTACCCATAACATCGTCGTGTCCGGAGGCTCGGGCCACCACATACATCTGAGCCTCAAGATGTTGCATGTGATCTATGGCGCTTGTAGAGCCGTCGTACTGTTTCAAATCGGGAAGTTTAAAACCAGGTTCGGGGGGTCCCGTCTCTAGCATCCATGGTGCCAAGGGATTCATGGTACCACCATCGTCCTCTGAATCATCACTATCTACCCTGTTTCTTTTGTTCGTCAACTCTTCTACCTGACGCTTGAGTCTTAAGAATTCCCTCATATCGACTTCTCCAGTTGGGCCGTTTGGGGGGACCCTCTCTCGATGAGGCCCCCGGGTAACGGTGTTTGACCGTTGCCTCTCGGTGGGGGCGGGTCGTCGGGAGATGGATCTGTCCCTGTAGCTTAGCGGTGGAGATGGCCTGTAAGATCTGGATACCTCTCGTTCTCGATGAGGGGGAGTACGGGCTCTTTCCCTATAGCTCGGTGCTCGTTCATTTCTCAGCGAAGGGGTCATTAGACGACCTTGAACAACTTGGTTCTGATTTACTTCTGGATTTTCTACTGCCATTACTCTACGAGGCTCTACCTCCCCATCTTGTCGTTTCTGAGATGGTGCTCCTTCACTACGACGTTGATTAATGTGGTCTCTGAGATCAATCTGGGGAACTACCCGTTCATCCCCCGTGACGACGTCCTCCCGACGACCTTCTCTTCTTCGATTCCTTCTCCTCCCCGAGAGACGGTATGGTGGGACGCCTAGGGGGCCTGGGGCGCGACCATTTGGATGAGTTCGTTCTGGATTTGCAGGAATTCTTGAAGCGCGTTTGCTCTCTCGACGAGGAAAGCGGCTCTGTCGAGATGTGGGTTGGATGGGCCTCCCACATGACGTGCCGTAGCTGCCTCTGGTCTCCTTTCCAGTGGCGGTCGTCGCTGCCTCTCTTGAGCTGGTCTCTTCTCTCTTCTTCTTGCCGTTTGAAGGCCCGTGTCATCGACCACCCCTTGTTACCTGGTAACCCTCAAATTAGGGTTCCTAGGTGGAGAGGGTGGTCTAGGGTTTCCTTGCTGGCCTTGCTGAGGGGGAGGAGGTCCGCCTTCCTCTCCGGTGGATTTGCTTGTTGTGTGTCCGTCTGACACCATTTTCCAGGTATTTTTCGGTTGTTATTTGGTGGTTGAAAGCTCACTGACAAACGATTCCCGGCAATGGAAGCAATCTGATGGTGCAGGAATGTGTTTTGGGCTCAGGTATTGTGTCCAGCGAATGATTGAGCTGACTCCGTGACCTGCACACCACAAGAAAGAACAGTGAAACTGCGCCGGGGGTCTTCCGGCAAGCCCCTCCGACATGAGAATCAGCGAACGGGCTGGAAAAGGGTGTAAGAATTATGGAATGTGCGTGTATACGTAAATATGCAGAAAAGCCTTACCTTTATCCATGTTCCGTTCCCATATTTATAGTGGATGAAGTGATATTAGGGTTTTCATATGAACCATTGAATTGAGTGGATGCCATCCGTTGGATCAGCCCTGTCTCCTAGGCATACACGTGTCACACTGGGATTGCTCTGTCTATGCAAGGACACTGCAGCTCCTGACATTGATAAGCAGCTTGCCTTATAAGGGAAAGTCAACCTGCACACCTTTTGGCATTATTACTGGTTATATGATTGCACGTATAACAAGGCCCAGTGGTAGGTCTGACATTATCCCAAATTAGCTAATTAATCAAGCTTGTTGAGGAAGCTAATTGAAGGGACGACCTTGGAGCTGTACATCTAGGAAGGTCGTCGTCTTATCAGGACTCGACGAGCGAGTGGACGAGCGAGTCAGATCGCTCAGTGGCGATGACCCTCATTCCACGCTGGAATAGACTTGGAAGGGAAGGTTCGTCGTCAGATGGGCTTGGTCGCTCACTGGCCACGACCGCCATCTAGTGTATCGACGAGTCATGCCTCCTCACCTTGATGGGCCTCATTGGTCTTGATCCATTCGTGGACTTGGTAACCCATAGCTCGTAGATAGGTCATAGGTACTGGGCCAGGCCTATAACAAAATATCCCGTTCAAAATGTGAGTTATTTTTATATATATATTTTTATAATAAAATTATTAGAAAAAAAATCTTTCATCATGTCATGTGTAGCAGAAATACGACACATGTGATCACATGCGGTCCACTGCACTACAATTCCCATTCTCTAACCATCCAGATCCATATTGTTGGGGACGGATTTTTCACTATATGTATATGGTTGGCATCTTAAGCAGGTCAACATGTCAAGACGCCTCAGTATCCTGATCTCCACAACTTGACCTCTACAACTTGACCTCCACAACTTGGTCCACAACTTGGACCGACATCTTGGCTCAACGTCTTCATCAACATCCTGAAGCTGGAACAACTTGGGAGCAGTTTTACGGTTCCTATTTTCTAGGAGATACTTGTGCACTCATAGAAGACCAATTCAACCATGATTTTTCCACCATCGTGGCGGTCATGCCCAGAATTTTCTCCTCAGTAACTCCATTATGCCTAGTTTTTAGGGATTTTTGGTTATTATCTTTTTATTTTACCTTTATTATAAATAGGGGTATGGAAATTAGGAAAAGACACATGTATTTTCACACACTCACACTCTTGTAATCCCTCTCCATACTTCCCAGCTTGTAGCTCACTGATCATAGTAAAACTTTGGTCAAGGTAGGTCTTCCAAAACCTCCCGAGGTTTTATGCCGGCGAACAATTTGTTCAAGGGCTTTCCTCGTTAAAATTCCTTTGTTCTTTGATTATCACATACACAAATCTATATTCCATTGCACCCAATTCTTTCCTTGAAATATTTGGTTATTTACAATCGCTTGTCGAAATTCGACCAAAACAATTTGGCGCCGTCTGTGGGAAATTTGGTTTTTTAGATTTGTTTAGAACATCAAAATGGTCAATCCAACTTCCGGTCAGGTAACCTCAGTAATCTCCGCGGCTGGGGGCAAGGCGGCGGGGGCGGCAAGATGCACCTCGAGAGATGACCGCGTACGAAATCAATCTTGGTTTCGTGACTAATATGGCAACCATGTTGAATGAACTGAATAAGCGAATGGATGCTCAGCAGGATACCAATACTATGATTTTCAATGCAATTGAGAGTCTGCGAAAAGGGAATCAAGTTGAGCCTCAAGTTGTAACTCCATTATCACCTTTATTTCCTAGAACTCTTTTTGGTGCAGTGCGGGGCAATCTTGGAGACATTCCCATGGCGAGTGCGGTCTGGGCGATAGTACAAGCTGTGACAACTAGTCAAGTTGCCCAACATGGTCACACCTTCGCATTCGGCCCAACCTGTGCCAACATCTTGCTATACTTATGCCACTCCGTCTTTAGGACAAACGGGGAGTTTTTATAATGCATTTGATCACTCTTCTTCTCAATTTTATGCTAACACCTTTGTAGAAAGTCAAGTTGCTAGAGAGTTGCGGCGGATCAAAGAGATGATTAGGAATGTGCACAGGTTACCTTGCCTTATCATCCGGCTTCTCCGGCTTGTTATAATGAGTCTCGCTTTGTTCAGCGATAGCCAACATGGAGATCCCGAAGAGATTTGCGGTGCCCCACATGAAGAAGTACGATGGGAGCACGAGATCCGGTGGAGCATGTGTTGCTATACCAAGAATTAATGGACATTATCGGCATTCCTTCAATCTTCAAAGAAGCTCGTCTTTTAGGGGCTTTGGTTCCACCTTATGCGGACCGGCTTTGAAATGGCTAACCGGCCTATCCCTAAACTCCATATCATCTTATTCTCAATTAGTCAATATGTTTGTGAATCAATTTTCATGTAACAGAGCTTTTGAGAAACTAACTAGTGACCTCTACAGGGTGGTGCAACAACTTTGACGAAAGCTTGAAAGACTATTTGAACAGGTTCAATAAAGAGGCGATGACTATCCCCAACTTGAACATGTCCACACCACCGAGGCATTGATTGGGCTTGAAGAAGGGATCACCTTATTATGACGAATTGGTCATGACTCCATGCAAGAGACTTGAAGATGTCGGGACGAGAGAGCATTAAATTCATCGAATTTGGAAGAAGATAAGCTCATAGTCCTAAAATAACCATAATGAGGCTGACAAAAAAGGAAAAGATGACCACCTATCTTCAACATGTCAAAATGTTAGCAAAACAGTACCTCAAGTTGTATTCCATGTAAGTTGTCATTTTTTCATAAAAGCAAACTCCGAAAACAGGTATGATTTAAATTTTGTCAAGTCATTTATTTATGTTTGTCAATTCTTATGTTATGCTAAAAATTCTTACTGACTTAAGCATCGGAGGGGTAAAGCTAACACCCAATCCTAACATGAATTTGTTTTGCAAGGTATACAACTTGAACAAACAGAGTAGGCTCAACATGTTGATACGCCAGTACGGCTGATACATGTTGAGACCTAAGCTAAAGCAGGTCAAACATGTTGACACGCCAGTACGGCTGATACATGTTTGAACCTGAGGAAGAAAAATTTCAACATGTTGACACGCCAGTACGGCTGATACATGTTGAGATCTAAGCCGGAGTAGGCTCAACATGTTGATACGCCAGTACGGCTGATACATGTTGAGACCTAAGCTGAAGCAGGTCAAACATGTTGACACGCCAGGATGGCTGATACATGTTTGAACCTGAGGAAGAAAATTTCAACATGTTGACACGCCAGGACGGCTGATACATGTTTGGACCTGAAGAAGAATTTCAACATGTTGACACGCCAGTACGGCTGATACATGTCGAAACTTTAGCTGGAGAGGGATGGAACATGTTGACACGCCAGTACGGCTGATACTTGTTCTATTTCTTCAAACGAATTAAGGTTTCGACACCTTCGCCTGGGCGCACGTTTTCACACTTATTCAAGTTGTGAACTATTGGTTGTGACATTAACATGTTACCAAACGAATTAAGGTTTCGACACCTTCGCCTGGGCGCACGTTTTCACACTTATTCAAGTTGTGAACTATTGGTTGTAACATTTTCATGTTACCTTCTGCTTATAACATCAACATGTTATCAATATGAACACCCGAAAAAGATGAAAATCATCTTCCAATCAACTAAGGAGTGGAGATTAACATCTTCACCAAAAATCAAGTTCAACACACAATAGTAAGTCATGTCAACACAAACATGACTCACATGATCCAAAGTAAACATTTCAAGCAAAGACATGCCAAATCAAATATAAAAATTTTGAGGACCAACCCTCATCTAACATTCCAAATTTCAAACACCTTAACTAATATTTCTTAAAGCTTTATCTTGGTTTCTATCAAGGGCTTAGAAGCATCATTCAAGGCGTTCGACAACTCTTTGGCGTAATCAACCGCTTCCTTAATGTCGATGGGGAGAGTAGCAGTTTTAAAATTCCTTGAATCTCCAAGTTTTCTCCGATTCAAGAAATTTTGGGGGCAATTGTTGGGGACGGATTTTTCACTATATGTATATGGTTGGCATCTTAAGCAGGTCAACATGTCAAGACGCCTCAGCATCCTGATCTCCACAACTTGACCTCTACAACTTGACCTCCACAACTTGGTCCACAACTTGGACCGACATCTTGGCTCAACGTCTTCATCAACATCCTGAAGCTGGAACAACTTGGGAGCAGTTTTACGGTTCCTATTTTCTAGGAGATACTTGTGCACTCATAGAAGACCAATTCAACCATGATTTTTCCACCATCAGCAGTCATGCCCAGAATTTTCTCCTCTGTAACTCCATTATGCCTAGTTTTTAGGGATTTTTGGTTATTATCTTTTTATTTTACCTTTATTATAAATAGGGGTATGGAAATTAGGAAAAGACACATGTATTTTCACACACTCACTCTTGTAATCCCTCTCCATACTTCCAAGCTTGTAGCTCACTGATCATAGTAAAAGTTTGGTCAAGGTAGGTCTTCCAAAACCTCCCGAAGTTTTATGCCGGTGAACAATTTGTTCAAGGGCTTTCCTCGTTAAAATTCCTTTGTTCTTTGATTATCACATACACAAATCTATATTCCATTGCACCCAATTCTTTCCTTGAAATATTTGGTTAATTACAATCGCTTGTCGAAATTTGACCAAAACACATATACAAGGGGTCGACTATGAGGGTGTGTAAAGTGTGACATCTCTCAGGTTCCCCTTACGCCCATTTTTATTTTTGTAAATGTTTTTATGTCTGACAATAAATGAATGTTTAAAATCATATTTATAAATTATATAAAAAAATCTCCTTTCATAAATTATACATTTATTATTTATACGAGAATTAAGAATAATTGTTAGTGGAGTAGGTGTTATGGGCAGGGCCGACCCTGTAAAATTTGGGGCCCTAGGCCAAATATTTGGTCTAGGCCCTTTAATATTTTTCTCAATAGGAGGATACGGTGTGGTTACAAGTATTTTAAACACTTAATTTTGCAATAATAATATTATTTTTCTCAACAGGAGGATACGATGCGGTTACAAGTATTCTAACACTTAATTTTGCAATAATAATTTGACTGCTGAAAAAAAAAAAAGTAAAAATTTACTTTAGGGGCTAAGATTTTGAAAAGCTACAATTATTGCGATTTTTTTTTTTTCAAATGAACATTAATTGAGAAGGAAGGGAGTACTAATTATTTAAAAAGGAAAGAGAGAAATTAATTAATGGAGGAGGTCTAAACTTAACTAATCTATATATATATATATATAAAAAGAGAATAGTGTCTTTTGGTATGCTTTACTTTCAAAAATAAGATTTTTCCTCCAAAATAGTGATAATTCTAGAAGCTATTGTTGAGAGTTTTTTTAATGTTTTCCTAATAAATGTTTAAAAAAAAAGAACTAAAATATCTTGCAAAAGAATTAGGCTTATATTCAATTATCCTTTTTATAAATTTTTTATCATTATCGTCAACCTATTTTTTATTTTTAACATCAATATGGATTTTTTTCACAAAAAAAATAAATCAATATGGATACTTTTGGCATTATTTATTTAATTTAAAAAAATATACTATTTTTGTCCCACTACAAACTACACACTTTTCTCACAAGGTATCCCACTACAAACTACTCCCTCCGTCTCATCCAATTTAGAATTTTCTCTTCGACATATAAATTAATAAATATTAATATAATAAGAGGAGACAATGAGTGAAGGAGGTATTGTGATTATGAAAAGTAAAATTAGAGAGAGAACGAGTGAGGGCATAGTAAGAAGATTGTTGTTATGACTATAACAAGTGATTCTCATTTAATATAAAAATAATATAAACTTGTCATTTTGGGATGTTATAAGTCGAGTGAGATACTCAAAATGAAAAATTGTCCTAAGTCGGGTGGGACGGAGTGAGTATATACTTTCTAAAATGAAAATGTTTATTATATTTATATTAATGTGACTCGCATATCATACTCAGAACAACAACTCATTTTCTCTCTCCAACCTCATTTTTCATACTCACAACACTCAATCCACTAATATTTTACCTTAATTTACGTGCAAATAGTAAGTGTGTAGTTTATAATAGGATGGAGGGAGTATAATCTAACTGATTTTTTTTTGTTGATCCCCCTTTATATAAATGAAATTTTATTATTTCATGTTTATTTTATTTACTATTTTACTGGGTTTATTGATCCCACATTATATAGATGAAAATATTAATATATAAAAGACTTTGCTAACATTCTGGTGTCACGTTTCTAAAAAAAAAAACTTTCTGGTGTCATGCACCTTTTGACGAAGGAGCCATTATTTCGTGTTGATTTAAGATTTATTTTTTTAGATTTTATTTCATTAAAAAATTGGATAAATTTTACATTAGTTTTAACTGTAGTTGTTAATTTTGATTTTTGTTTATTTAATTATATCAAAATTATACAAATTATAAAAAATACCAAAAGTCGATACAATTGTTGTTATAATAAGGCTACTAAATACGCTGACTAAGTAGATGATTTTGTTTTAATTATTACTACTTTGTCTCTTAATGAACTCCAATGTAAGAAATTTTTATTTTAAAATTGTCTTTTTTATAAAAAGCTTTGTTCTGAACGTTTTTTTACTAAATTTCTTTCACTGTTTATTTTATTATCGTAAATTAAATGTTTAAAAGTGAATAATAAAAATATTTATCTTCTTTCCCAAAGTGAATACTTCAAATTCTAATAAATTGTCCTTTTAGTATAAAAAATAAATGAATATCAAACTTTTGATTTAGGGATATTTTAAAAATATTTATTTGAGCAAAAGATGCATAAATACACTTGGTATTCCAAATTTTCAATTTTACAATTATATAATAAATAGTAAAATAACAAAGTAGTAAAATAAATCATTTAAGGAAAAATATTTTAAAATAACAATTCCTATTGGAATAATCACTGAAGTTTCTTAGATCACGAAATATGTGTATACAAAAAGCTTCCAAATTTTATAATATTCATTGTGTTGGTTAAACAAATAATCACTGGAGTATATACTTTCATTAGTTTTAACTTTTTATTATAAATTATTTTGGACTCATAATTAATATATTATAATTATATAACATTATTTAAACAAAAAATGTTAATATAATAAAATTTTGTTTATACCATGCAATGCATGGGTGCAATACTAGTTAACTTTAAAAAGGGAACAGAAAGAAAAGGAGGAGAGAATCAAAATCCGTTAACAGAAAAAGAGAAGAGAGAAATAAAAAACCTCTTGTTTTCAACAAGGTTCGAACCTGGGCGCCCTGATAAGGGCAGAGTTTAGGGGAGTGCATCCACCGCTAGAACAACATGCTCTTTTTAAAAGAATTGGACTTTTTTATAAATATACAATAAAGACCAAAAATTTGGGCCCCCAAATACCCCAATTTTTTCGGGGCCCCTAGGCGGCCGCCTCACTCGCCTTATAGGAGGGCCGGGCCTGGTTATGGGTATAAAAAGCAAGGTATGAAAGAAAAAGTGGAATAGAGAACAATAATTGAATTGTTATTGTGAGTATAATATGTGGGTCCCAATAATATAAAAGTAATAATACATTATTATTTAAGAAAGTTTTATGAAATCTGTAATTGGTAGTGAGGCGCTTTATACAGAAAATGTGTAGTTTATTATGAGACGGATATGAGGTATTCATTTTGGAATATAAGGAGTAGCATTATATTTAGAAAATATAATTTCAATTCAATTCAAACCAAATAGATAACTTTAATCCTATAATTTTACTATTAAAAGTTTGATAATTGTTTGTAGGTTCCAAATTTTATTTATAAGAAAAATATATAAAATTGTATAATTATTTTTAGAACCTAATTTTAAATTCTAAATATAGTCCCTAAAATATTAAAATCGGCCCTTTCAAATTACAACTTTACCCTTATAGTGAAATTTATTGTATTCATTAATATTGATGGTACAAAAAAGGGAAAATATGAATAAATTCAAGTACTCCCTACGTCACAAAATGTTTGTCTCATTTGATTTTTTTGTTGAACTTTGATCACAAATTTATGAGAGATTAATCATGTTCATGAAATTCTAAAAGTTGTTGTTGATAATATTATTAATGGTGAATCAATAGAAATTTTTAGAATTTCATGAACATAATTAAATTGTCATATATTTGTGATCAAAGTTCAACAAAAAAGTCAAATGAGACAAATATTTTGGGACGGAGGGAGTAATTAACCAAGCCATTATATACGTGGAGTCTATACCAACAATTAATTAGGATCAGAACAAGTCCATAATCTTTTGATCTAAACACTAATTAATCTGATCACCAATTAATGACAAGTTTGAATTTGTTTATTTTTTCTTGTGCTTCGAAGCGAATTTGGCCACCAACTCACGAGGATTCGTTAAGATACGTTTTATTTTGATCCAATCTTAAATTTTCATTAATTTATGTGTCTTTATCTTGACACGTTCTTGTTCACATGGAAGAGTACTAAGTTACCATAAACCATTGAAAATAGACTTACTATTATCTCCGTCCCACACGAAAAGGTATAAAAGTAACATTATTACACGGAAATTAAGAAAATTGTATAGTGAAATAATTGCTGAGTAATAAAATCGAGATAAAAAAGAGAAAGTGGGGTAGATGATAGTAATTGGATAGTTATTTTGAGTATAACAAGTTGGTCACACGAAAAAAAAATTATTAAAAGTTTTCATTTTGTTAGTGTGCATTTTTAAATGGAACACCCAAAATAAAAAATTCTGCCTTTTAGAGTGGGATGGGAATATTTGTTTTTTTTTTTTAATGGATCTTTGTCATGAAATGTATAAAAAACACGCATTTTCTGGATATCCCTTCAAATAAAATTTGAGTATTTAATTAGAGACGGAGGGAGTAGTAAATATGGCAAGTTGTCTATATTTTTGTAGTATATGAAAATACTTGTTTTTTGCATTGCTTGCTTGTATTATATCGTGATAAAATTGTATTTAGAATATTAGTTTTTTATAAAAAATGCTACAGAGTAAAAAACTAACACTTATTATTACTCCGTATTATGGGACATGATGAGAGTACATGAAATGATGAAACTAGAAGGCCAAGCTCACGATGCCTAAAAGAACTTTTACTGTAGCTAGCTGGTGTAGTCTTGCGTTTCATAATAATCTGCAAAAATATTCTCTTTTATCGTTTCATAATAATTTGTAAAAAGTCTTAAAATGAAAATGAGACTCACAACAATTACACACTCGTCATTACCTATCCCACTTTCTCTCTCTTACCCAATACATCTACATTCAAAATACACCATCTTTTATATTTTTCTCTTTAATTCTTTAGCTAAGCAAAATTGTAAATATTACTCTGGGGCGGAGGGAGTATATCAAATCAACGTACCTCCTTTATAAAGCTTTAAAATGGAGATAAAAGTGATAATGTGACCAAGGAATTGAAATAGGGAAATAAAAAAATAACCAAAACTAAAGCAACAATAAAAGAAAATCTACATATTAACATAAGTATGGTAGCAATATTGTATTATTATCAATAAAGTAAACTTAACCAGAGGAAAAAAGTTGAAGGCAAATGGGAACGAGGTTGTTAGATGAGGACTCCTTCATACACGCAAACCATATTACATGTCATTTATGTATGTAATTTTTTTAAGGCAAGTTACATACCATATATACTATACATACAGCATATTCCATCCTTATGACATCCTCTTACCTTTTTTTTTCTATAAATAAAGACTTTATACATTACAACTTATATTGTGACCCTTTCTATTAATTCTCAGTTCTTTGAGCTAGAGAGAGAGAGAGAGAGAGAGAGAGAGAGATGAGATCTAATAGTTCCATATTGGTTAAGGTTTTGGTAGCACAATGTCTAGCATTAGCATGCGTTGCACAAGATTTTGATTTCTTCTTCTTCACTCAACAGGTGAGTACTACATGCATGTCACTAGATCTTTTTTTTTTTTTTTTTTTTTTTTTTTTGGCGTTGTTAATGATATTATAGATTGATGTTTCACTCTGTTTGATTAAATTTTTTGATGAATTGATAACAGTTTAAGCTTTTAGATAAACTGATAACAACGCAACTCTTTCTCTCTGTCTCTCTAACTTGTTATGTTATTCTTCTGGTTTCAGTGGCCGGGATCTTACTGTGATACAAGGCGAGGTTGCTGCTACCCGAAGACAGGGAAGCCAAAGGAAGATTTTAGCGTTCATGGGCTTTGGCCAAATTATAACGATGGCACATACCCTGCAAACTGTGATAACTCCAACTCTTTTGATGGCTCCAAGGTAGTACTCCATATTTTAATAAATACCTAAAAACTTCAAACCTATCAAGCAGGGGCGGAGCCAGGGGGGGCATGGGGGGGCACTCGCCCAGGCGGAAATGCAGTGGAAAAAAAATTTTTTTGCCCCCCCCCCATATTTTTTTTATATATGTATATATATAATTAACTTCGAGTTTAAAACCAGTGAGTGTTGTGGTTCAGTGGTAGAAGGGGTGAAGTTAAAGCCTTTGGTGTTTTCTTTCAAATCCATGTTCGAACCCTGCTACCTACATTTTCAATTCATTTTATTTGTCCTCCATCTTTGCTATTATCTCTTTCTCTCCATCCATTTCTTTTTCTTAACAGTTTTGTTTTTCTCTTTCTCCTAATTTCCTCACATTTTTTCAATCTTAATTAATTAGTTAGGCTTTTCCCATTTCTTAATTTTTTACATTTTTAACTAAAATACATTGTATTTCATGGATCCGACCCATTTTTTACTTGTCCGACCCGAAATTTTTTTTTCGGGGGCGCTGCCCCCGAACCCCCGTGAAATCTTGCCCCCCCCTCGAGCAATTCCTGGCTCCGCCCCTGCTATCAAGTACTCCGCACTCCATACCTAATCAGGGGCGAACACAAGAAGGTTTAAAAGGGTGGAAGTGAACCCCCTTAAACAAATTATATGTGTAGTTTAGCAATTAAGATGTTGTCATTTTAACCTGATGGTTGTAGGTTCAAATCTCATATCAAACATTTTTTTTCATACAAAATTTTATAGTGTATTTGTGCACCCCTTACAAAATGTTATGGATCCGCCACCGTACCTAATTTAGGTGGGCCATAGAAAATCTAGGTACCATTCCAATTCGGTTAAAGATGGATATCTTTACTTGTACTCCTTACCAAACTTATCTTGTCTTGCCTTTAATTCCAAACACATTAACATTTAACATGAAAACCCTTTACTTCTAAGCCTTTCTTTCTATCTTCGAACAAGAGGATCCGTGTACTCAACAAAAATCTTCAAATAATTCACCAATTTATTCACTTACACATTCAAATTTCTTAATATTTTCCTCTAGAAAATAATCAAATGTAATGATATTTAATCGTAGATTTCCGATGATCTTAAAACCACGTTAGAAAAAGAGTGGCCAACGTTAGCCTGCCCGAGCGGAGATGGCTTGAAATTCTGGGGACACGAATGGGACAAACACGGAACATGCGCAGAGTCAACTTTTGACCAGCCCGGTTACTTCCAAGCTGCCCTAGACCTTAAGAAGAAATCAAACCTCCTCCAAGTTTTAGCACATGCAGGTATATATGCATTATTCATGATTGATATTGCAATAATCTTATTAAATCATGCATAAATTAGATATATGGTTGTAAAATACTGTATTTAATTTTAATTGCAGGAATTAGTCCAGCTAATGGGAAATTTCACACATTGGAGAGCTTAAAAGATGCAATTAAAGAAGGGGTTGGGTATACTCCATATATTGAGTGTAATGTGGATGGACAAGGCAACCATCAACTTTACCAAGTTTACCTTTGTGTTAATAACTCCGGTTCGGAGTTTATCGAGTGCCCGACTTTCCCTCATGGAAGAGGATGTGGTTCGAGAATCGAGTTCCCGTCCTTCTCTTCTGGAAAGGCTAAAACTCATGAAGAACTTTAATTCATATATATTTACTTCAACTTTAATTTTACAGTCATTACTTCTTGATTTAAGTTGTGCCATTGATTTATATTGGTAAGGATATTCAGCTTCTGTTGATTTATTGTAATAATAAAGATTTTTTATCAACCCTATTTATAAGTAAACAAAAATGAAGTCTACATTTCACTCCTCATCAAGCTATTGACACTTGAATGTGTCACATCGTTAGGGTTTCACAGACCTTTGATTTCTTCTATTTTGTCTGATTGGTCAGTACTAGGGATTCTTTATATCAGTTCTTAGCTAAGTCCGTGTTGAGGCGCGTTTTTTTTTTTTTTTTTTTTTTAATTTAACAAAAAAGTTTTTTTTTTAAGGACAAAATGAGAAAGGGACAAATGTATGAGGGCAAAATAGGAAATTTCGTCCATATAACTGTTCATACTACTGTTTAAAGGGGGGGGGGGGGGTGTGTGTGTTTTGTTTTATACTATAGATTGTTAGTTATGCTTCACAGTGGTTTGATTTATTCTGCTCCCATTTCATTCATTAATTTATTATCATGTAGCTGAATTTGCTCGACTGCTTTAAGTAGACTCTCCGGATCTCCGGATAATGGGCTTACTTTATGGACCCAAAAAATACAAATGGATACATAATATTTGAAATGTACCACTTTAATATTAATATATACTATATATATATATATATATCTTTTGAAAAAATATTACTATAATTTTTTTTAAATTGATTTTTACATTAAAAATTGTATTTTGTCCCCTTTTTATATATCATTTTGCCCCCATTTAGATTAAATTTATAATTTACATCATATTATTCTAATTTTTTTTTTATTTTTTGTCCCTGTTTCATAAAATCCGAGCTCCATTCCTTCACTATTTTCACTACTAGCCTTTCAGATAATAGTGAGATCGAAGCTTTTTGTGCCGTGCCGTGCCGTGCCATATTTGAATCCTTCCATTCATCCAAAATAGGTACAAGGTCAAAGACGGCCCACAATGTCACAAACAATTCCGTCCGACGACTATCACATAACAATAACAATATTCATCAGCAACCTAATTCAATTCAACCCAACAATTAAATATTATTTCTTTCTGATTCATCTATTCAATTTATATCTACAACCTAGCTTTTTCTTTTTTTGTCATCCATTAGCAACCCAACCTAATCCAACCAACTCACAATAACTCTTTAAACTAATTTTATTTTATTTATTATATATTATATATTATCAATACTGAATATTATTATTTTTCTAATTTTGTAATAAATTAATAAAAATATATTTACCATTAAATTATAATTATTGCACACGAAAATTACCATGTAATTAAAAATATCGTCCAACATTGAAATTAAAGTTGAGATAAACTTAATTTACTACAAATACATGTTGTAAATAAAATTACAATACATTAAAAATAAATATATTTTTTAGCTATTATAGAACTATATTTAAAAATTAGTCTTTATCTATAGAGAATGAAAAATAAAAAAATGGTGATTTTATTTTTTATTTTAGTAAAAATAAATATATATTTTTTTAGCTATTATAGAACTATATTTAAAAATAATAATTAAAAATATGAACAAATCAATGAATTCGAGATATTTGACTGAATTAGAGTGGAGAGTCGTGGAGAGGAGTGGAGAATAGGAAGAGCAACCATGTTCGGTCAGAACATGGTTGGTTTGGTTGTTAAGTTTAGTTTCCATTTCCATTTCCATTTTCTTTTTCTTTTTCTTTTTCTTTTTCTTTTCATTTTCTTATTTTGTCTTATTCGCTTCAACCCAACCAATGTTGACTAATGAATATAGTCTAACCGTTGACTTTACTGCATCACCTAAAAGATGCACTCACCCCTTTTGAAACAAAGTTTTCTATACTTAATTTTACTCTCTCTATCCTTATTAGAATAATGATTACTCCCTCCGTCCCATAGAACATTACCCACTTGCTATTTTATTTTGGCCCTCTTAAAGTCTCCACTTTCCTAAAAAGGAAACCTTAAATCACTATTCTCTCCACTCATTCTCTCTCCTACATTATTTTAATACTCACAACACCATTATAATTTACTATTCTCTCCACTCATTCTCTCTCCTCCCACTCACAACACCTACTTTAATAACATTATTCCTTATTTTCCGTTCTCAATAGTAAACGTGTAATGTTCTATGGGACGGAGGGAGTATAAATTATGAGAATCGAAGTTATTGATGATATTATAGACTTTCTTTTTCCAATAACAACTGGCAATGTTACTACGATATGAAACTTAAAGAAACGAAGAGAATATATATACTATATTTAGGGCCGATTCTCATAATTTAGAGATCCTGTGCAAATTTCAAAATGAGGCCCCAAAAACACTTATAAAAAATAAAATGCAAGAAAATATGTTATAATAGCAATATTTTAGAAGTACTACAAAATTCTGAAAATGGACCCCTTGGGCTAAACTGTAAGACTGAAGTTTGCATAAGTGGGATAAGTTTTTTTTTTATCATAATTGTGTCCTAATTGGACTAAGTTATTTCTTTTAGAAAAATGAACTATGTTGCTCGACTGAAGTTAGCATAAGTGAAACTGTAATTTTTTTTTATCATAACAAATCGGGCTGAGATCAACTGTAAAAATATTATTATTACTATAAAAATAAAAGACCAGTTTTTTTTCAAATTTTTTAATTTTTTATTAATCAAAATTAAAATTAAAATATTTATTTAGAAATGGAGAAAGTACTACAAAATTCTGAAAATGGGCCCCTTGGAGTTTGGAGGCCCTGAGCAATTGCTCACTTGGCTCATGGTAAGAGCCGGCCCTGACTATATTTAAAATTATTTAGGATGGGTGACGCCTGTAAATTACTTGTGTTGCATTCTCACTCCAATTTTTTTTTGTGCAATCATATCAGCGCTTTGCAGGATGGGTAACTCGCTAATAAGTACTCATGTTGCATCCCACATCAATTTTTGGGTGCGATCATATCAACACTAATGCACTGTATCACATAAGAAGAGAATAATGTATCGGATACAATCAAAACTTTGCAGGAAGGGTAACTCCCTGATAAGTACTCGTGTTGCACCCCACCCCAACTTTTGGGTGCGATCATACCAGCACTAATGCACTGTATCACATCAGAACTCTGCAGTTAACCGTGCTAGCTTGGCCTAGAGTAGTAATAGGATGAGTGACCCCCCTAGGAAGTCTCGTGTTGCACCCCCCACCTGAAAACCATCCACATCCCAATAGTCCTTATAAGGGTGCCATGATTTTGTCCCTTATAGAAATGTAGGGTGCGATTATACCAGCAATAATGCACCGGATTTCATCAGAACTCCGTAGTTAAGCGTACTTGAACGAGAGTAGTACTAGGATGGGTAATCCCGTGAAAAGTAATCGTGTTGCATCCCCACCCTAACTTTTAAAACTAAAAAGGAAAGAAAAATAAATAAGGATGGGTGACCCCATGAAAAGTACTCGTGTTGCACTCCCACCCCAAATTTTAAGTGTAGTGATGAGAAAAAAGGCAAGTCTGTGAGTACCCCAATCCAACTCGCGAATCAATAAAAGTGCCTTTTACTCAATAAAAGTGCGCTAGGGAGCGTTTTGGTAAATTTTCGATTCATTCCGAGACTTTCGGGAAATTTTTATAAGTTTCTTGCTAAGGAAGTATCTTTTGGTCCTTTTTCCATGCAGAAGAACCTTTGGGGTATTAATCCTGTTTGGACCTATAAGGAATTATCCAGGAAGGGTTCAGAATTCGCCACCTTGCATGTTTCTAGAAGGAAAACGGTTATGCATTCTTCTGTCGTGCGACACAATAAGCCATGTCGATCATTCCAGTCTGCCACCTTGCAGGTTTCTAGAAGGAAAACGGTTATCCTCGTTATGTCATGCGACACAAGTAGCCAACTCCATGCAGCCTATAAATAGAGCCCTGTACCTCTCATTTTAGGATCCCTTTTCCACTCCCTACCGTCACTCTGCCAAAATGCACCCAGAAGCTCGTCCTTATCCTCATACACACACAAACACCCACTCATCCTCTCCAAATTCACTCTCTCTCTTACATAATCCATTCTCTCCCTCTCAAATACTCACATACACACCTGAAGCTTCAAAGCTACTCTTGATCTGAGACCTCTAAGCTGGTTCTGCAGCTAATTTGAAGATCCTTATACCTAACTTGGTATAAGGATTGTGGACTACAAGGGTAACGTCCTAATTCCCTTTTTCTCTCTCTTCTCATTATTCGTTGTATGTCTGATATGTTCTTCAGGCTAGAACCTGATTAGAGTTGCATTGTTATAATCTATCTCAGTTTGCATATGCTCTGATTTATATAAATGTGATCATGTTGTTCATTCCAACTTGCTTGTATGCTTAGGTGAGTGTGGATCATTTCATATCCACACTCATCTGAGATTTGATCTCTTTGAGGTCGTAGTGACTTGTTTTACATTCCTGTTAACCTCGTTGTTGCCATTAAATTTCATCTCTGTAATCAGCTTTGTAAGCCTCTGCAGAGTGGCATGTTGTGTCACGCGACGCGACACATCTGGCCACCTTTGGTCCTGTGTCGTGCGACACACCTAGCCAGTCTGCAGCTGGTCCATTTCAGTTGTAATCTGTTCAACCTCTTTGTAATCAGGTTGTGGTCTCCTGTATAAAAATGACTCACAAGTTGTATTGCTCTCGGTTCATCAATAACAAAGCATTAATATGCATTTCATCACATATTATGTCTCACACAATTTGCACACACTTATTGAATGATATTGAATGTTGAACATTGAAAGACTCGTTCGCGAGGCGTTGTTGGGTGAACTCTCGGTTCTTCCCAACACGTAAACTGCCCCCGAACCCACAAATTCTATTTTCAAAAGGTTTTCAATGTTTCCTTTAAAACGGCGTGGCGACTCTCATTAATTTTCTAAATTTTTAGCGAGCGTACATTCAAAGTCATAAAAAAATTAATATATATATATATATATATATACTCCCTCCGTCCCAATAGAAGCTTCCCATTTTGTCATTTTGGGTGTCCCATTAATAGCTTCCACTTTTCTTTTTTGGCAAAGGAATCTTTACTATTTCCTCCACTCATTCTCTCTCCTACATTATTTTAATACTCACAACACCATTATAATTTACTACTCCCTCCACTCATTCTCTCTCCTATTTTCAAATTACACTCACAACATTTTTTCTTCCCACCCATTTTATTAATTTGTGTGCAAGGCAAAATTTGGGCAGCTTCTATTGGGACGGAGGGAGTATATATATATATATATATATATATATATATATATGAATTTGTTAGGATACCCACAGTAGGTAGGAGTACCTTAACAACTAACCCAATTTTTATTGACTAAAATGCCCTTTCACCTTGTACATGAACTAAAAATAAAGAAGGGGTATTTTAGACAACAAAAAAATGAATTAGTTGTTAAGGTATTCCTACTAACTGTGAGTATCCTAATATATACTCCCTCCGTCCCACCTCACTTGACACTTATTTTTATTTTGGGCTGTTCCAGCTCACTTGACACTTCCCAAAATAGCCTACTTTTTATAATTTTATATTCACTCTACCCCACCCTCATTCTCTCTATTCATTTTCCACCATTTAATTTATTCAACCAACACTACTATTTACCCCACTCATTCTCTCTCTTCATTTTCTACCACACATTTTTTTTTTTTTTATTCTTTTTTCTTAGTTCCTATGCCCACCTCAAGGGTATCAAGTGAGGTGGGACGGAGGGAATATATATACTATTGCAATTCTAAATTTTTAAATAATACCCATGAATTGCAAATTTCCGTTCGTCTTGCTGATCTAGATGTAAACAAAAAATGCTCATTAATCTCTTTTCCGTCCGTCTAGTCTACAATGATGATGATTTTTTTCTGTTATTTACTTCAGGAATGGCCAGAAGAGACATACCCTCCATGGGCACATGGACCTGGTTATGTTGTATCCGGCGACATAGCAAGTCAAATCTACCAAAAACACAAAAAAGGCCAGCTAAAGGTCTTGAAATTAAAAAGTGTTTTTTTATGCTTTATTTAAGAAAATATTCGTGCAACCCATGCATATTTGCTACTGGGACATTTATTAATTTCGGGTATTAACAGATGTTTAAGTTAGAGGATGTCACAATGGGCATTTGGATTGCAGATCTGAAAAACACTGGTTTACAAGTAAGGTACGAGATAGAAGACGGGTGTTTAGGGAAGGCTATAAAGATGGATATGTAGTCGCCCACTATCAGGGTCCGAGAGAGATGCTCTGCTTGTGGCACAAGCTTCTCGAAGGAAAACGTGCTTTCTGTTGTGGCGATGGATGATTAACATTAGTATCAAACTTAATATTTACCCTCATGTTCAAGCTGAACGAAGGACAGCAAGGGTGCTTTTGTTTGCACTAATCGCTGATTACTGAATGCTGTTTGATTTAGAATTTTAGTTCTGCCGATTTAGCTTTTTTACACTAACCGAGTTAGCATCGGCGATCGTTCCGTGGCCACAACCAAACGCACTCACTGGCAATGGTGCTTCCCGAACAAGCTTTGGGACTCTGTTCAGCATTGTGTCAGTGTAAACAAACGCACCATATATAAATCAGGTAGTAACCTTGTTCTTGATGAGCCCGGACCATTTAGACCGGGCCCAAAGCTTGATCTGGTCCAAAAGCCAAAGTATGACGTGATTAGGGTAGTCTTGTACGTAGTTAGAGTAAATCATATACTCAATGTGGCGATTAAATAGATACGACTATGTCTATACCTCTTTGTCGAATTCTGACACTGTTCATCTCTGAAACAATGTTGTTAAGATATTCATCAAACTGAATGAAATAGTTCATGTCAGATTGTTAGATACAACTAGACTTCTGCTACAAATTTTGAAAACGAAAAAAATTGTTTATTAGGCAGACAAACATCCAATGCCGTATCGAGTATTTGGAAAGACAAGAAACAAACCGCTACAAACAATCCCGACCATCAACGGGAAACTCTGCATCACTTCATCCATCTCCTTAGTATGTCCCGGAAACAAACACTCTGTAACCCTATGATCGGAAAACGCAATCGCTATAAACACCATTGAAGACATTATCGCATGAACAAAGTCCGTAAAACCAAGTTTAAATCTGTCAGCTTTCGGTACTTCAATTCCTAACCCGGATTTGAAAACCTTCAAACCGTTAAAAGTTACGAAGCCGTAGTACACCTTCCCGTCGGGACCCCGGAAACTGTCGGTGAAGTGGAAAAAGAAGCAAGAGAGAGTGCAGATGGAGAGAAGGGTTAGGATCATTAGAGTGGCTACTTGAGAGCATTGTCCGGTACCGTAAATGGATGGGAGGACCATTTCGAAGGTGAGAAGAGTTCCGGTCGGCAGGAAGTTTACGAGCATGGAGGTTTTGGAGAGTGTTTTCTGGACTCCTCCGGCGATGGAGCGACGTTTTCTGCGAAGGACGACGGTGGAGGGGGCGGCATCGGGTGGTTCAGGGTCAACTTGTGGGGTGGTGGTGTAGACTTTGATGCCGATATCATCCGTTTGATCCATAGTCAGTTAGACTTTTTAACACACAGATTAGATTCGTTTCAAAAAAACAAAAAAAAAAGATTAATTCAGTGGTGGAAATTTGGAAAACAAATTGACGAATTGAAGAAGCAGTTTGAACTGGTTGGGAATTGGTGTATATTTATTTTTCGGAAGTAAATAAATATTTCAAACGTTAGAAACTGCCTCCAAATCAAAATAACTGTATTTTTAAACGATTTTTTTTCTTTCAGGTTGATTTCAATATTTTTTCAAAAGTTGGTGTTAAAAAACACGCTTTTTTTTTTTTTCTAATTTAAAGAAAAATCATTTTTACACTATCATTTAATAATACATGCACTGTCACTATTCACACTGACACTTTTTTATACTAACACTGACACTTTTTTACCCTACAATGGGAATCTTTTATACTGTCACTTAATAATACATGAACTGACAATATTTACACTGGCATTTGTTTACACTAACACTGACAATTTTTAACACTAACACTGACACTTTTTTACACTGTCACTTAATAATGCATTCACTGTAACTCTTTACACTGGTCTGCCACTCTTTACACTGGCACTTTGTTATGTTGGGATAGAAGACCAACCGGGTTAGACTTCGGAGTAAAAGGGAGAAAATTCGTCGGAGTTTCTGGAGTCAAGGGCGGCCGCGCAGGTGATGGTGCGCGACCGCGCACTTGGACAGAAACACTTGGCTCGGTGGAATTCTCTTCTGCGCGACCGCGCTGAGACCTTGGGCGACCGTGCTGGAGGGCAGAATGTGATGCCGTTTTCTCGTGTGTAGAGGGCGGCCGCGCTCACAGTGAGGGCGACCGCGCACTTAACGGGGGAAGCAATTCTGGGCCCGCTTGTTTAGGCGAATTTCGGGCTCCCCTTGTCCATCTAGGGTTAGGTTTTATTCCCCCACATATATTTAAGCAATGTTCCGCCCCTAGACTCATTGTAACATCATATTTACATATTATAGTGCAAGATCCTGGCTTGGTAGTGTCCCCAGACGTAGCCAAACATATTGGTGAACTGGGTTAACAATTTCTTGTGTTCTTCTTTGTGATTTATTTCTTGTGCTTTGCTTTGTGTGCTCTAATCGTTCTTGTAGGTTTGCTTGGTAGTGGGGCCATATTCACAACAACTGGTATCAGAGCACTTGGTTCCAAGATCAAGGGTGTTGTCAAGCAATCAAGAATGGGCAAAGACAAACAAAGGGCCGAGAAATTCGATGGTCTCGACTACGGATATTGGAGGATGCAGATTGAGGATCTTTTGTACAACAAGGATCTCTATAAGCCTCTGAAGGGTGTCAAATCGGAAGAAGAAGATCAGGAATAATGGGAACTCATGGATCGGAAAGCCCTAGGGGTGGTCAGATCTACTTTGTCAAAGTGGATTGCAAAGACTACCAAGAAGGCGACAACCACCAAGGAGCTGTTGGATTATCTTACTGAGAGATTTGAAACTCCATCTCGCCGCAAATAAGGTTGATTTGATACGCAAGATGGGTAGTCTCAAGATGCAAGAGGGGGATCCTTGGCTAAGCACATCGATGAGTTTATGGATGTTATAGACTCATTGATCGCGGTGGAGATCAAGTTGATGATGAGGTTCATGCGTGCTTGTTGCTAGCATCTTTACCGTGAAGTTGGAGCGGAACGGTGACGGCGATCAATGCTTCAACAGTAAGAAGAAATTGAAGTATGATGAAGTTAAAGACTTTCTTTTGGGCGAAGAAAATCGCATGAAGAAGTTGGGGACATCGAGTGCTTCGGGATCGGCTTTAGCTACTACTAGCAAGGGAAAGCCGGGTACTAGCAAACAAGGGAGAACCGAATCTAGGGAGAACGTGGTGAGTGGTAAGGGCAAAGTCATGTGAGTATCAAAGATAAACCAAAGGTCGCAAAGGGATCAGTTCAGTGCTATCATTGTAAGGAGTTGGGACACTACAAGAGGGATTGTCCCAATCGTGGGGGCAATTCGGTGAATGTGACAGTCGAAGGTGACGATGTACTGGTTCTGAGTGTTACTAGTGCACTAGAATCATGGGTGTTGGATTCGGGGGCATCATTCCACTCTTGCGGGCATAAAGAAGAGATGGAGAATTACACTTCCGGTGATTTCGGTAAGGTCTATCTGGCGGATGGCGAGCCTTTGAAAATCAAGGGGAAGGGGGATGTCAGAATAGGAGCATCGGACGGGAAGGTCTTACATCTGAACGGGGTCAGACACATTCCGGGTTTGAAAAAGAACCTATTATCAGCTGGGCAGTTGGACGAAGAAGGTTACAAGGTAACATTCGGATGCAGAAACTGGGTTATTACCAAGGAGGACTGCGAGATTGCTCGGGGTAATAAGGAGGGGACTTTGTATTTGGCGAATAACACCAAGGATAGTATCGCGGTGGTGGTAGCCAAGGGTGATACGGATTTGTGGCACTGTCGATTGGGTCACATGAGTGAGACGGGGATGAAGGTAATTTGTTCAAAGGGACTACTACCGGCTCAAGACACCAACGTGGGGATCTCGCGAAGATTGTATGTTGGGCAAACAGGGAGAAATAATTTCTTGAGGACAGGTAGGGCTCGAGGAAGCAAAGTTAGAACTTGTTCACACCGATTTGTGGGGACCATCTCCGGTAACTTCTCTTGGTGGTGCGTCATATTACATGACTTTTATTGATGATTCTACAAGGAAGGTCTGGGTTTATTTCTTGAAGGGGAAAGATGAAGCTTTCGAGGTGTTCAAGAAGTGGGGGGCCTTGGTGGAGAATCAGACGGGACTTAAGCTTAAGTGCTTGAGATCAGATAATGGTGGGGAGTATGAGCTCGATGAGTTTAGGGAATATTGTGCTGCGAATGGTATTCTTATGGAGAAGACTCCAAAACGTACACCACAACTCAACGGGGTTGCAGAGAGGATGAACAGGACATTTAACGAGCGGGCAAGAAGTATGAGATTGAAGTGTGGACTTCCGAAGACGTTCTGGGCATATGCAGTTGACACGGCGGCTTTCTTGATCAATCGGGGACCATCGGTACCATTGGGGAATGGAATTCCAGAGGAAGCTTGGAGTGGCAAGCAGGTAAATCTGTCCTTTCTTCGCATATTTGGTTGCGTTTCATATGTTCATATAGACTCTGCTGATAGAACTAAGTTGGATGCAAAATCTGTTAAATGTACGTTTATCGGGTATGGCGGGGATGACTTCGGGTATAAGTTTTGGGATGACCAAAACCATAAAATTATTCGTAGTCGAGATGTGGTATTCAATGAACAGGTATTGTACAAGGACAGAAAGGGGGCATCTGATGACACTAGTTCGGAACCGGAGGTTGTAGAGGTGGATATTCCAGACTCGGGTGGGAGCAGAACGGTTCATAATGACCATGGTCAGGAGGTCACTGAAGATGAACCAGCGGACAGGCTATCACAGGTCTCCCGGAGCCGCATAGCCTTATTGCCAACCTGCGAGGAGGATAATTAGAACAAGGAAGGCTAACAGTGTCAAAAGGACAGACAGAAAGAGTCAAACCTCAGTGAGGGCAATCCCAATGTCTCCCATCAAGGCTGATGGGTTCTCCTTCTCCGCCACGGCATGATAAAAGTCTGGGGCAAAGAGCCTATTGATGAGCCCAATCCCAACAGCAGAGTTGTGGGTAGAGCGGCGCATGTGTCCACCCCTTCAACGGCGGGCACACCTCCCACCTGTTTCCTCTTCTCCCAGGTCTCCTCGCGGGTGGCCAGGGAGGAGATCGGGTAGGCCACCGAGCATATGGTCCCCGCGGTGGAGGGAGCAGTGGTAGAAGCGGTGGCAGCATCAGGGGGGCTACGGGTAGAGGTATCCGCCACTTTCTGGGTCTTGGAGGACCTCTCCCTATGCGTCAGATCCGCCTCTCTGTCAGTCCTTTTCTTGGATCGCTCCCGGTTATGCCCGGAGGCAATAGTGCGGCCAGAGATGATGCCCGGAGAGCATTGGGTGGAGGAGGACCCCGGGGAGGTGGAGGCAGATTCCCAGTGGTTAGAATGGTTCTGGGAGCAGATAGAGTCTCTCCAGTCCTCCTGCTCGCTACAGGCACGGTCTTATCTTTTGTGGGAACCCCTCCCATCTCATTCTGCCTCTTCTGGGCAGCTTCCTTGTTGGCCCTCTGGTTCTTGGCCTTCGCTGAGCAAAGACTTAGAGAGGAGGAGCCATCGTAAATTATACTCTTCAGATCTACTCACGGAGGGAAAGAAAAACGGTTAGCAGAGCAGTTCAAAAAATCAAAAGCAAAGTAAATTGGCAACAGGTTGATAGAGGCATCAGAGACCGATTATTTCGGGAGGATCGCACTACGCGCCAAAGATATGTGTCTTACAATCTGCCTCGAACTGGTAATGTTCGTGCACCCGCCAATCAGGGTCGCGGGGCAAAGGCTCTATCTCTACTCTGGGGGCATGTGGGGCGCCCTCCCTGCGAGGAGCCACCCCCGAGTAGATCAGTAGGGGCTCATCTTCCACTATGGCGCCCACGTCATATACGGGCTCCTCCCCGCTGTCCAAATAGAGGGCCAGATGCCTCTCTATGGCAGTGCGCATAGCATCGGCTGAGGACGGGTCCGGATATTTGCTAGCGGCCACCTTCATAGGGACGGGGTGTGAAGGTTTGGAAAAGGGCCATCCAAATCTTGACTCAATAACCAAAATGTCCTTCTGATTCCATTGGTCAAACTTGTTGGAGGGAGGAGAGAAAGTCCTGGTGGAGTAGTTCCTAGCCTTCAAGCTCAGGATACCACGGCTAATCTGGTTCTGATAGTAAGCATAGAGCCCAGCAAGGGTAGGTTCATAACCTAGGAATCTGCACACAGCAATGAAGGAGACAATGGCTCGGATGTCATTGGGAGTCAGGTGCATGGGCAGGCAGGCATTGAACTCCAAGAAGAAATAAAAGAAAGGGTCCAGGGGCAGCCTCAATCCGTTCTCAAACTGGGCCCCATAAAAAATGCAGGCTCGGTTGTCCCCGCGGACATCTGCTATGGTCTCTGGCCGCAGCTTGTCCTTGTCCGTCAAATGAATATGCCCTAGGGTGCGGACACGGTAGGCGTTGCGGTCCACGTTGTAAACCTCATAGATCTCCTCCTCCCAGTCAATGGTGGCCACCTCCTTGGCCTTCTTACGGCCACGACCAGGATTAACATCCCTAGCTGGCCTCTTGCCTTTGTTCCGGGCAGGGGCCACAACCTCCTCCTCCTCCTGAGTCGAGCTCTCGAAGGCATCCACAATGTTGGTGGTCTCGCCGGCCTTCTTAGAGGTCCCCGCGGCCCTCCTATCCCCCTCCCCGCGGTCATCTTCTTCGGCCTCCGAGCTCGAGGAGCCAAAGAGACCGTGGGGTCACCACGGGCAGTGGCCACCTCCGATTCAACCTCACCGGTTCCACCACCTCGAAATCAAGGGGGTCAAGTTCCTCGCCGCCGGCCACCAATTGTTCCCGCCTAGAGGCCGCGGGCACAACGGGGGAAAGATGGTACTGGGGCGTAACATCTAGAGGGTCACTCAGTGGTCCCCGCCTCGGTGCCCGCGAATTGCTTGATTGGTCGAGTCCATTAGTTCACACTTTTCCTGGGCCACAAACTACTTCGGGACGCGAATCGCTCTCCTCACTAATTCAATGGCGTTCGGAGCCGAGCCTCTCTCGCGGGGAAACCTGCACAAAACCCCCATCACAAAATTTCTCAGCCTACTGGTATCCCCCAACACCAAAACATCACCGTTCCTTTTTACCCTTTTATCCTTGGCCTCCCACAACCGGGTGGGACAAAAGGCCCCCATCGGGATTTTTCACGTAAATATTGGAAGCACTCAAGGGATAACCTAAGCCACCCACGGCCTACCTTCCTAAATATCCCCCGTCCGTTTACAAACAAAGAACAGATCCGGAGTGCTCCCATCTCCTAACTCTATGGGACGACGGGGTCCAAACTCTCGAGTAGTAATTATTCGTAAAACCGTAAATAAAAGAAAAATAGAAGGAGATGAAGAAGAAAGCACCCAACGTTACTTACGAGAGAAAGATTGTGAGAAAGATTCGGAAAGAAGTAGCAAGAAAATCGCAGCAAGAAATTTCTCTCAAAGGCTCTCTGAAGGTTTGGAAACGGTAAAAAGGGTTTGAGGTTTAAGGGTTTGGTATTTATAAGGCCTACCTATACGGGTTAACCCGTTAACCCGTATTAATTAGCCCACAAATCCTACCTCGGACCCTGAACCGTCTCCAACGTTTGAAAATTCGAAAAATTAAATACCCTTTGCATTTATTGCCCCTCGAATGAGCGACACGTACCCCGTACGTACTCACTAACCCGTCTTTTCATCTCGCCAAGGGGCCCACCCGTTAACCGGGAGGCACGCCACGCAAGGGACCACGTGTCACTCACCGGTGCCTCCCGAACGTTCCCTTTGACCCATGGGGCCAAGCAGTACAACAAAAACGCTAACACCGGTGCTCGCTCGAGGAGCAATTGAGCAGACCGAGCTTCTAGTAGCTCCTCACTGCACCATAAATAATCACACTTGGAGCTAGGGGGCCATTGATGAGCCCGGATCTACCGGACCGGGCCCGCGTCGGCCTAGTCCAAGGAACCAGCTGACGTAGCAGCTCCTAGACCGCCGGAGGGAAGACCGCGGGACAAATAGGCCCCTTGTGGTCAAGACCGTGTCCCTCCTCGCATCGTCCCCATCGAGGACCATCGGGACCCCGCTCGCTGGATCCGTGCCCGCATGAGTCATGCCCGCATCAACCGTGCTCGCGTCTTATATCTTTGACCGCGGCACAACGCTGACCGCGGGCACATGCCGCTTCCCTGCTAATGTCAAGCCTTACCGAGCAAGTTAGCTTACCGGCTCGACAGCCACTTGCCGGCTCCCCCATCACGCATTCAATGCGGCTCGCCCGGCGCCTACTATTCCATTTAATGCACTAAGCCGGCTACACGGCTCATGTCACTTTCACCTATGTCCCCCGGGATACCAATGTTCCCTCCCCGACAGGACCAATTAGCTGCGGACACGTGTAGCCGGTCAAATACCAAAGTGCCCCTAGGGCCGATCTCATTGCTTACCTCAACAAGCACCATTGCATTGCCTATAAATAGAAGGCCTTTACCCCCTTGGGCAAGGTAAGTTCCATATACAATTAAGTAAGCTCTTTTACTCTCTAAACCTAAACACACACACACTCCAAAGGTATTCAAAGCCTTATTACTCAGTATTCTTACTCTCACACCCGAGGGCCTGAGTTGGAGTAACATCCAACTTTGACCTTAACGGTGCTTGTTTGTGTTGTGATCTAGGTACCTCAAACCACCAAATATATCCTAGCCAGATATCCTGAACCGCTC
Organism: Adenophora triphylla var. japonica; assembly: GCA_022495995.1. NCBI lineage: Eukaryota > Viridiplantae > Streptophyta > Magnoliopsida > Asterales > Campanulaceae > Adenophora > Adenophora triphylla. Next base: position 359,074 of record JAFEMH010000627.1, on the reverse strand, counting down.
CTGACCCCGAAAGCCGTGGCGTCATCAGTGGTTCCATTGCCGGGAAACGACTTTCTTTCGTTTTCTCGTTAAAAATCTTTTGTTTTCAAGGCACCTCACGTGTCCTAAACAAATTCAGTACCGAAAGGCTCTTCTTTTTACATCACTAAGTTTTTCCCGTTTAAAAACTTTTGTTTTCAGATACACCTTGTAGTCTAAACAACTGACTGTCAAAAGACACTTCTTTTCAGTTATTTTCGTCTTTCTGAGACATGTCTCAAATTCTGAAAAATGCTGGTCATTTGACCCTAGAGGAGGAGAACCAAGCCGAACCCTCCACCATCAATAGGGAAAGGCAAACCAACTCTGTTTTCAACCGTAATGGGGCCCATTCTCACTCAAAATCCCCACCAACGAGTTCTACACCGGTTAACCGAGAAAGCCCGTGGCCGAGAAAGCCCAGCCCTACTAAAAATAGCCCAAAACTCCCCAAGCTCACATAAAAAACACCACTCTAACCACCCCACTTTCCCTGCAGCAAATCCCGAGAAGGAAGGAAATCCCGGCCTCCAAGTCCAAACCGGTCGCGGAGGCCATGGCCATCAACGACGCGGAGATGGAAATGTTTGAAATAGAGGCCAACGGAGGGCTACAGCTCCTCAAGGGTCACAAAGGTTCTCCCAACGAGCTCCCGCTAACTCGCTTGCTAGTCAAGCCGCGGGGCAAACCGGGTTGAACCAGCCTCAACGCGGGACACTGCCAAAGTGAGCGTGGTGCATGTAGAGGATAGCGAGGAAATGGGGGAAGAGGCACGCCAAACCGCCGTGCGAGGTCCAAAGCCAGACCCTTGGCTCCGGCCAAGGAGAAGGCCGTGACTCCACGAACTAAAAAGCGTAAGGTTGATGATCGAACTCCGAGTTTGTGGAATTTATGCGTAAGATGTGGGAGACCCATCGAAGGCCGCCTGTAAGTGCGGCCGCACCATGGACGCCTTCAGCCGATAAAATTGCGCGGCACCGATCCGTAAGGGCAAACCCCTCGATGGACACCTATGACGGATCCAAAATGCCAAGAGTCATATGGGAAGATTTGAGGGCCGATGGCTTTATTCTCCGCTGACGAGCCGCTGATGTGCAAAGCTGTCGCGACCTTCACCGGCAAGGCCCTATCTTCGATGCTAGCCCTCAAACCCCTGTATCCAAATATTCGCCCGCCCGTAGTTCTCTTCCTCAATGCCTTGCGGGAGCAGTGTGCCCGCTAGACCAAAGACAGATCTTGTCCGTGTCAAGCGTGCACCAAACGAGCCTACAAAAGATTATATATCCCGGTTCAGAAGGTGAGCGAGGAGATTGTGGACCCGGACGAGGGGGATATCGACTATGTTTTGAGGGCGGCCTCGCTTCCTCCTTCCTCAAAATGAATTTTGCCTCCAAAGAAACCTAAATCAGCCGGAGGAAATGTATGAAAGGGCCTCGCCATTGCCTCCGCCGAAGAACCTAGCGTGCTCCGCTCCCCGAGCTTCGCGAAAGAAAGGATAAGCCAAGTCCGTGAGACCACCCTGCAGCCTCGCCACACCAATAATCGTGGCAAAAACAAAGGCCGGGGATCGAAAAGCTCAAAAGGCCATGGCCGAAACAAGCTTTACGTAGCTCACCGACCCAAGGGTGGTGATCATGAGAGCCTCGTACTTTCCTCGCTCCTCCCCCATGCTTCGAAAGCCAAATGAGAGGAGTAGACTTAAATTCCGTGAGTATCACAACGACCACGGCACGGAACCGAGGATCAAGTTTCCACCAAGCGAGTAATCCAAACAGAAAATCAATAACGGGAGCTAACCAAGCGGGTTAAGGGAAACAATACGCCCCCAATAACAATGATCGCCAGCCGGCACGACACACGCGGGGACCGTAGAGAAATGAAAGAGATAATTATGATGATGATTTTGGGGACTATGACATTAACTTCACTGGGAGGAACCTCCCTCTAATAAGCAAATGTCCCCTCCAAATTCGGACATTAGAAAAGGTTTTCTCCATCCCCGCCCGGCTCCGGAGGAAGAACAAGAAATTGGGTTCAAAAGGAGCGAACTTGCCTCCACCCTTTTTCATTCCACAGCCCACTCACCCTCAGATGAGAATCAACCGGCAAACATAGGCCGAGTGTTGATAGATACCGGAGCCGCCCGCGACATACTCTACTACCATACTTTGGTTGGAATGAGAATGACAAGCACATCTCACTCCATATGCGGGCATGCTCGAAGGCTTCACCAACCACGCCGTAAGGGTAAAGGGGACGATTGTGTTTGACGTAGCTATCGGGGAAAACCCATGCGTAAGACGGCCAAGATAACTTTTATGGTGGTCGATCTTCCTTCCCAATACAATGCCATTCTCACAGAATCGCTCAGCCGAATTGGGAATAGTTGCGTCCGTCCCCACCAAAGGGTGAAATTTAACACCCCGGCGGGGTTGCTACCATCAAGAACCGCCCGGGAGATTCCTCCGAGCACTCGGAGGAAAAAGGAAAGAACAGAAAGGCGACCTCCCGCCCGCAGACAGAGGGCGAGGACAAAATGATAGAGGGAAAAGGCGAGGACAAGTCAAAAAAGGGGAAAACTCTTGCACTCCCGCCGCCGCCCGTACCGATTGGCATGCTTTCTTTCCATTCCACGAAGGCGGAGCTCAAGATGAGCGTAAAATCGAAGCGCTTGGTCGCCCCCGCTGAGGGAGGTTATATTGATCGAGGAATAGAGGGGGAAATTGACCGTGATATCATATACTCAATGGCAACACCGACCGAAGCTCAGGTCAACCCCAACTATTGTCATCGACTCCTCGCACAATCGTGAAATCGCCGACCTTCAACCTAACGACGAGCTTCGAGGAGGTGGTAATCAATCCCCACTTCCCCGAGCAAACAAGCTTAAGGTTGGGCCGGAAATTCACAAATGAGGAGAGAAGGATACTTATTGAGTTCCTTAGAGCAAATTGCGATGTGTTCGCTGAGGGTGGAAGATATGCAAGGAATCAAGAAAGACGTGATCCTCCACAAAATCAATGATGACCCATCCTTCAAGAACATTCACCGTAAATCCAGATATTTCTCCCTGAAAAGAGATTGCCATCAAGGAAGAGGTGGAAAAATTGCTAAAAGCGGGATAATCAAGGAAATTACCTACCCCAAATGGCTGGCCAACGTGGTCATGGTTAAAAAATCCAATGGCAAATGGAGGATGTGCGTTGATTTCACCGATCTCAACAAGGCATGCCCCAAGGATTGTTTCCCTCTTCCTCGCATAGACAGATTGGTGGATTCTATAGCCGGACACGTAGTTCTAAGCTTCATTGATGCCTACTCCTGGCTACCATCGATCCAGATGGCTCCCGAAGATGTCCGCCCGTAGCCTTCATTGCCGCGGCAAGACATACCGCTACACTATGATGCCCTTTGGGCCGAAAAATGCAGGAGCTACATATCGCCGCATGGTCAATCTGGGTCTTTAAAAACCAACTAGGCGTAACTGGAGGCCTACATTGACGACATACGGTCATAAAAACTAAGGAAAACTCCCACGAGCTCGACGTGGAGGAAACCTTCAAAAACTTGCGCCACAACAACATGAAGCTAAACCCCTTAAGTGCGCTGGGTCAAGGCGGGCAAGTTCCTGATTCATGGTCAACCAAAGAGGGATAGAGGCTAATCCAGAGAAAATCCAGCCCTATTAGACATGAAACCTCCCGCCCGCGTGAAGGATGTACAAAAACTCAATGGTCGCATCACCGCACTCGCCGCTTCATCTCGCGGTCGGCCAGAAAAGATGCCTCCCCTTCTTCAAAACTCTCAAAGGGGGAAGAGAGCCGATGAATTTACATGGAGCACCGAGTGCCATCAAGGCTTTCAAGAAGTCAAAACATACCCTGGGCAGCCACCTCTACTCAAAGAATTTCAAGTGCCCTGAGAAGAGCTCTTTTTGTATTTAGTCAAGCATCGATCCGGGCAAGAGGCCGCTGTTCTTGTAAGGGAGGAGAGTAACTCCCAAAACCAGCTTTATTATGTAAGTAAGGCACCGTCCGCCGTAGAAGGGCGTTATCTTAATATAGAAAAGTTAGCTTACGCCTTGCTTGTATCCGCTCGAAAATTAAGAGCCTACTTTTCTCGCACATCCTATAACCGTACTAACCGAGGCCCCGCTTAGAAAGGTTTTACATAAACCGTAGTCCCTGGGAAGAATGCTAGCTTGGTCTATAGAGCTCACCGAGTTCCGCATCACCTACTCCCCGAGAAAGACAATCAAAGCGCAGCCTTAGTTGATTTTGTAGTAGAATCATCATTCAAACTAGCGGACAAATGACCTCGGAAAAAGAAAGCGAGCGTAATCGAAGATGACCCGAAAGCCCGAGCACGTAAATTGTTCAACCAAGGGAGCGTCCGTAAGAGGTATGGACTTTATATGCGGACGGCTCCGCGAGCAAGTTAATCAGCTGAGCGGGCATACTTCGATCGCACCCGCGGGGAGAAATTTATGAGGGCCTCGAGATTCAAGTTCGAGGCATCAAACAATCAGCCGAGTATGAAGCGATTATAGCGGGCATGGAATTGGCAAAGAGACTTGGGAGTTCGTAATATTGAAATCAATAGTGACTCTCACCATAGTTAATCAAATTAGGGGGAGTATGATACTATCAACCCAAGCACTAGCTCGCATCGCGGCCTCGCAAAAACCCTCATCAAAAATTTCACTTACTATGAGCCGAACCAAGTCATGAGAGAGGATAATGTGGAAGCCGACCTCCTTTCAAGAATAACCGAGCAAGAAATTGGTGAATTGGAGACAAATTGCCGATTGAATTCACTGAGAGACTCGCTATAGATCGAATACGTATAAACAATATTGAGGATCAAGTAAGGGACTCGGGTAGATGAAATGAAGGATTACATCGAGAAGCAAACCCTCCCCGAGGACCCAAGAAAGGCTAGAGCCATCGTAACGGTGTCCGCGAAATACCTCGTCCTCGATGGGGTGCTTTTCGGCGATCATTCACCAAGCCTTTACTAAGATGTGTTAAAACTCACATGGTCACCAACTTACTCTATGAGGTCCATGAAGGAGTTTGTGGCGGACATCCAGTGCTCGCACCCTCTCGTACAAGATCAAATTCCAAGGATTCTTTTGGCCCACAATGAGAAGGGATGCGCACAGGAGTATGTTAGAAAATGTGATAAGTGCCGTAGATTTGCGGACATCCCTAGACTACCATCAACAGAGCAGACTTTGGTTGTACCATCGCGGCCGTTTGATACGTGGGGATAGATCTTATTGACCATTTCCAATCGCTAGAGGAAGCATCAAGTATGCCGTGGTGGCCGTGGATTATTTTACCAAGTGGACGGAAGCAAAGGGCTTAGCCACTATTTCCGAGGATAACACTATCAGTTTTGTCCACGACCACATCTATTGTCGATTTGGGGTTCCCCGAGCAATAATTTCGTATAATGGCACCCAATTCTCCGCAAAATTCACCGCCGAATGCGCGAGAATGAAGGTGCAACACCGTAAGTCCGCAGTTGCCTATCCTCAGGGAAATGGCCAAGCTGAGGCCGCGAACAAGCTAGTTCTGACCGCCCTAAAGAAAAACTTGGAAGGACGAGGAGGACGATGGTTGGACGAGCTACATATTGCATTATGGGTTGTCCGCACCACAATTAGAAATTCTACAGGAGAAACTCCTTTCTCGCTCATGTATGGGTCGAGGCAATGGCTCCAGCTGAGGTAGCCCTACCTCGTACGTAGTCACATACTTCGACGAGTCTCAAAACGAGGCAAATGTAAGGTGTGACTCGGACGATCTCGAAGGAAAGAGAATGCGGGCACATGAAAAAATGGTGAACTACAAACAGAAAGCGAAGAAGCACCATGACAAAAGAGTAAATAGGAGGAGTTTTTCGCTTGAGACTCGGGTACTCAGAAGCGTAGAGGTCCAAGGGACCCAACCTGGTTTCAACAAGCTGTCCCCGAAATGGGAAGGTCCGTATGAGGTCACAAAGATAGTCAAAGAGGGCACCTACATATTGCGACCAAAAGAGGGAGAAGAGCTTAAGCACGCTTGGAATAGCGACCACCTTAAGAGATATTTCTTTTAAATCTTTGTAATTTTTTGGAAGGAGTATAGTACTGTGTATACAAAGGAAGTTATCATCATATTTTGATGCAAAAGTCAATTCCCACCAGCCTCAAAAGCTAGGGTGGATGCCCGCAGGCGGATGCCAGTGGGTTCAAGAGCCAACATATGAGCTCCTACTTACTGATGCGCAAAGATCTAAAGATCTGCATGCCTATATATGTACAAAGATCCATTACGATCCGTACTATGATCGCGGGGAGGATACTCTCTCCTGCCCGCGTGACACCACCAAAAATAAGTGGATATAGATGAACGTAGGTACAAAGGCCATGATGCCCGTGCCTACGGATTCTAGTGGGGACAATGACCTGAAGTCCGAACCCACTAATTGCGCGAAGGACCTCGTTAGGGCCGTTACTCGCATCCATGTATGTGACAAAGGCCTACATATAAGCCCGTTCACCGTATCGCCACGAGACCCTCACGAAAAACCCTAGGGAGTTTTGAATAAAGGGTCAAATAAGTGAGAACCTCCAATAAGGGGATACAGATGCCAGTGGGGTTAAAGGGCCTCTATGCTAAAATATGCTCCTACCTTTCGTCAAGGCGCGGACAATAGCCTCACGGCCACCTTCCGCATGCCCTATGAAAGTATGCTTGCCTTGGCTACTTTTGACTTACACCACACCGCAAGGCCGGGAATAAGTGTAAATGGATGAGAGTGATCAAACTAGTTTAACAAAGCCAAACAGACAAACGAGGTTAAGGCCTCAAAGTTTGCCACAAGGCTAAACAAACGCGATCATAGAAGAATAAGGTCGACTCTCACAAAAACCTAAGTGGTTTTGAATAAAGAGTTAGGAAAACTCAAAAATGCGGCAAAGGGCCTACTAGCCGCCGCCCGCGTAAGGAGAGTATAAAGTTAGTTGCAAGTCAAAAACGCTGAAAAAGTAATAGGCAAGAATGCAAGTATTAAGATGCTCGAAAATTGCCAAACTACTCAAAATAGCCTACGAGACAAGCAATTAAGATAAAAGTAAAGGAGCCAAGTGGGGAAAAATGCTTCTATTAATGTTAAGGAAGTATTTACAAAGTCCTAAAACTATTACAAACAAGAAAAAACAAAAATCCTATACTAATGGAGCATTCTCCTGGGGCTCCTCGCGGCCGCTCCACCCGTGCCCGCTTCGGCTCCTCGCGGGCCGCACCCCTTCGCCCGCTTCGAGTCCGGAGTCGGGAAGGCAAGCCGGTCCCCGCAGGCACCTCGCAGCAGGAGCAGCTTTGTTGCTCTGGCGGAAGCCGAAGCGGAGCCGCGCCCGCCGGGGAATAGATCTCCAATGGCCGGCCCCTCCGGAAGAACTCCGAGCCAGTGGCATCCCCCAAAGGTAAAGTGGTTGTCCCCGAATCGCAAAGACATCCAGCCGGCGATCGTGCCAAGGGCGCCACTTCGCCACAGAGGCAGAAGCCGCAGCGAGAGATCCGCACTCGACCTTGTCCTCTGACAGAGGAACTAGCGCATGCCCGGCACGCACTCCGCGTCGCAGCAACCAAAGAGCCGATCACGGCCAACCGTCGCACGGAGAACATACCCGCGGCCGCGAAGTTCGGATCCGTGTCCGACACCGGCCTCGCATCGGGCCAGCACTCCGCGTTAAACTCATCGGAGTTCTTATACTCCTCGATGGCCTCCTTGCGAGCTTCGCGCAAAGATCCTCTCCTTCTCCAAGCCGAACCGGGTCGAGGCGCAGCCTTCTGAGAGATCATCCGCCTTGGCCTCCGTGATCTCCACTTGCTTTGGGAGGCATCCACCGACCACGAGCTCGGAATTTCTTTGCTCCACTGAAGCTTGTGGCCCCTGAGCTCATCCCGCTGACCCTTTGCCCTTTCAAGGCTCTTCTCCAGCTCGGTCACCCGCTCCTGGAAGCCCTTCAGATCGGACTCTTTGGTCGCGAACTCTTTCTCCTTGGCATCCAGAAGGGAGCTCGTGAGTCCCCACCTTCTCCCGGGCCACCGCCTCGCGTGAGTTTGCCCGCCATATCCTCGTGTTACCGGGTAAGCTCACGGACAAAGCTATCACAGTCTCCTGAGCCGCATAGCCTTATTGCCAACCCGCGAGGAGGATAATTAGAACAAGGAAGGCTAACAAAGTGTCAAAAGGACGCATGCAAAAGAGTCAAACCTCGCCGAGGGCAATCCCAATGTCTCCCATCAAGGCCGATGGGTTCTCCTTCTCCGCCACGGCATGATAAAAGTCCGGCAAAGAGCCTATTGATGAGCCCAATCCCAACAAAGCAGAGTTGTGGGCGTAGCGGCGTACAGTGTCCACCCCTTCAATGGCGGGCACACCTCCCACTGTTTCCTCTTCTCCTGTGCCTCCTCGCGGGTGGCCAGGAGGAGATCGGTAGGCCACCGAGCATATGGTCCCCGCGGTGGAGGGAGCAGTGGTAGAAGCGGTGGCAAATCGTGGGGCTACTGCAGAGGTATCCGCCACTTTCCGGGTCTTGGAGGACCTCTCCCTACGCGCGTCGATCCGCCTCTCGTCGCCCTTTTCTTGGATCAAGCCTCGGTTATGCCCTGAGGCAATAGTGCGGCCGGGAGATGATGCCCTGGAGAGCATTGGGTGGAGGAGGACCCCGGGGAGGTGGAGGCAGATTCCCAAAGGGTTAGAATGGTTCTCGGGAGCAGATAGAGTCTCTCCCCCCTCCCGCTCGCTACAGTGCACGGCCTTATCTTTTGTGGGAACCCCTCCCATCTCATTCTCGCCTCTTCGGGCAGCCTTCCTTGTTGGCCCTCCGGTTCTTGGCCTTCGCTGAGCAAGACTTAGAGGAGGAGCCATCGTAAATTATACTCTTCAGATCTACTCGAGGGAAAGAAAAATGGTTAGCAGAAAGCAGCTCAAAAATCAAAAGCAAAGTAAATTGGCAACAGCTTTATAGAGGAATCGTAGACCGATTATTTCGGGAGGATCGCACTCGCCGCCCCAAAGATACAGTCTTACACCGCCTCGAACCGGTAATGTTCGTGCACCCGCCAATCGTGGTCGCGGGCAAAGGCTCTATCTCTACTCGGGGGCATGTGGGCGCCCTCCTCGCGAGGAGCCACCCCGAGTAGATCAAGAGGGGCTCATCTTCCCCTATGGCGCCCACGTCATATACGGGCTCCTCCCCGCTGTCCAAATAGAGGGCCAGATGCCTCTCTATGGCAGTGCGCATAGCATCGGCTGAGGACGGGTCCGGATATTTGCTAGCGGCCACCTTCATAGGGACGGGGTGTGAAGGTTTGGAAAAGGGCCATCCAAATCTTGACTTAATAACCAAAATGTCCTTCTGATTCCATTGGTCAAACTTGTTGGAGGGAGGAGAGAAAGTCCTGGTGGAGTAGTTCCTAGCCTTCAAGCTCAGGATACCACGGCTAATCTGGTTCTGATAGTAAGCATAGAGCCCAGCAAGGGTAGGTTCATAACCTAGGAATCTGCACACAGCAATGAAGGAGACAATGGCTCGGATGGCATTGGGAGTCAGGTGCATGGGCAGGCAGGCATTGAACTCCAAGAAGAAATAAAAGAAAGGGTCCAGGGGCAGCCTCAATCCGTTCTCAAACTGGGCCCCATAAAAAACGCAGGCTCGGTTGTCCCCGCGGACATCTGCTATGGTCTCTGGCCGCAGCTTGTCCTTGTCCGCCAAATGAATATGCCCTAGGGTGCGGACACGGTAGGCGTTGCGGTCCACGTTGTAAACCTCATAGATCTCCTCCTCCCAGTCAATGGTGGCCACCTCCTTGGCCTTCTTACGGCCACGACCAGGATTAACATCCCTAGCTGGCCTCTTGCCTTTGCTCCGGCAGGGCCACAACCTCCTCCTCCTCCCTGAGTCGAGCTCGAAGGCATCCACAATGTTGGTGGTCTCAGCGGCCTTCTTAGAGGTCCCCGCGGCCCTCCTATCCCCCTCCCCGCGGTCATCTTCTTCGGTCTCCGAGCTCGAGGAGCCAAAGAGACCGGTGGGGTCACCACGGGCAGGGGCCACCTCCGATTCAACCTCACCGGTTCCAGTCACCTCGAAATCAAGGGGGTCAAGTTCCTCGCTGCTGCTCAGCTCAATTGTTCCCGCCCTAGAGGTCGCGGGCTCAACGGGGGGAAAGATGGTACTCAGGGGCAGAACATCTAGAGGGTCACTCAGGGTCCCCGCTCTCGGTGCCCGCGAATTGTTTGATTGGTCAGAGTCCATTAGTTCACACTTTTCCCAGTCACAAACTACTTCGGGGACGCGAATCGCTCTCCTCACTAATTCAATGGCGTTCGGAGCCGAGCCTCTCTCGCGGGGAAACCTGCACAAAACCCCCATCACAAAATTTCTCACTTACCGGTATCCCCCAACACCAAAACATCACCGTTCCTTTTTACCCTTTTATCCTTGGCCTCCCACAATCGGGGTGGGACAAAAGGCCCCCATTGGGATTTTTCACAGAAATATTGGAAGCACTCAAGGGATAACCTAAGCCACCCATGGCCTACCTTCCTAAATATCCCCCCTGTCCGTTTACAAACAACAAATAGATCTGGAGTGCTCCCATCTCCTAACTCTATGGGACGGCGGGGTCCAAACTCTCGAGTAGTCATTATTCGTAAACCGTAAATAAAAGAAAAATGAAGGAGATGAAGAAGAAAGCACCCAACGTTACTTACGAGAGAAAGATTGAGAGAAGGATTCGGAAAGCAAGAGCAAGAAAATCGCAAAGAAGAAATTTCTCTCAAAGGCTCTCTCGAAGGTTTGGAAACGGTAAAAAGGGTTTCGAGGTTTAAGGGTTTGGTATTTATAAGGCCTACCTATACGGGTTAACCCGTTAACCCGTATTAATTAGCCCACAAATCCTACCTCGGACCCCGAACCGTCTCCAACGTTTGAAAATTCGAAAAATTAAATACCCTTTGCATTTATTGCCCTTGAATGAGCGACACGTACTCGTACGTACCACTAACCCGTCTTTTCATCTCGCCAAGGGGCCCACTCCGTTAACCGGGAGGCACGCCACGCAAGGGACCACGTGTCACTCACCGGTGCCTCCCGAACGTTCCCTTTGGCCCATGGGCCAAGCAACAGACAACAAAAACGCTAACACCGGTGCTCGCTCGAGGAGCAATTGGAGCAGACCGAGCTTCTAGTAGCTCCTCACTGCACCATAAATAATCACACTTGGAGCTAGGGGCCATTGATGAGCCCGGATCTACCGGGACCGGGCCCGCGCTCGGCCTAGTCCAAGGAACCGGTGACGTAGCAGGTTCCTAGACCGGCTGGAGGGAAGACCGCGGACAAATAGGCCCTTGTGGTCAAGACCGTGTCCCTCCTCGCATCGTCCCCATCGAGGACCATCGGGACCCCGCCGCTGGATCCGTGCCCGCATGAGTCATGCCCACATCAACCGTGCTCGCGTCTTATATCTTGGACCGCGGCACAACGTCGACCGCGGGCACATGCCGCTTCCCGGTTAATGTCAAGCCTTACCGAGCAAGTTAGCTTACCGGCTCGACAGGCCACTTGTCGGCTCCCCCATCACGCATTCAATGCGGCTCAGTCAGGCGCCTACTATTCCATTTAATGCACTAAGCCGGCTACACGGCTCATGTCACTTTCACCATGTCCCCCGGATACCAATGTTCCCTCCCCGACAGACCAATTAGCTGCGGACACGTGTAGCTGGTCAAATACCAAAGTGCCCCCTAGGGCTGATCTCATTGCTTACCTCAACAAGCACCATTGCATTGCCTATAAATAGAAGGCCTTTACCCCCTTGGGCAAGGTAAGTTCCATATACAATTAAGTAAGCTCTTTTACTCTCTAAACCTAAACACACACACACTCCAAAGGTATTCAAAGCCTTATTACTCAGTATTCTTACTCTCACACCCGAGGGCCTGAGTTGGAGTAACATCCAACTTTGACCTTAACGGTGCTTGTTTGTGTTGTGATCTAGGTACCTCAAACCACCAAATATATCCTAGCCAGATATCCTGAACCGCTCCTGACCCCGAAAGCCGTGGCGTCATCATATTTCAAACGTTAGAAACTGCCTCCAAATCAAAATAACTGTATTTTTAAACGATTTTTTTTCTTTCAGGTTGATTTCAATATTTTTTCAAAAGTTGGTGTTAAAAAACACGCTTTTTTTTTTTTCTAATTTAAAGAAAAATCATTTTTACACTATCATTTAATAATACATGCACTGTCACTATTCACACTGACACTTTTTTATACTAACACTGACACTTTTTTACCCTACAATGGGAATCTTTTATACTGTCACTTAATAATACATGAACTGACAATCTTTACACTGGCATTTGTTTACACTAACACTGACAATTTTTAACACTAACACTGACACTTTTTTACACTGTCACTTAATAATGCATTCACTGTAACTCTTTACATTGGTCTGCCACTCTTTACACTGGCACTTTGTTATGTTGGGATAGAAGACCAACCGGGTTAGACTTCGGAGTAAAAGGGAGAAAATTCGTCGGAGTTTCTGGAGTCAAGGGCGGCCGCGCAGGTGATGGTGCGCGACCGCGCACTTGGACAGAAACACTTGGCTTGGTGGAATTCTCTTCTGCGCGACCGCGCTGAGACCTTGGGCGACCGTGCTGGAGGGCAGAATGTGATGCCGTTTTCTCGTGTGTAGAGGGCAGCCGCGCTCACAGTGAGGGCAACCGCGCACTTAATGGGGGAAGCAATTCTGGGCCCGCTTGTTTAGGCGAATTTCGGGCTCCCCTTGTCCATCTAGGGTTAGGTTTTATTCCCCCACATATATTTAAGCAATGTTCCGCCCCTAGACTCATTGTAACATCATATTTACATATTATAGTGCAAGATCCTGGCTTGGTAGTGCCCCCAGACGTAGCCAAACATATTGGTGAACTGGGTTAACAATTTCTTGTGTTCTTCTTTGTGATATATTTCTTGTGCTTTGCTTTGTGTGCTCTAATCGTTCTTGTAGGTTTGCTTGGTAGTGGGGCCATATTCACAACAACTGGTATCAGAGCACTTGGTTCCAAGATCAAGGGTGTTGTCAAGCAATCAAGAATGGGCAAAGACAAACAGGCGGTTGAGAAATTCGATGGGTCTGACTACGGATATTGGAGGATGCAGATTGAGGATCTTTTGTACAACAAGGATCTCTATAAGCCTCTAAAGGGTGTCAAATCGGAAGAAGAAGATCAGGAATAATGGGAACTCATGGATCGGAAAGCCCTAGGGGTGGTCAGATCTACTTTGTCAAAGTGGATTGCAAAGACTACCAAGAAGGCGACAACCACCAAGGAGCTGTTGGATTATCTTACTGAGAGATTTGAAACTCCATCTGCTGCAAATAAGGTTGATTTGATACGCAAGATGGGTAGTCTCAAGATGCAAGAGGGGGGATCCTTGGCTAAGCACATCGATGAGTTTATGGATGTTATAGACTCATTGACTGCGGTGGAGATCAAGTTGATGATGAGGTTCATGCATGCTTGTTGCTAGCATCTTTACCAGGAAGTTGGAGCGGAATGGTGACAGCGATCAATGCTTCAGCAGGTAAGAAGAAATTGAAGTATGATGAAGTTAAAGACTTTCTTTTGGGCGAAGAAAATCGCATGAAGAAGTTGGGGACATCGAGTGCTTCGGGATCGGCTTTAGCTACTACTAGCAAGGGAAAGCCGGGTACTAGCAAACAAGGGAGAACCGAATCTAGGGAGAACGTGGTGAGTGGTAAGGGCAAAGCTGTGCAGATCAAAGATAAACCAAAGGTCGCAAAGGGATCAGTTCAGTGCTATCATTGTAAGGAGTTGGGACACTACAAGAGGGATTGTCCCAATCGTAGGGGCAATTCGGTGAATGTGACAGTCGAAGGTGACGATGTGCGGTTCGAGTGTTACTAGTGCACTAGAATCATGGGTGTTGGATTCGGGGGCATCATTCCACTCTTGCGGGCATAAAGAAGAGATGGAGAATTACACTTCCGGTGATTTCGGTAAGGTCTATCTGGCGAATGGCGAGCCTTTGAAAATCAAGGGGAAGGGGGATGTCAGAATAGGAGCATCGGACGGGAAGGTCTTACATCCGAACGGGGTCGACACATTCGGGTTTGAAAAAGAACCTATTATCACCGGGCGGTTGGACGAAGAAGGTTACAAGGTAACATTCGGATGCGTAAACCGGGTTATTACCAAGGAGGACTGCGAGATTGCTCGGGGTAATAAGGAGGGGACTTTGTATTTGGCGAATAACACCAAGGATAGTATCGCGGTGGCTGGCCAAGGGTGATACGGATTTGTGGCACCGTCGATTGGGTCACATGAGTGAGACGGGGATGAAGGTACTTTGTTCAAAGGGACTACTACCGGGTTTGAAGACAGTCAACGTGGGGATCTGCGAAGATTGTATGTTTGGCAAACAGGGGAGAAATAATTTCTCGAGGACAGGTAGGGGTTTGAGGGAAGCAAAGTTAGAACTTGTTCACACTGATTTGTGGGGACCATCTCCGGTAACTTCTCTTGGTGGTGCGTCATATTACATGACTTTTATTGATGATTCTACAAGGAAGGTCTGGGTTTATTTCTTGAAGGGGAAAGATGAAGCTTTCGAGGTGTTCAAGAAGTGGGGGGCCTTGGTGGAGAATCAGACGGGACTTAAGCTTAAGTGCTTGAGATCAGATAATGGTGGGGAGTATGAGCTCGATGAGTTTAGGGAATATTGTGCTGCGAATGGTATTCTTATGGAGAAGACTCCAAAACGTACACCACAACTCAACGGGGTTGCAGAGAGGATGAACAGGACATTTAACGAGCGGGCAAGAAGTATGAGATTGAAGTGTGGACTTCCGAAGACGTTCTGGGCATATGCAGTTGACACGGCGGCTTTCTTGATCAATCGGGGACCATCGGTACCATTGGGGAATGGAATTCCAGAGGAAGCTTGGAGTGGCAAGCAGGTAAATCTGTCCTTTCTTCGCATATTTGGTTGCGTTTCATATGTTCATATAGACTCTGCTGATAGAACTAAGTTGGATGCAAAATCTGTTAAATGTACGTTTATCGGGTATGGCGGGGATGACTTCGGGTATAAGTTTTGGGATGACCAAAACCATAAAATTATTCGTAGTCGAGATGTGGTATTCAATGAACAGGTATTGTACAAGGACAGAAAGGGGGCATCTGATGACACTAGTTCGGAACCGGAGGTTGTAGAGGTGGATATTCCAGACTCGGGTGGGAGCAGAACGGTTCATAATGACCATGGTCAGGAGGTCACTGAAGATGAACCACGTACTCCGGAACCGGATATTCCGCTGCGTAGATCCAGCAGGTTGCATGGATCGCCTGACAGGTATACTCCTTCCAATTATTATTTGCTGTTGACAGATAATGGGGAACCGGAATGTTATGCGGAGGTTGTTCGTAGTGCACTTTGTAATAAGTGGAAAGCTGCGATGAATGATGAGATGGACTCATTGAAGGCCAACAAAACTTGGGAGTTGACTGAACTACCGAAGGGGAAGAAGGCACTGCATAACAAGTGGGTTTACAGGATCAAGGAGGAAGCAGACGGCAGTAAGCGTTACAAGGCAAGATTGGTTGTAAAAGGGTTTCAGCAAAAGTTTGGTATTGACTACACCGAGGTATTCACTCCGGTTGTGAAGATGACCACTATCAGAATGGTTCTGGGGATAGTAGTGGCAGATAACTTGTTACTTGAACAGATTGATGTAAAGACGGCCTTTCTTCATGGGGACTTGGAGGAAGAAATTTATATGGTACAACCAGAGGGTTACTTGTCTAAGGATAGCGAGGAGCTAGTTTGCAGATTGACTAAGAGCTTGTATGGCCTTAAATAAGCTCCTAGGCAGTGGTACAGAAAGTTTGATGGGTTCATGCATGACATTGATTTTATCAGACGTGAGGCGGATCATTGTTGCTACTTCAAGAGCACGGACAATGGGTACATAATCTTGCTATTATATGTGGATGACATGTTAATAGCGGGCTCTAGCAGTAGAGAGGTAAACAGATTGAAGGCTCAATTGTCAGAACGGTTCGAGATGAAGGATTTGGGAGAGGCCAAAAAAATCTTGGACATGCGGATTGACCGGGATAGGGAGTCTGGTAAGTTGGTTCTTTCACAAGCAGAATACGTTGAGAAAGTCTTGGCAAGATTTTGTATGGAAGAGGCGAAGCCAACAGGGACACCATTGGGTTTGTACTTCAAGCTATCCGAGAAAGACTCGCCTATGGGCAAGGAGGAGCGTGACAAGATGGAGAGAACTCCATATGCTTCAGCAGTGGGGAGTCTCATGTATGCAATGGTGTGTACAAGGCCGGACATTGCACATGCGGTGGGAGTAGTCAGCCGGTTCATGGGCAATCCAGGAAAGCAACATTGGGAAGCGGTTAAATGGATCCTGCGTTACTTGAAGGGTACTGCCGGTAAGGCTCTGTGTTTCTCAAGCAAGGAGGTTGTGTTAGCGGGTTATGTTGATGCGGATTTGGCATCAAGCGATCTTGACAAGAGGAGAAGTACTACGGGTTATGTCTTCACATTGAGAGGTACGGCAATCTCTAGGGCTTCTAAATTGCAGAAGATCGTGGCTCAGTCGACTGCAGAAGCAGAATATGTGGCAGTGACAGAGGCGAGTAAAGAGATGGTATGGTTGCAGAACTTCTTGGGTGAACTTTAGAAGACGCGAAGTGGTAACGTTCTCTACAGTGACAGTCGTGCAATACATTTGGCTAGGAATCCTGCGTTTCATTCTTGGACGAAGCACATTGAACTGAGGTTTCACTACATCAGGCATCTCTTGGAAGAAAAGATCTTAAGGCTGGAGAAGATATTGGGATCGGAGAACCCGGCTGACATGTTGACAAAGGTTGTAAACCTTGAGAAATTGAAGTTGTGCAAAGCTTCAATTGGGCTTGGAGAATAGGAGAGGAGGATGGCACTACCATGATCGAGGTGAGCACTAGGAGGACACCAAGGGTGAGTTGAAGAACGGATATGGGGATTATATGTGTGGTTGATCTCTAGGTGGGAGATTGTTGGGATAGAAGACCAACCGGGTTAGACTTCGGAGTAAAAGGGAGAAAATTCGTCGAAGTTTCTGGAGTCAAGGGCGGCCGCGCAGGTGATGGTGCGCGACCGCGCACTTGGACAGAAACACTTGGCTCGGTGGAATTCTCTTCTGCGCGACCGCGCTGAGACCTTGGGCGACCGCGCTGGAGGGCAGAATGTGATGCTGTTTTCTCGTGTGTTGAGGGCGGCCGCGCTGCGGAGGGCGACCGCGCGCACTTAACGGGGAAGAATGCAGGCCCGCTTGTTTAGGCGAATTTCGGGCTCCCCTTGTCCATCTAGGGTTAGGTTTTATTCCCCCACATATATTTAAGCAATGTTCCGCCCCTAGACTCATTGTAACATTATATTTACATATTATAGTGCAAGATCCTGGCTTGGTAGTGCCCCCAGACGTAGACAAACATATTGGTGAACTGGGTTAACAATTTCTTGTCTTCTTCTTTGTGATTTATTTCTTGTGCTTTGCTTTGTGTGCTCTAATCGTTCTTGTAGGTTTGCTTGGTAGTGGAGGGCCATATTCACAACATGTTACACTAACACTTAGGGATGACAATTTAACCGAACCCGATCCGTATCGAATGCGATTTAATCCGAAAAAAATCGGATATGGTTTTAATTTTTTATGACCCGATCGGATTCGGATAGGGTTCGATACCACTGTCGATCCGACCCGATCCCGATCCCGAACACATATGCATAAGTTGGAATTTATGTTTTATCCCCTTATGTTTTTAGAAAATACAAATACCTCTATGTATATAAGAAAAAATTAGGGCTTTGGAGAGAGAAAATTAGGGTTGTCTCTCACTATACGCTCCTCTCTCTGCTGTTGGCGCTCTTTTTTCTCCCTCCCCACTCGTCTCTCTCCTGCGGCACCATTACAGTACAGACTTTACAGTTCTTCCACTTACTCGGTGAATCCAGTCCTCCTTTCTCTCTCTCCCCGCTCGTCTCTCTCTCCTGAGGCGCATTGCAGCGGGTAGCGGCGCCATTACAGCTCTTCCACTTACTCGGTTCCTCCGATTCTCCTTTCTCTCTCCTGCGCCGTCGATTAATTGAAGAATTGTAAGTTTTGTCTTTAATTTCGATTGCACATTTTATTTATAATTTTTAACTGTATTATTTATCTAATGCCAAGAATCTTATCTTGTTTGTTGTGAGCATTCAGGTGAAGATACTTAGCAGACTAAGTAAATCTGCTTATCATATTGGCTTTGGAGCAGGTGTAGAAGTTACTTTCCACCGTGCTCTTGTACTAAGGTAAATGTAATTCTAAATCTGTTGTTGGATCATTTCTCTTTGCTCAAGATTTGGTTTATAACTTTAGGTTCACTTTCTTTTCCTTGAAATTTCATTTGCCTCAGCTCACATATATATTAGTATTAACTGGTTGAACTGGATCGATGTGTTTGCATTTGTAGGTCTTAATTTGAAGAGGGCACCTTCAAATCTTGGACAGCTTCAGATAGGATCGGGGCTCGTATCGGAGCTTGAATCGTACACATTCGGATCAGATCGGGTTCGATAAATGGTTTATAGTGTTCGGATCAGGTCGAATCCGACCCGAACCCGACCCGTTGCCATTCATATTAACACTGACACTTTTTTACACTAACACTGGCACTTAAAATATATGCATTGTCACTCTTTACACTGTTACTTTGTTACAATAACACTGACACTTTTTTACACCGACACTTAATAATACATGCACTGACACTTTATTACTATAACACTGACACTAGCGGGAAATCAAAACACGTTTTTTTCTAAAATTAAGTAAAAACGCGTTTTTTATAAGATTTTGACTTGTTTCAAATAAAACATAATTGAATTAAAAATATGAGACTCTATAACGAGTAGAACGGTTGAAATCTTATCTCAAATATAATCTGCTGCAAAATTCACAAAATATTTTACCAGAGTGAAAAAAATACACGAAACTAAAAATCAATAATTTAAAAATGCCTTCGACATGAAATAAATCTATACTTCCTCCATCTCATTAAAAAAGACTAATTTGATCTTACCATAAGTGGCTCAGCTAAACCAAGCCGCAAAAGATTACACATTGGATTGGAGATGGCCAAACGGGCCGGCCCGTCCCTGCCCGGCCCGTACGGACCTGTCCGCGGGTGGTGCGGATCCAAGCCTGTCAGCCCGTGTGGCCAAACGGGCCTAAACCCGGTCCGACCCGTCCCATTTTCCATGCCCAAGCTCGCCCGTTTGGCTCGGATCTGAAGATCCACGGGCCAAACGGGTTTTCCAATTTTATTTCATTTTTTAAAAAAAATAAAAAAAAATAAAAAGTAATTTAGTATTTAATAAGATATTTTTAAAAATATAAAATCACTTAGACATAAGAAAATTAGTTGTTTTAAATATTAAAAAAGATAGAAAAAACTAAACAAATGAAAGTATATAGAAGAAAAGAGGGACGGACTATCCTATATTTATTTTTATTTCTTTAAATTTTATATTGATTATGAAACAATATTTTAAACTTTGTTTAGTAGTGATTTTTTTTACAAAAAGGTATATAAAAAAAGATAGAAAATAACTAAACAAATGAAAGTATATAGAAGAAAAGAGAGACGGACTACCCTATATTTATTTTTTATTTTATTTTAATTTTTTATTGTCTAGGAAATAGACTTTGTTTAGTAGTGTTTTTTTTAAAAAAAAAGGTATATAAAAAAAGATAGAAAATAACTAAACAAATGAAAGTATATAGAAGAAAATGAGGTAATAATGTAATCAATTTAATAATAGAAACTCTATGAATATTTATTTCATAATTATTTGGGAGAAATATTCATTGTTTTCAAATGATACAATTTAAAATTACATAGTCTTAAAATAAAAAATCTTCAAATCTTCAAATGAGTCTTCAAATCTTCAAATGAGTCTTCAAATCTTCAAAGTGGTCTTCAAATTTAACAAAGTCTTAAAAATAAATAAGTCTTAAAATCTTCAAACTAATTATGGTCTTCAAATCTTCAAAGTCTTCAAAAAGTTTTAGGTCTTCAATATTGTTATTGCTTCAAAGTCTTTGAATTTGTTGAATTCTTCTTCTTCTTCTTCTAGAATCCTTCTCGCAAAAATTTCTCGTTGAGATTATCTTCTTCATCGCTTTCATAATCATCGTCTTCAAGATCCCGGAATGTGCCTTGTTTTCTCAAATTTGCGTCATCCCAATTCGCAAGACAAATCAATCTCTCGATAAGAGCGGGTCTAAGTTGGTTTCTCTTCGACGTCACCACTCTTCCTGCAGCACTAAAAGCAGCCTTTGATGCTACCGTGGACAGCGAAGGGGTAAGTAGATCACGTGCCATCATCGAAAGAATAGGATAAATATTAGCATGCGATTTTCACCATTGTAGGACATTCAATTTTTCAAAATTTTCCCCATCTAATGGATAATATGGGCTTTCAAGGTATTGGTGTAATTCATCTACACTACTTTGAGAACTACTACTAGATGAGGATGAAGTTTTTCCTTTTGTCATGAAACCCAATCCTTTTTTAGCAATTTTGATTCTCCACTTCCTTTTCTTTCGGATGTTGTGTTTGGTCCCTTTAGTGTTCTACAATAGTGGTCGAACAAACAATATAGGATTGTGTGAATTTCCTTAAGTTTGCTCTTGGACAAAGTGTTTACGGCATTTGGGTCAAGGTCGGGCCTCGTGTTCTCATAAAATTCATCAAACAAGCCACCTAATGAGGAGAACTTAATCCTAGGGTCCATTATGGTCGCTAATTGGGAAACTACGGGAAAATATTCATTATTTTTATTGAATTTACTTTCCATTTGCATTACGGCACCTCCAAACAAGGCATGTGATCTAAATTGCCTAATAACTTCACTTAGGACATTTATTTCATGGCACAAAAGATGGGAGGTGTGATAATAACTTCCCGAGAAAATCTTGGTTGCCCTCCACCAAGGTTTAAGTAAATCTAATATCTCGGTAGCTATCGTTCAATCATACTCACTAATTTTGTAGTCCATTTGATGACTAGAAAAGTATTCCGTGAGGACTACCCTATATTTGACGGCTCTCTTCAACATTTTCTATGTTGAGTTTCACTTAATATCCTCGGCCACTTGAGGTTTTTTGTATTTCATGTTATAAGCGGCGCATAAATCGACATAAATTCTCAATATTGTGGCATGCACACCTAACATGAAATAAAGCGCCATCTATGGGAGGATTAAGCATTTGTATCAACATTGTAGCAGTGAGGGTATTGTAAGTCGCATTATCAAAGGATATTGTTAATTTTTTTTTGGTGATAACATACTCACTCAACACATCCTTAATGTGACTTGTACATTGCAAAGCCGTGTGGGGATAGGGCATTGTTCTAAAGGAAAGCACCCTCTTTTGCAGCATCCACTCCACATCAATCAAATGAGCGGTTATACAAGTAAAGGTTTCAGAACTAGAACTTAGAGTGGCCTTCCAAGCATCGGTGGTCAAGCAAACACTACCCTTAAAATTTTGGAGGTCGCTCGCTAGTTGAAGTTAACGAGTTTGGAAGAGCCTCTTTATATGCCTAGTAACAGTTTGGCGGCTCTTTGGTTGGTATGACGGGTTGAGGCCTCTAGAATAGCGGGTGAGTCTCTCATCATCCGAAAGTGAAAGAGGCAATTGACAACTTACTAGTAACATCGTAATCAAATCAACGTCCACTTTTGGGCAAGTGACACATGATATATTTAGTTGTGTTTGCATGGTACCATCTATCCCTTTAGCGGCTTCCTTATCATGTTTATCCATGTGCCTCTTTATATGGGAGGTACCATGTGCTGTGAGCACCCCAACCCGGGACCTAACGCGTGTCCCGAGCTTGAGGAGCCCAACTAGGAAATCTCCTCTCTAATTTTTAAAAACTTTTTATTTTCCTTTTAAAAGAAAACCTATTTTCAAATACCAAATTAAACCAACTAATAATATCACCACTCCACAACTTCCATGAACCATAAAATGATTTCTTACATCGAAACTCATACTTAACTTTGTTTACAAAAGAGTTTATACACATCTTCTCAAAAGAGTTATACTAAATAAATACACCCAGACAACCAACTTATACACTTAACCTGACAAGTCCCCAAAAGCAAAAGTCCACAATTCAACCCCGGCCTCACTGGTTCCAGTCACCTGTCTCAGCAAAATCTAAAACAGTAAAAGGGAAGGGGTGAGAATAAATCTCAATGAGCTATTATGAATGCAGCAATATGCCAAACAAGATGCAACACATAGCATGGTAGCACATAACACATTATAAAAGCGGTAAACACCTTACGTTACCTCATTTTACCTTTTCCCGTCTGAACAATAAGTCGTACAACGTGGGAGTAAAACTCCACTCTTTGGTGAATTGCCTCCGGACATTCACCTCTTATAGGACTCATACTCCAGAGATCCATATAAGAAAAGATACCTATAATAGAGTATCCAAAAATAATATCGCTAACTGTAAAGCTTTAGGCTTAATACAGAAGCATTCCCCCTAAACACCAATCGCAACAGGTCTGTAAAGCCTTTTGGGTCAATACAGTCGTTAGCACACCCACTCTGTGGCCACAGAGGGGACGGTCCCAGGTATGATGAACCTTTAATCATTTATAGAACAAATCCATAATTGATTGAATTCCATTATACCCCCGAATATCAACATGTTCAAGCACAATATAGATACTTGATACATAATCCACAGAAAGGGATAATCATATAACAACATGGTAATGTATACTCATGAAATCAATACCATAGTGCAACAACCATTTAGTACACTATGCATCATAATATAACAACATGGTAATGTATACTCATACTAATCAATACCATCAATGAATATAAATTCAAGTAAGGTAACCATATAACCAAATAATCCACACTTGGGATGCAATGTAACAACAAGTCAGATATTCCACACTTGGGATACAACACAACCATATACCAAATAATCCACAATTGGAATATCACATAACATTTTCCAAATAATCCACACTTAGGATGTACATAACAATATGTCTAATAGTCCATACTTAGGATATTATGGTAACCATATAATCAAAAATTCCACAACTTGGAATAACAATGCCACAAGGTGGTACATACCCATCATCAATTAGATCAATAGTGAACCTATAGCTTCTACCCTATTGTTAACTACTAACCAAAGATATGGAGTAAGTAAGGACACTATGTATCGTAAACCATTCCTACATAGTCATTATACAACCTTGAATAACCTTAATAAAAGTTCAAGATCTATTTCCCAAGTTTGAAACTATTTTAATCTAAGTCAAAAGGGATTTATTCCTATCCGACTTGAATTAGATTCTACTAATTTATATGGATTAAGGATCATAATAGGAGGGTGCTAATACAAATTCAACAAGACAAGTAACTGGACGGATTCTGTCGGCATGGGCGACCGCCCACAGGGGTATGGGCGACCGCCCAAGCAAGGGTAACATCAAGGGTAAACAGGGGGTCATGGGCGACCGCACATAGAGACGTGGGCGACCGCCCAATAGAGGTTATGGGCGACCGCTTACTACTCCTGTGGCGACCGCTCAATCATGGCAAGGAATGGAGATAGTTCTTTGTGGTCGCGGGCGACCGCCTGCACTACGGGCGACCGCCCACGAGGCTTTTTCCCGCATTTGGCAAACCAACCAACACAACCCAAACTTATTAAATTACAACTTAGAAGGCTTACTACTTCAAACATTTCATACTAAACCATGAAGTCCAAGATGATTTGCTTAGATTATTTAACACTTGAATCTTCACCCATTTCACTAACCCATCTCAAGCTTTCATTCTCTAATCTAATCCCACCCATTTCTTCCACTCTTTAACACTTCCAACAACAACAACATCTTCCTATGACCTTAACCAATTCCTTCATTTTAAGAAAGTTTCCAAAGCATCAAATAATCATTATAATAGCAATAACAACCCCAAATCAAAGTAAAATGTATATAACTACATACACTAACTCCATTAATGTCATTAATATATTACACTTATTATACCCTCATTCCTTCAACTTAAACCCTCATCTCATAACTAAAATCAATTAAATCTTGAATAATCAATTTTCCTCAAATAACCATATTAAAATACAATATACTTTTTCTTTTCATAAAACATTCGTTAACACATAAAATGTGCAATATTTAGAAAGAAGTCATAATAACTCACCTAGTAATATGAGATGAAACCAAGATTTGTCTAGCTTGATGTATTCCCCTTGCTTCTACGAACATGGAAGTACACCCGGATCTTAAAATGGAGAAGGATTAAGCTTGCTAGGGACTTGGAAGAAGAGGTATCTAGGAGAAGGCTTCCATGGAGAAAAGGAGGAAGAAGAAGGAGAATGAAGGAGGAGTATGGAATTGATTGAATAATTGAAGGAGGTGGAATAATGAGGGAGTATGGGGAAGAGTTGAAAAATATGACAAAGGATGAGGAATTTAAGGGGAGGGCATGGCCCCCCATCCCCCAAATGACTAGGCTTTCAACAATTCCACAAAAATAAATCTATCTACCCACATTTTATTTATTTTGTCCATTTCTATTATTATACTTCTCCCAAGATGCTTTATTAAATTTTCCAATCATTTCAATCTAAAATAAGAAATCGAATATATAAAATGAACACATAATATTAATAATAGTATTAAAAACAATTAATATGATGCTAAAATAGTGCCTAGGGTTAGGGTCGTTACACTCACTCCCCCTTAAAGAAAATTCGTCCCGAATTTTAAACTGGTTTACCTTAAGGATCAATAACAAAGGTTACCTCTCAAGCATTTCAAATTACAACTCCCACCCATAGTTTCTTTAATGACATGATTCTTCTATACCTTTTCACAACCCGAATACTCTTAGGCTTCCAATTCCCTAACTACCATTCTAATAACTCTCAACGGTTCTCCCGTATAAGTCCAATCCGTCTAATCATCATTATTTGAAGAACTCCATACTTACAAAGGATCATCCCAAATAAATTTTACCTACCATGCTTTATACAGTACCCCTTTAATGCTAACTAAACTACTATCATACGCAAACTCTTCTAAGGTTAATTAAACTTCTCAAGTTGAAAGGAAGTTCATCACACAACCCACAACCTATTCTTCAAGAATCTAGATAGTCTTCTAATCTCTTTCTTTCAAGTAGCTAAATTCTTCAAACTCTTAGGATCAGTAACAACTCTAAAAGGAAGCTTCAAAGATAAAGTTTCCTACTTAAATAACGCAACACAATTGCAGCCACTTTCGAGTAGAGGATAAGAAAATTTCACTTATCTAAGTTAACTTCCTCGAAACATACGTTATCACTTTCCCATTTTTGTATAATATCACAACCAAATCTTCCTCTAATACCCACTTAAAATTTCATAAAATCCTCACATCCACTAGGTAAGGTAAGGATCGGATCTATAGCCAATCTATTCTCCATCTCTATCAATATGACTCATCCTTATTACATCACACACCATTTATACATACTCTAGAGTTAACTAAAGCAATGCTTCTTCAATTCTCAAGAACTCTTTAAAATTTCCTTCGATAAAACTTGCCAACCCAAAGGTCACGGACTCAATCCTTGTAAGATCTAGGGAACATCCAAGCTTAAGATTTTAGAACCCAAAAATTGGAATCCTCTCAAGCCAACCCACACTTGCTAAACTCCTCACACAAGGAATTCCCACTAAAGGAAATTAACACAACTCACAAATGATCCTCTCATAACTTTAAATAACCAAGAAAATCATCAATCATAACTACCATAAAGCCGTCAAAATAAGGATTAAAATTCTGATTATCATACTTGGAATCAACACATGAGATTCCTTGATGGAAACACAATTACCATCTATTCACAACTAACACGGAAAATTTCCGGAAAGACTTCTTATGCAAGTCTAACATATACTAATTACCCTTCACACTTTTAACCAAAACTTTCTGCTTTTATTGCTTATATAACAAGAGTACCATATAAAGGTTTATCTATATCAAATACCAATATAAGCAATTCTAGGCACAGAGAAGGAGACTCACTTCTTATGATAGTCTATCAATGCACAACAACTACTTAACCCTCCAGGTCAAGTATATCTCATATTTACAAATCGGTAATCATACCAAATCAACTGGCAATACATGCTCAATCATAACCACATCACTATCGTGGTAAATCAAGGGAGGTTCGAGGTATCCTCTCATAAGAGCAGAATCCTCTAACAATAAAACAATATCTCAAACAATGTATGTCACATATAAGCAAAATGTGATGCCAAACATAAATGATATGCAACTTAATCTATAAAATATGACCCCTACTACCGAAACAGGGAGTATACCTCTAGTAACCTCTGAGGAAGCTATCTCTCCTAGGTTCGAAACAAGTACTCGACCATAGACCTTCTCTTTCGGTTCTCCTTCGTTATCTCTTTTGGTACCACCTCTTTGTCGTCCACCCGGCTGACCGCTGCTTGAAACTCGTCCCTGAAGAAACTTTGGACAATTTCTCCTAAAGTGTCCCATTTCTCCACACTTAATACACTTACCTTGCTTACTCCAACAATGATCTTCGGTATGCCCAATCTTCTTGCAAAATTTACACTTCATCCCATACT
The DNA here is from genome assembly GCA_022495995.1 of Adenophora triphylla var. japonica. NCBI lineage: Eukaryota > Viridiplantae > Streptophyta > Magnoliopsida > Asterales > Campanulaceae > Adenophora > Adenophora triphylla. The sequence continues at coordinate 332,196 of JAFEMH010000627.1, read as the reverse complement.
GTTTGGATTTTGGCCTAGATGAAGAAGCTACAACAAACTCTCCTCTCACATTTCTTGAAGTTAAAGTCCTTGGTCGTCCTCTACCGATTTTGGATCCTTGTCCTATACACTTTGGCTTGTTTCCAATCTCACTTCCGGATCTTCCACTATTTTCCTCAATGTCCTTTTCGACCTTATATGCCCTATCTATGGTTGTCGATAATCGATGAAACTATCAATCCATAATTTCTTCCTAAACTCACTCCTCAAACCTCGTTACAAACTTCTAACCCTTTTCACTTCATGCGATACCAAATGAGGGCAACACTTAGCTAATTCCTCAAACCGGACCGAATACTGATTCACCGTCATGTTCCCTTGTTTTAGTCTTAAGAATTCAATCTCCTTCTTATCCCTTGTAACCATGGAAATGAAATAGTCCTCGAACTGTTGAGTGAAATTATCCCAAGTGCAGGGCGTATGATCCCGCTCCCAACTTTCCTTCACAATCTGCCACCACTGATCAGCTGGACCTTCAAGTTTGAAAACGGCATACCTAACTCTCTCTTTGTTGGGACTTTCTATAACCTCGAAAATCCTATTCATTTCAGCTAACCATTTTTCTGCCTTTAACGGATTCGGATCTCCGTAAAAGCTCGGTGGGTTCATCTTCACAAATCTTTCTAATCCATCACTTTGGTATCCCTCAGGTTGATTCGGAACCGATCCTCTAGTCTCCATATTATGTACAAACATCTTGAACAATTTCATCATCTCTTCATTCTGATTTCCACCTATACCCATATCTCCTTCATTTTCTAGAACCCTTCGCCGATCATCATTGCTTCCGGCCATTAGAACGAACTCCTGCATTAAACACTCGGCGTTAATTACCACACATTCCCACTTAGTCTAGACATCTACCCTTGACCTCTAAACTAAGCTCTGATACCAACTGTGAGCACCCCAACCCGGGACCTAACGCGTGTCCCGAGCTTGAGGAGCCCAACTAGGAAATCTCCTCTCTAATTTTTAAAAACTTTTTATTTTCCTTTTAAAAGAAAACCTATTTTCAAATACCAAATTAAACCAACTAATAATATCACCACTCCACAACTTCCATGAACCATAAAATGATTTCTTACATCGAAACTCATACTTAACTTTGTTTACAAAAGAGTTTATACACATCTTCTCAAAAGAGTTATACTAAATAAATACACCCAGACAACCAACTTATACACTTAACCTGACAAGTCCCCAAAAGCAAAAGTCCACAATTCAACCCCGGCCTCACTGGTTCCAGTCACCTGTCTCATCAAAATCTAAAACAGTAAAAGGGAAGGGGTGAGAATAAATCTCAATGAGCTATTATGAATGCAGCAATATGCCAAACAAGATGCAACACATAGCATGGCAGCACATAACACATTATAAAAGCGGTAAACACCTTACGTTACCTCATTTTACCTTTTCCCGTCTGAACAATAAGTCGTACAACGTGGGAGTAAAACTCCACTCTTTGGTGAATTGCCTCCAGCACATTCACCTCTTATAGGACTCATACTCCAGAGATCCATATAAGAAAAGATACCTATAATAGAGTATCCAAAAATAATATCGCTAATCGTAAAGCTTTAGGCTTAATACAGAAGCATTCCCCTAAACACCAATCGCAACAGTGCGTAAAGCCTTTTGGGTCAATACGATCGTTAGCACACCCACTCTGTGGCCACAGAGGGGACGGTCCCAGGTATGATGAACCTTCAATCATTTATAGAACAAATCCATAATTGATTGAATTCCATTATACCCCCGAATATCAACATGTTCAAGCACAATATAGATACTTGATACATAATCCACAGAAAGGGATAATCATATAACAACATGGTAATGTATACTCATGAAATCAATACCATAGTGCAACAACCATTTAGTACACTATGCATCATAATATAACAACATGGTAATGTATATTCATGCTAATCAATACCATCAATGAATATAAATTCAAGTAAGGTAACCATATAACCAAATAATCCACACTTGGGATGCAATGTAACAACAAGTCAGATATTCCACACTTGGGATACAATACAACCATATACCAAATAATCCACAATTGGAATATCACATAACATTTGCCAAATAATCCACACTTAGGATGTACATAACAATATGTCTAATAGTCCATACTTAGGATATTATGGTAACCATATAATCAAAAATTCCACAACTTGGAATAACAATGCCACAAGGTGGTACATACCCATCATCAATTAGATCAATAGTGAACCTATAGCTTCTACCCTATTGTTAACTACTCACCAAAGATATGGAGTAAGTAAGGACACTATGTATCGTAAACCATTCCTACATAGTCATTATACAACCTTGAATAACCTTAATAAAAGTTCAAGATCTATTTCCCAAGTTTGAATCTATTTTAATCTAAGTCAAAAGGGATTTATTCCTATCCGGCTTGAATTAGATTCTACTAATTTATATGGATTAAGGATCATACTAGGAGGGTGCTAATACAAATTCAGCAAGACAAGTAACTGGACGGATTCGCCGCGGGCGACCGCCCAGGGTATGGGCGACCGCCAAGCAAGGGTAACATCAAGGGTAAACACTGGGGTCATGGGCGACCGCACATAGAGACGTGGGCGACCGCCCAATAGAGGTTATGGGCGACCGCTTACTACTCCCAGGGCGACCGCTCAATCATGGCAAGGAATGGAGATAGTTGCTGTGGTCATGGGCGACCGCCCACGAGGCTTTTTCCCAGATTTGGCAGCTGAACCAACACAACCCAAACTTATTAAATTACAACTTAGAAGGCTTACTACTTCAAACATTTCATACTAAACCATGAAGTCCAAGATGATTTGCTTAGATTATTTAACACTTGAATCTTCACCCATTTCACTAACCCATCTCAAGCTTTCATTCTCTAATCTAATCCCACCCATTTCTTCCACTCTTTAACACTTCCAAAAACAACAACATCTTCCTATGACCTTAACCAATTCCTTCATTTTAAGAAAGTTTCCAAAGCATCAAATAATCATTATAATAGCAATAACAACCCCAAATCAAAGTAAGATGTATATAACTACATACACTAACTCCATTAATGTCATTAATATATTACACTTATTATACCCTCATTCCTTCAACTTAAACCCTCATCTCATAACTAAAATCAATTAAATCTTGAATAATCAATTTTCCTCAAATAACCATATTAAAATACAATATACTTTTTCTTTTCATAAAACATTCGTTAACACATAAAATGTGCAATATTTAGAAAGAAGTCATAATAACTCACCTAGTAATATGAGATGAAACCAAGATTTGTCTAGCTTGATGTATTCCCCTTGCCTCTACGAACATGGAAGTACACCCGGATCTTAAAATGGAGAAGGCTTAAGCTTGCTAGGGACTTGGAAGAAGAGGTATCTAGGAGAAGGCTTCCATGGAGAAAAGGAGGAAGAAGAAGGAGAATGAAGGAGGAGTATGGAATTGATTGAATAATTGAAGGAGGTGGAATAATGAGGGAGTATGGGGAAGAGTTGAAAAATATGACAAAGGATGAGGAATTTAAGGGGAGGGCATGGCCCCCCATCCCCCAAATGACTAGGCTTTCAACAATTCCACAAAAATAAATCTATCTACCCACATTTTATTTATTTTGTCCATTTCTATTATTATACTTCTCCCAAGATGCTTTATTAAATTTTCCAATCATTTCAACCTAAAATAAGAAATCGAATATATAAAATGAACACATAATATTAATAATAGTATTAAAAACAATTAATATGATGCTAAAATAGTGCCTAGGGTTAGGGTCGTTACATGTGCACCCGTCGGGTTTAAAATTTTTGAGCACCTCTTGCATTTGACATTTGTTTCGCCGTCAATAATTACTAAATCATATAAATGGGCATATTTGGACACTCTAGTTTGTGCCTTTGCCTTACCCTTACCCTTACCCCTTCCCCCACTAGGTGCACTACCCGAGGCAACATCGGTAGTAGGTGTATTTGGAATTGTGCGGGTTTCGTGGGTGACTTGTATATCGTCATCCTCATCCCCCCTGACCCTCATCTATGTATTCTATGTGATGATAGGTTCTAGATGAATAGTTTGTGTTGGGCTCATTCATTAAATCCAGGATCGAATCCGGAGTATAGCCGAAAAATGGAGGGGTGTTGATTGGGTTCGAGGATTGATTAATTCGATCAAACATAATTTGATCATTACGGTGCAAAAGGAAATTATCGATTCGTCCTAAATTTTGATGGGGTATACCAATTATATTTTGCTATACCATGTACCTACCAAGTTTAACTTGGTTCATGAAAATCTATACCAATACCAACCGACTAAGTCGGTATACCAACTAAGTTGGTATGGTAGGTACTCGGTTGGTACTAGACTATACCAAATGTATACTCCCTCCGTCCCACCGATCTTAAGAAAACTTTCTATTTTGGGCGTCCCGCCGATCTTAAGAATTCCAAAAATGGAAAGTTTTTATTATTTTTATACTCTTTCTATCCCACTCATTCTCTCTCCTACTTTACTTTTACACTCACAACATTCTTTCTCCTAACTATTCATTCCACTCATTCTCTCTCTTATTTAATTTTTCACACTCACAACACTTCTTCCACTCATTCTCTCTCCTAATACTATAATAATATTCCTTAATTTCCGTGCCATTTCACTTTTTCTTAAGCTCGCTGGGACGGAGGGAGTATATAAAAATAATAATTTTTATAATTAAGACCAAATAAATATAATAGTACATCATTATAAAATTCAAAAGAGATTATAATATAATAATAGATCCCAAAATGCTTATAGCTACAAGACAATAACATTAAAATAGTGCTAAATGACATTGTTCAAAAGAAAATAGGAGACTACAAGTTGTTTTCCTTGCAACACCGGTGACCCAAAAATTATGTAGCACAAACCAAGTGACCATCAAGAAGCTACCAGTAACCTGCCAAAAAAAAAAAAACTTTAATCAATATCTATATGATTTTTTAGTAGGAAAACATTCTTGTTGCAAGTAAACTCCATGTTACAATTTTACTGAACATTGTATTTCTTCAGACATGAATCAAGGGAACAGGCAATGAGTCTCTAAGTTGACCAAACCAATTTTTTCAGTTCAGTAGTTGCATTACTTCTCCAATCTCTAAATATTGCAACAATATAGCATAAGTGATGCAGTCACTTGGAGAACGATTCTGGATTCATCTTAAGGAAGCAAAGGGGCACAAATAAGTTCATTGCATCCAGTTTTGGGTCAGGTTAATCAGTCTACATTGAGAGCACTTGTTACATACAATGAACCTGCCTTTATTGATGTTCTTGATTTATCCCGTAACTTAGATAAGTCTAGTAGACAACCTATAAATGGTCTAGACATTGGGTCAAGTGACAGATTTTTATGTGTTTTGTGTTAGTTTATATGAATATGAAGTTAGTTAAACACATTCTACATAGCATAAACACATTCTACAACATAAACACATTCTTGATAAAGGATTCAATATTTCTGCAGCAGTACATTGCAGCTACAAATTGAAACTGCAGAGTTGCTGACCATTCAGCATAAACAAATTCTTGAAAGATTGAGAAGCCAAGGGACGGAATACCTTGTTGCAGCGCCGCTAAATCAAGACTAGTGGTGCCGTTGTGGGATGGATTGGAGTCAGCGGCAGCGGCGCTAACCCTAATCTGTCGCGAGGAAGAAACCGAGAGGGAGAGAGAGCGATTGTGTTGTTGTGTGAGAACTGAGAGACTGAGAGTTAGGGTTAGTGGGTGTGGTTTGGGTTAGGTTCAATTAAGTAAATAACATATATATATATATATATATATATATATATATATATATATATATATATATAAATTAATATTTTAAAAAAATTACAATTGGTACTCGGTATATCAATAAATTTAAATTTATGTACCGAGTATCAACCAATTTGACATAATTGGTACGGTAGTACCGTACCAACATTTCGGTATACCAATTGTCACGTACCAATTATAATTGGTACGGTTGGTACACGAGTTGGTTGGTACGGAATGAAAAATTTTGTCGGCCATAGGGTACATTACGACGCAAAAGAAAATTATCTATTGAGTGGCGGTTTGGAACGGGTACATTTTGATTTTGAGTTTGATTTTGTGGCGGTGGGAGGAATATGGAAATATATCATTAACTATATCATCCATGATAACTAGCAATATAAATTACCTATAAATTTAAAAATGCAACACTTAAAAAAATATTTTTTAATTTTTAAAAATTTATAAGAATTAAATAATTTTGGCAATAATTTACTAACAATAAAAGTAAACAATTATATATTTTTTTTAATTTTCAGAATAAAAGTATTTTTTTTTTTTGAAATTTATGAAGATTAAAAAAATTATCTACTTAACACAATATTTAACTAGCGAGTAAACAATTAAATAATTAAAACAATAAGATTACCTTAAACTCTTACGGTATAATCACAAACTTTGATCTTGGAAATATTTTGATGATGTGATTTGAGAGAATTCTATATGATTGATTGAATTTGTTTTGTGAGAAAAATAGTAACACTTCTTCTTCAATTTATACTGATTTTATAATCATAAACAGGTCCGCACGGACCTCTCTGATAAATGACCGTTGTATAAATTGGACCAAAATATCCCTCAAACGAATTTATTAACGGATTTATTTGAGGACATTTTAGACATTTACAAATAGGTTCGTGAAAACCTCTTTGATAACGGGTCAGACGGGTCACGGACCAAACAGATCTTCTAATAAGCGGGCCAAAGTCCGATCCGTACAGACTTCTTCAATCCAATCCCGTCCCGTAAGAAAAGCGGGCTGGACGGGCCCAAGCTAAACTGACCGCGGGCAACATTCCGTGTGCTGACCTCCCACACGGATTTGAGCCCACCATTTTGGCCATCTCCACGTCGGATAAACATCAGCTAGCCAGCTACTGTTTAACTAAACACTTGTCTATTGGTTCACGGACCTTCCAGATCCTTCTACAAACTTCTCTTTTCTGTTCAAAAACCCTCAATCCTCCCCTCACCAAATCTATTCAAATTTCTCTTTCTCTCTCTCTCTCTCTCTCTCTCTCTCTTACACACACACACACACACCTACACAAAAGCTTTTTCTACATCTCTGATTATCAATGGCTGACACGCCTGATCCATCGTCTTTTCTCGAGCGACTGATTAATTCAAGAAACAGAAATCTTTCCTTGTTCCTCCCCTTCATCATGAGCTTCACAAACGACATATCCACGCTCGGCTCCGAATCTGAATCCAACCCGGATGATCAAGATTCGGAAAACCCAGATCGGCCACGTGACCGAATCATCCTGATCAACCCATGGACACAGGGGATATTGGTGATAGAAGGTAGGTCGTCGTCGAGCTTGGATTCTCTGCTGCGCGACCTAATGAGCAAGGATGGTCAGCCGCCGGCATCTAAGGCGTCAATTGAAGCGCTGCCACATGTCGAAATCAAGGAAGGGGATGATACTGATGGGGAGTGTGTGATTTGTCTGGAGGAGTGGGGGATTGGTGACGTGGCGAGGGAGATGCCATGTAAGCATAGGTTTCATGGGGACTGTGTGGAGAAGTGGCTGAAGGTTCATGGGACATGTCCTGTTTGTAGGTACAGGATGCCTGTTGATGATGATGATGATTTGGGGAAGAAGATTGAAAGTGATCAAACAATGGAGTCAAATGAGGGGAGGGGGAGAGGGATTTGGGTTAGTGTTTCCATCAGGAATGAAGAAGATTCAAGAAGTCAAAGTGGTTCTCCTTCGGATGATTTTTCATAGGGCATCATTTAATTGAATTAATGGGTTAGAAAGATTTTTCTTTTAATTTTATTTGTACAAAGTGGGTTATGTATTTTGATGTTTGGAAATAGATTGAAGGGTTGGTTTTGCAATAGAATACTCCGTTCCATCCGAAGCATCACTTTTTACCCAAAAGGGTGTTCCGTTTAAAGCGTCACCATTTCCTAAAAAGAAAATATTTTATTAATATTCTATTACTCATTCACTATTTCCTCCACTAATTCTCTCTTCTCTACACTCACAACACTTTTTAAATTCACTATTTCCTCCACTAATTCTCTCTCCTATTTTCAAATTACATTCACAACATTTTTTCTTCCCACACTTTTTCTTAATTTGCGTGTCACCCCTAAAATGGCGACGCTTTTACGGGGACGGAGGGAGTATTGCTTAATTTTTAATGTTGGTGATTTGGGCCCAAAATATCATACTCCCGTCCCACTTGAATTTGAATAATTCTTTCTTTTTGATTCGCTTCGGATTAAAAGTTTCTTTTTATAAATGATAAATTTTAAATATTGTTTCGGATATTTATACTCTTATTATAATGTAAATATATTTATAAAAAAATCAATTATTATGTTCTTATTATAAGAATGTTAATATATTTAAAAAAAACAATCAAAATGTGGTTTTATCATAAATGTTTTAATTTTTATATTTTCTCTTTTCTAATCTTTTATTCACTTGTAATTATTTATTTATTTTTTAAATTTTTTTAAAAAACGTAAAATATTACCCTATAATCTTTGAAGTCGGATACCCTATAATCTTTAAAGTGGGACACCCTATAACCCTTGAAGTGGGACAGAGAGTAAGATTTTGTTATAAAAAATGGCCTAATTAAATGGTTTAAAATTCTAAAATTGACACATTTCAAAACTCAAAATAGAAAACGGAAAAGAATGGCCGACCTCATTGCTTGTACATAGCCTTGCCACGGGTTGGAAAGCTTAATCTACTACTCGAGCCGCCCGATATATTCTTTCAGTCTCGTTCAAGCTTTATCTTTTGTCAAAACGGGTGTTTCGTTAAAAGCTTCACTTTTTCTAAAATAGCAAAGAATATTTACTATTTCACCCACTTATTCTATCTCCTATTTTATTTTTATACTCACAACACTTTTCAAATTTACTAATTCCTCCACTCATTTTCTGTCCTATTATACTTTTACATTCACAATATTTTCACTTATCATTTTTCTTAATTTGTGTGCCAACTCAAAATTGTGAAGCACATAATGGGTCTGAGGGAGTAAAGTATGTTAATTTTTTAATTATTTTTTACGGGGTAGTATGCTAAAACATTTGCATAGTGTTTTACATGTGACACACAAAAATGAGCATTTTGCTAAATCATACTCCCTCCGTTCCAGCGAAAGATGCACAAAATTAGTCGGGCACGCAAAATAAGAAATGTGATGTAGGAAAGAGAAAAAATTTAAATGTTGTGAGTATGAAAAATTAAATAGGAGAGAGAATGAGTGGGAGGTGATGTAAGAAAGAGAATGTTGTGAGTGTAAAAGTAAAGTAGGAGAAAGAATGAGTGGAGAAAATAGTGATTTAAGGTTTCCTTTTTGGGAAAGTGCCTTTTTAAATGGGACGCCCAAAAAGGAAATTTGTGGCTTTTTCGTTGGGACGGAGGGAGTAGTATTTACAGAAATTTAAAGAAAGAGCATGTTAAACATACAAAACAGTTATTCCCTCCCTCCCGTCTGAAAGGATATACTGTAATTTTTATTTTTTTTTGGCGTCCCATTTGAAAGGGCACAATCTAAAATGGAAAGTTTTTTATTACTTCTTTATTTGTAGGACCTACTTGTCATACTCTCACAATAAATATCTACTAACTATTTCATATTCCACTTTTTCTTTCCTACATCACCTTTCACTCACAACATTTATTCCACTATGTACTCCCTCAGTCCCATTTAAAACTTCACCTTTTGTCAAAACGGATGTCCCGTTAAAAGCTTTACCTTTTCTAAAATAGACATTTTATATTATTATTCCACCCACTAATTCTCTCTCCTACTTTACTTTTATACTCACAACACCAATCAACTCACTATTTTTTATCCCACTTTCTCTCTCCTACCTCACTTTTCATACTCACAACACTTACTCTACTACTCCCTCCGTCCCAGGATTTCCGTCACTTTTTACCCAAAATAGCATCACCTTCCTAAAATGAAAAAGTTTTATTAATATTCTATTATCCCACTAACTATTTCCTCCACTCATTCTCTCTTCTAAAACACCATTACACTCACAACAATTTTTAAATTTACTATTTTCTCCACTAATTCTCTCTCCTCTTTTCAAATTACACTCACAACATTTTTTCTTCCCACTTTTTTCCTTAATTTGCGTGTCGGGCCTAAAATGGTGACGGATTTCTTGGAACGGAGGGAGTAACTTTTTACTTAATTCACGTGTTACCTTCAAAATGGTGAAGATTTAAATGAGACGGAGGGAGTATTTATTTTAAACTTTTGTGCAAACAGTATTACCTGGGAAGGTTGTGGTGGGACTAAGGATTACTCCCTCCGTTCCATATTAGTGTGGATCAAATATTTGGGCACATAAATTAAGGAAAAGTAAGAGAGATAAATAGTGGAAGGAGGTGTTTGTGAGTATGAAAAATTAAATAGGAGAGAGAATGAGTGGAATGAATAGTAAGTTGATTGGTGTTGTGACTTGTGAGTGTAAAAGTAAAATAGGAGAGAGAATGAGTTGGTGGAATAGTAAAAATTCTTTGCCATTTTAGACAGTCCATACTAATTTGGAATGGATTAAAAGGAAAATAAGTCCACACTAACTGTAGGATTTGGCTCGACATTTGCTGTGTGGCTTGAGGCGGGCGCCCCATATTGGATAAGGCGGGCGCATGGCGTGCCGTAGGGAGGGCCATTTGATCTTGCCTTGAGGCGGCCGCATGACTCTCCACGAGGCGGGCGCCCGGCTCCGTAAGGTTTGGCCGAGTTGGTTTCACGCCGGCGGGCGCACAGCGATATGGCGCACGCCTCAATGCACAACGGGAGGGTTTTGATTACGGGCTTCTTTATTTAAGTCAGGCTTTGTTTTTGGGCTAGGGTCAATATATAAATATGTTGTGTAACCCTAATGTAAAACAGAGGAGACATTGCACATATCAATAAAGAAGTAGTTCAAAACCCCAATCAATTTCTTCTCTTTCTCTTTTCGATTTCTCATTGCTTGATTGCTTGTGTGTTCTTTGGTTTTGTTTCTTTGCTTCCGCTGCATTGTACAAAAACTGGTATCAGAGCACGGTTGCGATGTCTGGGGGGAATTCTATCACCGTGAAGTCCGATGTTCAGAAGTTTGATGGGCATGGAAACTTTGCGTTATGGCAAAAGAGGGTGAAGGATTTTCTGATTCAAGCAGGCTTGGGAAAGGTTCTTCGATATCCGGATAAACCTGATGATATCGAAGAAGGTCCATGGAAGGAGTTGCAAGAGCGGGCTGTATCCTCTATACGGCAGTGCCTTGGGGATGAGGTGGTGTATCACGTGATCGATGAGGAATCACCGACGAAGGTTTGGGAGATTTTGGAGGCTAGGTATTTATCGAAATCCATCTCGAACAAATTGCATCTTAAGCAACGGCTGTATGGGCTTAAGATGGTAGAGGGTTCTGACCTAGAATCTCATATACACACGTTTAATCAAATTCTCAACGATTTGGTTAGGGTGGAGGTAAAGTTCGAGGATGAGGACAAGGCTTTGATGCTGTTGAATTCATTGCCCAATTCTTCAACATACGAAAACCTTGTTACTACGTTGACGTGGGGGAAGGAAACTGTGGAACTGCAATTGGTCACAGAAGCTCTTCTAGCTTTTCATAAACGGAAGAAGTTCGTTGATGAACCTGCGGGTGAGGGGTTATTTGTGAAGGAAAATCAGGAACGTGGGAGACCCCAGTTCCGGGATAACTCGCAGAGGCAGAATTCCCGTTCTCAGTCAAGGAAGAAGTACAAGGGGAATTGTTTCAAGTGTGGGCAGAAGGAGCATAAGAGGCAGAATTGTCCGGAGAAGGGGAACGGTAAAGGCAAGGAAGGATCTTCAAAGTCAGTCAATGTGGTTGAAGATTGCTCAGAGGATGTGGATGGAGATATGCTCACGACTTCATCAGCTGTGGAGCACCCGACAGATGGTTGGATTCTGGATTCAGCATGTTCGTTTCATGTGACGGCGAATCGTGATTGGTTCGATACCTACAGGTCAGTTAATTTTGGTATAGTTACTATGGGTAATGGTGCTACTTGTAAGATTGCTGGCATAGGAACTATAAGAATTAAGATGTATGATGGTGTAGTTAGAATGTTATGTGATGTTAGACATGTTCCGGAGGTTTCTAAAAATCTGATTTCATTGGGTACCTTGGATGCTAACGGTATGAACTATAAAGCACAAGGTGGAGTATTGAAAGTGGTTAAGGGTGCTATGGTGGTGATGAAGGGTGAGAAGGGCTCCAAGAACATTTACAGGCTGCTAGGGAGCACGGTTGTAGGTGGAGTCACATCTGTTGAGTCTGAGGTCGATACTCATGCCCTTCTATGGCATATGAGTCTTGGTCACATGGGTGAAAGGGGAATGCGGGAAATTCATAAACGTAAGTTGTTGAAGGGTGTGAAGACTTGTAAACTGGAGTTTTGCAAATATTGTGTTCTTGGAAAGCAGAACAAGGTGCAATTCAAGACGGGTAAACACACGACAACGGGTATTCTTGATTATGTTCATTCAGATGTGTGGGGGCCAGTTAGAACAGATTCTAGAGGAGGATATTACTTCGTGACGTTTATTGATGATTTTTCGAAGAAGGTTTGGGTTTACTTCGTGAGGCACAAGTCAGAGACTTTTGATAAGTTCAAGGTGTGGAAAGCTGAAGTGGAAAACCAAACGGGGCGGAAAATCAAGTGTTTGAGGAGTGATAATGGGACAGAGTATACAGATGGCGAGTTCAAGAAGTTCTGTAGAGAGCATGGAATCAAGAGGCACTACACGGTACGCAAGATACCACAGCAAAATGGTATGGCTGAGAGGATGAACAGAACTATTGCGGAAAGGGCTAGGTGTCTACGATTCAATGCGGGGTTGGCAAAGAATTTTTGGGCTGATGCGGTGAGTATGGCATGTTTCTTGATTAACAGATCACCTAGAGTCTCTTTGGATAACAGGTTTGCGGAGGAGGTATGGACGGGTAATGAGGTAGACTTCACCGATATCTGGGTGTTTAGGTGTCCATCCAATGTGCATATTCCTGGTGAAGAGCGGTCGAAGCTTGACCCAAAGTCAAAACAGTGTGTCTTTCTCGGGTATGAAACAGGTGTTAAAGGATACAAGCTTTGGGATCCCAAGTCAAGCAAGGTGGTGATTAGTAGGGATGTAGTCTTTGATGAAAAGACTATGTTGAAGTGTACTCATGATGATAAGGAGAAGGTGCAAGAAAGCAAGGAGGGCGAGAAGCAAGTTATTGAGGTGGAGCTACGTGAGGATAATACTGATGCGGATCTCACTCTTCCGGAGTCAGAGGCAACTACACAAGAAGTGGCTAGTACTTCAGTTGGGAGACCTAAGAGAGTAATCAAGCCACTGGTCAGGTATGGGTTTGAAGACATGGCTTCATATGTTTTTGTTCTTAGTAGTGGAGACCCGAGTACTTTTAAGGAGGCTATAAACAGTCCGGAAAAGGACAAGTGGGTAACTGCTATGGCGGAGGAGATGGAGTCACTGTACAAGAATGATACATGGGATTTGGTGGAGCTTCCTAAAGGGAAACGTGCTATTGGTTGCAAGTGGGTTTTCAAGCGTAAGGAGGCAGTATCAGAAAAAGAGGGGGAAAAGTTCAAGGCTCGTTTGGTAGCAAAGGGGTATTCGCAGCAAGAGGGGGTGGATTATAATGAGATTTTTTCGCCTGTTGTGAGACATACTTCCATTCGGATTGTGTTGGGTCTTGTAGCGCACTATGATTTGGTGTTGGAGCAGATGGATGTGAAAACTGCGTTTCTACATGGTGAGTTGGATGAGCAGATTTTCATGGAGCAACCACATGGGTTCACGGAGCCCGGGCAGGAGCGTTTGGTTTGTAGATTGAAGAAGTCACTTTATGGGCTGAAGCAGTCTCCGAGGCAGTGGTATACGGAATTTGACTCCTACATGGTACGTATTGGCTACAAGCGTTGTGAGTATGATTGATGCGTGTATGTGAAGATCCTTGATGATGGTTCTTTTATTTTTCTGTTACTGTGTGTGGATGATATGCTTATCGCGGGTAGGAGTAAGAACGGGGTCAATCAGTTGAAGGCCTTGTTGAGTACAGAGTTTAACATGAAGGATTTGGGGGAAGCCAAGAAGATTCTTGGGATGGAGATTCGCCGAGACAGGAAATCTAGGAGATTGTGGTTGTCTCAAGCCGGCTATGTGGAGAAGGTGTTGGAGAGGTTCAATATACGGAATGCAAAACCTGTGAAGACACCATTGGCGAGTCATTTCAATTTATCTGCCTCAGATTCCCCGAGTTCGACTGAAGATATTCAGAGTATGTCAAAGGTTCCCTATGCAAGCGCAGTGGGATGTCTCATGTATGCTATGGTTTGCACGAGGCCAGATTTGGCGCAAGCTATTAATGTGGTTAGCAAATATATGGCGAATCCGGGTAAATAGCATTGGAAAGCAATCAAGTGGATTCTCAGATATTTGAAGGGCACTATGGATTATGGCATTATGTTTGGAGGTAAGAGTGAGGAGCTTTCTGTTGTGGGGTATGTTGATTCTGATTATGCGGGTGACTTGGATCGGAGGAGGTCGACTACGGGTTATGCGTTTACTCTTGGTGGTGGACCCATATGTTGGAGATCTATGATTCAGTCGATTATTGCATTGTCTACAACGGAAGCGGAGTACATGGCAGCGGTTGAAGCTGCAAAGGAAGCCTTATGGCTTCGGGATTTGGTCAACGAATTGGGCATTCAGCAAGGTGGAGTGAAGTTGCTTTGTGACAGTCAAAGCGCGATATTTCTAGCGAAAAATCACATTTATCATCAACGGACGAAACACATTGATGTGCGGTTTCACAAGATTCGGGGGTTGATTGATATGGGTGAGGTTGTGCTAGAGAAGGTTCACACTACGGAGAATGCTGCTGACATGTTGACGAAGCCGATTACCACTGACAAGTTCAAGCACTGTTTGAACTTGTTACACATCTCTAGCTATTAGAGATGGGGAGGTTTGAGCTGGTTCCTTATATCTTCTGTTGGGTGGGTTGAATGCTCGCCAAGGTGGAGATTGTAGGATTTGGCTCGACATTTGCTGTGTGGCTTGAGGCGGGCGCCCCATATTGGATGAGGCGGGCGCATGGCGTGCCGTAGGGAGGGACATTTGATCTTACCTTGAGGCGGCCGCATGACTCTCCACGAGGCGGGCGCTTCAGCTCCAGAAGGTTTGGCCGAGTTGGTTTCACGCCAGGCGGGCGCCTGGCTTATATGAGGCGCACGCCTCAATGCACAGCGGGAGGGTTTTGATTACGGGCTTCTTTATTTAAGTCAGGCTTTGTTTTTGGGCTAGGGTCAATATATAAATATGTTGTGTAACCCTAATGTAAAACAGAGGAGACATTGCACATATCAATAAAGAAGTAGTTCAAAATCCCAATCAATTTCTTCTCTTTCTCTTTTCGATTTCTCATTGCTTGATTGCTTGTGTGTTCTTTAATTTTGTTTCTTTGCTTCCGCTGCATTATACAACACTAACTAATATGGGACTGAGGGAGTATACTTTAGACATTTTAGCTGAAAATCATACTAACTGACTCAGTCATCTGCTGCACTAGTATCCTGTCTTGATCCCATTAAGTGGTGTGTCTATTGCCGACAATCACTATTTCATTTCATTTTCCATTTTTTTTTCCGTCACTTTGAATGGATTTAATTAAACGGTAGAAATCCTTCTTTCATTATTATTTATTTTTCCTTCTTATTTTCTTTATTATTTTGTACATTGTTACCATTTTTTTGTGCTCATTTGTTTGATTGTTTCTTTTGAAACGAAATCATCTAAATCACTTTTGTGTTGATTTAAAATTGAGCCCTAAATCACTTTTGTGTTGATTTAAAATTGAGCCATTAGGGCTAACGTTATGATGATATCATCAATTATTTATAGTCGTTGAATCACCAATAGTATACAATAATAAAAAGTTGTACACAAAGATATAATATACACAAATATTATTGTACCTTTACCAATAAGGATATACTTTCCAAAGTTCACTTGGAGCCCCCCCCCCCCCCCCTCCATAATACCAATTTACATATATTCCCTCTATTAACGACACTTTTATCTCTCACATCCAACCATTACATTACCACTACCAACCTCCCTCACAACTTAACTAGCAATGTTCAGTTATTCAGATCAAATCTTCTAAACTTTTCAATTCCGTCCCCATTCGTTGACAATCTTTTACCACAATTCCCGTCCGAAATGGTGCTTCCGCTCCTCTTCCTACCCTTCCCGTGGTTTGACATTAACGATAGTTCAAGAGAACCATCTCCATTCCATTCGTTGGTTTCGTTAGATCCGTTAGTATCGTATTTCATTTTAGTCCCTTCTTTCCTCCCTGAGCTCTCCGGTGATGTTAACGAGCTTTCCAATGAACCACCAATGGGTGCTTCCATTGGTTTTTTTTCCATGCTTCTTGAACTTGGGCTATCAAGGTCTGTTAAAACTGATAAAGATGAACTCGGGCAGCCATTGTTCACCATAGAGACTAATCGAGACAGTTCCGCTTTAGCAATTTCGACTTCTACAGCAGATGTGTTATTATACCCTGCAAGCGTGTCCTGCGCTTTTCTTAAAACTGACTGCAAATACTTACCTTGTGCCTCAATTCTCAACTGCAAATGCCTTTGTACCTGAAAACCCGATTATTATTTACCTTAAATATGAAAGAAAAAAAAAACATTCTTAAAATAAAGACTCAGAATCATGTTTTTCACCTCAATCTGTTCATGAAGTTTCCTCTGTACCTCCATTTGCATCTCTAGAGCCTGAGCTATCTGCAAACTTCTGAACAAACAAAACCTTAAATTGGTAAATCTCCTTTCATTCTATAATCACAATCAATACTCCTAAAGAAAGAAGAAAAAAAACTATAAATGTGAATTTATTTTAAATGTTATTACTCGTTAATCGAGGTCTGGGCTCCATTGCAGTAATCTTTACTGAAGTCACTTCTTTGATTCTCAACATACTCAGCATTAGTCAGAACTGCAAAATTACAATATAATGAGAAAATCATTTACCTTCTAGCTTAGTTTCATCGAAAATAGTTGGTGGTTCAATACAATTATAACAACAAATTACAATAAAATGAGAAAATCATTTACCTTCTTGCTTAGTTTCATCGAAAATAGTTGATTGTTCATTTTTCCCCAGCCTATATTTCTGCGGCAAAGAAAATCAAGATATAATCATAACTATTCCTATATGATCCAGGCAAGAAATGTTACAAACCCAATGCATAGCAAAAAAAGAACCTGCAAATGGCTTTTTAAGTGGTATAAAGTAAGTCCATGAATGCCCATCACCTTCCTCAAGGACTTGGGCGTTGCCTCTGCTCATTGAAAAGAAAAAACATTAATCGCTTGTATAATTACGAAACTTAAATGGATTAGTAATCGGGCTAATTAAGGTACGGACTTTCTGGACCGCCAAGCTGATTGACAGCATCGACAAAACGCTGGTGAAGTAAGGGAGTCCATTTAAGACGAGGCTTGGCATCACTGGATAAGACCAAGCTCATATCGTGATTTTGAATATTCTGAAGAGCCATTTCAGATGTGTGTGTGTGTGAGAGAGAGAGAGAGAAAGGGTTGTTCTGGTATGAATGATCCTCTTGCAGCTGTGGGTGGATTAATATATGTGGTGTCAATCTAATGTTCTCTTTATAATAGGAAGGGAGGGGGAGTTGTTGGGCTGTCCTAAGTTCTCACTCCATATCTGGAAACATATGTGGGGTTATGTTGGAGAAGGGAATATATACCATGAGCTGTGACTAGCTCTCTCTATCTTCCAATAATTCTTTTCTATTTTTTTTTTCTTTTCTTCCCACTTTGACTTAAATGGGAGAGGAGAGAATCTCTCTGATACAGCAAAAACAGAGAAAGCAAACACAGTTCCACTTGAGTCTCAAAAGGAGAGAAAAGAGAGAAAAGTGTATGGTTTGTTTTTATCTCCCTGTTCAGCCGAATCCGGGGCATGTGCAGTCTTGCTACACAACACTCAGATTTTATAATAGATGGATAACATTTTATAGTAACATGAGTTACAGCTTATAGCAACTGTATTACATTTTATTGAAGAGAGCAAAAATGAGTTAAATCTTTTATTACATGAGTTACATTTTATAAAAAATAATTACGTCGCAATCTGAATGTTGTATCGTCGGATTGCGTGTACTCTAAATCCTTGTTCACCCCACTCTCTCTCTCTCTTTCACTCTCACCTCAACTTAATCTACTTCTGCGAATGAATTTAAAGACTTCAAAGGCGAGGCTTGTTAGATAGGGTGGAGGGCAAATATTACAGCTATCTCTTGGACTAACCCTTATATTCTATCTTTGTGATTGATTCCGTATGAATTAGGACACCCCCACCATGATGTATAATGGGTTCCACTTTTCAAAATTGTGAGAAGTTTGATTGGAGAAGATTAAAATAGTGGGATACATTGATGGATATTTCTTTTTGGTAATTGATAGGGATAACAAATTAAAAGTCTTTTTAAATCTTTCTTTTTTCTTATTTTAAATTTTCTTTTGACAAGGATAGGGTGTGATTGGCAGATTCCATTTGTTTTTCTAGGCATAGAGGAATCAAAGAATCCAACAATAGATTTTTGGACGAACTTCTTGTATCTATGCTACCAACATG
Organism: Adenophora triphylla var. japonica; assembly: GCA_022495995.1. Taxonomy (NCBI): domain Eukaryota; kingdom Viridiplantae; phylum Streptophyta; class Magnoliopsida; order Asterales; family Campanulaceae; genus Adenophora; species Adenophora triphylla. Next base: position 313,341 of record JAFEMH010000627.1, on the reverse strand, counting down.
TAGAATAAACTTATGGGAACTTTGAAAGCTGCCAATTCATCAGATATTTTTCTTTAATTCAATGTAGAAAGAAAACTTGGCAATAATTTATAAGATCAAACATTATGGACCACAGTACCTTGTAGTCCGGCCAAAATCTGATTCGTTTTGCTACGTCCTCACCTGATCAAAACGAGCAATGTTTTGACTCGGTTATATATCAGATATCAGATTCTCATTTCAAGACATGCTTACTACTAATCACGCACAAAAAACACGCACGCACGTTCACTCTCTCTCTATCTCTCTCTCTCTTGGAAACTTGCATTTCATGCAAGCACTCACGCACAACCGAACAAAGAGAGAAACAGGGGCACATGCACAATTTTTTTACAAGAAAAGCCGTATAATTAATGGCCCTATACTTTCTTCTGATAGGAAAGCAATCGTAGAGAAGGAAATTAAAAAAGGAAAAAGGAAAAGAAGAATTAAAGCAAAATTAACAGGACCTACGCTTGCATAAAAGTCATCTAAAAATTTTATTCCAAAGGATGTGTTAATTACCTTAGATGAAGTTTTTACAAAAGATAAAACATACTGGCGAACAACAAATCGTATAAAGTTAGTTATAGATCAGATCAATCTTCGGTTTTCTCGGGTTTTGGTCAAGAGTCTGATAACTGGAATCAAAATCCAATGATTGACCTACAAAGCATTGCCATCTCAGTGCCAAACATAGAGTTGGTCTGTGTTCATTGATAAACAATACAAAGGACTTTAAAAGAGGGATGATAAGATACCAAGTTTTACATTAATGAAGCTACTCATGACCACCATCACGAGTTCCACGACGTATAAACTATGTAAGTAGTCATTAGAAAATCTAACAAAAACCGAAGATTTTTTCAAATTAATCTTATCAAGTTTGTTAAAGATTCTCTTTTCATGTATTATTACTCCTCACTGGCAAGCTCAAACTTATATTGAAAGAGAGGAATATAATTATTGATGGGGTATTTATGATAAAATTGTGGACCAAATGTTTGAAAAACAAGGAAAAAAAGAGAGTGATTGAAGTAGCTTTCTCTTTAACAATCTGCTATACTTGAAGCTCCTTTCTCGCTTTAATATATTCTGTAACAAGTAAAGGAGATTCTAGGATGATGCTAAATGACCCCTTGGTATTTTTAGGTCTCAGTAGGAGAAGGTCCAGTGAATCAAAAGTCATTTGAACAAAGCTGCTTCTCAGCAATTACTCCCTCCGTCCCATAATATATATATAGCACTTTCCTTTTTTATCCGTACTAAAATAAATATTGCATTTCTAAATAAGGAAAGATGCTTAGTACAATTTTATCATTGTACAAGCAAGGTACAGACTAGTAAAACACCTTTCATAAAAACGGTCATGACAAGTCATATGCGACGTATATTTTAGGACAGAGGGAGTATTATTCTTTACAAAGGGACCCACTTTTGATCTAGCAAATATAAGAGAAAATAAAGGAAGATGAGGAGAATATGGCCTCAGGAAGAGTGGAACAAAAGGAACTATCACCATCTCATCAATGAATAAGTGAAATTTATCCTACTATTTCACTCATGGCAACGTAATTGTATACTGAAAATGACGTGAGCTATATGTCACTAATTACTGTTTAACAAAGGTAAAAAAACAAAATCACTAAGTCAAGCAAGGAAAGATTAAATCCTAAATTGCAAAGTGAAAAGTGAAAAGTGAAAAGTGGTAAAGTGTCATATATGAAATTAAACACCCTCCCTTCTCTCGGGAAAAAAATAAAAAATAAAATAAAACATGCTACAGCTCTTCAGTGTAAAAAATGCTACAGAAAAGAAGCAAGTAACCATCATCTGATGGCATTTTCAGCAGAGGCACTTTTAAGATAATTAGACAATTGATAAATTACTGCCTTGAATGTCAAGATTTTCTTAAAATCTGAAAATGGCAGGGTTATATATACTGTATGGAACTATTCCCAATTAAAATATCAGTAAATTTTCTTACACCTATAGTATGTAACACCTAGCTTGACGAAAGGTGATGGGTTGTGAGGGTAGATAGTTGGGTAGGAGAGAGAAATGGGGCAGAAAAGTTAATGGATAATTGTTGTGATTATAACATGTGGGGCCCACAAATAAAGAAGTAATAAAAACTTTTCATTTTAGTATTTTTTGAACCTTAAGATGGAACAACCTTTTGGGAAACTTTTGTACCTTGAAAAGGGACGGAGGGAGTATATATTTCTAACACTTTCTACAAGGTAAAATTTGCTAAAATGCAAAATAAAATAAAATGAGATTGTGTTGCAGTCAGGATAAAAGAAATTGCTTCATTCTTGTTTAATGTTTGTCTATTACGATAGCTGGTTTTTGTGTAATTAGAGCTGGCTTAAGTTTGGGAGATATGATTTCTTTCTCCACTAAGACAAAACACGGAATCTAAACTGAAGCACATCTTTTATAAGACCCCACATGTTGGATGATTGCTACAAAAAAGAATCAACCAAGTTGGCAAGAGACCTAGTCCCACAATTCTTGATCTATAGTTTGTTAACGTGAGCACGAGATTCAGGACCATAAGTGCGCTATGAACACTTTCAGGCAGGCTTTTAATTACTTTTTTACCCAATGAAAAATAATGCATCTCCTCCTTAATTAATTACTAGGAAATGCTGCAATCAAATGGGCAATTCATAGGCATCTACTATCTTTCCCCTACCCCTAGCAAATTCTTTGCCCACCACTTTGGGCAGAATTTCTCAGCAAGAAACATATAATGATAAATGGTAAAATAACTACCTAACAGCATCTCCAGAAAATAAATGAGGCATATGCCAAAAGTCCTTTTTGACAAATCTGTCAAATTGATACTTTCAGCATCTTTCTTAGTAATAGCTCTACGCAAGTTCTATAGAGAAGTTTGTAGTATTAAAGCTTCTACATGTTTCAGAACTGAATGACCGAAGCTTTCATGTTACTGCATAACTATAAAATATGAGAGTTACACCAGTTTAAAATGTCACAGCCACAAAAGCAATAAACAAGCTAATGAGAATACAAGATGATTACTAAATGACAAACGGCAAAATGCAAATAAAAGTTATGAGTAAAAATGATGGGTCCTCTAGACTTCTTGGAGGGTGCGGGAATGACTGTCCTGCATAAAAACAGGTCCAAATCATATTTGATCTAATATTAGGTTCTTTCCTAATGTTATCTAGACGTTTCAATCAAGTAAAGGCTTTATGATATTTTGGCCCCTGGACTTGGTTGATTCCATACATGGATAAGGTATTACTCCCTTCGTGCTACTATTTATTTCCTCCTCTCTCTCCCTTGTCGAGTATCATAGCACCAGTTTACATACACAATTTGAACTATGAATTCAAGCTCAAGTTTGAATTTTGATATCGGTAATACAAGAAATTCCACAAGTGTTACCAGACGTGCCAAGTGCATCATCAACATGACCCACTTAACTTGCGATTATTAATAAGATATGCTAATGTTGCACCTAACATATCAAGTGTGCATCATTTTCATGACACACGGGTGGAATGTCTAGTATGATTCTTTTGATAAAAACTAATTGTTTGCGAAGAAGATAAATACAAAATGCACATATCATCATTGTATTAAATCGGAAGTCCAACTCAAAACCACTTTGCTTGCAACTCGTTTAGCTTATAGGGCCCTGGTATTGACTGTTGATAATCCATAACTACTAGCAATAATTTGCATAACTAACATAACACAACCCATTTGGTAGTTTCCTGATGAGATAATTACCAATTCCATCAACAAATCTATAGAGGCACTAGTTAACAAAACCCTCTTTCATGTACTCTAATTACAAGATCCTTAACCTCTGATGCTCGGACTCTTTGGTTTACCCCGCCGTACCCGTGTCAGACACTCCTATTTTAGTCTTGTTGACAAGGGTCCGATCGGGTAAACCAAAGAGTCAGAACATATTAGTCCTTAACTACTCAACATGGGATTCAAAGACTCCACAAAAGAAAATCAAATGTGATCCGAAATCATTTTCCACATGTCCCCCTCGACCGAAACAAAATACCATAAAAACTCACGGAATTTACTAAAGCCAACATACAACAATAGGCCCAAATCAAAATTACATATAAACCCAAAACCCCCTTTGACCTAGTCTTATACTTTATACTTCAGGTATAGGAGCAGACAGGTTAATAAAATATGAGATGTTTTATTATTTTTTAAGAAAATGTGGAAAAAAAATTACTCTTATATGGGTGGCCCATATAAGATTTCACTTTCCTAAATGGCAAGTAATCTTTACTATTCCTCCCACTCATTCTCTCTCCTACTTTATTTTTATACTCACATCACCATCCAACTAACTATTCCCTAATCCCTACCTACCCCACCATCTCTCTCCTACTTCACTTTTCATACTAACAACACTTACACCACTTTCACATTTTCTTAATTTTGACTTCATGTGCAAAACCCATATGAGAAATCTTATATGGGATGGAGGGAGTACCGGAGTATGTGATTTTTTTATTTTATTTTTTAAATGTGAAAATTGTGAGAAAAAAAAATACCCATATACCCAAGTATAAGAGTAATCCTAATCTTATACCTTAGGTATAGGAGCTGACAGGTAGTGGATAGTTTGTCTTTTTTGTAGTGTGGGTTATATGGAATTTTCAATATTTCGTGGGGTTTTATGGATTTTTTATGTGGCTGAGGGGGCTTAGAGTCAATGAAAGTATGAATCTTTAGGGGGGGGGTGTTTGGGAAAAGGATTCTTTTTAATGTTGTCTAAAAATGTCGATTCTACTAATGATGATTGAAGGGGGATTCCTACGATTAAGGATTGATGTTAATCAAAAGAGGAATTAAAAAGCCCCCTTTTTGATTACGGGCTTCTTTATTTAAGTCAGGCTTTGTTTTTGGGCTAGGGTCAATATATAAATATGTTGTGTAACCCTAATGTAAAACAGAGGAGACATTGCACATATCAATAAAGAAGTAGTTCAAAATCCCAATCAATTTCTTCTCTTTCTCTTTTCGATTTCTCATTGCTTGATTGCTTGTGTGTTCTTTAATTTTGTTTCTTTGCTTCCGCTGCATTATACAACACTAACTAATATGGGACTGAGGGAGTATACTTTAGACATTTTAGCTGAAAATCATACTAACTGACTCAGTCATCTGCTGCACTAGTATCCTGTCTTGATCCCATTAAGTGGTGTGTCTATTGCCGACAATCACTATTTCATTTCATTTTCCATTTTTTTTTCCGTCACTTTGAATGGATTTAATTAAACGGTAGAAATCCTTCTTTCATTATTATTTATTTTTCCTTCTTATTTTCTTTATTATTTTGTACATTGTTACCATTTTTTTGTGCTCATTTGTTTGATTGTTTCTTTTGAAACGAAATCATCTAAATCACTTTTGTGTTGATTTAAAATTGAGCCCTAAATCACTTTTGTGTTGATTTAAAATTGAGCCATTAGGGCTAACGTTATGATGATATCATCAATTATTTATAGTCGTTGAATCACCAATAGTATCTGATAATAAAAAGTTGTACACAAAGATATAATATACACAAATATTATTGTACCTTTACCAATAAGGATATACTTTCCAAAGTTCACTTGGACCCCCCATAAATTTACAAATATGCATATATTCCCTCTATTAACAACACGTTTATCTCCCACATCCAATATTACATTACCACAACTAACCTCCCTCACAACTTAACTAGCAATGTTCAGTTATTCAGATCAAATCTTCTCAACTTTCCAATTTCGCCCCCACCCGTTGACAATCTTTTCCCACAATTCCCATCCGAAATGGTGCTTCCACTCCTCTTCCTACCCTTCCCGTGGTTTGACATTAACGATAGTTCAAGAGAACCATCTCCATTCCATTCGTTGGTTTCGTTAGATCCGTTAGTATCGTATTTCATTTTAGTCCCTTCTTTCCTCCCTGAGCTCTCAGATGATGTTAACGAGCTTTCTAACGAACCTCCAATGGGTGCTTCTAATGGTTTCTTTTCGATGCTTCTTGAACTTGGGCTATCGAGATCGGTTAACGCCGATAACGATGAACTCGTGCAGCCATTGTTAACCATTGAGACTAATCGAGAGAGTTCAGCTTTAGCAATTTCAACTTCTACAGCAGATGAGCTATTATACCCTGCAAGTGTATCCTGTGCTTTTCTTAATACTGATTGCAAGTACTTGCCTTGTGCCTCAATTCTCAGCTGCAAATGCCTCTGTACCTGAAAATACAATTATTATTTACTTTAAATTCTAAATAAAAAACAATTCTTGATAATTGTAAAGACCCGCATCGTGTTAAATGTTTTACCTCGATCTGTTCATGAAGTTTCCTCTGTACCTCCATTTGCATTTGTAGAGCCTGAGCTATTTGCAAGCTTCTGAACAAACAAAACCTTAAATTGGTAAATCTCCTTTCATTCTATAATCACAATCAATACTCCTAAAGAAAGAAGAAAAAAAACTATAAATGTGAATTTATTTTAAATGTTATTACTCGTTAATCGAGGTCTGGGCTCCATTGCAGTAATCTTTACTGAAGTCACTTCTTTGATTCTCAACATACTCAGCATTAGTCAGAACTGCAAAATTACAATATAATGAGAAAATCATTTACCTTCTAGCTTAGTTTCATCGAAAATAGTTGGTGGTTCAATACAATTATAACAACAAATTACAATAAAATGAGAAAATCATTTACCTTCTTGCTTAGTTTCATCGAAAATAGTTAATTCTTCACTTTTCCCCAGCCTATATTTCTGCAACAAAGAAAATCACGAAATGATCATAACTATACGCAATAGGTCAAGGCAAGAAAATATATGATCCCAATGCATAGCAAAATAGTACCTGCAAATGGCTCTTTAAGTGGTATAAGGTAAGTCCACGAATGCCCATAACCTTCCTCAAGGATTTAGGCGTTGCCTCTGCTCATTGGAAAAAAAAAAAAAAATTAATCGTTTTTAGAATCATGCAATTTAAATGGATTAGTAATCAAGCTAAAGTACTAACTTTCTGGGCCGCCAAGCTGATTGACAGCATCGACGAAACGCTGGTGAAGTAAGGGAGTCCATTTAAGTCTAGGCTTGGCATCACTGGATAAGACCAAGCTCATATCGTGATTTTGAATATTCTGAAGAGCCATTTCAGATGTGTGTGTGTGTGAGAGAGAGAGAGAGAAAGGGTTGTTCTGGTATGAATGATCCTCTTGCAGCTGTGGGTGGATTAATATATGTGGTGTCAATCTAATGTTCTCTTTATAATAGGAAGGGAGGGGGAGTTGTTGGGCTGTCCTAAGTTCTCACTCCATATCTGGAAACATATGTGGGGTTATGTTGGAGAAGGGAATATATACCATGAGCTGTGACTAGCTCTCTCTATCTTCCAATAATTCTTTTCTATTTTTTTTTTCTTTTCTTTCCACTTTGACTTGAATGGGGGAGGAGAGAATCTCTCTGTTGCAGCAAAAACAGAGAAAGCAAACACGGTTCCATTTGAGTCTCAAAAGGAGAGAAAAGAGGGAAAGTGTATGGTTTGTTTTTTATCTCCCTGTTCAGCCGAATCCGGGGCATGTGCAGTCTTGCTACACAACACTCAGATTTTATAATAGATGGATAACATTTTATAGTAACATGAGTTACAGCTTATAGCAACTGTATTACATTTTATTGAAGAGAGCAAAAATGAGTTAAATCTTTTATTACATGAGTTACATTTTATAAAAAATAATTACGTCGCAATCTGAATGTTGTATCGTCGGATTGCGTGTACTCTAAATCCTTGTTCACCCCACTCTCTCTCTCTCTTTCACTCTCACTTCAACTTAATCTACTTCTGCGAATGAATTTAAAGACTTCAAAGGCGAGGCTTGTTAGTTAGGACGGAGAGCAAATATTACAGCTATCTTTCGGACTAGCCCTTATATTCTTTCTTTGTGATTGATTCCTTGTGAATTAGGACAGCCCCACCATAATGCGTAATGGGTTCCACTTTTCAAAATTGTGAGAAGTTTGATTGGAGAAGATTAAAATAGTGGGATACATTGATGGATATTTCTTTTTGGTAATTGATAGGGATAACAAATTAAAAGTCTTTTAAATCTTTCTTTTTTCTTATTTTAAATTTTCTTTTGAGTAGGATGTGGTGTGATTGGCACATTCCATTTGTTTTTGTAAGCATAGGGAATCTAAGAATCCAACAATAGATTTTTGGACAAACTTCTTGTATTTATACTACCAACATGTACAATAAACTTATGGGAACTTTGAAAGCTGCCAATTCATCAGATATTTTTCTTTAATACAATGTAGAAAGAAAACTTGGCAATAATTTATGTGTGTGTGAATTTAATAAACGTATAAGATCAAACATGATGGACCACAGTACCTTGTAGTCCGGCCAAAACTTGATTCGTTTTGCTTCGTCCTCACCTGATCAAAACGAGCAATGTTTTGACTCGGTTATATATCAGATATCAGATTCTCATTTCAAGACATGCTTACTACTAATCACGCACAAAAAACACGCACGCACGTTCACTCTCTCTCTCTCTCTCTCTCTCTTGGAAACTTGCATTTCATGCAAGCATACACACACAAGCGAACAAAGAGAGAAACACTGCACATGCACGAAAAAATGAAAAAAAAAATTACAAAAAAGCCGTATAATTAATGGCCATATACTTTCTTCTGATAGGAAAGGAATCACAGAGAAGAAAATTAAAACAGAAAAAAGGAAAAGAAGAAATAAAGCAAAATAAGAGGACCTACGCTTGCATAAAAGTCATCTAAAAATTTTATTCCAAAGGATGTGTTAATTACCTTAGATGAAGTTTTTACAAAAGATAAAACCTAAAAAAGTAAGAAGGCCACAATGGCAAGCAACAAATCGTATAAAGTCAGTTATAGATCAGATTGATCTTCAGATTTCTCGGGTTTTGGTCAAGAGTCTGATAACTGGAATCAAAATCCAATGATTGACCTACAAAGCATTGCCATCTCAGTGCCAAACGTTGAGTTGGTCCGTTTTCATTAATAAACAATGCAAAGGACTTTAAAAGAGGGATGATAAGATACCAAGTTTTACATTAATGAAGCTACTCATGACCACCATCACGAGTTCCACGACGTATAAACTATGTAAGTAGTCATTAGAAAATCTAACAAAAACCGAAGATTTTTTCAAATTAATCTTATCAAGTTTGTTAAAGATTCTCTTTTCGTGTATTATTACTCCTCACTGGCAAGCTCAAACATCAATTGAAAGAGAGGAATATAATTATTGATGGGTTTTTTTATGATAATATTGTGGACCAAATGTTTGAAAAACAAGGAAAAAAAGAGAGTGATTGAAGTAGCTTTCTCTTTAACAATCTGCTATACTTGAAGCTCCTTTCTCGCTTTAATATATTCTGTAACAAGTAAAGGAGATTCTAGGATGATGCTAAATGACCCCTTGGTATTTTTAGGTCTCAGTAGGAGAAGGTCCAGTGAATCAAAAGTCATTTGAACAAAGCTGCTTCTCAGCAATTACTCCCTCCGTCCCATAATATATATATAGCACTTTCCTTTTTTATCCGTACTAAAATAAATATTGCATTTCTAAATAAGGAAAGATGCTTAGTACAATTTTATCATCAAGCAAGGCTGTACGACTAGTACTAAGAAACACCTTTCATAAAAACGGTCATGACAAGTCATATGCGACGTATATTTTAGGACAGAGGGAGTATTATTCTTTACAAAGGGACCCACTTTTGATCTAGCAAATATAAGAGAAAATAAAGGAAGATGAGGAGAATATGGCCTCAGGAAGAGTGGAACAAAAGGAACTATCACCATCTCATCAATGAATAAGTGAAATTTATCCTACTATTTCACTCATGGCAACGTAATTGTATACTGAAAATGACGTGAGCTATATGTCACTAATTACTGTTTAACAAAGGTAAAAAAACAAAATCACTAAGTCAAGCAAGGAAAGATTAAATCCTAAATTGCAAAGTGAAAAGTGAAAAGTGAAAAGTGGTAAAGTGTCATATATGAAATTAAACACCCTCCCTTCTCTCGGGAAAAAAATAAAAAATAAAATAAAACATGCTACAGCTCTTCAGTGTAAAAAATGCTACAGAAAAGAAGCAAGTAACCATCATCTGATGGCATTTTCAGCAGAGGCACTTTTAAGATAATTAGACAATTGATAAATTACTGCCTTGAATGTCAAGATTTTCTTAAAATCTGAAAATGGCAGGGTTATATATACTGTATGGAACTATTCCCAATTAAAATATCAGTAAATTTTCTTACACCTATAGTATGTAACACCTAGCTTGACGAAAGGTGATGGGTTGTGAGGGTAGATAGTTGGGTAGGAGAGAGAAATGGGGCAGAAAAGTTAATGGATAATTGTTGTGATTATAACATGTGGGGCCCACAAATAAAGAAGTAATAAAAACTTTTCATTTTAGTATTTTTTGAACCTTAAGATGGAACAACCTTTTGGGAAACTTTTGTACCTTGAAAAGGGACGGAGGGAGTATATATTTCTAACACTTTCTACAAGGTAAAATTTGCTAAAATGCAAAATAAAATAAAATGAGATTGTGTTGCAGTCAGGATAAAAGAAATTGCTTCATTCTTGTTTAATGTTTGTCTATTACGATAGCTGGTTTTTGTGTAATTAGAGCTGGCTTAAGTTTGGGAGATATGATTTCTTTCTCCACTAAGACAAAACACGGAATCTAAACTGAAGCACATCTTTTATAAGACCCCACATGTTGGATGATTGCTACAAAAAAGAATCAACCAAGTTGGCAAGAGACCTAGTCCCACAATTCTTGATCTATAGTTTGTTAACGTGAGCACGAGATTCAGGACCATAAGTGCGCTATGAACACTTTCAGGCAGGCTTTTAATTACTTTTTTACCCAATGAAAAATAATGCATCTCCTCCTTAATTAATTACTAGGAAATGCTGCAATCAAATGGGCAATTCATAGGCATCTACTATCTTTCCCCTACCCCTAGCAAATTCTTTGCCCACCACTTTGGGCAGAATTTCTCAGCAAGAACATATAATGATAAATGGTAAAATAACTACCTAACAGCATCTCCAGAAAATAAATGAGGCATATGCCAAAAGTCCTTTTTGACAAATCTGTCAAATTGATACTTTCAGCATCTTTCTTAGTAATAGCTCTACGCAAGTTCTATAGAGAAGTTTGTAGTATTAAAGCTTCTACATGTTTCAGAACTGAATGACCGAAGCTTTCATGTTACTGCATAACTATAAAATATGAGAGTTACACCAGTTTAAAATGTCACAGCCACAAAAGCAATAAACAAGCTAATGAGAATACAAGATGATTACTAAATGACAAACGGCAAAATGCAAATAAAAGTTATGAGTAAAAATGATGGGTCCTCTAGACTTCTTGGAGGGTGCGGGAATGACTGTCCTGCATAAAAACAGGTCCAAATCATATTTGATCTAATATTAGGTTCTTTCCTAATGTTATCTAGACGTTTCAATCAAGTAAAGGCTTTATGATATTTTGGCCCCTGGACTTGGTTGATTCCATACATGGATAAGGTATTACTCCCTTCGTGCTACTATTTATTTCCTCCCTCTCTCCCTTGTCGAGTATCATAGCACCAGTTTACATACACAATTTGAACTATGAATTCAAGCTCAAGTTTGAATTTTGATATCGGTAATACAAGAAATTCCACAAGTGTTACCAGACGTGCCAAGTGCATCATCAACATGACCCACTTAACTTGCGATTATTAATAAGATATGCTAATGTTGCACCTAACATATCAAGTGTGCATCATTTTCATGACACACGGGGTGGAATGTCTAGTATGATTCTTTTGATAAAAACTAATTGTTTGCGAAGAAGATAAATACAAAATGCACATATCATCATTGTATTAAATCGGAAGTCCAACTCAAAACCACTTTGCTTGCAACTCGTTTAGCTTATAGGGCCCTGGTATTGACTGTTGATAATCCATAACTACTAGCAATAATTTGCATAACTAACATAACACAACCCATTTGGTAGTTTCCTGATGAGATAATTACCAATTCCATCAACAAATCTATAGAGGCACTAGTTAACAAAACCCTCTTTCATGTACTCTAATTACAAGATCCTTAACCTCTGATGCTCGGACTCTTTGGTTTACCCCGCCGTACCCGTGTCAGACACTCCTATTTTAGTCTTGTTGACAAGGGTCCGATCGGGTAAACCAAAGAGTCAGAACATATTAGTCCTTAACTACTCAACATGGGATTCAAAGACTCCACAAAAGAAAATCAAATGTGATCCGAAATCATTTTCCACATGTCCCCCTCGACCGAAACAAAATACCATAAAAACTCACGGAATTTACTAAAGCCAACATACAACAATAGGCCCAAATCAAAATTACATATAAACCCAAAACCCCCTTTGACCTAGTCTTATACTTTATACTTCAGGTATAGGAGCAGACAGGTTAATAAAATATGAGATGTTTTATTATTTTTTAAGAAAATGTGGAAAAAAAATTACTCTTATATGGGTGGCCCATATAAGATTTCACTTTCCTAAATGGCAAGTAATCTTTACTATTCCTCCCACTCATTCTCTCTCCTACTTTATTTTTATACTCACATCACCATCCAACTAACTATTCCCTAATCCCTACCTACCCCACCATCTCTCTCCTACTTCACTTTTCATACTAACAACACTTACACCACTTTCACATTTTCTTAATTCCCGACTTCATGTGCAAAACCCATATGAGAAATCTTATATGGGATGGAGGGAGTACCGGAGTATGTGATTTTTTTATTTTATTTTTTAAATGTGAAAATTGTGAGAAAAAAAAATACCCATATACCCAAGTATAAGAGTAATCCTAATCTTATACCTTAGGTATAGGAGCTGACAGGTAGTGGATAGTTTGTCTTTTTTGTAGTGTGGGTTATATGGAATTTTCAATATTTCGTGGGGTTTTATGGATTTTTTATGTGGCTGAGGGGGCTTAGAGTCAATGAAAGTATGAATCTTTAGGGGGGGGGTGTTTGGGAAAAGGATTCTTTTTAATGTTGTCTAAAAATGTCGATTCTACTAATGATGATTGAAGGGGGATTCCTACGATTAAGGATTGATGTTAATCAAAAGAGGAATTAAAAAGCCCCCTTTTTGCAGATAACCCATATGATGAATAATAAATCCACCATTGGAGAAAAGTTATGGGGAAAGGAAAGATAAAGAAGAATTGAGCGTACCTGACGACTATCATCATGCTTTGACATTTGTGTTGCAACTGGCAATAATTTGACTCGCCTCAATCATTCAACTTATGAATGGCAAGGGTTTACGTTTTTAAATTTGTAGAAGAAGTTTGAGGGTTTGTAATACTGTAAGCCATAGAGTCACATTTGAAATGTTTTGGGCGGAGACCGAAGAGTTAACTACCTATTTCGTTTCTAATATACTCCCTCCAGCTAGAAGTGTCACTTTTTATCCAAAATAGCATCCCGTTTAAAGCATCTCCTTTTCTAAAAAGGAAATATTTTATTAATATTCTATTATCCCATCCACTATTCCCTCCACTAATTCTCTCTCCTCTACACTCACAACACTTTTTAAATTCACTATTTCCTCCACTAATTCTCTCTTCTATTTTCAAATTACACTCACAACATTTTTTCTTCCCACCTATTTCCTTAATTTGCGAGTCAGGCTAAAAATGGTGACGCTTCTGTCGGGACGGAGGGAGTAGACATTTTTCGTTTGTCATTAATAATGTATTCCCTCCTCCCCAGATCAAGAGTCCTACTTTTTTTTTTGGTCCGTTTCAGATCAAGAGTCCCTTTCCTTAAATGACAAGTTTTTGAATATATTTATACTCTTATAATTTAATATATTTACAAAAAAATCATTAATTATACCCTTATAAAGTTAACATATTTACAAAAAAAACAATCATTAACTTACTATTTCTCCCACTCATTCTCTCTCCTATTAAAAAATCAATCATTAACTACTATTCCCTACCTCATATTACAAAAAATCATTCATTATACCCTTATAAAGTTAACATAGTTACAAAAAAAACAATCATTAACTACTATTCCCTATCCCACATTTAACTTTTATTCATTTTTTAAAAACTTTCTTAAAAAGCGTGAAATTTCCCCCAAGGACCCTTGATCCGGGACGGAGGGAGTATTTTTTTTTTTCGTTTTCTCTTTTATGTTGATGTCGTTCTTCCATCAGTTAACCATCCATTTGATCGTTAAAAATTGTTACGTAGCATGACAAGTTATTAAAATGCTGAGTTGGTATTAAAATTTTATAAAATATGTTGAGTTGTAAGTATTAAAGGGTTAAAGTGTATAGTTTTAAACTATAAATCCATTAAAATAACTGTTTAATATATTTTAAAAATTTCTCCATAGATTTTTTTATTTATCAAGTCCATATTTTTTATCTCTCCACCACCACCCCATCTCCACCCACTGGTCGCTACTTACAATTGCTCCGACGATATTTCCCTCTCCGTCACCGCCCTTAAATCCCTCTCCACCCTCGTCTTCCTCGACTGCCCCATCAACCCCATTCATTTCCCTTCCACCCTCACCTCCAACCACCGCTCCTTCACCTCCGTCAACTCTCTCTCTCTCTCTCTCAAGAAACTCACCGGCGTCAGTATCAACGCCGTCGGACCTTCAATCATCAACTCCAACCTCAGATTCCTTCATTCTTTATCTATTTCCAACACTACCCTTTCTGGGTACCTGCCAAAATACTGGGAAAATCTCAATCTCACCTACATTGATTTATCAAACAACAATTCCCCATCGCTGTGTATCACCAACCATCACCGCCGCTCACCACCACCGTCACCAATGTTACTGATTCAAAAGAAGAGCTAGAAAACAAGAGAACGAAATACACACACGCACAAAATCACATATTAATACACACGAACACACACGCATAGATTTAACACACACACACAGAGATCTAACTCAGATCCAACAGAAAGAGAGGGAGAGTGTGTTGAAAAAAGAAAGAGAGAGAGAGATGAGGATGAGGCAATGGTGACGTCTCTCTCTTGGTTGTCGTCTTATCCAATGGTCCGCGGATCTGAATAAGAACACAAAGGGGTGTTGGCTACAGCCAAATCTGACCGGATTGTGAAGATGATGGCCGAGAACATCATATTTGATTAAGAGAGAGTGGGAGACATCAGATCTGGTGAGGTGGAGCAGTGGAGCAGTGAAGCCGTCGATGGAAGATGGCCGGAATGTAGGTCACCAGAGAAGAAAGGGAATGGAAGGGTAAGGGTTACTATGAGTGTGTGTGTGTGTGTGTGTGTGTGTGTTTTCTTAGAGAGAGAGAGAGAGATAAATGAGATAAAATGAATTTGAGCAGAGGGAGTTAGGCTTTATATATGGAGTATTTTCGTCATTTATAAATTTCATTAAAGTTGGGATTTTAAAATGTGTAAATGTATTATTTATATTTTTGGCTTAAAGTTATATTTTGTACACTTTAACCCTTTAATACTTTCACCTCAGCCTATTTTATAAAATTTTAATGTCAACTCAGTATTTTAATGACTTGGCATGCCACATGAAAATTTTTACGGTTAAATGGATGGTCAAATGACGTAAGGACGACATCGACATAAAAAACCAGGTTAAGGGGGAAAATGAAAAAAAAATACATTAAGGACGAAAACAAAAAAATGACTACAGATTGAGGACGAAATAGGTAATTAACTCGGAGACTGAACCCTTACCTTTTATACATAGATAGAAAGAATATCGGATGTTGATTGAGATAAAACACTTTGACAAGTCATAAGACTTACACTTTTCATCTCGAAATGAATGTTAATTTTTTTTAAAAAAAATACTCTTGATCAAAGATAAATTTGAAATAATTCTGGACATTTATTTTGTCATCGAGGGAGTAAAATTGAAAAAAATGTAGATTATATAATCCCTTTGGTAAAAAATAAATATCGCTTTTATTTTGTTCACCGGTTTTAAGAAAAGTAATTACTATTATTGCACTTTAATGAATAAATTATTAAATTTGTCTTTATTTATTATTTTTCTTTCATATATTAATTTATTTAATATAACAATTAGGAAAAAATGCAACATAAGTACACCCAACTATAGTGGTTGTTTGGATTTAATACCTAAACTCATTTTCGTTGCAAACATAGTACTTCATCCGTTTTTTATGCTCGTTCAAGTTACCTCGAGCTAACTCCATCCATTTTTTCCGTTAAATGTACATGTGCGAAGCATGTGACCTAGTTTTTAAGGGCAAAATAGGAAAATTACTGCAAATTAAAGCAAGACAAGTATAAGGATTTAAATTGTAAATTTGAAAATCAAAAGGTAGTATAGACTAATATAAAAGGGACTATAATCGAAAATATTAATTTACACACTTCACCCCTCTCCTCTTCCTCTCCTTCCTCAATTATCCCATTCTTCTCCGTCAATGACCACAATAACAAAGGATCGGCGATGGCGTAACAGATGGTTAAAATGGGCTCAGATTTGAAAATTAATTACACAGATTTATTCATTTTTGTCAATGCATCATGAACCCAGAAAATTTTGAAGTCTTTTCCTATTTAGTTTTGGAAAATAATTACATAGTTTTCTTCTCCGTCAATGGCCACATTTTAACATAGACATAGGACTCTCATGCATCTTCGTGTTTCTGGGGGAGAAAAAGAATGAAAGCCAGAAACTCCATTCTTGGATATTAGCACACTAGGAAGGAACTAAAGAAATTAAACATTTTTCCATAAATGGATTAAAAACAATATTGATCGAGTCAAAATTGTATTTGGGTCAATTCAGCCGAAATCAACGATATCTGGATTTGCCTCAATCAAGCCTGAAAAAGATTAGCAAACAATAAACTAGGTCGGGGCTTTACTGGCGAATGCCCTCCGGCCTGAGGATAAATATTGGTTGAGAGAAAAATAAGAACATAACAAAGGGAAAAAGATTAGAGAATAGAATATACCTGATTTTGGAGATTTCTTCTCTTATTTATAGGTGATAGGTGAAGTAATCCTCAAAAATAGGAATCTGAATTGGATTTAGATTAGGAAAGTATATCTTTACCAAGATTAGAGTCATTCGTGGGTTGTAATCCTTGTTCGAATAGGATTGTCCGAGCATAATCCTGCTCGGCTCTCACCGAGGAGCGGGGACTGGATTGTGTTCAATGATCTCCGTGATTCATGCTCATGAGCTCTCATCCTTGTTCGCTATACTTGCTCTGCCCAACTCGTCTTCCATGGTCCAAGGCATCTGGTCCTGAGTTCGGACTCCTGAGCAGACACACGAGCTCGTGCTCGTGTGTCAAGGCCTCAACGGGAGGCTATCACGAAAGTACTTGGGCCTCCGTATAATGAGAGCCGAGTGGGCCTTCATCGGTTATAACTCCGAGTAAAAGGACTTGGGATATTCCTTTCAAATATAATCACCTTTTTGGCCCTTCCTCCTTCAAAGTGAATAAAATTGAACCATTACAATTTACAATTCCAACAAATAATTACAGAAAAATTGCAGGTTGTTTTAAACCACAAACAAGCCCCTCAGTGATCCCCCCGTCGCTCTTCCCCCATTTCCACACCATTTATTCATGAAGATCCCAAACTTGACAATTTCACCAACAATCATTCGTTTAGTAACTTCACTAACTCTTTCATAGGATTTGGACCCCAATTTCGAGATAAAGGATGTTCCCCATTTCAGCCTTTTCAAGATATGCCTATTTTAAAACCCAAATTACATTTACATCAATGAAGATAAAAATAGGGGAGGTTGAAGATGAAAATAGGGGAGGTTGTTGATTCGAGAAAGGATAAATGGAGTCGAGAGAGAGGGATAGATAATCCGCTCTATTTGATTTACTTTCACATCTACAAGGTCACAGTGCAAACGCGTAAATGACGGGAAGAGTGAAGGCGATGGCCAGAAAGATGATCGGACGGAGAGGGAAGAAGGTTGAAGGGGTCGGGGGAAGGGGAAGAGGAGGGTTCATAGAGAGAGAGAGAGAGAGAGAGAGAGAGAGAGAGAGAGAGAAAGAATCTATAAATATATAAAAGCAAAGTCGTTCCTAAATTTAGCAAGTTGAAGCCCAAAACTGTCACTATCAATGTTGCTATAAATGAAATGTGAAAATACAGATTTAATTGGACAGTGAATTATTTAGTATATAAACTATTTCAGAGAGAAAAAAAAAAGCCTGTCAAAACTGTCACTATCAAGGTTGCTGTAATTGTAATGTGAAAATACAAATTTAATTGGACAGTTAATTGTTTATTACATAAACTGTTTCAGATGGGAAAAAAAAGTCTGTCAAACTTCTTGGACAGCGGCTCTTTGTCTTCAGCAGTGCACAAATCTCTGTATTGACCAACTAATTGGAGTAGTAACTGGGAAAGACTTCCTAAACTTGTCACTATATAAATGTACAAACAGTATGGTCTCATATAAGTTTTAAAGAGTAGATACTTACCTCCTTCCACAAAATGTATCCAAGATGTACCTTTGTGCGTGAACTTAATCCTAGGAAGACTGATTGGGTTGTGAAGGTCCAGGTAGTCCGCAAGTATTTCCTGCGAACACTGGATACTCAATCCAGTGTATACAGAATGGAATGCATCCTGAATGATAGTGAGGTACATACAAGTTTTACTATACATAGACTTTATGTTTGTATTAGAAAGAATTTTTTTTAATTATTAGTTGCAAAACATAACTGCATTTCTTCCACTATAGGGGAACTGTGTTCATACGATAGTCGCACAATATGAAATTGAATGAATGACGTCGATCCTTGATGAGGGTCGTGTCTATTTGATACAAAACTTCATTGTAACCGACAACAACATGACCATGAAAACATTAGTTCTCCCTTACAAATTAATTTTCTTTAAGCGTACGAAGGTGCTTGAAATTTCGGACGATGACTTCCCGCGAAATATGTTTGACTTCAAGATGTTTGAGGAGCTACAGAGACCTGATCTGAGTGAGAATTTGTTGATAGGTAAAAAAAAGTTCCTGAATTTTTCCAAGGTTTCTAAGGTGAAAAAAATTACAGTTCATAGTAAATGGTTCCCGGTTGATAATTTTTGTATTTGTTTTGTACCTATGTCTTTTTTTTCCCCTAGATGTCATTGGAAGATTGTCGAAATGTGGTACGCTGTAAAGGAAGAAATCTGCTAAAGGGAAGGAGTTAATGCTAATAGATTTCACTATTGAAAACATACAATTAGTGATACATAGTCACCTACCACGTTATGTATAATTGTTATTTCCAATAACTTATATATTTCATTCTCGGAGCTTCTTCTAAGGTTTCTTATAAATTTCTACTAAACGTAGGGGGAGTACTCTTTCATGTACTGCTTGGGGGAAGGATGCTAAAAACTTAGAAGCGTATTTAAAAGAAAATAATGTTAGTGTTACTATCACTTTAACAGGCTTATTGGGAGAGGAGCTTTTTATACCTCCCAGTTCAAAATCTATGTTTTCCTAAGATGGTATATGTAGAGAGGTTTTCTGACCACTCTCAAAACTAATATCCATCTCTTTCACATCAATATCTGGGGCTTATTGAGTCTTTAAATAAGAAGATTGGCAGTAAGTTAATGTGAAGACGAAGATTACTAAGTCAACTGTGCTTGGTAGCAAAAGAAGATTGTTCGATCTAGCAACTGCTACATCTAACAATATAGGTAGATACATGCACGCATAATTCTATTCCGAAAAGTATAGTCAGTAATTTGCAATGTTATGTCACAAATTAAGCAATTTCTATTCAGGAGTATATGTAATTTAATGCATTTATGAGAATAATTATTACAGTGGCATGGACAATGATATGTGGTAGGGATTTATACAACCTTAATTCGAAATGAGCTCTGTAAGCTTACTATCCATCTCTCTGCTAAGTTTTTCCATCTGTTCATTTAAGCAAAATAGTTACAATTAATATAAATTTAAGTTTTCCGAAAGTTTTTCCCGTAGTTAGAATGCACTTTAGCCACTACATATATCACTGCATAGTTACTCAACAAAAGTCACTTAAACTCAGCATTAACACATTCTTGGGATTTCGTGATTTGGAAAAATAAGTCTACCGGAGTTAAGACAAACTACTCCACAGTAACTCATGTCAATTAAAATGGAAATGTTACAAAACTCTTTGAAATGCATACCTAACGAGTAATCTCTATAGACATGGTGTTCTTCATGGGTAGCATTTGTCGCAGTGTCTTGTCCTCTCTGGAGTTAGAATAAATAACATTTGCTGCTCTCTGAATTCCGCCTAACATGCAAAGAACATATTTTAGTCGAAGATGAAACGGTATAGCCGCATCTATAAATATATAAAAGCAAAGTCATTCCTAAATTTGGCAAGTTGGAGCCCAAAACTGTCATTATCAAGGTTGCTGTAAATGGAATGTGAAAATACTGATTTAATTTGACAGTGAATTGTTTAGTACATAAACTGTTTCAGAGAGAAAAAAAAGTCTGCCAAAACTGTCACTATCAAGGTTGTTGTAATTGTAATGTGAAAATACAAATTTAATTGGACAGTGAATTGTTTATTACATAAACTATTTCAGAGAGGAAAAAAAAAGTCTGTCAAACTTATTGGACAGTGGCTCTTTGTCTTCAGCAGTGCACAAATCTCTGTATTGACCAGCTAATTGGAGTAGTAACTGGGAAAGGCTTCCTAAACTTGTCATTATATAAATGTACAAACAGTATGGTCTCAAATAAGCTTTAAAGAGTAGATACTCACCTCCTTCCACAAAATGTATCCAAGATGTACCGTTGTGCGTGAACTTAATCCTAGGAAGACTGATTGGGTTGTGAAGGTCCAGGTAGTCCGCAAGTATTTCCTGCGAACACTGGATACTCAATCCAGTGTATACGAATGGAATGCATCCTGCATGATAGTGAGGTACATACAAGTTTTACTATACTCAGACTTTATGTTTGTATTATAAAGATTTTTTTTAATTATTAGTTGCAAAATATAACTGCATTTCTTCCACTATAGGGTGTTAATGTTAGATCATGTGTTGTCATGAATGTCATCCCAAGTGTTGCAAACCAGTGTTGCCACTGGTGTTGCCAAAAGTGTTGCCATTTGGAATTGGCGACACTGAGTTAGTTACTGTATTTTTCACAAATATTAATGGGTAAATTAATGTTTATATAACAGTAGTTAGTCACCTTAAAATGAGCTTAAAATCAGCAACAGAAACAGTACCTGTGCGTTAATCACGAAGAGGAGAAGAAATTAACAAATAAACATGTGTTTATTTGTTTAATTGATGACTGCTGTCAGAGATATTTTATTCAGCTTATTCGGGGGAGAACAAGTCGAGTACAAGGCAACCAAAGCTAAGAGGTACAAGCAAGAGAAGCAAGAGAAGACTAGGTCTCCTACAAAAGAGGCGAGTGGCATAAATGGAGGAAACAAACTCCAAACTGTTAGCTGATCATTTGAGTAGGCTCCAAGACTTTGTGGCCTATAAATAGTGCAGTGGATCTTCATTGAAGATCATCCAATTCAGAAAACGCAAATCTGCACAAGAAAAGTAGAATTCTGCTCTCAAGTGTTGCCATTCAAAGGTCGGCAACACTTTGTCCAACACTCGAATATTTCATATAGATTTTTATATTTTTGTGAGGTTTTTGAGTGTTTATTTACTGAGAGAATTCGTGTATGTTGTTCCTTATATCAGGGTTCGTTTATCATTAAGGAACAACCTCGACCTTGTATTGAATTCATATTATTAATAGAAAGGTCTTGCCTTTTAGGCACCCATCAAGTTATATATTTATATAACTTGATAAAAATTATATTCTTGTGTATTGCTTTAATATTTCCGCTGCAAATTATATTTATTTCTATTGATTTGTGCTTTTCTAGAATTGGTGAAAGTGTCGTCGTTAGTGTCATTAACTCTAAGGACAACACCCGTGAGTTTCATCTCACCTTGTGAGTTTCGTCTCATAAGTTCTTAGCCATAGACAATTTCATAGGGGAACCGTGTTCATGCGATAGTCGCACGATATGAAATTGAATGAATGATGTCGATCCTTGATGAGGGTCGTGTCTATTTGATACAAAACTTCATTATAACCGACAACAACATGACCATGAAAACATCAGTTCTCCCTTACAAATTAATTTTCTTTAAGCATACGAAGGTGCTTGAAATTCCGGACGATGACTTCCCGCGAAATATGTTTGACTTGAAGATGTTTGAGGAGCTACAGAGACCTGATCTGAGGGAAAATGTGTTGATAGGTAAAAAAAATTCCTGAATTTTTCCAAGGTTTCTGAGGTGAAAAAAAATTCAGTTCATAGTAAATGGTTCCCAGTTGATAATTTTTGTGTTTGTTTTGTACCTCTGTCTATTTTTTCCCTATAGATGTCATCGGAAGATTGTCAAAATGTGGTACGCTGCAAAGGAAGAAATCTGCTAAAGGGAAGGAGTTAATGCTAATAGATTTCACCATTGAAAACATACAATTAGTGATGCATAGTCACCTACCACGTTATGTTTAATTGTTATTTCCATTAACTTATATATTTCATTCTCGGAGCTTCTTCTTAGGTTTCTTATAACTTTCTACTAAACATAGGGGGAGTACTCTTTTATGTACTGCTAAGGGGAAGGAAGCTCAAAACTTAGAAGCGTATTTAAAAGAAAATAATGTTAGTGTTACTATCACTTTAACAGGCTTATTGGGAGAGGAGCTTTTCATACCTCCCATTTCAAAATCTATGTTTTCCTAAGATAGTATATGTAGAGAGGTTTTCTGACCACTCTCAAAACTAATATCCATCTCTTTCAAATCAATATCTGAGGCTTATTGAGTCTTTAAATAGAAGATTTGCAGTAAGTTAATGTGAAGATGAAGATTACTAAGTCAACTGTGCTTGGTAGCAAAAGAAGATTGCCCGATCTAGCAACTGCTACAGGTAACAATATAGGTAGATACATGCACGAATAATTCTATTCCGATCAAGTATAGTCAGTATTTTTGCAATGTTATGTCACAAATTAAGCAATTTCTATTTAGGAGTTTATGTAATTTAATGCATTTATGAGAATAATTATTACAGTGGCATGAACGATGATATGTGGTAGGGATTTATACAACCTTGATTCGGAATGAGCTTTGTCAGCTTACTGTCCTTCTCTCTGCTAAGTTTTTCCATCTGTTCCTTTAAGAAAAATAGTTACAATTAATATAAATTTAAGTTTTTTGGATGCTTTTCCCGTAGTTAGAATGCACTTTAGCCACTACATATATCACTGCATAGTTACTCAACAAAAGTCACTTAAACTCAGCATTAACACATTCTTGGGATTTTGTGATTTGGAAAAAGAAGTCTACCGGAGTTAAGACAAACTACTCCATAGTAACTCATGTCAATTAAAATGGAAATGTTACAAAACTCTTTGAAATGCATACCTAACGAGTAATCTCTGTAGACATGGTGTTCTTCAGGGGTAGCATTTGTCGCAGTGTTTTGTCCTCTCTGGAGTTAGAATAAATAACATTTGCTACTCTCTGAATTCCGCCTAACATGCAAAGAACATATTTTAGTCTGGAGACGGAACGGTATAGCTGCATCTATAAATATATAAAAGCAAAGTCATTCCTAAATTTGGCAAGTTGGAGCCCAAAACTGTCACTATCAAGGTTGCTGTAAATGGAATGTGAAAATATAGATTTAATTTGACAGTGAATTGTTTAGTACATAAACTGTATCAGAGAGAAAAAAAAAAGTCTGCCAAAACTGTCACTATCAAGGTTGCTGTAATTGTAATGTGAAAATTCAAATTTAATTGGACAGTGAATTGTTTATTACATAAACTATTTCAGAGAGGAAAAAAAAAGTCTGTCAAACTTATTGGACAGTGGCTCTTTGTCTTCAGCAGTGCATAAATCTCTGTATTGACCAGCTAATTGGAGTAGTAACTGGGAAAGGCTTCCTAAACTTGTCATTATATAAATGTACAAACAATATGGTCTCACATAAGCTTTAAAGAGTAGATACTCACCTCCTTCCACAAAATGTATCCAAGATGTACCTTTGTGCGTGAACTTAATCCTAGGAAGATTGATTGGGTTGTGAAGGTCCAGGTAGTCCGCAAGTATTTCCTGCGAACACTGGATACTCAATCCAGTGTATACGGAATGGAATGCATCCTGCATGATAGTGAGGTACATACAAGTTTTACTATACACAGACTTTATGTTTGTATTAGAAAGAATTTTTTTTAATTATTAGTTGCAAAACATAACTGCATTTCTTCCACTATAGGGGAACCGTGTTCATGCGATAGTCGCACGATATGAAATTGAATGAATGATGTCGATCCTTGATGAGGGTCGTGTCTATTTGATACAAAACTTCATTATAACCGACAACAACATGACCATGAAAACATCAGTTCTCCCTTTCAAATTAATTTTCTTTAAGCATACGAAGGTGCTTGAAATTTCGAACGATGACTTCCCGCGAAATATGTTTTGACTTGAAGATGTTTGAGGAGCTACAGAGACCTGATCTGAGGGAGAATGTGTTGATAGGTAAAAAAAAAATTCCTGAATTTTTCCAAGGTTTCTGAGGTTAAAAAAAATTCAGTTCATAGTAAATGGTTCCCAGTTGATAATTTTTGTGTTTGTTTTGTACCTCTGTCTATTTTTTCCCCATAGATGTCATCGAAAGATTGTCAAAATGTGGTACGCTGCAAAGGAAGAAATTTGCTAAAGGGAAGGAGTTAATGCTAATAGATTTCACCATTGAAAACATACAATTAGTGATGCATAGTCACCTACCACATTATGTTTAATTGTTATTTCCATTAACTTATATATTTCATTCTCGGAGCTTCTTCTTAGGTTTCTTATAACTTTCTACTAAACGTAGGGGGAGTACTCTTTTATGTACTGCTTGGGGGAAGGAAGCTCAAAACTTAGAAGCGTATTTAAAAGAAAATAATGTTAGTGTTACTATCACTTTAACAGGCTTATTGGGAGAGGAGCTTTTCATACCTCCCATTTCAAAATCTATGTTTTCCTAAGATAGTATATGTAGAGAGGTTTTCTGACCACTCTCAAAACTAATATCCATCTCTTTCACATCAATATTTGAGGCTTATTGAATCTTTAAATAAGAAGATTTGCAGTAAGTTAATGTGAAGATGAAGATTACTAAGTCAACTGTGCTTGGTAGCAAAAGAAGATTGCCCGATCTAGCAACTGCTACAGGTAACAATATAAGTAGATACATGCACGAATAATTCTATTCCGATCAAGTATAGTCAGTATTTTGCAATGTTATGTCACAAATTAATCAATTTCTATTTAGGAGTTTATGTAATTTAATGCATTTATGAGAATAATTATTACAGTGGCATGAACGATGATATGTGGTAGGGATTTATACAACCTTAATTCGGAATGAGCTCTGTCAGCTTACTTTCCTTCTCTCTGCTAAGTTTTTCCATCTATTCCTTTAAGAAAAATAGTTATAATTAATATAAATTTAAGTTTTTTGGATGCTTTTCCCGTAGTTAGAATGCACTTTAGCCACTACATATATCACTGCATAGTTACTCAACAAAAGTCACTTAAACTCAGCATTAACACATTCTTGGGATTTCGTGATTTGGAAAAAGAAGTTTATCGGAGTTAAGACAAACTACTCCACAACAACTCATGTCAATTAAAATGGAAATGTTACAAAACTCTTTGAAATGCATACCTAACGAGTAATCTCTGTAGACATGGTGTTCTTTGGGGATAACATTTGTCACAGTGTCTTGTCCTCTCTGGAGTCGGAATAAATAACATTTGATGCTCTCTGAATTCCGCCTAACATGCAAAGAACATATTTTAGTCTGGAAGAGTAAGTGGGTACGTACATGAAATTACTCTCAGAAGAAATTCAATATTTACCCAAAAATTGCACTTATGATTCTGGTAATCAGAAAGCTATCGGATGTGTATTACAGACTTTGGAAATATAAATAATGTATCTTCAATTGTAATGAGGTTAGAACTTGTCATATTATTGGTTGTTGATATTCTCTATGAGGCTAAATAGTTATGCTCTGTATGTGATTGGGTAATATGTCAATCTGATTGTGCATCACTAACTTATATTTTATGGATCACTTTATTTGGGGCAAAAATAGAGAATGTTATTATTGTAATACTTTTTCATTACTATGTTTTAACTTTTGAGTATTGATTGTCTATGAAGTAGAACATTTTGTGCCCACAATTAGGTTAATATCGTGGTAGATATGTTTGTGTGGGTTTTTTTTTTACGCACCTTCTGTTCAATGGGGGTACCCAATTTTTGTGGGTAAAATAAACATGCAAACTACTTTTAGTGTGGCTATTTACTAGCAGTACTTTTGGAATTTGTATCAGTGGGAGTAATTTTTTAATTTTAACTTAATAGATCTGGTGTATTAACCGTAAAGGTTGCTAGACTAGCAGTTGTTGTAAGGGTAGAACAAATTGTGTACAATTTCCCAAAGTGGTTCACTATTTAAAACCATTCTAGCATAGTTTATAAGGTTAGCCTACGACAAAGTATAGATCTCCGATGCTTTTCCTTCCCGGGATAGATTGACGACAACATACATAATTTCACAGAGTTGAGAAAGCGAATTTGAAATTTGTGACGACGAAAAATCTCCCAAAAATATTCCATAACCGTTATGTGATTTGGAAAAGTTTGAGCTCAACACTTACTAATTGCACGCGGGACATCAAAAATCTCTGACAGCGTCGCATTACAGTCATCAAAATCTCTACAAATTTGTCATCATGGTTGTGGTTTGCTCGGCTCTATGAATGCTTTGAACTTTGGGAAGATTTCTAGCTAGAGTAATTTTTTGAATCTAAGAATTTGGGGTAAGGATTTCGTGTAGTATTCATGATGATCTTGAAAATGTTTCTCTGACCGGAATAGGTTTTGAGTATACCTGTAGGATCGTAGGCGTCATATACTGCTCGAGGATTGGGGCAAACCCTAGGCAGGTGTTCGGTGGTGGAACTTTGTAGAAGATAAGGTTAGGGTTGAGTGGGCCTGGTTTTGGAGGAAAGGAGTGGGCTGTTATTTGGTTTGTTGGGTTGGATTGAAAATTGACTTGGGCTTCATACTTGTGATTTGGAAAAAATGTTTAATTCTTTTTTTTTTAATTCTTTTTTTGGTCGCCTACTTTTTTTTTTTTTTAGGAAGCCTCATTTACTTGCCCCTTTCGCCCAACCTTTTACTTTCCCTTTTTTTTAATTTTTTGTCTATTGGTAGATATTGTTTGTTGGATATAAATTATATCCCAGATATTCATCTGATGCATATTTCGTAAATGCCCAATAATTTTTTCGACTTACAGGAGATAGAAATTCGGATGTTGAAGTACACCGCAGAGCTACTTCAAACTCACATTCTGTTCCCCCATTTTGTACAGTACTTTTTGACATTTCCAATGGTATATGCCTACGATCGTATGTGCTACATAATATACAAATGTTTTCCGTGTACCAGAGTTGACTTTACTTAATTTAACTTGATATGTAGTGTTATTATTTTTTTTCAGTTAGTCAGATCGCGTATCAAACTAGAGAAGCAACCGGTCTTCAGTCATGGACAACTTTATGTTGCACTATCAAGAGTAACTAATTCGAAAGGTCTTCATATCTCGATACCCACAAATAAAGCTGATAAGTCATCATGTACTTGAGTCACTATGAACGTTGTGTTTAAGGAAGTATTTCAAAATGTATAATTGATATTCAGGTTTTTGTACTTTGATTCAATGTTCAGGTCAATTTTGACAACATAAAATTGCCGTGCATCGCACGAATTTGCTGCTAGTATGAGAGAAGAAGAAGGGATGGAGGTAGGGTTGGGGGAAGGGGGAGGGTCGGGTATGATAGGAGGCAAGGGTGTGGGACAAAGAGCAAGAAAGAAGGGTTATAACTAAGGAGTGTTAATTTGTAAGTTTTATTTTACATTCTACCTTTTACTTTATTAATTTATACTTTGCATCTTTAATAATTATTTAACTTTAATTTATATTAATTTTCCATTTTACCCTTAAAATTTATGTCACATATGTATGACACATGCACATTTAACTGAAAAAAAAATGCATATTGTTAGCCCGATATACATTGAATGAGTATAAAAAACAGATAAGGTACTATATTTTCAAGGAAATTGAGTTTAGGTATAAAATTCAAACTATAGTACCTAACAATTAATACAATGATTCAAATTTCAATATAGAGATAAATTTAAAAATTGAATGCTTTTAATCAAAAAACGACAATTATTTTGAATTAAGAATTTGGTCAAAAACGACCCTTATTTTTTCGGACCGTGGGGAGCAACAAACAATGTTTTGAAATCAAAGGAGGAACAAAACAAATGATTAAATGTCAGAACTTTAACTTAATAGTCCTAGAACATGGTGAGTTTAGTTGTGTTTTTTTACGAAATGATGAGTTTAGGTGTTAATAAACTCAGGAATGCCAATTATTTCCTCCACAAGGACCACAACTACTAGACTTGTCAATTTAGGATGGTCCCACTGGAATGCCAGTATGTATAAATGGGACGGAATGAGATAATATTTTCTAAACCCATTTAAACGCGTGACTATTTGGAATATTCCATTTGGAACACGAGACAAATTGGGATGGGACAGGACATGACGTCCCACAATTTTCTTTTAAATCCCCAAATACAACAACAACCACAAAGCCTTAGTCCCAAAATAATTTAGAATCGGCTAAAATGAATAAATAAAAATTAATAACGCCTTTTGACGGTTTGACCGGCAAGTCCCAAGTGCAAACCGCAAGCCCAAGTCTAATGTCGTTCCTTCTCTTATCTATAAATATATTAAAGCAAAGTTGTTCCTAAATTTGGCAAGCTGGAGCCCAAAAATGTCACTATCAAGGGGCTAAAAATGGAAATTGATTCAACACATGATTTTAGCAAATGATTTTGACAAATGGTTTTGGAACATGGGTGGAGAGAAAGTGGAAAAATGATCTATACTACTCACACTCTTTGAAAATTTTTGGAAATGTGCAAAAAAAAATTCTTTTTCATTAATTAATCAACACTAGGTGTCTAGACTAGGTTGCAATATTTGAATGTTTTCTAATTATTTCTTTAAAAAATAATTGTTTAATGAGCTTTAAAATTTATTTTTTTAAATTCAGAAAAATTGAAAAAAATACCTCATTTTTAGTCTAATAAACTCATTAAACAGTTATAATCTAAATATATATTCATAAATTTTAGACTAAATTTGTTGTTTTCTAATTATTAATTAATAACACTTTTTTTGTATTAACGATAATTTTTAAATTTAGATGTGGATATTTAATTTGTCCTTTCACTTTAGTCTAAAATTGAAGAATATATATTTAGATTATAACTACTTTTCTTATATTTTTGAGATAGATGATCATTAGTTAGACATTTTTTTATTTTACTTTTGTCAAAAAAAAAAAAAGAAGAAGAAGATTTTATTTTTTAAAAAAATAAAAAATTGAAGAATGTGGAGATAATATAGGTGACTATAGGGAGGGCCGAGGGGGGTAAGGGAAGTTTTGGAGGAAAAAATTGTGTACTTTTTACTTAAAAAATAAATTCATTATGTTATATAGTAATTACTATTAATGCATGTTTGTAGGCTTATAGAACCGGATTATTAGACTTCATAGTTGAAAATCTTATTTTGCTTTAAAAAAAAAATCACTACTACTATAAATAATAATCCTTTATTTTTTTTAAAAAAAAAATATATGAATTTTTACTTTCAAAAAATAAATATGAATGATTGAAAAAGTAAAAGAAAAATGTTCAGGATTTCAAATTTAAGCAAATATGATAATTGAAATTTATTTATTTATTTATTTGTTTGAAGGAAGAAGATAATTTAATTGAGAAAAAAAGGTAAGGAGATAACTGTTCTTTTCAATAAAAGCCATACAACTAAAATGGTGATAAGTGCATGCCTTAACTGTTTTCTAATATTATCTTACAAGAAATAAAAAACTATTTTCTAATATTATCAAAAGATTTTCCTTCACATTTTTTCTAATCAAAACCTTCTTGCTTTGAAAATTATAAATTTCATTAAACGAACTTATTTTTGAAAATTGACGAATTTCTAGGTGTAAAATTGGAAGCTACTTTTTTATTCTTTGAACTTAGCTACTTTGTTTTGTGTTTTTTTTTAAACGATTTTTAGCTACTTTGTTTTAAAAAAAATCTTTATTACTTGATCATTATTTTAAATTTATGATGACATTTTTTTTATAGAAATAGAGTATTTCATTTTTTTATTTTGTAACTTCATTCAATGTTTTGTTATCATAAAATTAAATAAAATTTAAATATAGAATAATAATTTTTAAAATGGTGCATTAATTTTTTTAAATTGTTACTAATATAAATAATATTTTAAAATAAAAAGTGATATTTTTAATTTGAAAATCGATAAACCGAAAAAACTAAATGGGGGGGGATGAAGCCATGACTCTATTTTTTAGTTTATAGACATAATTTAGGGGTGATGGGCTGACTATGAGAAATAAGTTAATTTTTTCTTTGTGTTGGAAGTAAAAAGTATCATTAAATGTGAAGATAATTTATTTGAATCTGATTTGAGATTTTTAAGTGGCAGATTGAAAGTTGTCTACAAAATCTTGCTAATGAAATTAATTGACGATATTTATGATAGCATCTGTAATTGACTCAATACACTATAATTAAAAACAATAATAAAATTATTACATTTACGATTTTATAAGCAAATTTTTGTAATTATTTTGTGTCCTTACTATTACCCAATTAGAATAGGGGAGAGAGAAAAAGGTTGGTTAAAAAGAAAGTGAAAAAATATTTTAAAAAATTATAAAAGGTGATATGTGATTCTATTTTATAAGCTTCAATTTCTTCGAGTAAGTCTTTATTTTTACCCTCTCTATTTCAAAATAAATATAAAAAAATTAGATTTTCTCTTAATTAAATAGCAAATTTGAAAAATTATTGAACATTCATTTTAGAGATTTAAAAAGGTTTGCATGCATGCTTTCAGAGAGAATAGCCTACTATGTGGATTTTTTTTATTTTTTATCGAAGTGATGACACCTGGGCTTTCGGGGTCAGAGCGGTTCGTAGGATATCTGGCAGAATATATATATTGGTGTACCTAGATCATAACACAAGGAAGCACCGTTAAGGTCAAAGTTGAATGTTACTCCAACTCAGGCCCTCGGGTGTAAGAATAAGATATCTTAGAGAGTATAAGAACCTGAGAATAAGACCTTGGAATGTCTTAGAGTGTGTGTGTTGGTGTTTAGGGTTTATACAATGACTTACAATGTCAATTTGACACTTACCTTGTCCAAGGGGACAAAGGTCTTCTATTTATAGGCAATGGAGAGCTGCTCGCTGACGTAAGCCATGAGGTCAGCCCTAAAGGGCATCTTAGTCTTTCACCAGGTACACGTGTCCGCATAGGATTGGCTCTGTCAGTAAAGTTAGATTCACTTGCAGAGGGGATGTCGTTGATGTGGACAGGAGCCGTGTATCTGGCGCGGCGCATTAAATGAAATAGTAGGCGCCTGAGCCATGCATTCAATGCGATGGGAATAAGCCGGCTACTTGCCTGTCAAAGCCAGTAAGTAGCTTGCTCAATAAGCTTTGGTATTAACCAGGAGTCTGGTGAGATAATCGGGAGTCAACATCATAAGTGCGGTCAATGATATTTGACGCGGGCACGGATGGACGATCACAACTCCCGCGGTCACCAGGCTGACGATCTGAATCCCTTCGATCTTGACTGGGATGGGATGAGAGGGACGTGGTCCTGACCTCCAGGGTTTATCTGTCCGCGGTCTTGACTGGCGGTCTAGGGAACGCCATGTCATACTGGGCCTTTGGACCAGACCGAGCTTGGGCCCGGTCTAGCTGATCTGGGCTCATCAGTGGCCCCTAGCTCCAAGTGAATGATTATTTATGGTCTGAGCGAGGAGCTACTAGTTAAGCTCGATTCTATTAGATCGCTCCTTGGGCGGGCACCAGTGTTGGCATTTTTCACTGGTTTTTGCTCTGCCTCTCGTGCAAATAGGCACATGTGAGAGGCACGTGAGGAAGCTTGTAGAAGCTTTATGGTTCTGCCTCTCGGTTAACTGGTGGGCCCCATGGTAGGTGAAGAGACAGCGCGTGACATGTACGGGGGGTACGTGTCAGCCATCCGAGAGGCGCCATAAATGTCAACCGCTCAAATTTTGAAAATCAAACGTTGGCGCTGGTTCTAGACTCGAGGGGAACGGTTTTGTGGGCTAATTAATACGGGTTAACCCATATTGGTAGGCCAATAAATACAAAACCCTTCCGCCCTTTCACCTCTTTACGCCTTCAAGTTCTTATATTGCCATTAGAAAGAGAGAGATTGCTGTTTTTGCTTGTCGCTTCCTTGCTCCTCGTCTTAATCCGTAGGTAATTTTGTTTTTAATTTCTTCTCCTTCATCTCTTTCTGCTATTTGGGACTCGATGACGACCCGTCAGTTTGGTCCAGTCCGTCCGGTACAGCTAGGAGATGGAACCACTCCAGACCTCTTTGTTGTTTGTAAATAGTCAGGAGGTATATATAGGAAGGTGGCCTTTGGGTAGTTGAGGCTGTCTTTGAAGTGTTTTCATTATTTTTGTGAGAAATATCAATGGGTGCCCTTTGTCCCACCCCGGTTGTGGGAGACCGAGAAGAAATTGATTGTAAACGGTGATATAGAGGTGTTGGGGGATACCAATAGATTAAGAAATTTTGTGATGGGGGTTCTGTGCAGGTTTCCCCGAGAGAGAGATCAGGCTTTGAACGCCGTTGAACTGGTGAGGAGAGCGATTCATAACCCTAGAGTGATAACTGATTGGGAGAATGTAGAACTCATGGATCTGGACCAAATGAACAAGTACCAGTGCCTGGCCACAGAAGATAGGAGTGATCCCCTAGACGTTGAGCCTTTGAACACTGTTTTTCCCGAGGCCCCTGATGTGCCTGTGGTGGACCTGAGTAGTAGTGAGGACTGTGATGAGATAGAGATTGAGGTGGATGGAAGCGGAGAGGATAAAGCTGAGGTGGAACCCTCAAGGGGGTCATCTTCCAGTCTCTTTGGCTCTCAGAGCGCGGAGACAGAGGAAGATAACCGCGAAGAGGGAGAACGCATGGCCGCGGGCTCAGCCCAGCAGGCAACGAGGATCGTTGATGCCTTTGGGGAGGATTCTGAGGAAGAGGCCCCTGCCCGAGGCAAGAGGCATGCTGCTGAGGTAAATCCTGGCCGCGGCAAGAAGAGGAAGGGCAAGGAGGCAGCCTCTATTGATTGGGAGCAAGAAATCTATACCACTTATGCTGTTGACCCAAATGCCTTCCGTGTCCGCCCACTTCAGGAAGTACTAACGAAGAAGGGAAAACTAAGACCGGAGACAGTAGCTGATGTCCGCGAGGACAATAGGGCCTGTGTTTTCTATGGGGCTCAATTCGAGAATGGACTGAGACTCCCTCTTAATCCCTTTATTAATGAATTTCTCAATTTCAACCAGTGTCTCCCTATGCATCTGACCCCTAACGCCATTAGGGCCTTGGTCTCTTTCATAGTTGTTTGCAGGATTTTGGGCTACGAACCTTCCCTCTCCGGGCTTTATGCCTATTATCAGAATCAAATAACCAATGGCAACCTGGGCCTGAAAGCGAAGAACAACTCTGCCCGGACCTTTTCTGCTCCTACCAATAAGTTTGATCAATGAAACCAGAGGAACATTCTGGTCATAGACTCTAGGTTCGGGTGGTCCTTTCCAAAACCTGATATTCCTGTTCCGATTAGGGTGGCCGCCAGCTCTTACCCTAGTCCAGCTTTGTCCGAGGCCCTACAAGTTGCCCTGGAGACTTACTTGGCTAAGTATATCACTGAGGGGGTTCAACCCATTTTTTATGTGAGCGCGATTGTGGATAGTGAGCCTTTGTTGATCTACTCAGGGGTAACCCCTCGGAGGGAGGGTAGCTACTATGCCCCTAGGGTAGAAATAGGGCCCCAGCTTCGTGACCCTGATTGGAGGGTGCATGAGTTTTTTCAATTTGAGGCTGACTGCAGAACCTGTATGATGGGCGCGGTCTATGAACCACCAGAATGGATCGGTCTCTATTCTGTCTTTGAGAAAACTGTTTTTAATTGCTTTCTGATTTCTTGGACTGTATTTTAACCCACTCTTTTTCTTTCATAGTAGATCCAACTGAATACTTGTAATGGCCTGACTCACTCCCAACGAACTGAAGGCCAAGAAATTATGCCAAGAAGAGAAAGATAAAGCGGCCAGGCAAGCGGCCTTGGGCGGAGTTGCTGGGAAGGGCGTATCTCTACCCATGGCTAATAGAAAATCTGGCGCCATCTTGGCCGGAGTGAAGGGAGTCCCCACTAACAAGGACTTGCCTCCACCGCCCTCGAGTCCTCCCCCTGCTTCCTCTGCCTGCGGCTCGAGTCCTGCTGGTCGCACAATATCTTCCAGACACACCAGTCAAACGGATCAGTCCAGGAAGAGGTCCGCTTCTGACGCGAATATTGCAACCAAGGAGAGGGCGCAGAAGATTCACAAGGGGGATGGCACACAGGCCCAAGCCTCCACTTTCACTGCCCCAGTCTCTACTTCAAATAGGGGGGAACTATCTGTTCTATCTCCTACCCTCTCGCGCCCCTCTCCACACGCGAACAAGCGTGGGCGCTCAAGACAAAATTGGACAATGTGTACGCAATCAAAGGGGTAGATCTCTATGCCCGCGGGCCTCATCAATCTGTTGCAGGGCTTGGTCTCCTGAATCGGCTCTACTCTCCTGATTTCTACAAGAATGTAGCAGTCAAGGAGAATGCTGCTACCCTGATGGGGGATATTGGCCTTGCTTTCACTGAGGTAAGACCTGTCCCCTTCTTAACTTTGACTCTTGGCCTCTCAACCTTTATCGCGATTACTGATCCTCTCTTATGCAGGCGGGCAATAAAATCATGCGGCTGAGAGAGATCTCAGATGAGCAGGCTGCTGACCTCTCCGAGCAGACTAAGATTCTGGCGAACAAGTGCAGGGAGCTGGTCAAGGATGAGGAGAAGGTGAATACCCTGTTTGACTCCCTTACTGAGAAGGAGGCAGATTTGAAGGGCTTCATAGATTGGATTGATGTGGTTGGCAAGGAGTTGTATAAGGCCAAGGGGTAGCGGGATGAGCTCCGCGGGCACAAGGCTGAGCTGGAGAAGAGGAATGCGGAGCTGTTGGATAAGCTGGAGGCTTCCAAGAAGCAAGTCTCTATCTTGGAGGGTAAGGCTGATGAGCTCTCCAAGTAGCTGCTACCCTTGAGGCAGTTCGAGCTGGAGAGGGACGCCCAACTGCTCGCTACCCGCAAGGAGGCAGTTGAAGAATTTAAAAAGTTCGAAGAGTGTCAGGATGAGATATCGGCTGAAGCTTCTGCACAGTATGAGATTTCCTGCCAAACGCAGCTACGAAACTTTGCTTCCACGAGCAAGTTCTCAGCGGAGCAGTTGGCCTTAATAGGCTCATTGATCTCTACTGATGCTTTATACCTGTCCGGGCATGCCTTGGTCCCTCTGGCTGAGGAGGAGGTGAAAAATTTAGAGCTTGCTGCTGTCTTGTCTCTGCCTCCTATTACCGCGGTCACCGCTACATGTCTCATCGGCGAAATGGATAGGATGAGGTTTGGAGACGAGAAGCTATCCTACGAAGAAGCTGCTGCTCGCCTATTCCCCAATGGGTCTGCAGTCAGTGATTTATTCAGACCGCGGCCATCTCCAGCTCAAGCTTCAACTGAACCCTCAACTCTTCCGGCTCCTATCAGTGATCTTACCATAAATGCCAATCTTCCCTCTCCAACGCCCACAACTGAGGCCGCCAAAGAGTCTGCTCCCTCTGATCAACCCCTAGCTTAGGACTTTTCTCTTGTTTTTCTTTGTAATAGATTGTAGGGATTATGTAAATCATTTTTTTTCTATTTTAATAGAAGTATTTTTCTTAACTGCTCGTCTTTTTATGATGTTTTAATTTTGGCACTATTCGAATACTTTGATACTTATATCAATGCTTTTTACAAGCTTGTATTCTTGCTTTTTCTTTTTTCAGCGTATGACTTGTAACAGTTAGTTTTGACTCAATGCCGGGGTTTATGGGCATGTTAGGCCTTTTGACCGCGTTTATGAGTTTATAACTCTTTATTTAAAACCGCTTGAGTTTTTTGTGAGAGTCAGCCATTTTTCTCTATGACCGCGTTTGTTATGGCCTTGGACAATTTTGAGGTCTTGACCTCCTTTTGTCTATTTGAATTTTAAAACTTCTTTGATCACTCCCTTCCACTTACACTTATTTAGATTTTTTAAATCCGTGGTGTAATTTTAAAAGAGCCAAGGCAAGCTTCTTTCATTGGGCAAGCAGATTGTGGCCATGAGGCAATAGTCCACGCAACAGTAGGTAGGGGCTTCAATAATGACCCTTTCACCTACCGGCATCTGTATCCACTATTGGTGGTTCACGGGGTTTGACTCTTTGGAGTCTAGTGGCGATCATGTAACGGGCTCATATGTTGGCCTTTGTACATACAGGCGTGCGGTCAACAGCCAACTAAGGCCTACGCGCATTTAGTGGGTATGGACTTTGGCCTTTGTCCCCACTTACATCTATATTCACTTATTTTTGGTGGTTCACGCGGACAGGAAAGAGAGCCTTGTCCGTGATTGAGTACGGGCTTAATGGCCTTTGTACACATATAGGCGTGCGATCTTAATGGATCTTTGCACATCAGTGGGTAGGGGCTCATAGGTTGGCCCTTTTACCTGGAAATATTGCTACAACAGTTAACACTAGTTTTGCACAAAAATTTCGTTCAACACTCAAACATTTATTGCCTCTATCATCTTTACATATTACAAAGATTTTAAAAGAAATACTTTCTAAGGTGATCGCTATTCCAAGAGTTCTTGAGGTCTTTTCCTTCCTTTGTCCGCAATCTGTAGGTACCCTCTTTAATTATTTGGGTAACTTCGTACGGACCTTCCCATTTCGGGGAGAGCTTGTGGAAACCAACTTGGATCCCTTGTACCTCAAAGTTTCTGAGTACCCAATCTCCCACCGAAAAACTTCTCTTACTCTCTTATCATGATGCTTCTTCGCTTTTTGCTTGTAATTCACCATTTTTTCATTTGCTCGCATTATTTTTTCCTCGAGATCGTCCAGGTCATACCTTCTGTTTGCCTCATTTTGAGACTCATCGAAGTATGTGACTCTGTACGAGGGTAGGGCTACCTCAACTGGAGCCATTGCCTCCGACCCATACGTGAGTGAGAAAGGAGTTTCGCCTGTTGAATTTCTGATCGTCGTGCGGACAATCTATAACGCGGTCTGGAGCTCGTCCAGCCATCGTCCTCCTCGTCCTTCCAAATTTTTCTTTAGGGCGGACAGGACTAATTTGTTTGCGGCCTCAGCTTGGCCGTTCCCTTGGGGATAAGCCATTGCGAACTGACGATGTTGTACTCTCATTCTCTCACATTCAGCGGTGAATTTTGTAGAGAACTGAGTGCCATTGTCCGAGACTATTGCTCGTGGAACCCCAAATCTGCATCAGATGTGATCGTGGGTGAAATTTATAACATTCTCCTCTGAGATAGTGGCCAAAGCTTTCGCTTCCGTCCACTTCGTAAAATAATCCACGGCCACCACGGCATATTTAATACCTCCTCAAGCAGTTGGGAACGGTCCGATTAGATCAATCCTCCACGTATCAAACGGCCACGATGGTATAACCAAAGTCTGCTCTGTAGATGGTAGTCTAGGGATGTCTGCAAACCGTTGGCATTTGTCACACTTTCTTACGTACTCCTCTGCATCTCTCCTCATCGTCGGCCAATAAAATCCTTGGAATTTGATTTTGTCCGAGAGAGTGCGAGCACCAGGATGTCCGCCACAAACTCCTTTATGGACCTCATAGAGTAAATTGGTGACCATGTGAGTTTTGAAGCATCTTAGCAAAGGCTTGGTGAATGATCGTCGAAATAATACTCCCGTCCAGGATGAGGTATTTCGCGGACACCTTTTTGATGGTTCTGGCCTTTGCTTGATCTTCGGGGAGGGTTTGTTTCTCGATGTAATCCTTGATTTCATCTACCCAATCCCTTTCTTGATCTCCAATATTGTTTATTTGAATTCGATCTATAGCAGGCCTTTCTGTGAATTCTATCTGGCAGTCCGTATCTAAGTCCATGACCTCTTGATCGATTATTCTGGAGAGGAGGTCAGCCTCTGCATTGTCCTCCCTCATCACTTGATTCAGCTCATAGTATGTGAAATTTTTTATAAGGGTTTTGGCTAGACCGCAGTACTGAGTTAGCACTGGGTTGATCGTGTCATACTCCCCCTTAATTTGATTTACTATGAGCTGAGAATCACTATTTATTTCAATATTCTGAACTCCCAAGTCTCTGGCCAATTCCATGCCTGCAATAATCGCTTCATACTCAGCCTGATTGTTTGATGCTTCGAACTTAAATCTCAAGGCTCTTTTGAATTTCTCCCCGCAGGGTGCGATCAAGAGTATGCCCGCTCCACTCATTAACTTGCTCACAGAGCCGTCCACGAATAAAGTCCATACTTCTTCTGGACGCTCTTTCGGCTGTATAATTTCTGTGTTTGAGCTTTCTTGGGCCTCTTCTGACTCTGTTCGCTTTCTCTTTCCTAGGTCGTTGTCCGCTAGTTTAAATGACGATTCTGCTATAAAATCAGCTAAGGCCTGCGCTTTGATTGTCCTTCTCGGGGAGTAGGTGATCTGGAACTCAGTGAGCTCTATATACCAAGCTAGAATTCTCCCCGAGCACTCTGGTTTATGTAAAACCTTTCTAAGTAGGGCCTCAGCAGTTATAGGATGTGCAGAAAAGTAAGCTCTTAATTTTCGAGCTGATACAAGCAAGTCGTAAGCTAATTTTTCTATATTTAGATAACGCCCTTCTAAGGCGGACAGTGCCTTAGATACATAATAAACTGGTTTTTGGGAGTTATTTTCCTCCCTTACAAGAACATCAGCTACTGCCAGATCAGTAACTGCTAAAAACAGAAAAAGCTCTTCCCCGGGCACCGGGCTGCTGAGTAGAGGGGGCTGCCCGAGGTAACTCTTCAATTCTTCAAAAGCCTGACTGTAGTCCTCGCTCCACGGGAATTCTTCAACTTTCTTCCCCCCTTTTAGAGTTTTGAAAAAGGGGAGGCATCTCTCTGCTGACCGCGAGATGAAGCGGCCTAGTGCGGTGATGCGCCCATTTAGCTTTTGCACATCGTTTACGCAGGCAGGAGGTTTCATGTCCAACAACGCTTGAATTTTTTCAGGATTAGCTTCAATTCCTCGCTGATTGACCATGAATCCGAGAAACTTGCCCGCGTTGACCCCAAATGCACTTTTCAGAGGGTTCAATTTCATGCTGTTGCGGCGCAAGTTAGAGAAAGTTTTCTCCACGTCAAGCTCATGGGAGTTTTCTCTCGTCTTTATGACCATATCATCAATGTAGGCCTCAAGGTTTTTGCCCAATTGGTCTTTAAAGACGATATTAACCATCCATTGGTTGGTGGCTCCTGCATTTTTCAGCCCAAAGGGCATCATTGTATAGCAGTACGTCTTGCCCGCAGCGATGAAAGGT
This sequence comes from Adenophora triphylla var. japonica, assembly GCA_022495995.1. NCBI lineage: Eukaryota > Viridiplantae > Streptophyta > Magnoliopsida > Asterales > Campanulaceae > Adenophora > Adenophora triphylla. The sequence continues at coordinate 273,421 of JAFEMH010000627.1, read as the reverse complement.
ACTGAGGGGACATCTTCGGGAGCCATTTTGATCTGATGATAGCCGGAATATGAATCAATGAAGCTTAGGACTCTGTGCCCGGCTCTACCAATCGGTCTATGCGAGGAAGAGGGAAGCAATCTTTGGGGCATGCTTTGTTGAGATCAGTGAAATCAAAGCACATCTTCCATTTATCATTGGCCTTTTGACCATGACCACGTTTGCTAGCCACTTAGGGTAAGAGATCTCTTTAATTATCCCTGTCTTAAGCAACTTTTCCACCTCTTATTTGATTGCTACCTCCTTGTCCGGAGAGAAGTATCTTAATTTCTGATGGATGTTCTTGAAAGTGGGGTCATCAATAATTTTATGGAGGATCACGTCCTCCCTGATCCCCTGTATGTCCTCCACTCTCCACGTGAACACATCACAGTTTTTTCGGAGGAATTCTATCAATATCCTCCTCTCCTCTGGGTGAATTTCCAGCACGACCTTAACTGTTTGCTCGGGGTAGTGGAAATTGATTACCACTTCCTCGAGCTCATCATTAGGCCTAAGATCGCTGATTTCACGGTTATGCAGGGAGTCTATCACAATGGCTGGGGGTTGGCCCTTGCCTCGGGCAGTGCGGCCATGGAATATATGACCTCTCGGTCTATTTTTTCCTCATTTCCCCGATCAATATATCCCCCATCAATGGGGGCCAACTTCTTGGCTTTTCTGCTCGTCTTGAGCTCCACCTTTGTGGAATGGAAAGAAAGCATGACAATAAGTACGGGTGCCGGAGTAAGCTCTTTGGCTTTACCTTTTCTCTGTTTGTCCTCGCCCTCTTTCTGCGGGCAGGAAGTCTGGCCTTTTTTTGCCTTCATTCTTTCCTCCACCATCCGTAGGAATCTCTCGGGCTGGTTCTTTATCATGGCAACTCCGCCCGGAGTATCAAATTTGATCCTCTGGTGGGGAACGGAGGCAACTATTCCCAAATCGGCCTGAGCGGTCACGCCGAGTATAGCATTGTATTGGGAAGGAAGATCAACCACCATAAAAGTGATTTTGGCTGTCTTGTGCAGGGGTTTCTCCCCAATAGTTACTTCAAACTCCATCGTCCCTTATACCCTGATGGCATGATTAGTAAACCCCTCGAGCATACCGACATAAGGAGTCAGGTTGGCCTTGGTCATCCTCATTCCTACTAGAGTATGGTAGTAGAGGATGTCCCTGGCCGCACCTATATCAATCAAAACTCAGCCGATGTTTGATCGGTTGATTTTCATGCAGAGGGTGAAGGGCTGAGTAGAGTGAAAAAGGGTGGAGGCAAGTTCACTCCTTTTGAACCCAATTTCTTGCTCTTCTTCTGGAGCCATGGAGGGGGATCAAAAAGACTTTCTCTAAGGTCCTGATCAAGAGGGAAAGCTGTTTGTTAGATGGAGCCTCTTCTCCAATGAAATTGATCTCATAATCACCCAACTCATCATCGTCGTTGTCCTCTCTCTCCTTTCTGTCGGGGCCTCGTACTGTTCGTGCCCGCGGGGGATTATTAGTATTAGTGGCATTGTTATGGTCCTGAACCCATTTAGTCAATTCCCCATTGTTGATTTTCTGCTGAATGATTCGTTTCAGCTGGAAGCAGCCCTCAGTATTATGACCGTGGTCATTGTGAAACTCACAGAATTTTGCACGATTCCTTTCATTCGGCTTTCTGCCCATGGGGGGAGGAGGGGGAAGTTCCATGATTCTCATGTTAGCTGCTCGCGAATCATTAAGGGGAGTGAAAACTGTGTCCTCCGTTATTTTCCGGAAATTGTCTATCCCACGGCTGCGATTTTTGCCCTGGTTGTTTTCGCGAGCAGATCCCTGGCCAGTCTTCTAGACCTGTCTGATTCTTTCCTTTGTGGGTCCGCGAGGAGTGGACTCATTTGGCTCCTCGACCGAGGCAATAGCAGATGCTCGCTCGTACATCTCCTCCACGCTTTTAGGCCTGTTAGAGGCAAAGTTCATTTTTAAGAACGAGGAGGAGAGACCGCCCTCAAAACAAAGACGGATGTCACCCTCTTCTAGATCTACAATCTGCTCGCTCACCTTTCTGAACCGAGAGATGTAGCTCTTTGTGGTCTCCGTCGGGGCTTGCTTGACTCGGACCAGGTCTGTCTTGGGCCGCGGCTGCAGCCTCGCCTAAAGAAATGCGTTCGGGAAGAGGTAAAGGCGATTGTAGGTTTTGAGGGACTTGGGTTTGAGAGCCAGCATCTAAGATAGTGCTTTGCCCGTGAATGTTGCGGCCAAGGCTTTGCACATCACAGCTTCATCCGAAGAGAATAGGGCCATCTGCCCTTCAAACCGTCCCATATGGCTCTTGGCATTTTTTGAGCCATCATACGTTTCTATCTGGAGGGTTTTTTCCTTCTGAATGGGTGACCGGGCAATTTTGTCGCTGAAGGTATCCATAGTGCGATCACACTTCTGAACCGTTTTCTGGTGGGTTTTCCACATTTGGTGCATAAATTTGGCAAATTCCGGGTTCTGGTCATCCACCCTTGGTTTCTTAGCACGTGGAGTCACAACCTTCTCCCTGGCGTAAGCCACGGATCTGGCTTTGGACTTCACGCGGTGATTGGACTGAGCCTCCTCCCCTTTCTCCTCGCTATCATAAACTTCCACCACATTCTCCCTTGCTGCCTGGTTGCGGTTGAGGGTTGGTTCTGCCCATTTTACCCCCTAGCTTGACTAGCAAGAGAGTTAGCGGGGACTAGTTGGGAGAACCTGTGGGACCCTGGGAGGGGCATTCCGCCGTTTACCTCTAGCTCGACTAAATCCAACTGAGCGTCATTGATGGCCATGGCCTCAGCTACCAGTTTGGACCTTGCGGCCAGGGTTTTCTGTCTCTTGAGGATCAGTTCGGGGGTGAGAGGAGTATTTGGGGAGGAGAGGGGAGTTTTTATAGGAGTTTTTGGGCCAGTAATTAAGAGGGCTTTTTCGGCTCAGGCTTCCTCCGCCAGCCTCTTTAAACACTTTTAAGCAGGGGAGAGGCTATTCAAGCTTTGAGAACGGGCCCCCAACCTGAGAAAGGCTGAGGTGCTCAGCCTAACAGGATCGATTTTAGAAGGGGAAGCTTGGTCACCCTCATTGATTGTCAAATGATCGGCATTTTCAAGAGTTTTAGACATGCTTGAAAAAATGGCTGAAAAAGAATGGCTTTTTGACAGCGAGTGTTTAGAACACGACGGGTGTTTTGACACAAAAATTTATGAGAAAATTATGATTTTTTTCGGCAATGGAACCATTGATGACGCCTGGGCTTTCGGGGTCAGAGCGGTTCGTATGATATCTGGCAGGATATGTTTTGGTGTACTAGATCACTACACAAGGAAGCACCGTTAAGGTCAAAGTTGGATGTTACTCCAACTAAGGCCCTCGGGTGTAAGAATAAGATATCTTAGAGAGTATAAGAACCTGTGAATAAGACCTTAGCATGTCTTAGAGTGTGTGTGTTGGTGTTTAGGATTTAGACAATGACTTACAATGTCAATTTGACACTTACCTTGTCCAAGGGGACAAATGTCTTCTATTTATAGGCAATGGAGAGCTGCTCGCTGACGTAAGCCATGAGGTCAGCCCTAAAGTACATCTTAGTCTTTCACCAGGTACACGTGTTCGCATAGGATTGGCTCTGTCAGTAAAGTTAGATTCACTTGCAGAGGGGATGTTGATGTGGACAGGAGCCGTATATCTGGCGCGGCGCATTAAATGAATAAGCCGGCTACTTGCCTGTCAAAGCCAGTAAGTAGCTTGCTCAATAAGCTTTGGTATTAACTGGGAGTCTGGTGAGATAACCGGGAGTCAACATCATAAGCGCGGTCAATGATATTTAACGCGGGTACGGATGGGATGATCACAACTCCCGCGGTCACCAGGCTGACGATTTGATTCCCTTCGATCTTGACTGGGATGGGATGAGAGGGACGTGGTCCTGACCTTCAGGGTCTATCTGTCCACGATCTTGACTGGCGATCTAGCATACGCCACGTCATACTGGATCTTTGGACCAGATCGAGCTTGGGCCTGATATAGCTGGTCCGGGCTCATCAGAAAGATATTTTGAAAAGTATTGATTCGAGTAGAATTGAAACACTATTTGGTGGAAAAACAGTTGTCGGTGGAGATGATAGTTCTTCAAGTGCTAAATCTACTATGAATGTTTTGTTTCAGGAAGTATTTCGAAATGTTTAAGTAGTATTCACACCTTGGTCTTTCGATTTACTATTTCAGTACATGTATGGCTATATATAATCGCCGTGCATCGCACGAGTTTGTTGCTCGTTCTCTTAACACTAACATCGCCGCTCAAGTACTCTCTCTCTCTCTCTCTCTCTCTCTCTCTCTCTCTCTCTCTCTCTCTCTCTCTCTCTCTCTCTCTCTCTCTCTCTCTCTCTCTCTCTCTCTCTCTCTCTCTCTCTCTCTCTCTCTCTCTCTCTCTCTCTCTCTCTCTCTCTCTCTCTCTCTCTCTCTCTCTCTCTCTCTCTCTCTCTCTCTCTCTCTCTCTCTCTCTCTCTCTCTCTCTCTCTCTCTCTCTCTCTCTCTCTCTCTCAATATGCTTTCCTTCATATCCTCATATTTATGTGGGATTTTATTTTGTCCTTATTTTATATGAAAATAGGAGACTTATATTTCTCATTCACAAATCCATCTTTGTTTATGCTACTCACTCTAAGTTTGGTCCTACTTTTTGTTTATTTTGTTACGAAAAAGGGAGGTGGAAACTCAGTACCAAATGCTTTTCAATCCTTGGTAGAGCTTATTTATGATTTCGTGCCGAACCCGGTAAACGAACAAATAGGTGGTCTTTCCGGAAATGTGAAACAAAAGTTTTTCCCTCGCATCTCGGTCACTTTTACTTTTTCGTTATTTCGTAATCCCCAGGGTATGATACCTTATAGCTTCACAGTGACAAGTCATTTTCTCATTACTTTGGGCCTCTCATTTTCTATTTTTATTGGCATTACTATAGTGGGATTTCAAAGAAATGGGCTTCATTTTTTAAGCTTTTCATTACCCTCAGGAGTCCCACTGCCGTTAGCACCTTTTTTAGTACTCCTTGAGCTAATCCCTCATTGTTTTCGCGCATTAAGCTCGGTGAATACGTTTATTCGCTAATATGATGGCCGGCCATAGTTCGTAAAGATTTTAAGTGGGTTCGCTTGGACTATGCTATGTATGAATGATCTTTTATATTTCATAGGAGATCCTGGTCCTTTATTTATAGTTCTTGCATTAACCGGTCCGGAATTAGGTGTAGCTATATCACAAGCTCATGTTTCTACGATTTCAATCTGTATTTACTTGAATGATGCTACAAATCTCCATCAAAGTTGTTATTTATTTATAATTGAACAAAAGCGAGGAGGCGAAGCCGCTTTACGAATGGTGTAGAGGTGAAGGAACGAGAACTTCCCTGGAATCGAATCAAAAGAGTTCCGCATCTTTACCACGTCGAAAGGCAAGTCTTTATTCATCATCCTATTATGGCTACATAGTTCGATCCTTTAGTGAAAGGGTACAAGCAGAATTTCTCGATGATTGACGGTCGACCTTACAGGGCGTGATTTGTCGCACAAAAAGTCCTTACTTACTTAAAGATTTCATTTAGCGTCCCAGCTACCTTTTCTCACATATCGGGTCGCGAGACTTCCTAGCCGAGTGTGTTAAGTACACGCACATCGGCACATTGCTTTGTTTCGTTTCTTTATCACAGGTGCATGATTGGATAAGTGCTCCTGCTGGCTAGAAATCGGGGAGTATGGATGGAAAGCTATAATGAAAGTTAGCCGACTCCATTCTATCTACGACGCATCGAATCGACGAGATAAAGAAATTCGACTAAATGGATCGATAGAGACTGCCCAACGACCGAGCGATCGCGAATCGAACTGGGCATAGGCGGATCGGTAAGTTGATCGATCTTCCGACATCTAAATAGGTCAAAATAGTCCTTTTATCTGTTAGGTTTTTGGCTTTAGCTTGACTTTGATCGCCCGAACAGACTAGTCTACGCTCAGCCAACATTCCGAACTTGTCTCGATACTGACAGTTCAGTGGATGGGATAGCGGAGAGAGAAAGGAAAAGAAGTAGTTCCGAAAGGAGACTCCACCTATAGTATAGAAAGAGTGTCAATAGCGGAGGCTGGTATGTGATCGCATTTTCTTATCCCTCATTGTCTCGTATTGGTCTGAGGCCCGAAATGTATTAGAGACGGGACGGAAAAATTTTAGGCTCACAAAAAATTTGGGATGTCCTATCCCATTCGTCCTGCATAATTGCGGGATATTATAGTTTCGTCTGTCCAGTTATATTGAATTGACGGCTCAACCGCATGGGCCATTTCTTTTTATTATGCATATAAAACGTGTGTGCATTTTTATTTTATTAAATGTGATAAATAATTAAGAATTGTTTTGGGCTGGGTTTTTAAGATGGGCTTAACTTGCGTCCCCAACTGGAGATACCCAAACGTTCTCTTAATGGGCCACAAGTAACTTTTGCTTGTCAAGGGTCTGTGTTAATAGTATTGCTACCTGCAGTTACTTGGGTGCCATTGAAGATTGGCAAACCTGCCCAACCGTAATCCTGGAAGAGCTTTCCTATCCTATCCTATCCTAGGACCACTGCAGATCCTGAATTCTTCGTTAGTTAGTGTGGGCCATATTTATTTAACGTTATAATCAACTACTAATATTACAAAATTAAACATCAAAATATAAAGAAAGTACATTGAAAAATTAAAAAAAAAAAGTTAAAATTTATTGTATTAACTTGTATGAAACCATGAAAATTTCAACCCCATATTACTTTAAAATTACTGTAATTGAATTAATTCACAATCAAAATGAAATATTTGAAACAAATTTTGTGTCACCTTTGCGTTTGCAAAGACTATCTCAACAAAAAGAAACGTTGTTGTAGCCTTTAAAAACTTTCAAAAAGGGTCAAAGCAAGAGAGAGGGGAGGGGGGGGGGACCGAGGATGCCAGAAGAGATGATTTTTCAGACTTAATCGTCATTATTGTCTTCACAAACTGTGAACTTGTTTATTTGTTTATTGCATTGCGTGAGTGATCGAATTTTGTGTGCGCGTGATTTTTTTTTTACTTTAGGTAAATTACTAATCCCCGCCCTAAATAAATTTTATTTTAAAGAAATTTTGCTTCAAAACGAATGTCATGTTCTTAAAAAGTTCCTCTAAATATTTCTTTTATCAACTTTTTTACTAATCTATTTTTACTTTCAAAAGTTAACGTTTAGAGTTTAGAAAATGGATAAAAAATATTTATACAACCTTTTCTTTTATATGTACGCAAATTAAACTTTTTTGATTTTTTTTTTAAAACATTCATTTTGATACTGAGGGGTATTAAAGATTGAACAAAATTATTGTGTAGTATAAGAAATAATAAACCTTCGGAAATTCCTTTGAAGTGCCTGAGTTTCAGTAAATTTCAGAACAATCCTGGTTTCTGATAATTGCTATTTGGTCACTAACAGCTCAGAATTTATAGATTGGTCACTAAATTATTCAAATTTCTACACATCAGTCCTTAGTCTTTCACAAAATTGTCCATTAAAATTCTGTTTCTCCCTCTTTATTCTAGATTGAGCACATAATCATCATAAACACCAAAAACACTGAATCAAATAACAAAAATTTGAGAAGTAAACAATAATTAAGCCTAAAATACTCAATAAGATGAGTAAAAACTCATTTATCGGATGACAAGTCAACCACATCTCAAAAAAGGCGGACAAATTTCCATACCGTCAAGTTACTTAATAATTTTAAGACCAACACCTTTGATTTTGATTTTGACAAAATCTTGAAAATCAATTAATGTCAAAACGTTTGTAAAAATGACCAACTAGATATAAGTTTAAGTGCAAATATAGATTTAGTGAGAAATTAACTTTCATTCATTAAACTTCAAAAACTACTTGCTCCATACTAGAGAAGAGTTTTAGACTTCGAAACTTTTAGAAAAAGAAGGATTCTTTTAGCGACATGAACGCAAATTTTTCGCGGGTTTGAGTTTTTATCGAAGTCACCAACGATAACTCATATATATAGTGCAGAATTTGGATGCATTCTGTAGGTTGTCACGCTTGCCTACGAAAAATGATTGAGTCAAAATTGCGGATTAGGAAAGATGATCAAAATTTATTTATGTTGACTATCAAAAATTAAATATGATCAAATAAAATGAGACGGGGAAGTATTTATGTGCAGAATTTGGATGCATTTTCAAGGTTATCAAGCTTGCCAATGAAAACATGCTGTAAAGTTGTTATGCCATTTATGCTAATAACCTGAAAGGAAATAGGAAATTTCTATTCCCACAACCTTTTTTTCTTTTCACACTAATTTTTTATCTTTTTTTCATGCAGATGCATAGGAAAATGGTAGATTCATTAATTATCTTACCCTATTACTACTTATTTTAACAACCTATAAATATATTAAAGCAAAGTCGTTCCTAAATTCGGCAAGTTGGAGCCCAAAAATGTTACCATCAAGGGGCTGAAAATGGAAATTGATTCAACACATAGTTTTAGCAAATGATTTTGGAACATGGGTGGAGAGAAAGTGAAAAAGTGATCTATACTACTCACACTCTTTGAAAACTTTTGAAAATGTGCAATTTTTTTTCTTTTTCATTAATTAATCAGCAATATAAATAATAATCCTTTAATTTTAAACAAAAGAATATATGAATTTTTACTTTCAAAAAATAAATATGAATGATTGAAAAAATAAAAGAAAAATGTTCATGATTTCAAATACAAGCAAATAAGATGATTGAGATTTATTTATTTATTTATTTGTTTGAAGCAAGAAGATAATTTAATTGAGAAAAAAAAGTAAGAAGATAACTGCTATTTTCAATAAAATTCATAAAACTAAAATGGTGATAAGTGTCTGCCTTAACCGTTTTCTAATATTATCTTTCAAGAAATAAAAAAATTATTTTCTAATATTATCAAAAAAAAATCCTTCACATTTTTTTAATCAAAACCTTCTTACTTTGAAAATTATAAATTTCATTAAACGAACTTATTTTTAGAAATTGGCGAATTTCTAGGCTTAAAATTGAAAGCTACTTTTTTATTCTTTGAACTTAGCTACTTTGTTTTGTGTTTTTTTTTAACGATTTTAGCTACTTTGTTTAAAAATTAAAATTATTTATTACTTGATCATTATTTTTTAATTTATGATGACATATTTTTTTATAGAAATAGAGTATTTCGTTTTTTATTTTGTAACTTCATTCAATGTTTTGTTATCATAAAATTAAATAAAATGTAAATATAGAATAAAAATTTTTTAAATGGTGCATTAATTTTTTTAAATGGTTACTAATATAAATAATATTTTAAAGTAAAATTTATATTTTTAATGTAAAATCCGATAAACCAAGAAAACTAAATTGGGGGATGGCGCCATGACTCTATTTTTTAGTTTATAGACATAATTTAGGGGTGATGGGCTGACTATGAGGAAGAAGTTAAATTTCTCTTTGTGTTGGAAGTAAAAAGTATCATTAAATGTGAAGATAATTTATTTGAAGGCATGAAGCTGATCTGGAATTTTTGGGTGACAGATTGAAAGTTGTTCACAAAATATTGCTAACGAAATTAATTGACGATATTTATGATAGCATTTGTAATGGACGCAATACACTCTAATTAAAAACAATAATAAAATTATTACATTTACGATTTTGTAAGCAAATTTTTGTAATTATTTTGTGTTCTTACTATTACTCAATTAGTATAGGGGAGAGAGAAAAAAAGGTTGCTTAAAAAGAAAGTGAAAAAATGTTTTAGAAAATTATAAAAGGTGATATGTGATTCTATTTTATAAGCTTCAATTTCTTCGAGCAAGTCTTTATCTTTACTCTCTCTATTTTAAAATAAATATAAAAAAATTAGATTTTCTCTTAATTAAATAGCAAATTTGAAAAATTATTGAACATTCATTTTAGAGATTTATAAAGGTTTGCATGCTTACTTTCGGAGAGAATAGCTTACTATGTGAATTTTCTTTATTTTTTTTTGAAAGATATCTTGAAAAGTATTGATTCGAGTAGAAGTGAAACACTATTTGGTGGAAGACTATTGTCGGTGGAGATGATAGTTCTTCAAGTGCTAAATCTACTATGAATGTTTTGTTTCAGGAAGCACTAGTACAGATTTGAGCTTAGATAGCGCTTTTTTTTAGCTTAGATAGCGCTTATAAGCGCTATGCAAGTTAGCATAGCGCTTTTATAAGCGCTATCTAAGCTCCCAAACTTAGATAGCGCTTTTAAAAAGCGCTATCTAAGCACTTTTTTTATTTTGAAAAAATTCAACTTACATAGCGTTTTTTATGCGCTACATAAGCTCACGAACTTAGATAGCGCTTTTAAAAAGCGCTTTCTAAGCACTTTTTTTATTTCCAAAAGTCATCTTAGGTATTTTATTTTTATTTTTTTTCCTGCAATTATATGAATTATAACCAAGAAATCAAATAAATAAAAATTAATATGAACTAAAAAGCATTTCATTCAACAATAACAATCAACCTTTCATTTATTGCACCATTAATAATTTTTACAATCATCCACAAGAGTTATAAACTAACTAGTCTAACACCCGTCCCATGACATGAAACTTTGACAAAAAATTTAAACAAACCAAAAAATGTAGCAGTCTAATTAATGGGCATCAAGAATGAAGAACTGCCAAAGATTAGCCATTCCAATACTTGGTGTCTGATACTGTTGAGCCATTCAAATACTTGGTGTCTGATACTTTTCAGTGTCCAAACCCAAAATGCATGTCGTAGCTTGATCAGGGCAGACTGTTCCTCAAGTGCTGCAATCTGTAACATTTTGACATGAGAAGATGAGTGGGGCCCAATATAAGACACAAAATATAATCAAAGAAACACTCACTCTAGTTAATTCTAGTTTTCTGCATACATCAATAGAATAGAAAAGGGCAGAGGCTGAGCTACCTGTTGGTTCCTTGCACAAAAGTAAAGCAATACAACAACCATTTACACAACATTCGAACACTATACGAAGCAAAACAAATATATCAATTTAAACTGAAGGCCATTTACAAAAATTATACAAGAATCAGCCCAAAATATTTGTCATAGATGACTACAAGAATCATAATCATAATAACAAAGTTACGAATATCTTAGCAGACAAATCATACAGACGAACCTGTCAAAAGCATTACATTGGTAAGTATCCAATATGACAGGGGGAAATGTGTGCTAATTAAGTCAAAAACCATCTTCATCTATCTCTCTGAAATGTATAAAGAGAATCGCCAATAATGGGAATCAACTTTTACCAGCCAAAAACTACAGCAACCAAATGCCAGAAACTGATAGCAAAACTCAGATCCAATAAAGATACTAAATACTCCAGCATGTGAGCAGAAATTTGATACAAGAGAATAAATGTGGACTTAAAAAAAAGAGTTCTCATTGCCAATTACCAATGAGATAGGCATTGGCGACAACTTCTTATCAAAAAAAAGAAAAGAAAAGGAAAAGACAGAGATGAAAACTTAATTGGACACTGACAATCGAATGATCTAATAACAGCACCATGTACTTGATTTTAACTTGACGTAGCAAATCCCTTGTTATAACAATATGGGAGGTAAGAGGTAACCCCGTACCACGAGCCACGCGTATAATATAAAGACAATAGGTATCTCTTTTATCATCTTTATTAGGAGCAGTCACAAATTCAGATATTAATGGGAATGTGGAGAATGAATCTCAAATATTGAGGAAAATAAAGAAAACTAGACAACCGATGTACCTGTTAGCCAGAACAATAAAAAGCAAAGTTTGGTCTGCAGAGGAAGAAAAGTGAGCAGTTTACCTGATGGCTGTTGGTACCTGCAAATTTACGGTGATCGTTATTGCTTAAGAATGTTGCTGAAGTGAACCAGGTAGGCGTAAATATTCCAAGGCTGTTTTTAGCAGGCTGCATAGTAAAGCAAAAAAAGTCAACTGCCTGGAAACTGGAAACTGCTGGAGGAAGCTAAGATTTTGTTCTTCACATCAATAAGAGAGAGAGAGAGAGAGAGAGAGAAGAAGATAAAAGCAGAGAATGAAGAAACTCACTGATTTTGCATTCCAAATTTTAGTACACCTTTCAAGATCCCACACGTTAATCTCAACCCCTTTCCTGAATTAGAAAACACATTATTGATCCATCACAGCCTAAGGGAATCTCAATATTGTTTAGGGTTGGGAGCATTAAAAAACTCACCCTCCAAATACAACATAATTCTCAGTTCCATGCACTTTAGAACAAAAGATATTCCTGGCGGCACACACATTCCAAGAAGTTGGTGTATCAGTGGAGGAAGATTCTCCAGGTGATTTAGGGAACTCAGCAGACATCAAGCTTGCATGCCCTTTTGTTGTACATGTAAGCAAGGTGCATGATCTAATTAAGGAATAAGCAGAAAGAAAAAACATTAATATATTATCGGTAGGCGATATCATTTGGAAGATCAATTAACAGATCAAAACTGTATTGCATTTGTCCACAAAAAAAGCAAGGAGGAGGACAAAAATGGATTTGATTAGATAGAGAAAATCTCACAGTGCTTGAAAGAGAGCAAGTATTTCTACATATAGAACTGGCAAGCAATATGTTGCACACTCGGTGTCTATATCTCATGAAACAATTTGCATGACCCCCAAACCAATCTTATTCATTTGGACCTGAGTCATTAACCTAGTCTTGACAACATCCAATGCAGTAGTCAAAATTGCTGCTACTGCGCCAGCTAATGCCCCACAATAAACACTCTCAAATGGCTCCAAATTCGCACTTTTTTTCTTAATCAAAAGAGCAGCCTTTAAATACTAAAAAGACGAGTAACTCAAGACCCCAGCAAAATACTAAAAAGACGAGTAACTCAAGACCCCAGCAGGCAAATTTCTAACAATGTAGCAGAGTACCCTGCGTAAAGACCCAAAACGCCATCTTTTTCCAAAATTCTCAATATAGACTACCCTTACTAAAGCTGCAGATTACATGTAGTCATGAATCTACCCATTCAGACATTTTAACAAACAGTTGAACTACAACTAATCACCAAATTGAACCAAAATTCAGAAAATTGCAACAAAGAGTAAAAGAGAAGTAGTAAAATCGAAAATATATTTTTACCTCTTTAGTTCCTACTGCTTAAGAATTGATTGCTCTCAATAAAGATCCATAAAACCCCAGAAAATTGCAAGATGAGAGAGATCAAAACCCCTAAAATTGAAAAAAAAAATTAGACCTAAATCAAACCCAAACAAATTTGCAGAAAATCAACAAAGAAGGGGAAGATAATGGAGTAGAAGCAAAGAAAGACGCGTTACCCGGAGGAGACTGGAGAGAACAGACGGAAAGATCGATCTGTGGAAAGTGGGCAGAGAAAGAGTTCGGATTTTCTGATTTCTGGGATGGATTGAAAGAGAGGGGCTGTGTGTGTGTGTGTGCGTGTGAGAGAGACGGAAGAGAGAGAGAGAGGAGAGAGAACGGCGAAGAGGAAGGTGGAAACTAGGTTATGCCCTGGAGTGGAGTGGAGTGGAGGAGGGAGTATAGCGTTTAGAGAGAAGAGAGAGAGAGGAGAGAGAACGGCGAAAAGAGGAAGGCGGAAAGTAGGTTACGCCTGGAAGAGGTAGTATAGAAGAACTTAAGAAACGATTAGTAAGAGATCGCTTATGTCAAGCGCTATGTAAACTTTCAATAAGATAGCGTTTTTTATTGTATGCGCTATGCCAGTTAATTTTTTATTTATTTTTTAATTTTTTTTATCTTAATTATTAAATTTAAAGATGTGGATGCGCTATGTAAGTTTATATCTTAGATAGTGCTTTTAAAAAGCGCTATCTAAGATGTGTTTTCTAAGTTCCAATCTGTACTAGTGAAGTATTTTGAAATGTTTGATTATTATTCACACTTTGGTCTTTCGATTTACTATTTCAGTACATACATGTCTATATATAATCGTCGTGCATCGCACGGGTTTGCTGCTAGTTAATTTTTATAATTACATTTTTTTTCAGTTTCAAAAAATACAGTTGGAAGTAAATGAGTTTGACAATATAAATCTTCACTTTTCATTCTAACTCAATCCTTTTATTAGTAGAACATAAACATAAACATATATTACTAGTGATATTCTAAATTACTAAAAATAAAATATAAATTTTGAGAAAATGGAGAACTGGAGAGAAGATCATTGGTTTAATGAGTCAAGTGATAAGGTATTTTTAATTTAATATTTTTTACAATTTATTTATTTATATTTGAAATAGTACATTTTATTTTATTTATTATTACTAATTTGGTTCTTATATGTTTTAACATGTATTTATTTAGAAGGATGACAAACTATCTCAAGGTGATAAAGATGAAAATGAAAATAAATCGAATGTCAACGATACATGCAAACTTTCTATCGATATGGTATAATATTTATCTCAGTAATATATATGAGTTATATAATTGTTTCTATTCTCAAAATGTATTTTTATGCGAATAATACTCAGTAAAATATTTATCTCATATAATATATGTATATACACACACATATGTTTATAAAATGACTAAGACTATATTGTTGTTACTTCTTTGGTCCAAATACAATTACTATTTTTAAGCAAAAATTAAAAATTGTGTATTTTTAAACGGAACAACAAGTAGTCTTATATATGTATACAAACAGACTTTCTAGTAGAGATCTTTAAAATATAGTTGAACAATAACAATCGATCAAATATAATATTATTTTTATAAAAAATTAATATTAATTATTTATTTTGGGACGAAAAAAATAGTAATATGTTAATTAATGTAAATAAATAATACATACATATAATATTTAAATAAAATTATCTATCTCCGCCACTGTGGTATCAACATGTTGTTATTGCAATAGGACATATTAATAATAATCATTACGTCAAAGTAACATTGATAGGAGGATACCCGATGCCGACTCTCATGCCCCAATGAATTCATTTCAAATATAATAGTATAATAGTTTTATTTAACTAAAAGACGTTTTTTCTTAAGCGAGTGTAAAATAGGTTTTTTCTAAAATTTTGTGTTAAATTAATTAAAAAAAATCAAATAAAAATTAAATTTAAAATATACAATTATCTTAAACCAAATTTTGAATTAAAAATATTTATTGTGAACAAGTTTAGCTAATCCAAGTACGTCATTTTACATACTTTATTACTACTTGTAAGTAAACCTACCCATTTAATTTGAGAATCTAATGTTTTTTTTAAATACTTTATCCACTCGTCTCATAGAAATATCATATTTAATTTGTCAACATTTTAAAATAATATTATGTTTTATTTGTTTATATATGACTTGCACAGTAGTAAAATTGTATTTATTTTCATTTTTTAAAATACAATATTTATTTTATAACAAATTTAAAAAGAAAGTGCAATATTTATTATAAAAATTTTGAGATTAAAACAACATTACATTTTTATTAAAATTACAAATAAATAAATTTATGTAACTTGTAAAATTATAAAAATAGCAAAGTATAATGGAGGAAGAAAAAAAAAGGTGAAACGTTGAAATTTAAGGCCTATTAATAAACATAGGTGCATTATTTGGTTCAAACTTCAAAAACTAATCAATAACAACTTTTTATAATATCAAAGTTGTTTGCGCTACCCTTTCAAATTTGGTAGTGTAAATAGTAGCACCCAAGGAAATACTACTAAGGAGGTTTTTGTTTTTTTTAAGTGTTAAGTGCTGAAATCTGATTTCACCTCTGAAATTGGCTGAATCCTTAAGAGACAGCGTCTGAAGACTGAATTCTGAATTAGACAAGCTGTTTGATTTTCCATCTGAAATCGTTTCTGAAATGTGTATCAAGTGCTATCGCGCGATCACACCCATTGCGATCGCACCCCCTAAGTGCTCCCTCACATCAGTTGCCACGGTGCGATCGCACCCTTGGAGGGGGCGATCGTACCCTCAGGATTAGAGGCACTCAGCGACGTAAATATTGTTTAAAATTAAGTGGCTTTTAAGAGCCTATCAGGTTTGAACCGAAAAAAAAAACACACTTATTTGCTTAAGGTCTGATTAAATCAGACCTACACCCCGTTATTAAGAGTAGGGATGACCAAAATCGGTTTCGAGTCCGGTTTCAGTTCGAAAAATGTATGACCCTTAACCGGCCCGGATTGCTCACGGTTCCGGTTAATTCGGTTCCGATTTTCTTCCCGGTTCGTTCGATTTCGGGCTTTTTCCGGTCCGGTTCTATTGAAAAACAATGAATTTTCGTCCAGTTTCGGGCTTTTTCCTGTCCGATTCACCATTTTGATGACCCTTAATCGGCTCGGCTCCAAACCGGTTTCGATTATCATTATTCCGATTTTCGTAACAGTTTATGACGATTCTGAACTTTTCCAATTCAATTTTCCGATTTCGATCTGATTTAACCGTCTCTAGTTAGAATCAAAAAACAAACGCAGCCCTTTTGGCAGATGAACACGTGTCCTGACAGAGAAGTTGTTGGGATGGATATTTCAACGGCAGTGATGTGTGTTGGACCTTTTCACTTCACTTTTATGCTTGTGGGTCCCTCTCAAATGCTGAGCAGGTTTAAGTGGACGCGTTCCACGTGGCAGGTTACGTTATCAGAGCCGATTATGCTATACTGAACTCACGGCCCGAGAAAGTCCTAGTCGAGTTGCTAAATAAAATTTAAAATATGATAATTTAATTACTTATACTAATTTCTTTTAAATTATTACTCCCTCCGTCCCACATGAATACAAACTTATTTCCTTTTTGGTCCGTCCCACGTGAATACAAACTGCCCAAAATGGAAATAAATTTATTATTTTATATTCACCCTACCCCACCCACTCATTCTCTCTCTTCATTTTCTATCACACAATTTATTCAACCAACTCCACTCATTCTCTCTCTTCATTTCCTACCACACATTTTCATTATCTTAATAATACTTCTTAATTATTGTGCCCAAGAAATTGGTTTGTAATCACATGGGACGGAGGGAGTATATTTTAAAAGTAAACTTTATTTTCATTTGATTTTTAAAAGTGTCCCAGTTTTATTAAATTTTTATAATCATTCAAAAATTTAGAATGTAATTTAATTTTGGGCTTTAAAAATGTAGTTGATTAAATATATTTTCAAATTCAATATGAGACACCAATTAAAAGAACTTTTTAAAAGAACGAAGAAATTAAAATAAAATCCATGAAATATATATTCCCTCCGTCTCATTAATAACTACATTTTTTGTCAAAACGGGTGTCCCGTTTAAAGTTTCATCTTTCCTGAAATGCCAAATAATCTTTACTATTCCACCCATTCATTCTCTCTCCTACTTTACTATTACACTCACAACATTTTTCAAATTTATTATTTCCTCCATTCATTTTCTCTCCTATTTTACTATCGTAAAATCTAAGGAGAAACGCGTTTCTCCTTACTGTATGGAGAAACGAGTTTTTTAATATCCAGAAACCTTCAAAATGAATATCCAGAAACCTTCAAAATGTTTCTGAATATTCATTTGATGGTTTCTGGATATACATTTGAAGGTTTCTGGATATCCAGAAACCTTCAATAAGCAATTTCTGGATATGCACCTAACACATTTCTGGATATACATTCACATACTTCTGGATATGCACCTAACACATTTCTGAATTGCCAGTTTTAAGTTTCTGGATATTCATTTTGAAGGTTTCTGGATACTCATTTTGAATGTTTCTGGATATTCATTTGATGGTTTCTGGATATACATTTGAAAGTTTCTGGATACTCATTTTATAGTTTCTGAACAAGGTCAATTGTGTGTTTCTGGATATTCAATTTGGTAGTTCTGGATATTAAAAAATACGTTTTTCCATAACTTATGGAGAAACGCGTTTCTTCGGAGACCTACTGTTTTACTATTGCACTCACAACATTTTCTCCACTCATCAATTTCTTTAATTTGCATGTCGAGACCAAAATGATAAACTTATTATTGGGACGGAGAGATTATTGGGACGGAGAGAGTATATACTCCCTCCGTCCCAATAGAAGCTGCCCAAAAAATGCCTTGCACGCAAATTAATAAAATGGGTGGGAAAAAAATGTTGTGAGTGTAATTTGAAAATAGGAGAGAGAATGAGTGAAGGGAATAGTAAATTATAATGGTGTTGTGAGTATTAAAATAATGTAGGAGAGAGAATGAGTGGAGGGAATAGTAAAGATTTATTTGCCAAAAAAGGAAAATAAAAGCTATTAACGGGACAACTAAAATGGCAAAATGGGAAGCTGCTATTGCTATTGAAACGGAGGGAGTATTATTTTGTTTGAACCATGAGTATCCCTAATCTAATATTAGTTGGATAGGATAGGATAATAGAGACCGCAAAGCTATTTAACAAAATTTTAATGTTGACAAATGCGACCTCAATACCTAAATTAGGATCCACTTTACCACTTTTTTGCTTTAGTATTCAGATATCATTGTTGGAATTTGGTTGTAAATATTAAATTTGATCAATATTTAATTAAAAATTAAATATAATTTCATTTAATTTAAAATTACATATTTGTAATCTACATTTGAATTAGATTAATGTGATGTATTTATTTTATCAAAATTAAATTGTGGTGAATAAAAAATTAATTCTCAAACTATTCAATTTATAATGGATTTATGAAAAGTTTTATAAATATGAAAAGTCACATATCACATTGTTTAGAAAGTACAAAGTAGTAGAGTTTATAAACTCATTCACTTCAAAGTGGCAACAATCAAATGTTATCAATCTACCATGCAACCTAATGGTAAATTATGCCAACTAAGCAAATAGTGGCCCAATTATACTAGTTTTGTACTAACTCAAATTCGAACCACGAGGTCGTGGTTCAAATTTGAGCACACTTCGCACAATCGCATCGTTGCTAAGAGCCTTTAAGTTTTGTCCAGCTCACCCAGCAAGATGGTTCAGCTCGTGGGTTGAATCAGGTGGTTTGGTGCTTGTAGTGGTTCGAACCAAGGGGCGATTCTGCCTATGAACGCCCAGGTGGGGCGAGCCGCGAATCGGTATGTGGGCCGGACATATTGGGCATAATAGGTGCAAATTACGGATGTGTCCATTCGAATGTAAATGGGTCAGTTCAGATAGAGGATCTGCGTCTACTCGAATGGGCGTGGGTCGCTCCGCTCAATCTGATGTCTTGATCAATATCAGATCGGACGGTACAGATTAATTCGATCAGAATTGTGTCTATTACCTAAAAGGCACGACAACTCTTGAAAAACTATAAATAGCCCCCTTAAAATGTAAGTTTCATTCATTTCAATCATCCAAAGCAATAAAGAAATTTGTTAGTTAGTACATATTGAAAAATTCCTTCTCCTTTAAGTACAGAAATTTCAAACACTGTTATTTCGTAGGTCTTTTAATTTGAAGTGCTTGTATTAAGAGTCGAAAAGTCATTTTCTATTACGAGATTAATGTCGCTAATCCGTTATCTGCAGTGCGGGTCAAATTCTTCTTATGGAGATTGTGTTACACAAGACACGACTTTCGTCCCGGTTAATTAATTTATTTTTACTTTTATTTTCCATACCTTCATCTTTTTCTATTTTCTATTTTTCCCATTTTCAAAAAATAATTTATTTTGAATTATTTATATTTTTCAAAATATTTTAAATAACAGCACTTCTATTAGGGATGGCATGGTGTTGAGTTTGGAATGAGTTTGATTTCATATCCAATTTTATTTGAAATTCCTAAAATTTGAACCCGCCTTGTTCCAGGCTAGCAGAAGCTAAGCGCTAAAAAAGCACACTATTTGAACGGTATAAATTGAGTTACAAACGTGGATCATAATCGGGTAAGGCCCAATATATTGGACCTAAAATATAATTCATACAAGTCTCAATTATAACAAAGGGAGTGGGCTTTCCCTAACTTTGCTCATCGTGACTGCTCGTCATTCCCACTATTTCGACCTAGATATAGCAAAACGTATATTGACTAATCAAAGAATTCATGTATGCCAACAAGACACCCACTCATATGCTGAATATAGCATCCAGCAAATGCCGACCTAGGCCTCATCAAAAGACGAGAAGACCTTCCTCGGTCATCAACAAAGTGAGGAAATGGGTTTCCCTATCCTTACTCCTCTCTTTCTCGGCGTCAACTAAGGCCGACCAAGCATCACATGCCGAGTAGCGTATCTGCTAGGCACACGTGCATAATGATATTACCTAATTCTACTCAAATAAGAATTGTGGAAAGTTATAATCCTACTAGGATTATAACCTACTCACACACAACTTTCTAATCAAAGATGGATTCTACAATTCTATTACTATAAATACAGGTCATAATTCATATTATTTTGGTAACACATCTTTTGACTCTAAACTTTTGTTAATTGATTTTTCTTTATAAACACAAATATTTACTCTTAGGCCGGAGGGCATTCGCCGGTGAAGCCCCGACTTAGTTTACGTGTTTGTTTTTCTTTTTCAGGTTATTCAATCATACATGATACAACCTGCCGATGAATTAGGACTGATTCGAACGTTTTTGAAATTATCACTATTTTTTTTTGCTTTGTCGGCCTTTATGTGCAACAGTCCACCGATAGCGGAAGATAGGGTTTAAGCAGTTTCTAAGGAAGCTAAATATCGAACCCGTCCCATCCCTAACTATTTAATTCATAACTTGTGAAAGAAATTGCCATTTAATTTTGTAATGCTAATTTTTTAAAATTATTTGATGATGCCAAAAAGTCGAATCAGTCCAAATTCAAGCGATAGGTTGTACTCCGGTGATTGAATAGTCTGAAAATAAAACAGAAAACGTAAATTAAGTCGGGGCTTCATTGGCGAAGGCCCTATGGCGTGTGAGTAAGTTCACGATTTATATATCGAGGAATCAAATTGATAGAGCTTCGAGTCAAAGAGATAACTGTAGAGTTGATATTTTTATTGAATAACAGAGTCGCCACTTATTATTTATTTAGAAAAACAATAAGAAAAACCTTTTTGATTTAAAAGAGATTTGAAGGGTTCGGGGGTTAAGTTATGGAATGGAAAAGTCGAGGAGCACCCATTCCATCCAATTCGGAGATCGATCTTGCCAATTGAGTATTATCAATCTAATTAATTTAAATAAGAGAAAACTCAAATTAATTTCTTAATTAGGAATGTCAGATTGTATGCTTCGAGATCATCTCCATCGATTGAAGGGACTCTAGGCTAATCCTTTTGATGGAATTACACTACTCTAAAAGCCAATAGAGAGGTTGAGAAGAAGAATAAAAGTATAGAAATTTACCTAGCGTTTGGAAAGTATTTAATTTAGAACGTGGTTCTAAGGTGTCTTCTCGGTCGAGAAGTGATTTGGGCAGAGCTTCGCCTTGATGTTAGGCTTGAATCTTGACGTTCGTCAATCAACGTGGTTGATGGACGAATTCAGGAGTTATTGGTGAGTGATTTGAAGGAGTCTTTCGTGGAAAGAAACCAACAAATTGTGTGTATTGTGTGTTTTCGATCGTGGATTGGGGATCCCTGAAATAGTGAAAGCCATCAAGTATTTATAGGGGGTTTAAGAGGTGGATGGATGACTTGGTCACCAAGATTAGGAGATTCAAGGAAGGTTTCAGAACTCCACTGTGATTGGATGACCGAATTGATAAGATTTTATCCAGAAAAGAGTTTGAAACGGAGAAGGGGAGTGATTCTACATATCCTGCAGAGGGCTTGTCTCACGCGAGACACGTATGTCCCGTGCGGGACAACTAGTCAAATGACCATTTTGTCCTCTTCAGTTGTTTCGTTAGTCAGTTAGGTCCAAAACTAACGAGGTTAGTTAGAAACTTAACGAAACATGACGAAACTGATATGCTTTCATCAAAACATAAAAGCGAGACGAAGAGTAGTGTAATCATGAATTATTGGTTCAGAATTAGGTGTCTACAGAGCCCCTCAGCGACAAGACTTATGGAAGAGGTCATGTCATCGATAGAAAATACATCATTCTGAACATTGGGATGGTCGTGTCGCACGGCTGCCTACGTATCTCTAAGAGAGAATCAGACCAAACGTAGTTCGACTCCAAAATACTAAAAAGGTTATTTTAGGTATTTTGAAAAGCATTTTTGAAAATCGAAGAGGAATTTTTTTTTTGAGAAGGTAAAATCATACCGAGGAATCAAAGACTTGACCAAATTCTGAAGATACCTGTTTTTTGATGAAGTTGTTGAAGTGCGCCGCTCGAGGTTACTGACGTTGCCATTGTTGTCGAGGTCACGGACTGTTGTCGCTGTTGCCGTCGCAGACTTTGCTGATGCTGAGGTCACAGACTTGAAATTTGCTGTCGTCACAGACTTTGAAGTTGTTGCCGAGGTCACGGACTTGAAGTTTGCTGTCGTCACAGACTTTGAAATTGTTGCCGAGGTCACGGACATAAAGTTTGCTGCCGTCACAGACTTTGCTGGTGTCGCCGAGGTCATGGACTTGAAGTTTGCTGTCGTCACAGACTTTGTAGATGTTGGTTGAGGTGGAGGTTCTGTCGGCTCCTGTAATGCAAGGATATATGCATATTGGGCTCGGATGGACCCGAATGATTCTTACCTTTCTGCACCTGCTAGCACATAAATATTTCAAATAGATTTTCCATATTTTAGTTGTTTAACTGGACTTACGTGGTGTTGTCCACGTCTGTTCGTGTAAATGGCCGGTCGGACATTTTGGTGATGAGTATATGGTATATGGTATATGGACATGTAGGGACATTTGTATGGATGTATTTTTGAGATGGGTGAACTGTATGAGTGAACTTGTGTTTGACAAGTTGAGACCAAATCAGGTTTTGCAGAATCTGTTGCTAGTCAGCAAGACTGAATTTCAATGAGTAACCTTGTGTGAACACATCTAGGCCTGTTGCAAATCTTCATTCTTAATTCTCCCTTGAATCGTGTCTCTAGGAGGAAAATGACTATAAATCTGTCGACTGTCGTAATGGCTCTATGTCCAGAGCCCTTTGTTGTCTCAAGCCCCAAGTTCCTTGCAAGTGGTAGATGACTTTGTGAACAGGCTTGTGAGTCTACTCTCTTGATTTGAGGATGATCGAAGAAGGCTATTCTTTCTGATTTGATTTGAAGAGAATCAAATGATGTTTGATGAAGAAGGTTGAAGAATAGTCTCCCTTTGTCCTTTGATTTTTTTTCTTAGTGACGCACCCTGATTTTTGCCTAGACCGCCCTTTCGGATTTTCAATCTAGCGGGCATCTCTTTTGCGTCTTTTTTTTTTCAAGATAGTATGTTAACTCGAAAAGAACTCAGGTGAGAAAATCTTATTGAGGAGAGAGAGATGAGATTTCAAGTTAGTTGATGAGAGACGGACTTTATTCTTTGGAAGGTGATCCAAGCATTGACTTTTTTGGAGCTAATGATGAGAGCGAGAAGCAAAGAGTAAAGCTCCTAATACAGATTTGATTCTTTTGAAGAGTTGAAGTAGAGATTGACTGGGGGAGGGAAGGTTAGGAAGCTCCAGTTTTGATGCTTGGATTTCAAGAGTGTGTATGAGAGTGGTCAATAGAAAGCCCCTAGACTAAAAAAAGAACGCTACATGGCTCAAAGGTCTAGAAAAGTTGTTCTATCTTTAATGGACCTATGTATCATCTAGAAATTTCTTAACGAGTTTGAAAATAAAGCCAATCATTAGTATAACTTAAGGGTAAACATTTTTCTTGATAGTGAAAGTCTTCTTCACTTGATGTAAGAGGATGTTGAGTATTCTTCATTTCTTTTGTTGATATCACTTGGCTCCTCTTCTTTGTGGGAGAGTCCTTCATACATTTGAAGTTTCACCTTTGTTGTGGGGGTGATGAAAGCTTGAGAGTTTTTTTTTGTACTCTCAAAGTTTTGAATTGAGTAGCCCCACTCTTCTTTAAATGAAGGTTGACAGCAGCGCCTTTGGCTTTCTTTGCTTGTTGACTTTTGACTTTCAGTAGGGATAATGTTTAGCCCTTAAGCTTTCTAAGGATAACTTTCTTCTTAAACTCGCTTAGAATTCTCTATTTTTGCGATGATTTAGGGAATGGAGTGTCCATTATTTTGCATGAATTAAATGATACTTATGAGGTAGAACATCCTTAGGAAAAGTGTTTAGGAAAAGAAAATTACTTTGATTAATCGAAGAAATTGAAACAGACTTGATAGATTAGATGACACAAACTAGAGGAGGTGAGAAGTACTAGAAATACAGAACGACTCTTCGAGTTCATACTTGGAAATTTAAAACATAGTCTACTTCTATCAAAGGAGAAAGGGAGAGGATAGTTGTAGCCCCAAAGTGGTAAGTGTAGATTTCTTCTTGCAGCTTCATCTTCTTCATGGATTACGAGGGAGAGGATTGGTGATGACGTTGGGACGTTCTAACTCTCCATTGTCAAAGAGGTCTTGGATGATGTCCTTCAAGTGGTGACAAATGTTGGTGTCGTGGCCGGTGAAGTTGTGGTACTTGCAGAATAAGTGATAAGAGTGATTAGAACCCATATCCTTAGGAGGACCACCTTTCCTTGGTTTGATCTTTTCATTATTTACAAGTACATCGAAGAGTTCTTCTTGAGAGAGATACCTTCAATTTTGTCATAGTGTCTCTTTTTCTTTTCGGGAGGAGGAACAACAGAATACTTGCTGGTGTTGGGGCGGTTGAATGCAATAGCATTGACTGAAGCATCCTTATTTGTGGTAGGCTTGATGTAGCGGAAATTACTTTCCTTCTTTTTACTTTTTAGGAAGTCATCAATCCTAATCCCGGACTCATGAAGTTCATTGAAACTATGAAAGTAATTACCGGCGAGCTTCTCTTGAAATTCATCATGGAGACATTGGAGGAAGATGTGGATTTGCTCTTTGAGAGTATGCCTTACGATAATTTCAGTAAGTTTGAGTCTCCATCTTCTAGCAAATTCAGTAAAGGACTCATTTGCATGTTTCTTGGTTTGTTCAAGATCCCTCCTAGTAGGGTGGTAAGTGGAGTTGTCTTCAAACTGCCTTTGGAAGACCAAACATGCAGACGACCAGTCAAGCCTTGTAGTCATAGGAAGAGACATGTACCAATCCCTTGCAGCACCCTCCAAAGTTTGAGGAAAGCATTGAGACAAGATTGTGTTATCAACGTCCATTGGAAGCATAGCCCAAGTGTAGGTCTCAACATGAGCTCGAGGACAAGTAGTACCATTAAACTTGGCAATGTCGGGTGTCTTGTACTTGCGAGGAAACTTGGTGATGGATTGTTGAAGAGCATCGGGATCAAATGGAATGAATGACCTTTTTAAGTGTCAAGGGTTGCAAGTTTCTTCTCGAGATAGTTCTTAGTAACATGATCACCAAGTTTAGTAGTTTCACCACTGTCTTCTTTCTTGGTTTTAGCACCCTTGGAGGTATGTCCCTCATCATCGGAGGAGGATGAGAAAGAGGAGGAATCGGATTCTTCCTTTTTCTTACTTGACTTCTTGGGTATCTTATTCTTTTTGATGTAGGATTCCTCTTCATCGGAGGAAGATTCCTCTTTCTGCTTTTGTTTTCTTCCTTCTTGACTTTTATGTCATGGAGCTCTTGCATGAGGGTGGCCATTTGGGCGTTTTGCTCATCGATTTTCTTACTTTGTTCATCCAACCTAAGCATGGCTTCGATGAGTTGGGTCTTAGCTTCGTTGATTTCGGCCTCAGTGGTAGAAGGAGAAGCAGACATCGTGTCGAGCTTTGGCGGAGAACCTAGACGTGTAGCAACCGTGTTAAACCATGATCGAGTCCCAACAGGTCGGCTGAATAGGGTGAATGAAGGCTTGAAGGTTTTGGCCAAAACACGTAAAGACCGAACACTTATCTCGCACCGGACAAGCAGTCTCGCGCGAGACAACACCACGAAAGTCACATTTTTTCTGATTTTAATCCTAATTTTGGTCGGACGAAAAATTCGTTTTGGGGGTTTCTAACATTCGAAAACCAAACCTAAGGACCGAGGGATCGAAGTTATCTCAAGTAACATCGAGTTTTGCGCAATAAATTTGGTGAGAAATTTTTCTCTTTTTAGGAACAAATCCGAAGGAACAACCATAGGGACGTTTCCGAAGGGACAATTTCGAAGCGACAATTTATTGATTTCATTTCCCTGAATTATTGCACAAAAAAATGATCTTGACAAGGAATTACAAGGACTTCAAGATCAAACCGACCGGTCACGGAGTGTCTTAAAAAGTCAATCTACATGATATGTGGCGATGCAGGGATGGAAGGCTAGGCTCCCCGCAATATGACAATCTAGGTGGATTGAATACGCGGAGTGAGATGATCCAACTTCGGAGAGACCGGCGACTAGGTGGTTACCGTCATCCGTCCTTAGTGTGGGTCCCGGGTTTATCAATGGTATGTAGTGCAATGACAGTTATAATATGAGTGCGCGTGTGTGAGAGTCAATCTAGGTGATAGAGAAAATAGAATTTTTTTTTTTTTAAAACAAAAGAAAAACAAGCAATGGCCGCACCAAGTGATTGCCTACGTTTCTCCCAAATTAGGAAGATTCAGACCGTCGTAGTTCCATTTAAAGAGAGAGAGAAAGAATTAAATTAATTAATTTTACAACTCCCGAGTCCTTCATGGACCGATCTTTAAACCAAAAAATCAATCGCACGCAGATATATAGTTCAAGTATAAATTAACTATTATACCCTGTAAAATAAAGTTAATACAAACAAAAATTAAAATAATAATTTATTTTAACTTTTTCAAATTTTTAAAACTTTTCTATAAGATTTTTTTTTTTTTTTTTAATATGGTCAACTAACAGTGACCTATCCTTTTTTTTCATAATAATGTGATCAATCTTAGAAAAATCAACAACCAACCAAGCGTTTTTGTGTTTGTGCGGTCCACTTTGAACTAAACTTTTTTTTTTATTTTTTATAATTGCAGCCGCCAAGCCTTTCCGAATATTAGTATCGTCCGAGACAACTTTGTCCCGTGTCGAACAATCAGTCTGACAGTTAATTTTTTTTTTTGACGAAAATAGTACTGAAAAATTCAGAAAAATAAATAAAAAAATTCTTTTTGCAGGAAATTACAAAATTGATAATACTCAATTGTAACGCAAGTCTAACCCTCTTAATTAATTATTTTCAGCGAAATCGTCAAAACTGTAGCGTTGATATTTTTATTGAATAACAGAGTCGCCACTTATTATTTATTTAGGAAAACAATAAGATTTTTTTTTGATTTAAAAGAGATTTGAAGGGTTCGGGGGTTAAGTTATGGAATGGGAAGGTCGATGAGCACCCATTTCATTCAATCCGGAGATCGGTCTTGTCAATTGAGTATTATCAATCTAATTAATTTAAATAAGAGAAAACCCTAATTAATTTCTTAATTAGGAATGTCGAATTGTATGCTTCGAGATCACCTCCATCGATTGAAGGGACTCTAGGCTAATCCTTTTGATGAAATTACACTACTCTAAAAGCCAATAGAGAGGTTGAGAAGAAGAATAAAAGTAAAGGAATTTACCTAGCGTTTGAAAAGCATTTGATTTAGAACGTGGTTCTAAGGTGTCTTCTTGGTCGAGAAGTGATTTGGGCAGAGCTTCGCCATGATGTTAGGCTTTAATCTTGACGTTCGTCAATCAACGTGGTTGATGGACGAATTCAGGAGTTATTGGTGAGTGATTTGAAGGAGTCTTTCGTGGAAAAAAATCAACAAATTGTGTGTGTTGTGTATTTTCGATCGTGGATTGGGAACCCCTGAAATAGTGAAAGCCATCAAGTATTTATAGGGGGTTTAAGAGGTGGATGGATGACTTGGTCACCAAGATTAGGAGACTCAAGAAAGGTTCCAGAACTCAACTGTGATTGAATGACCGAATTGATAAGGTTTTATCCAGAAAAGAGTTTGAAACGGAGAAGGAGAGTGATTCTGCATATCTTGCCTGCAGAGGGCTTGTCTCGCGCGAGACACGTATCTCCCGTGCGGGACAACTAGTCAAATGATCATTTTGTCCTCTTTAGTTATTTCGTTAGTCAGTTAGGTCCAAAACTAACGAGGTTAGTTAGAAACTTAACGAAATATGACGAAACTAATATGCTTTCATCAAAACATAAAAGCGAGACAAAGAGTAGTGTAATCATGAATTATTGGTTCAGAATGGGGTGTCTACAATAACGTACCAAAATATGAAAATAATGGCTAGTATTTATAGTGATGGATAGGTAGAATCAATGTTGAACTTGGACTGTAAAGAGATAAGATATAATCCTAGGAGGATTATATCTGTTGGAGAGTCCTTATTTGACTTGAATTGATATAGAAGGTTACAATCCTGATTAGATTATAACTGTTTATTGTCCTTGTTGGAATAGGACTGCACAAGCTCACGCCGGTATGCCAAGATGCAGATATTCCTTTCCTCGTCATACATAGCTTGGCCGACATAAGATGCGCCGGAGAAGGGATAAAAGATAGCTGGAGAGCTATCACGGTGGTTGATAGCCGAGGAGGCCTCCTCGTCATTAAGGGAGCACCAGCTCGGCCTTGGAGGGAGGTCCCCTTGTCGGTATTTGAGTTGGGCCTTGATCACTCGCCTGCCAAGCCTTGGTCGGCTTCAGAGAATGCCGAGGTAGAGAGGTACGAGGAAGCCCAGTTTGCTCCTTGTATTATATGCAACTTGGTGGATTATTTTTAGGGCCCAATCCATTTATGCCGAGTAGGAAGTGATGCTCTACCTCGGCCTATACGAATATGAAAGGGCGTCTACGTGGCAATGTGTCGCTTCAGTTGTCTATCGGTTACTTTGTACAATGATGGGGCACGGTGCACGATGTCTAACATGCGTATGGGGAACCACTATGCATTTATTGTTTGGGGCGCCGTACCCGCTTTGACCCATCTTAGTATGGATCTTGACCCGTTTGATTGAGTATAAAAACAAAGTGATTCTTCAATTCCAACTTTTATCACCTTGAGCATTTGAGAGCGAACAACAAAGTTTGAAAAACTCATTCGTGTTCTTGAGTGCTTGAGTTGCCCAGAATCTTCAGGAGCGTCCGATTCACCATTTGATTTCGCCAATCTTCAATAGAAACAGGTATACTTCCTTTCCTTCCACTGATTTCTGCGCTTTAATATGTAATTTCTAGGGTTTTGTGTAACGACCCTAACCTTAGGCACTAATTTTAATATCATATTGTGTGTTTTTAATATTATTGTTAATGTTATGTGTCCATTTTTATATACTTGATTTCATATGTTAGGATAAGTGATAGTGTAATAAATTAATGTTCTAGAAAAAAAAATATAAAAATAGATATAAATAAAGCATTGGGAAAATAAAATAATAGGAAATGAATAAATAGTAGAAGGAGGTTAAATTGAGTAGATAAATGATTTTGGGTTGGGTTAATTATTAAAATGTGAAAGCCTTGAGTTGGGTGGCATGGGGGGCCATGCCTCCCCTTAATTTACTCATCCTCCTTGTACCCATTTGTCAAACCCCCCACTCCTCCACCATACTCTCTTACTTCCCCCATACCCCTCTAACCTCCTCCTTCATCATTTTTCATCTTCTTCTTACACTTCCTCCATGGAACTTCCATTGAAAGCCTCTCCATTCCAAGCCTTGTAGCTAGGCCATTTCTACACCATTTGCAAATTCAAGAGCATTTTTGAGTTTGGATCATCTAGAGGAACAAATCAAGCTAAGAAGATCAACATTCTATTCTAAAATCCTAAGGTGAGTTATTATGAACCTTCCCTTCTTTAAATGTTCATGAAGATTTAATGTTGTTATTGTTGTTCTAATGACTATTTGATGATTGGGAAAACCTTCTTGGATTGAGGAATTTGTTAGTTTATAGAAAATGTGGTGTTATTGTTCATGGAAGTGATAAAGAGTAAAATGATATGATTTAAGTAGAGATAAAAATGTTAAAAATGAAATGTAGTAGTGTAATGGGTAGAATAACTAAGTTGTAAGTGGGTTAAATCCATCTTACTTGGATTAGAATGGTTTAGAATGAGTTTTGGTGGAGTTAGCAACCCCCTTTTTATGCCTTTGTTCGCACATACCAGGTGTGCGCCCACTAGGATCGGGTGCGCGCCCGCTTTCATTCTGGTCACATCCAGGCGCGCGCCCACCAGGACCGGGTGTGCGCCCGCAGGACCCGAGCGCGCGCGCCCGCGGGGCGGGTGCGCACCCACTCTGTTTTTCAGCATTTACCCATTTTTCTTCCGTAATTCCCATTAGGTCCTCCAATAAATTGAACCTTTGATTTCTTAAAATACCGCACAAGTCCTTTTTACTCTCAAAAGGGTCTCCGCTCCATTCCGTTCCACTTTTGCTTCCTTTCTTCACTTTAATCTACCATTTTTCCACCTAATTAACCTGTAGTCATAAAGACACTAGAAAATGCTTGGTAGCCTTGTTTGGCAACGTAACCAATGTGACTCCAACTTGGTAAATTGAGCTTGAACCTTCATAGAGACCTCGTAAAATGGAATTGTCCGGAAATGGTTGTTAAGCTTGATTTGTACTTCACCAATGTGGTTCGAACTTGGAAAGTAGATCATGAATCTTTATTAAGGATATCCGAGGTTGTGTAATGACTTCATAGGAATGATTTATGGTACATGGTGACATTGTTATCCCAAGGGTGGATTATGTGGCATATTATTATATCGTTATCCCAAGTGGGGATTATTCGGTTATATTGTTACCTTATTTGATCTCATATTCATTGATTGTGCTATGTATAGTGTATCACTTAAATGTTGCACTATGATATTGGTTGAACATGAGTATATTTTACCATGTGGTTATATTGCTTAAATGTTGCACTATGATATTGGTTGAACATGAGTATATTTTACCATGTGGTTATATTGCTTAAATGTTGCACTATGATATTGGTTGGACATGAGTATATTTTACCATGTTGATATATTGTTATCCCTTTTTGTGGATTTTATTCAAGTATCTATTATGTGCTTGATAATGTGTGAGTCAGCTGACATTGGGGGTATAACATAATACGATCAATTATGGAAGTGTGGCCTAATGTGATCGGATTATGTTATATCTGTGGCCGTCCCCTCCTGTGGCCACAGGATGGGGTATAGCATCTGTATTGAGCCAAAAACCTTACAGAGTTGCTACTGTCTTATTTGGTTCCCTGAAAAACGGGTCTTATAAGACGTGAGTATTGCTTAAGCAGCTCACTGTAAGATTGGAGTATTATTATACCCAATGTTGTCCGTCTATTGTTCAGACGGTAAAAGGTAAACCAAGGTAATGTAAGGTGTTCTGACTTTTCCAATGTGTTATATACGACTTGTTATGTGTTGCATTTTATTTGGCATATTCTGCATTCATAATAGCTTCTTGAGATTTATTCTCACCCCTCTCCCTTTAATGTTTTTAGATTTCGAGACAGGCGGACCGGCCAAGTAAGGGCGGTGAGGAGTTTGGAAGTAATATTTTGGGACTTGTGGGGGTATGATTAGGTTGGCATAGAAAGGGTATTTTGGTATAATTCATTTAATGAGTTGTATTTATAAACTTTAATTTTATGTTATAACCAATGTCTTTTTGTAACTAAAATAGTTTCTTACTTTCAAAGTTAGTCAACTATTTCTCCATTGTGAAAAGATGTAGAGTCATTTTGAAATGATTATAGCAATTATATTTATGTTTGAAAGTTAAATAAAAGTTTTAAAAGATTATGAAAAATTGGGTTGGTTTGAGGACGCTCCAGCTCGGGACACGTGTAGGTTCCGGGTCGGGGTCCTCACAGTTGGTATCAGAGCTCGGTTAGATTTCTCGGGTAGAGTCTAGCTGAGTGAGAGTGTGCGATAACTTACGTCGAGAGTTTAATGCAGGAATTTGTTCAAAGACAGAAAATGATATTGACCAACCCAGGGATCAAGGAAAGGTGAGTTATGGAGAGATAGATTCCTCCACAACCATTTGAGATATATTACCTGTCTCCGGAGTTAGGGGTCATACTTTTATAAATCCCCGTTCATTCGTTCTCATGTGGCATTACATTTCATCTTTATTTGCATAAATGGCCCGAGAGTTGCCTTATGTACTGGGGGTTCTACTCCAATGGGAGAGTACCTCGAATCATCCTTGATTATCATAGTAGTTGTGATTAAGTGGGCATGGATTTCCGGTGGATATGGTAGATATACCAATCCGTGAATTCTTGTTATATTGACCTAAATTGACTGAGTAGTTGTTGTATTTGGGGAGAACTGTCGCAAGAAGCAAGTCTCCTTATCTATGTTTGATTTGCCTCCGTGTGTGGTTGAGGCGGATAAGTCATTAAATGCTATTATGTCATATATGCGTAAATGTCAAAAGTAGGGCCTAAGGAATGTGAAGGTCATTTGGATTATGTGTTATATTTGAGTAAAAGACAATTGAATTATCTCATGTACCGGTGGTAAATGAATTGGTGAACTCTTAGTTTAGAGTTGGTCTATGGCCTAATTAAGAGTGGTTTATGGTTGTATAGCTTGTGTGAATATTTATACATTGGTGTCTCGTGGTAGAGACTAGATATATGAAACTAGTATTGAAAATAATAGTCTAAGCGTGATTATATGGTTTATAAGATATCGCGAGTATGAATCCTTATAGAACTGACCTATATTTGCCTTATGTGTTATAAGTATATCCTCTAAGAAGAGATTGATTGTATTTTTGCTACTAAATCGAATAGAGAATCAGATACTCTTGTAGGTAATATCACCCTATAAGTTGACTAAGTGGTGTTTTCCATGTGAGTTTCAAAATGGGTTTTCATCAGGTATCATACCAAGATATGGAGGCTTTGAGTTGCTATAAGGTACTATTTTGGTATTCGGATCCCTAGATAGAGGACACTAATTGGGATGATGGAATTGGTGAATCATCTTGTGAAATTATTTGATAAAGGAGATAATTAGCTTAGCGAATCTCCGTAGGGATAAATTAGTACTATTTTAGAAAAGATGATACTTGGTGGTTATCTATAGATTAGAGAGATCTCAAATTAATAACTGTGAAGAATAAGTATTCGTTATCACTTGTTGATAATTTGTATGACTGATTTTAGAAACTAGTAGGATACTCAATGGTTATTAGTTGAATTTTCGAGGTGTTCCAATTACAGTGAATAATTGTTGTAGGGATATTCTTAAGACAACATTTGTATCTAGTATGACCGTTTTGATTTGTAGTTGTGTATTATTTATGGAGAAGTAATTAGGGTAAATGTGAGGAAGTATAATCGATGTAGTTACTGGTGACTTATAGGATCAACTTCAGGAATTGATAATATATGTATAAGGTTTGTTTTGAGAAACGATTATCATTAGTATAGAATATAAAATGGGGATAAATATGATTGGAAGACAGGATACTTTAGGATAATTACACCATATATGTTGACTTAGTTGCGTGACTAATATAAGAGATTGGTGTGATGCTTATGAGAGATTGGCGTTATGCGGATTTTTAGTTGTTGATGGTTATAGAGAGGTAAGTTAGTTTACACTGTTTAATCGCAATTTGGGGATGAGTGACCTATGTGAGTTCCAATTATATTTTCTTATTAGGAGATCATGGAAATTGATCGGAAACTTGAGGTATGCAATACGTTGTTACTAAGTACAATACCAATATCAAAGGTAAGGAATAGATGACTCAAATTAAGTAAAAGTGTTGAATATTCAACTTGAGGAATTATTGAATTGAGGATGATTTACCAAGTTTATAATCTTAATGAATGTTTTAGTGTTATTTATCGGAGATAGTAATAGTATTGCGAGATTGTGTTTTCTTATAGAGAATTTAACTAAGTATAAATATTATGAGTGGTGGCTACACTATAAATAGAAGTCAAACAAGAATATTTTGTTAGAATTGTTCTAAATGTGCTTTACTACTTTGGATGGTATATTGAACTTCGGTATGACCAATTGTGCCCTTAGAGGATAATTGATTTAATAAGGTCAGTAAACCGTTTTTGTGTACATTAAAATCTGTGAGTAATTTAACTATCTACCACTGGTATGGGACGGTTGTAGATAATTAAATCACTCGAGTTATTTTATTAGCTTATCAATCTTTTGAAAATCTCTTAAAATTGTGAGTGGTTTAGTTAATTAAAACTGGTATGAGACAGTTTTAAATAAATAAGCCATTCGAGTCTCATTTGATCTCATTTTATCTATCCTTGAAATTTTGAAAGATGTTGTAAATTTTAGAAAGACATGTTACTTTAAAGATGTAGTTCGTACAGAAGCAAGCTAAAAGGCAGCCTAGTTTTCCTAATAGTGATTAATTATATTAAAGTTTTGATCCGAGAAACGATTTGATTTATTGTGGGGTTATTAATGTGGCAGTCGCAGTAGACTTGGTTTTTGTTTGGAGTTGGGTCGGCTCCGTTGTGAGTGGCCAACCATTTGATTGAATATTGATCTGTCACTGGACCTAAGCATAATTGGAACATTGAATTGTGAAATGTGGTTAATTAATATTCCGTTTATGAAATCAGGGTCGTATTAGCATGTCCATTATTATTATTCCTTGGGCGGTGGTTTAATGTTGTACTATGAGATTTGCGGACGAGATAGTTGAAATAACTCGTTTCAAGTGAGTCAAGTCATAAGGCGGTTTGGTCACCAATGTGAAAATAAAATATTAACGTTAGAAGATTTATTAAAATATCTAGAGTTCTAGATTGAGCTGAGAGTATTATCATGATGAATTTTGTGATTTGGTTATCTTGGAGGTAAAAGGAGTATGTCGTTTTGTTTATAGGAAGTTGAGGGTATTTTCTACTTATTATATATATTTATATTGCTGAGATTCATTGATCAAGTCCTTATATATATTAGGAGATAGTTTGGTTGTATAAACCCCATATTATTGAATGGATTGGGTAGATATCATTTGGGAAGATCCTTTTGGAATGAATGAATGCTATTAAGTTTAACCTTGTGAAAAATTGGAGGAATCATTACTTATTGTGAGAATATGATACGGGCATGTACAATGGATGTAGTAGCCGATAGGAAATATGGTTACCGGTGGTTGGGTATGTATAATATCAGTTATCATTCTAACATTGAAATAAAACCTTATGAGGTGTGGTTCGGGAAGAAAATATCGATCTCTAATTTGTTGGGGTGAGGTTAGTGAAGCAAAGCCTAAGGTAAATTGGCGTCAAAGTTTGTTAATCCATTTGAAGTTTTAGAAAGGGTTGGTGATTTGACTTAGAGACTGGCTTGGAGCAGCTTATAGAGTATTTGGAGTTTTAAAGGTAACATCGTAATGTATTTGGAGACATAAGTTGTAATATCGTATTATTAATGGAATTAGAAATCGTGGAAAAGAATCACAACATTGAAGAGACTAATTGGGAATTGAAATCTGAGGTATACATGTAACCGAGGCGAGTTGATCAGTTAGGTAAGTGACCGTCAAATTTGGGACGAATTTTCTTTAAGGGGGAGTGAGTGTAACGACCCTAACCTTAGGCCCTAATTTTAATATCATATTGTGTGTTTTTAATATTATTATTAATGTTATGTGTCCATTTTTATATACTTGATTTCATATGTTAGGATAAGTGATAGTGTAATAAATTAATGTTCTAGAAAAAAAAATATAAAAATAGAAATAAATAAAGCATTGGGAAAATATAATAATAGGAAATGAATAAATAGTAGAAGGAGGTTAAATTGAGTAGATAAATGATTTTGGGTTGGGTTAATTATTAAAATGTGAAAGCCTTGAGTTGGGTGGCATGGGGGGCCATGCCTCCCCTTAATTTACTCATCCTCCTTGTACCCATTTGTCAAACCCCCCACTCCTCCACCATACTCTCTTACTTCCCCCATACCCCTCTAATCTCCTCCTTCATCATTTTTCATCTTCTTCTTACACTTCCTCCATGGAACTTCCATTGAAAGCCTCTCCATTCCAAGCCTTGTAGCTAGGCCATTTCTACACCATTTGCAAATCCAAGAGCATTTTTGAGTTTGGATCATCTAGAGGAACAAATCAAGCTAAGAAGATCAACATTCTATTCTAAAATCCTAAGGTGAGTTATTATGAACCTTCCCTTCTTTAAATGTTCATGAAGATTTAATGTTGTTATTGTTGTTCTAATGACTATTTGATGATTGGAAAAACCTTCTTGGATTGAGGAATTTGTTAGTTTATAGAAAATGTGGTGTTATTGTTCATGGAAGTGATAAAGAGTAAAATGATATGATTTAAGTAGAGATAAAAATGTTAAAAATGAAATGTAGTAGTGTAATGGGTAGAATAACTAAGTTGTAAGTGGGTTAAATCCATCTTACTTGGATTAGAATGGTTTAGAATGAGTTTTGGTGGAGTTAGCAACCCCCTTTTTATGCCTTTGTTCGCACATACCAGGTGTGCGCCCACTAGGACCGGGTGCGCACCCGCTTTCATTCTGGTCACTTCCAGGCGCGCGCCCGCGGGGACGGGTGTGCGCCCGCTAGGACAGCGCGCGCCCACCAGGACCGGGTGCGCACCCACTCTGTTTTTCAGCATTTACCCATTTTTCTTCCGTAATTCCCATTAGGTCCTCCAATAAATTGAACCTTTGATTTCTTAAAATACCGCACAAGTCCTTTTTACTCTCAAAAGGATCTTCGCTCCATTCCGTTCCACTTTTGCTTCCTTTCTTCACTTTAATCTACCATTTTTCCACCTAATTAACCTGTAGTCATAAAGACACTAGAAAATGCTTGGTAGCCTTGTTTGGCAACGTAACCAATGTGACTCCAACTTGGTAAATTGAGCTTGAACCTTCATAGAGACCTCGTAAAATGGAATTGTCCGGAAATGGTTGTTAAGCTTGATTTGTACTTCACCAATGTGGTTCGAACTTGGGAAGTAGATCATGAATCTTTATTAAGGATATCCGAGGTTGTGTAATGACTTCATAGGAATGATTTATGGTACATGGTGACATTGTTATCCCAAGGGTGGATTATGTGGCATATTATTATATCGTTATCCCAAGTGGGGATTATTCGGTTATATTCTTACCTTATTTGATCTCATATTCATTGATTGTGCTATGTATAGTGTATCACTTAAATGTTGCACTATGATATTGGTTGAACATGAGTATATTTTACCATGTGGTTATATTGCTTAAATGTTGCACTATGATATTGGTTGAACATGAGTATATTTTACCATGTGGTTATATTGCTTAAATGTTGCACTATGATATTGGTTGGACATGAGTATATTTTACCATGTTGATATATTGTTATCCCTTTTTGTGGATTTTATTCAAGTATCTATTATGTGCTTGATAATGTGTGAGTCAGCTGACATTGGGGGTATAACATAATACGATCAATTATGAAAGTGTGGCCTAATGTGATCGGATTATGTTATATCTGTGGCCGTCCCCTCCTGTGGCCACAGGATGGGGTATAGCATCTGTATTGAGCCAAAAGCCTTACAGAGTTGCTACTGTCTTATTTGGTTCCCTGAAAAACGGGTCTTATAAGACGTGAGTATTGCTTAAGCAGCTCACTGTAAGATTGGAGTATTATTATACCCAATGTTGTACGACTATTGTTCAGACGGAAAAAGGTAAACCAAGGTAATGTGAGGTGTTTACAGCTTTTCCAATGTGTTATATACGACTTGTTATGTGTTGCATTTTATTTGGCATATTGCTGCATTCATAATAGCTTGCTGAGATTTATTCTCACCCCTCTCCCTTTAATGTTTTTAGATTCCGAGACAGGCGGACCGGCCAAGTAAGGGCGGTGAGGAGTTTGGAAGTAATATTTTGGGACTTGTGGGGGTATGATTAGGTTGGCGTAGAAAGGGTATTTTGGTATAATTCATTTAATGAGTTGTATTTATAAACTTTAATTTTATGTTATAACCAATGTCTTTTTGTAACTAAAATAGTTTCTTACTTTCAAAGTTAGTCAACTATTTCTCCATTGTGAAAAGATGTAGAGTCATTTTGAAATGATTATAGCAATTATATTTATGTTTGAAAGTTAAATAAAAGTTTTAAAAGATTAGGAAAAATTGGGTTGGTTTGAGGACGCTCCAGCTCGGGACACGTGTAGGTTCCGGGTCCTCACATTTTGCTTGAATTTTTCTTTGAAACCGCCATTGATGCCGTTTTGAAGCTTATCTTGATTTTGTATTTTGAACGATTTCTTGAATCTTTTCTACTCCTTCGTCCCGTTTAGAGATGCCTCGTTCTTGGGAACATGACCCTTGTGAAATTCACGGCTACCACAAGGTAAACCTTAGGGTTTATCGAAGGGAGAGGGGGCCATGGATGTTAGTGACCTTGATGGAGATAGGAAAAATGTTGACGAGGTATGGTTGCCCAAGGGAAGATGTACGATATCCGGGCAAGATGAGAATAGAACGAGTTGATTTTATGTCCCCCAATATAGTAATCTTCTATGACTGGGCCGAGATGATGGACCACATCGTCCTCTTCTACTTGAAGTCGGACCATCTTAGTCGTCCTCGATTGACGGGTAAGGCTCCCTTCCTCGTCCTTATTGTAAACGACGAGGAGGGGCAATCTTCCTCTTCCCCGTCCTAATGCCTTGGGAAATTATGTTGATTTATTTTCCTTGGTTTGTGCAGATATGACGGGAAGAGGAAGCGATGCCATCACTAGTGGTCCCTCGTCCTCGACCAATATTGTAGACGTGTTTATAGAGGGAGAACAGACTAAGGGCCGATGGAGAGCCAACCGGGGTAGAGCTAGCTGAGGTAGGGCCTCAACTCCTAGGCTGAGACCAGCTAAGGCCGGTGAGCCGATGATTGAGGAGATATATATCAAGTATGGAGTGCCGAGGGACGAGTATCACTTAAGTTATTCCCATTGGAACCCAATTGTGACTGAAGCAGAAGCCATGTATTTTTATTACAACCTTAACCACGTCAATTTCTTCTACAAACAATTCCAACAGGGACTTCGTCTTCCCTTAGATCCATTCATAAATGAATTTTTGGAAGATATGCAGGCTATCCCGACCATGCTAGGTGCTAATGCGGTGAGGTTTCTCGTAAGGTTCGTCGTCCTGTGCCGTAGTCTAGGATTTGAACCTTGTCAAGAAGCCTTTCATCATTTCTTCACCATTAGCTATAAGTCTGATACCCGGTTGATCCTGAGTGACCCCAACCGTCCCAAACTGATTTCTACGATGTCGAGCAAGGTGGCTGGGTGGAACAACCACGTCATCCGAGTTGAAAGCAGATAGGGCTGGGAGTTTCCAACTCCTTCTGAGGATCCCCGTCTGCCCAAAGTTACATGGAGAGCTGAGTGGAGCGACCAGCTCATAAAGAAGTTGACCCATTTTGCCAAGGTAGGCACCTTGAGCTGGTCGTCCTTGGAGAGTGATTTTAGATATTATGCCCAGGCCGGTATCATGCCCGGGCCTATAGGCAATGTAGTCCCTCTCGTCCCCGTCACTAGGGGAAACCGGTTTCCCGACTGGAGGATACATCCCAGCCTAGTCTTCCATGTTGATTGTGATTTCTGTAGGCAGAACAATGACCAGTGATTGACCGAGGACGGCTTCGCTAGCTGTAACTTTCCCGTCTCTCACACTTGTCCTATTTTGTCTTTTCTTTCCTCGTAATATGTGCTAACCCTTCCTCGCCATGTTGCAGATCTGACCGCCGAGCAGGAGAGAGAGATGTCTCAGAAAAAGCTTGACCTATGGCTTTGTTGAAGCAGAAGAGGAAGACCTCTCGTTCCTAGGCAAGAGGAGGCTGCTAGGCGCCAGGTGATTCCCTCCGACAAAGGAGCCTCTACACTACCCATCGATCCACTGGGGGGAAGGGACGAGGAGACTCACTCCGGGCAACCAATAAGCCAGACCGAAGAGGGGCATAGCCTCCAAGTTCAAACTGACAATGCCGAGGGAGGAGGTAGGGAGGCTGTCCAATCCTCAACCGAAGAGACCAACTTAGTCGGGCGAGCAAGCCAAATGCGCCCCGCCGTTGAACCATCCTCCGAGGAGCCTCCTTCCAAGAGGATTGCTGACACCCCTTCTCCAGAGCTTACTGCTCATACGGTGAAGACCAACTCTGATGCTGATAAAGTGGTGAGGAAGCTGGCCCTTTATCCCACGATGAGGGGGTTAGATTTGCTAGCCCGTACTAGGCCCAAGCTCAGATTTGGCCGTACTGTAGCCCATCGAGCTTTGGACGAGGACGCCCTTGATCATCTGATTGCAACTCAGTCGAACAAGGAAAGTATTGCCAATAGGAAGGGCCTTCTTGCTGCCGAGGTATACTTCTTCGTTACTCGTAACTTGTTTTCCTTAGTCTTGTCGTCGTCTTATTTGACATTTTTTGCTTTTCGTTGTAGCTTTGCACCATCACTGCCTATGAGGTCGTTCAAAATAAGGCCACGGATGCCAAGATGAAGGAGCCTGAAGGCCAAGTAAGGAAGAACGAGGCCGAGAAAGCTAAGGAAGCAAGCTTGGTGAAGACGATGTTGGAAGAGCTTGAGGCGGCGCAGGCGGCGCAGGCGGCCAGGGCCAAGGCTGAGAAGAAGGTCGAGGAAGCACGCGCCAAGGCCGAGAAGGATGCCAGGGCCGGGCAGGCCATTATTGAGGGGCTCCAGGCTGAGCTAAAAGCTAAGTATGATGAAGCCGAGGCAACTGGAGCCCGACTTAAGGAGGTGGAGGCCGGCGTGCCCCTACAAATCGAGGAAGCCCCGTCTGAGTATAAGGCAAGCCCGGCCTTCCGAGATACCGTGGCTGAGGAGACGACTACCATGTTTTCCGATGGCTACATGCACTTAGCCCGAAGGATAATGTCCGACACTTCTCTTGGCTTGGATTTGGAAACGCTTGCCCGGATTATAACTTAGGATTCCTACGATGAGGCGGCCAGGGACCTCTATTACCTTGTTTCGTACTCAGAATATGCCTTGGGCTTGATCGCTGAAGCTGATGAGGAGGCTGGCCATCCTGTCTGGGTTCCTCCCCCCGTCGATCCCCAAAACCTTAACGCCATCCTTGCAAGGGATGAGGACGAAGATCTTAGCGCCGAGGAAGAGGGAGACACTCATGCCAAGGAGCCGATCAACGAGGAGACTCAAGTTGATGCTCAAACTCAAGATGCAGAGACTGAGGCTTTCCTCGAGAAACCTTTTGACGAGGAGCAGACTTAGGATTTTTTCTCATTTTGTTGTAATAGAATAGGGCATTGGAATTTATTATTAATATTTAATGAAATTTCCCTTTCTTCCAATTCACGTCGTGTTTCACTTCTTG
The DNA here is from genome assembly GCA_022495995.1 of Adenophora triphylla var. japonica. Taxonomy (NCBI): domain Eukaryota; kingdom Viridiplantae; phylum Streptophyta; class Magnoliopsida; order Asterales; family Campanulaceae; genus Adenophora; species Adenophora triphylla. The sequence goes on along the minus strand of JAFEMH010000627.1, from coordinate 231,986 downwards.
TTTTGGCGTATGAATTGTTGAATGTGTGGTATACTTGCATAAGTACGCAAGATTTATGGTAGCCAGGGAAGGTCTCCTCGTACCTTTGATCATTTGAACCGAGGGAGCTAGCTCGGTTCTAGATGTCGGCAATTTTTCCTTTTTGAGGTCATTAGGCCGAGGAAGATTCCTTGGTTTTGACCGATGTGCCGCGTTAGTCGTTAGAGTCGAGGAGTTTCCTCGTCCAGACATTGGGCTTCTTCTTTTTCATCTTTCTATGATGAGTAAGATGACTCGTACATAGGTCGTAGATGTTTTTGCCGCGTTAGTCGTTAAGCCGAGGGGTTTCCTCGTCGTGACGTTGGGCTTCTTCTTTTTCAGCTTTCTATGACCAGGAAGATGACTTGTACATAGGTCGTAGATGTTTTTTCCGCGTTAGTCGTTAGGCCGAGGGGTTTCCTCGTCGTGACATTGGGATTCTTCTTTTTCTTCTTTTTATGACGAGGAAGATGACTCGTGCATAGGTCGTAGACGGTTTTGCCGCGTTAGTCGTAAGGCCGAGGGGTTTCCTCGTCGTGACGTTGGGCTTCTTCTTTTTCATCTTTCTATGACGAGAAAGATGACTCGTACATAGGTCGTAGATGGTTTTGTTCTCACCTACGCATGACGAGGAGAAACTCACTTGGTCATCGATCTTGGTAGTTTGCTTGCATGTTGACGAAGTAAATTTCATAAATTGAAGTGATTACATCGAATTGCAATCCTACTTTGCTTTAAGTAAAAACTAACAACGATAACCTATTACATAAAAATAGACTAAAACTATAATTAATGAAAGTACTCAGCTCTTGCTATGATTTGAATTTAGATTTCATTGTTCTCTGTGACCATCTAGTATCTCACTTTCAACTGGTTCGTCTACGTCCTGTAGCACTCCTTGTCTCAAGTCATAGCTGGCCCTCGAGTTCTGGCCATTTGAAGAGATGAGGGGCTATATCTAGGACAGACAGAACTGTGTCTAGGAGATCATAATGGAGTTTGGCCCTATGAGGCCTGTCTTCTTCTTCATCATTATCTTTATCTTCACTGGCTTCTTGCCTTTTCCGCTTGCCATCCTTCTTCAAGACGTAGCGATCAAGCTTGCCTTCATCAACCCATTTTTGGATCATTTCTTGAGGGCGAAATAGCTCTTAGTGTTGTGACCATAGTCTTTGTGGAAATCACAGTGCTTGGATGGATCACGTGGGTACTTTGGTTGGTCACTGAGCGATCGGGGGTTCGGAAGATTCACCAATTGCATAATTTCAGTGATTGTCTTGGAGAGGGGAGTGAAGATCTTAGTCTTCTCAGTTCCATGCGTCCTGTTTTTGCCCTTGTATCCATTTCCGTTGGAGGACGGGTGGTTTGCGTTCTCTTCAGTCTCTGTTTCATCAGACTTTTTCTTGCTTTTCTCTTCCGCCATGGCGATGACATATGCCACATTGAATAAGTCTGACTTAGACTTGGGCTCTCTGGCGGAGAGTTCATATATCAATTGTCCAGATCTAAGTCCGGAGTTGAAGCAGAGGATCACCTCCCTGTCAGTCAGGATTTCTTCTACTTGGTCTGTCATGGCTCTGAACCTGTTTAGTAGTTCAGAGTAGTTTCATTCTTCCCTTGCTCGATGTTAGAAAGGTCAATCAATCTCTTTTTCCTCCTCCCTGCCGTGGCAAAGTGGTCTAGGAACATCCTCCTCATGCCTCTCCAGCTATCGATGCAACCCTTTTTTAGCTCACGGAACCAGGTCAGGGTTGTTCCGGAGAAGGTGCTCGCGAAAACTTTACAGAGCATGTTATCGGCCTTTGTGAGGAGGGTTATAGTAGACTCAAAGCTTTGCACATGGTCCCATGCGTCAGTGGTTCTCGCATATTTTTCAAAATTTGGGACCTTGAAGGCAGGATTAGGTGGTACATCTGTTATTCTTTAAGAGAGGGGACGAGTGGACCAGTTGTCATCATCTTCGTCGTCCTTCTTCCCCATTTCCATGTCGTCAATTCTCTTTTTCAAGAGTTGTAATTCTTTAGCATCAATTCCCTTCTCAGTGCTGGAATGAGTGCTTCGGTGGGAACTCCGGAGGTAACTACGATGGGACCTATCTCTTGGATGACCATTCACCCTACTGTGATCCTCATCATTACGTTGATTATCTCCTCGTTTGGAAGGTGTCTTATCCTTCCTCGGCTCCATCTCTTAGTGGCCGAGGAACATCCTGTATGGTTTAGGGCTCCTTAGCCTTGCGTAGTTTCTGGGCCGAGGGGAGTTATGCCGAGGGGGATGACCGTGATGAGGTGATAGGTTAAGACAAGGAGGGGATAAACGCCGTGCTAGACTGAGCGTTGATCGCAAGTCAGCGGAATTTACCTCCTGCTCCTTCGAATTTATATGGCTTCTCAGGTCTACCACAGTCTTCTCGTTATCCTGATTGTTAGGCCGAGGACGAGGGGCATCTCGGAGGTTATGCTTAGGTGGTACAGCAGGCTCACGGGGAGGAGGATCTCGGCCCCGAGGAGGACTCCTCTGGCTATCTCGTCCCTCACCCTGAGTTTCCCTTCCAAGAGAGTTGCCCGACCTCGAAGGCTTAATGAACTCGGCCATTGAGTTTTCTGGGTCTAATTGCAATAAAGCAGCCCGCGTCTCGTAAATTTTCTGCAAAGTCTCCATTTGTCGATGCAACAAGGTACATTGGTCAATGGGCTGAGCGTTCTCAGCTCGTCCAACGTCGGCGTTCCTCGTCGTCTTCTTACTTGTAGCTCGTCTCCCTCGTGGACGAGTATGACGAGGAAGGTTGGTACCTGCCTCCCCGACAGCTGGCTGTCCCATAGAGCGGACAGTCGTGCCGAGGGGCGATATCCCGTCATTCAGGGGTGAAGGAGGAGGTAGCATTTCATCGCTGGGAGGGATCTCGTTTCCCTGACCTCGGTTCTCCTCGTTAATAATACTGATGGTTCTGCTGTCCTCCATTGGGTTTCAAGAATTGGTGGTTCAAACAAAGTTCTTATCAAAATCGAACAGCAGAATCGGCCAACAATTCTCAATGAACAAATTTTTCCAGCTACAATTTTTTCCGGCCAAAATTGAAACAAGGTTCGAATGCCAACGACAAGCAGAATTCAATCGCGATTGTTTATGCACCAGATTTTCGGCCAAACTCTAATTTTCCAGGCGAAAAATTGCAGAATCCGGCGATTGAATAGCCTGATGATGCCAAACTGATGATGCCAAAAAGTCGAATCAGCCCAAATCCAAGCTATAGGTTGTACTCCGGCGATTGAATAGCCTAAAAATATGACAGAAAACGTAAACTAAGCCGAGGCTTCACCGGCGAAGGCCCTCCGGCGTGAGAGTAAGTTCACAGTTTGTATATTGAGTAATCAAATTGACAGAGTTTCGAGTCAAAGAGATAACGTACCAAAATATGGAAACAATGACTTGCATTTATAGTGATGGATAGGTAGAATCCATGTTGAACTTGGACTGTAAAGAGATAAGATATAATCCTAGGAGGATTATATCTGTTGGAGCGTCCTTATTTGACTTGAATTGGTATAGGAGATTACAATCCTGATTAGATTATAACTGCTTATTGTCCTTGTTGGAATAGAACTGCACAAGCTCACGCCGGTATGCCGAGATGCAGATATTCCTTTCCTCGTCATACATAGCCTGGCAGGCATAAGATGAGTCGGGGAAGGGATAAAAGATAGCTGGAGAGCTATCACGATGGTTGATAGCCGAGGAGGCCTCGTCGTCGTCAAGGGAGCACCAGCTCGGCCTTGGAGGGAGGTCCCCTTGTCGGTATTTGAGTTGGGCCTTGATCACTCGCCTGTCGAGCCTTGGTCGGCTTCAGGGAATGCCGAGATAGAGAGGAACGAGGAAGCCCAGTTTGCTCCTTGTATTATATGCAACTTGATGGATTATGTTTAGGGCCCAATCCATTTGGGCCTTGCCCGGACTAGCTCATATTCATACTTAGGTTTATACCGTTCATTATTCTTTTATCTAAAAAAGAGAAAGAATAATAATATTGTGTACTCCCTCCGTCCCACTATACTTGACACCCAAGGGGTGGGTTCAAAAACCAAGGAAAAAGAATAAAATAAAAAAAATGTGTGGTGAAAAATGAAGAGAGAGAATGAGTGGGGTAAATAGTAGTGTTGGTTGAATAAATGTGTGGTAGAAAATGAAGAGAGAGAATGAGTGGTGGAGTAGAGTGAATATAAAAATATAAAAACTTGATTATTTTTGGAAGGTGTCAAGTATAGTGGGACGGCCCAAAATGGAAAGAAGTGTCAAGTATAGTGGGACGGAGGGAGTATATATTAAAAAACAGATTACATCATCAAAAAATGAATTAAAGTTATATATAAATTTTATCAATATTCAAAATATTCTATTACAAGGTCGTGTTAAACGGAACGAGTTTGTGGTAATTCTAAACCCGACCCATACTCCTCGGATTTTGAAAAACACTTTCTATTAAAATATTAAAAGGGGGACTTTTCAGGTTCGAAATAATAAAAAAATATTCATGAAAAGGGCAAACTTGCAAGAAACACCATTATTAGGAACCAAACTAATAAAAAATATTTATGAGGGATTATAGTGATAAAAAAATAAATTAAAGTTGTTTAATTGTCTTAATTCTATAACAAAATCGTGTTATAATTATTAATATATTCTTATATTAAATGTTTAACACATATGACACTTATCTTTGAAAAGAAATAATTAATTAGTGGTATTACTGGTAAATAAATGTCGAATACAGCTGTATTTTAATAATTTTTGCATTGAAATTAATGTGTATTCTTATATATTTAAGGCTAAATATATATATATATATATATATATATATATATATATATATATATATATATATATATATATATATATATTGCTTATACTTATACTTAAGGCCGAAAGGGGTATTAATATTATTTTCTTGTATAGAAATGTAACACTTATTTTGAAATAAAGGAAAAAAAAGAAGAATGCGACAATTATCATAAACAAATAAAATACTCACTACCACCAAAAGAAATATCAACTGATACTACCACAGAAGAATGGTTGCACAGGGCTGAATGAGTAGCTGAACTGTGAATACTCTGACATCTTCTTCGTTTGTCTCCTGCACATGCACCACACGTAAACTAGGTCGGTGGCGTTTTCGGCGTTACTCCTCCGGCGTGATGATAAGTACAAGATCTAGATAACAAGAAAGTACAAAGGAAACTTGAACATAAATCTGCAGAAATGTACTTAGAGAGCTTACCAAATCCCATTTTTTCATTTTGTTTATATACTCCTTTAGGTCATGTGCAAGTCACATGCTCTTAGACACGTGTCGATCATCCATTAAGAGTTCATGGGCACCCAAAAGCAAGTGGAGATGCCAAATTTTTTCCTGACGGATAGCTCATCATCACAATAGATTATGTGGGCCCCAGCCATAACGTCTTTAACAGCTTCTGGACTGTAGCTTCCGATCCGAATGTCGCCTACATACGGCAGCCATGATAAGGCGACAACCCTTGGTTGTCGCTGATATGAACATACTGATGCGGGATGCCTGCCTTGAGATTATACCATTTTCGTACAGTGATGGGCTCTAAAGGATTTCTCACCGGGCCTTGTTTTCCGCCAGTACACTTAAAAAAGTCGCCAATTGCCCTTATCTATCTTTGGCTCATTATCATGACCTTTAATCCATAATTATCGTATTGGGCGTCATATAATTTGACTTAATTTGACTGGGTCCAAATCTCTTTTTCATAATCATATCAACTACTCCCTCCGTTCCGGATCTTGGTGTCTAGTTTGATTTTTCACGTAAATTAAGGAGAGAGTATTTATATTGAAAGTGTTGTGAGTGTGAAAATAAAATAGGAGAGAGAATGAGTGGAGGGAATAGTAAATTATAATGGTGTTGTGAGTATTAAAATAATGTAGGAGAGAGAATGAGTGGAGGGAATAGTAAAAATTTCTTTCCATTTTAGAAAATGTGCACGTAGGTTTGGAACGCCCAAAATGAAAAGTGTGCACGTAGGTATGGGACGGAGGGAGTATATTACAAGGTCGTGTTAAACGAAACGAGTTTGTGGTAATTCTAAACCCGACTCATACTCGTCGAATTTTGAAAAACACTTTCAATTAAAATATTAAAAGGGGGACTTTTCAGATTAGAAATAATAAAAATAGTATTCATGAAAAGGGCAAACTTGCAAGAAACACCAATATTAGGAACCAAACTAATAAAAAATATTTATGAGGTACCATAGTGTGAAACCGTGTATTTTATGAGAACATATTTATGTTTTCTTATTTAAAAAGTCTTCTATTATGGTAAGTAGATTTTGGGACTTTCATGGAGATTTATAAGTATCCTACTTTTACTAGGAATTGTAAATATAGTAAATATCTTTTATTTATGTACATAGTTTTATATTAGGACTAACCTACTAATATTTGATTTCCTTGTGAGTGTGTTTTATGTTCATATAGGAAAAGGAATCTCACAAAGAAAGAGGTCGATTGCATGAAGATCTTTTCAATGGTGCACTATAAATACAAGGCATTCAGCACATGAGATGTTACGGAATTTTAGAGAGAAAATTACTCATTCTTCATTGTATTCGACATTATTATTTTTAGGTTGTGAGTGAAGGTTGTGTCTTACATCCGTAACTCACATCTAGGTTTTCATAGAGTTCTCTTGTTTTACTTCTGACTAGAATAGATCCTACTTGGGAAAGGGGAGTTGTTCTTGTTATAGAAGGTGATTAGAACTCGTTTAGTATTTTCATATTTTAGTTTTTCACTTATTTGTTTTTGTAAGAAACAAAAGTTTTTATTGTGAAAAGTTTTTGGGCGTAAGCCTAGTTTGCTGATCACATTGATCAGTAAGCGTAAATAATTCTTGAGTTATTGCATTTAATTTGTTTTTAATTACTTTATTTCGCTGCATTATCTGTGGATGTGTGGACAGTTGTGAGACACATCTGTACTCACATCCTTTGCCTGTTGTGTGATTAAAGTTTTCTAGCTACACGAAACTTTCAATTGGTATCAGAGCCAACTCTCGATATATTACTGAGTGTTGATCCAGAAAGTGTAGTCATTATGGAATGCCAAAATCACCAAAACAGGCCTCCTGTCTTGGATGGTACGAACTATTCTCTTTGGAAGTCTAAGATGCGAAATTACATCAAAAGTATTGATGAAAGGGCTTGGATGTGCATTCTTGTTGCATGGCAACCTCCTACTGTGGAGAAAAAGCCATCTTCTGGTGTTGGTGAGTCTTTTTTCGAAAGAAAACCTGAAGAGCAATGGACTCTTGATGAAATACAAGCTGCAAATTACAATTCAAAAGCTATGGGTGCTATTTCCAGCCATGTTTCTGGGAATATGTACAAACTTATAACTAATGAAAGCATAGCCAAAACTGCTTGGGATATTTTGCAAACTCAATGTGAGGGAGCACCAAGTGTGAAGGCTACCAGGCTTAGAATTCTAATGGATAGGTTTGAGTTACTTCGAATGGAAGAAACTGAGGACATTGTGTCATATGCTGCTAAGATTCATGAAATTTCAAATGAATGCACAAGTCTAGGAGAATCTATCTCCAATGCAAGACTTGTAAGTAAGATTTTAAGGACCTTACCTGAGAGGTTTAACATTAAAGTAGCTGTGATTGAGGAAACAAAGGACACAAACACTGTAGGTCTTGACACAATCATAGGAATCTTGACTGTGTTTGAACTTAACCTTGAGGCTCAGAAAAAGAACAAAACACACAGTCTTGCCCTTAAAAGTGCTGCTGCTCTTCCAAAAGAGCTTGTGGAATTATCCTCTGAAATTGACAAGTCTAATCTTGAAGATGAGGATGTAGCTTTTATTTCAAAGAAATTCAGTTTTATACTGAAAAATAGAAGGATAAGCAAATTCCCTAATAGACCTACTTCGATCTTTGAAAAAGTCAAAACCTAGCACTGACACTGGATTCAAGAAACCAAGCTTTGAAAATAAATCATCTAAATCTGTCCAATGTAGGGCATGTCGTGGCTTTGGTCATTATGCCAATGAGTGTGCTAATATACTTAAAAAGAAGGGAATGAGCTTAACTGCTACCCTTAGTGACAGTGAGGATGAAGAAGAAGAAGTAGCTAATATGTCTGTCTTAAACTGCCACTCTGTGTTTAATGCATTTTCTGCAGATATAGAAGAAGATGAACCTGAAAATTCCTTGGATGTGATCTCAGTTGTGAACACATCTGGTGTCACATCTGAACTATTGCTGAACTGTTTCTCTGTAAAAGAAGATTCAGATAATGAAGATGAAGAAAGGGACATCCCCTATGAAGAACTCTTTGCAACATACAAGGAGCTACATACAGATTGGATGAAAAGATTGGACAAGATTGAGGTACTTGTTAAGGTAAATAAATCTCTTTCTGATAAATTGGCTGCTTGTGAAGATGAAAAAGATGTACTTTCAAAGGAAAATGATGCTCAAAAAGATACCATTGCAAGACTTGAAGTCCTTGTGACCAAAAGAGAAGTTGACCTTGAAAAATTCAAGAATGAATGTGAAAAAGCTGAAAATATTTTTACTAAGTTAAACAAAAGTAAAATGAAAATGGAAGAAGCTTTCTCTGTAGGTCAACGTAACAAAACTGGTTTGGGTTTTGAAAATAATTTTATAAAGGAGGGATGTGAGGCTTCTACATCAAAAAGTGTGAAAAAATAAGCTTTTAAAGAAAAAGTCATTTTGAGTGAGAAAAGACCTAGGAAGAGGCATTAAATTTGCCATTACTATCTAGCTCCTGGTCACATTAGGCCCTTCTGTTACAAACTCAAGGCTGATAAAAAATCTGGTCACTTCAATCAGCCTCAGATGTGTGAGAAGATGTATGCACATCCTAACACACATCCTGTCAATCTGAGACCTCTGCAACCCAAAAAGAAAACTGTTAAACAGTGGGTGGCCAAACCAATTACCACCTGCAATGTTGTTTACTCTTCCCTCAAGAGTACTGTTTCTGGCTCTTGATATTTTGATAGTGGGTGCTCTAGGCACATGACTGAAAACCAAGCAGTCCTTCTTGATTATGAAGTGATAAATGGAGGGAAAGTAAATTTTGGTGGAGGTGCTCAAGGAAAGATTATTGGGAAAGGAACCCTGGATGTTAAGGGTCTCCCAAAACTGCACAATGTGTACCATGTGGAAGGCTTGAAAGCCAACCTAATAAGCATCAGTCAACTGTGTGATGATGATCTATATGTGAAGTTTGATAAGCACTTGTGTGAAGTGTTTGATAAGGATAATACCTGTGTGTTTACTGGCTGATGGATGTGTATTTACCCATCCAAATGATGCACTTTTAGGCTTTCCTTGAGTTTGATTCCCGAGTTTTATGTATATTTGATGTGGCTTGTGAGTATTTTATGAGTACAGGGTATAGTGCTGATTAAAGATGCATTTTATGGCTAAAAAGTGCAAAAGGAATAAAGTGGAGCGGAGCTCAAGGACTAAACTGGCATTTGGAAGCTTTTGGACCAAATGGGAATTATTGGAAATTCAAGGACTGAAATGGAATTACGGAATTTTCGGACGAATTTAATATATAAAAATTCCTGGGATTAAATGAAAAATAAAAGTCCAAAGAGCGAAGCGCAGAAGAAGTCATTAAAGTGGTCAAAGTGCGATCGCAAGATACGGGACGAACCGAATACATTTTATACTAAATAAGGCCATTGCATGCATGAAAGTGGCGGGTTCTAGGCAAGTTTGGGGCCAAGGCAATGCAAGCAAGGGCGGACGCGCAGGGCATTCAGGGCGGCCGCGCACGTAAGGGCCAGAATCTTGGCCAACCTTCGGCCAAGCAGGGCGTCCGCGCAAGCAAGTAGGGCGGCCGCGCTCCGGCCATCTTCAGCACCAATTTTACGTGTTTTTCAAGGGGCAATTGTGTCTTTTCCTGGCTTGGTCTCCACTGTTGCCCTATTTTTCTTATTTAATCAACATCAGCCACGGCATTAGATAGAACTAGAACATAATAACATATTATTAGAATTAGTTTTTATTTTTTCTTTTCTTGGATCAACAATTGAAGAAGAAGATCAATCCAGGTTTTGTTTTTATTATTAATTATGAGTAGCTAAATTCTTAGATTTGTAGATTGGTCGAACCTTTACCGGATTTCTATGCAATAGTATTTTTAATTCTTTCTATTTAATTCCTTCTAGTTCATCAATAGATTTTAATTCCATGTTCTTGGATTCGAGACGTATGTTAAGATACGAACTCATCTTTGAATGATTGGGTATTTATCGAGCCATTAATTTGGGCGATTTATACATCGACCACTATTGATTGAATAACTTTAATTGAGGCCGTAATAGAAATCGATTAATGTTAGGTTCTTTAATTCTTGTGTGCTTAATTTATTCTTGGTGTATTGTGGAACCGTAATAGACACTACAATATTAAAAGAGTATTTAGGATTGTAATCCGGCCACCTAACCGTGTCGATCCTAGCTAAAGTGAATGAACCCTAGAAGTTGAGTTAATGTTTTCTAAATAAAATTCTGCATAGAATGATGGTGAAGTGAAATCCAATCTACGAATCTCTGCTCATAATCTGTTTTCTCGTTTAGTTAGTTTTAGTTATTTATTTTATGCTCTTAGTTTCAAATCAAAATTATAAATCTTTGGTTACAAAATTCACTGCGTTTACTTTACTTGTTTACCAACGAGTCTCTGTGGATTCGACCCCCGCATTTGCATACTTGCTACACCGGTAGTGAGTACACTTGCTCGGTTTTTATTACAAGAGGGAGTTTTCCTCCATCAAGTTTTTGGCGGGTTGCAGGGGACTTTGTTGCAAGTAAACAAGTAGGTTAGGTAGTGAATGCAAGGTCGTCGTTCTTTGAAGCCTACATTGGTTCCATTGAACGACAACATAAATAGACTTGAGGAAGAATTAGGCGATCCCTCTTTAATCCTCTCTTTCGGACTCGGACATCGAGTCCGAACCCTCCACCACCGAGGTAGAGGAAGAAAAAGCCGAGATGGCTACCACGGCACAAACTATGAATGATTTCCTGAGACCTAGGGTAGACACATCTACCTCTTGCAATAGTCTCCTGATGCGACCAAAAATTTAGAGGTCAAAGGACAAATACTTTGCCATGTTGCCAAGCTTTCAAGGATTGCCTGGCGAGGATGCACTCAGCGTTCCTTAAAGAGTATATTATTGTTGTTGCTCAATTTTTGTTAAGACAGGAAATGGCTGAGGAGCAAATTAGGCGAAGTGTTTTCCTTACACTCTTAAGGGAGTGGCTAAAACATGGTTGCGATGCTTGCACGGGCGAGCAAAGATTAGTACTTGGGAAGAATTGCAAGATGTGTTCCTTAAAAGATATTACCCACATCATCTTTTGGCTAGTTTTAGACAGAAATTGATGACATTTTCCCAAGATGTGGGGGAGCCCTTTCATGAGGCATGGGAAAGATTCAATACAATGTTAATACAATGTCCCCAACACAATTTTACACTACCCTCATGAACCCGAAGCCTTTTATGATGGCTTGAATGACAATGGTCAATCAATAGTTGACAATGCTTGGAGGCTCGATAGGAGCCAAGACCAGGAAGAAACTAAAGCTTTATTTGAGATGTTGAGTGCTAATTCTCAACAAAAGAGTTCGAGGGGTAGAACTAGGGGAGTACTTGAATTGAATGCTAGTGATAATATTTCAAAGCAGATTGCACTTTTAAATAATAAATTGGATAAATTATACTTGTGGCACTTCTGCTGGTGCCGATGTTATTGCGATTATTGTACAAATTGTGGTTTATCATCTCATGTGACTAATATGTGTCCAAGTGCAGCAAATTTCTTGTATAATCCCGAGCAGGCACATGCTTTCAATGGATATGCACCAAGGCCACCACCCCAAGGCAACCAATATGGCAACTACAATCCATGGGGTGGCTATCATAATCAGCAAGTGAAACCTCTTCATGTGCCACCACTGGACAACATGATAAAGAGCCTTGGGAGCCGGGCCCAGATCCAGATTAAGGATGGAGATGCATCAAAGCAACAGAAATACGTATGTCGCGTTTGAAAAGATGGGCACACAAGTAGAGCAACTCTGAAAGGTTGCCCAAGAGTTGATGAAAGCAGAAGAACCCACCCGAGCAAGCAAAGTCAATCACAACAAATTGTGTAGGATGAAAGTGAGGAAATTGAGGAGGTATTTCTATCTTCTCTTGATAATATTGATTGTTTTGATAATAATAATGATGTTAATGAGAAAGAAAAAGTTAATCATGTTCAAAAAGACCCGGGTGTTTCACTATCCCAATTTCTGTAAGGGGTCAAAATTTTAAAGGTTTGTTAGATCTTGGGGCAAGTGTCAATGTGATGCCCTTTCATGTTTTTAGAAGTTTGGGGGCATGTGAGTTGAAACCACCCATGAGAGACTTGCAATTGGCGGATCTCTCAATTAAAAGACCTTTAGGGGTTCTTGAAGGGGTGTTGGTTAAAATTGATAAAATCATTATCCCCATTGACTTTTATGTGATGTGTATGGAGGGATCAAGTGAGGAGCAATTGAAAACTCCCATTCTGCTTGGGAGGCCATTTATGTTTGACACTAAGGCCACCATTGATGTGTGTCAAGGGGTGGTGTCCTTGAGAGGCATGGGGGAAGAATGCAAGTTTGTTATGTCTAAAAATGATAAGAAAATCTCCCCCAAAGATTATTTTGTAGGAGCCATAACTGATGTTCCAATTTTTAAATATGATGTGAATGGAGGTGAGAAAAGTGGGGATAATGCGGACGTTTGTCCCATGGCTAGTAACATTAAGGCCGACCAATACTCTAGGAGTAACGGGTCGTATCACACCCCACACGACTCCCATAAAGAGTCGAATCCATCACATTCACCACAAGGGCCTTCAAAATCAAGAGTTAGTGAGGAGAGTTATAGTGATTTATCTGATTCTATATTTGCTACTATTTTTGTGCATGATAACTCTCTTGATCTTGGTTGTGAGAATGGTGTTCTGCAGGTTGCAGAAAAGGTTGAGTTTGGGGGTGGAAACCCCAATAAAAAGAAAAGAAAGAGGGGTAAGCACAAGAGTAAAGTTTCAAAAATAAATGTGGCTTTACCCCTACTTGTTGACAATGGAGAGATGATTTGGAAAGAGAAGGGCGTTTGTGCCCGCGAGGAAAAGAGATGGTCCAAAGGCCGCAAAGCTAAGGCCAAGTAAGATTGGAACCATAGTCGGGCTAACGACTTTAAACAAAGGCGCTGCTTGGGAGGCAACCCAATGAGGTATGTTTTATTTTTGTCTTAATTATTGTTTAGTAGTGTCTTGCCATCCGTTCGTTAAGGCACGCTTTTGTTCTCTGTGCTATGAGGACATAGCATGTTTTGAGTTTGGGGGTGGGCAACTCTCCGAGTTTGTGGGTTTATAGGGGAGTGTATATAGTGTCACCCTCTAAAAAAATAGAAAAATTTAAAAATTTGTTCTTTTCATAGTTGGGATGTTGGTCAAAGTCTGTGATGATTAGAGTGTGCTTTAATTTTAAAATCACATGTGCTATTATTAGTGTGGTGATTGGGATTGCATTGAAACATTTAAATTATGATTGCACCACCTCTCACTTCCGTATCATATTCTTGGTCACTGTCATCAACTTAGGTGCCTTTTATGGGATCACTTTGTGTATTCTCGGGGTCCCTAGAACATGTTTGCATGATTGTCAATAACACGTCAATAGGTTACTTGATATATATGGCTATTCTTTGAATCCCTTTTTGTGAGCCTTAAACTTTCTAGTCACTTATATAAAAATTTCCGCTAGAACCCCTTTTGAGCTTGAAAAAGAATGGAATCTCTCACAATGTGGGAGGTTATCTTAGACCACCATTCGCCTTCATTTGTACCCTCATTGTCTTACCCTTTTAACCTATACACAAATTTAATTTTTCTCACCTTTTCAAGAAAGTGAAACTAGGGAATGAATGGGGATATTTTGGGGGATGTTTTGAAAATTAAAGGATTGAGTGGAAAGTGGTCATGGAAAGAAAGAAAAGGGTCATGTTATGTAATGAAAAGAGGGGCTTGAAAAGAAAAAAAATTATAAAAAAATAAAAAAATATTGAATGCACATTCTTCGTGATGTAATTGTGCAAAGCAAAAAAAAAAAAAAAAAAAAAAAGAAAAGAAAACATTCGAGCCCTCTCTACTATCAAAAAGTGGAATTATATTTCAAGGTGACCAAAGGAAGTAAAGGAATGTGCTCAACCCCATGTTGATGTATGAAAAAGTTTTAGTTTGTGGGTTGGCACATTGGAAAGTAATAAGGGTGAGTGGAGGATGTATTGTTAAAAGAAGGCTTTCTAGTTTCACTTTCATATTTTCGTATGTCTTTACCTTCATTTGTAACCATGAACCTAGCCCTGCGATCTTTCGCAACTTAACTTTTAAGCCATATTATTCTTTCAATGTCGAGTAACCGGGTTGACAATCGTGTTAAATATGCATATGAGTGTCCTTTTTGGGTTGTACTGTCTATGACATATTGAATTAGAGCATCACTTAGTGAATCCATAAATAATCCTAGGTTGTTGGCAGTGACCTCCCATAATTCATTCATCATTCATGCCGCGGTGGAAAATTGTGAGTTCTATGCTTCAATGTGATTGTAATCCCATTACTGTGGTGGCACTTGTTGATTATGTGTGTTGGTGAGAATCTGAGACTTGTATGGCCAATGAATCATCTGTGATAGAACATCCCAAAAATAATTATTTTGTTTGATTATTAGTTAGAGTAGTTTTATTTTATTTTTTTAGTTTTGTTTTACTCGGGACGAGCAAAAGGTTAGTTTGTGGGTGTTTGATGGATGTGTATTTACCCATCCAAATGATGCACTTTTAGGCTTTCCTTGAGTTTGATTCCCGAGTTTTATGTATATTTGATGTGGCTTGTGAGTATTTTATGAGTACAGGGTATAGTGCTGATTAAAGATGCATTTTATGGCTAAAAAGTGCAAAAGGAATAAAGTGGAGCGGAGCTCAAGGACTAAACTGGCATTTGGAAGCTTTTGGACCAAATGGGAATTATTGGAAATTCAAGGACTGAAATGGAATTACGGAATTTTCGGACGAATTTAATATATAAAAATTCCTGGGATTAAATGAAAAATAAAAGTCCAAAGAGCGAAGCGCAGAAGAAGTCATTAAAGTGGTCAAAGTGCGACTGCAAGATAGCGGGACGAACCGAATACATTTTATACTAAATAAGGCCATTGCATGCATGAAAGTGGCCGGCCAGTTCTAGGCAAGTTTGGGGCCAAGGCAATGCAAGCAAGGGCGGACGCGCAGGGCATTCAGGGCGGCCGCGCACGTAAGGGCCAGAATCTTGGCCAACCTTCGGCCAAGCAGGGCGTCCGCGCAAGCAAGTAGGGCGGCCGCGCTCCGGCCATCTTCAGCACCAATTTTACGTGTTTTTCAAGGGGCAATTGTGTCTTTTCCTGGCTTGGTCTCCACTGTTGCCCTATTTTTCTTATTTAATCAACATCAGCCACGGCATTAGATAGAACTAGAACATAATAACATATTATTAGAATTAGTTTTTATTTTTTCTTTTCTTGGATCAACAATTGAAGAAGAAGATCAATCCAGGTTTTGTTTTTATTATTAATTATGAGTAGCTAAATTCTTAGATTTGTAGATTGGTCGAACCTTTACCGGATTTCTATGCAATAGTATTTTTAATTCTTTCTATTTAATTCCTTCTAGTTCATCAATAGATTTTAATTCCATGTTCTTGGATTCGAGACGTATGTTAAGATACGAACTCATCTTTGAATGATTGGGTATTTATCGAGCCATTAATTTGGGCGATTTATACATCGACCACTATTGATTGAATAACTTTAATTGAGGCCGTAATAGAAATCGATTAATGTTAGGTTCTTTAATTCTTGTGTGCTTAATTTATTCTTGGTGTATTGTGGAACCGTAATAGACACTACAATATTAAAAGAGTATTTAGGATTGTAATCCGGCCACCTAACCGTGTCGATCCTAGCTAAAGTGAATGAACCCTAGAAGTTGAGTTAATGTTTTCTAAATAAAATTCTGCATAGAATGATGGTGAAGTGAAATCCAATCTACGAATCTCTGCTCATAATCTGTTTTCTCGTTTAGTTAGTTTTAGTTATTTATTTTATGCTCTTAGTTTCAAATCAAAATTATAAATCTTTAGTTACAAAAATTCACTGCTTTTACTTTACTTGTTTACCAACGAGTCTCTGTGGATTCGACCCCTGCATTTGCATACTGCTACACCGGTAGTGAGTACACTTGCTCGGTTTTTATTACAAGAGGGAGTTTTCCTCCATCACTGGCCCTAGATTTGCTGACAATTGTTACCAATTTGGTGACAATCTTTCTTGCCTAAGCTCAAAAGCTAATGATGTCAATCTGTGGCACCAAAAATTAGGGCATGCTAGCTGTAGAACTCTGGAAGAAATTCAAAGGTTTAAAGCTATTAAAGACCTCCCTAAACTGAACTTCAAGAACCCTGATGTCTGTGGTTCATGTCAAAAGGAAAAACAAACAAAAGCATCACATAAAAAGGTCCAACAATGCTCCACAACTAGATATTTGGAGATGATTCACACTGATTTAATGGGACCTATTGAAGTAGAAAGCTTTGGTAGGAAAAAAGTATGCCTTTGTGTGTGTTGATGATTATTCTAGGTACACTTGGGTAATGTTCTTAAGAGAAAAGTCAGAAACAATTGGAGAATTCAAGAATTGGTACAAAAGGGTGAGAAACATTTATGGCCTTAAGACTGTAAGAATAAGGTCTGACCATGACACTGAATATGAGAATCAAATGTTCACCAATTTTTACAATTCTAAGGGAATCACTCATGAATTTTCTGCACCAATCACCCCACAGCAAAATGGAATTGCTGAAAGAAAGAATAGAACCTTGCAAGAAATGGCTAGGGTCATGCTAAGTTTTAAGAACTTGTCCAAAAATTTTTGGGCAGAAGCTTTAAACACTGCTTGCCACATTGGCAATAGGGTGTTTCTAAGGATTGGTAGCACTGTCACCCCATATCAAATCCTCCTTGGAAAGAAATCAACTGTGAAATATTTTCATGTGTTTGGATGTGTTTGTTATATTCTCAATGATAGAGAATACCTGTCCAAGTTTGATTCAAAGAGTGACAAAGCAATTTTCATGGGCTATTCCACAAACAGTAGAGCTTACAAAATTTTCAATCTCAAAACTAAGACCATTATGGAATCTGCTAATGTTAAATTTGATGACTCACTTGATCTTAACCTCAAGATCGCCGAGGATGATGTTTCAGTTGTCTCATTGGACTCGGAAGGATGAAGAAACAAAGCCGAAAAATCAAAAGAAGCTTCCAGTGCTGATAAAAATGTTGAACCCGATAAGGATGTAACCAAGGATGTGGACACATCTCGCCTCCACATCTCGAACCCACATCTGCTCCCACATCCACTCAAACTCCTGTAATCGAGGACAGCCTCCGATTCGATCAGGATGATGCTCCGTAAGGTAATGTGAATGGGTGTGTGGATAGATCAAAGGATATTCCTTCTAAAATTCAGAAAAACTACCCCACTTCACAAGTTGTGGGAGATGTGCATGCTCAAATGAGAACTAGACAAAATGACAAAGTTGATTATAGAAAGATGGCTGGTTTATGGAGTTGCTCCTCAGCATACTCCCAGGTAAGTTTCTGTTGTTTTGTTTCAAAAATTGAACCTAAGAATGTTGCTGAAGCATTGAAAGATGCTGACTGGATTATGGCTATGCAAGATGAATTGATTCAATTTGAAAAAAATGAGGTATGGACTCTTGTTCCTAGACCCTCACATGGTAATGTCATAGGAACCAAATGGATTTTCAAGAACAAAACTGATGAGCAAGGTGCGATAACTAGAAATAAAGCTAAGTTAGTTACTCAAGGTTATACTCAAATTGAGGGAATTGATTTTGAGGAGACATTTGCTCCTGTTGCAAGAATTGAGTCCATTAGGCTTTTGTTAGCCATTGCTTGTTACCTCAAGATTACTCTTCATCAAATGGATGTTAAGAGTGCTTTTCTAAATGGGATATTAAATGAGGAAGCCTATGTTGAACAACCTAAAGGCTTTGTGAACTCCAAGTATCCTAACCATGTGTATAAGCTGAAAAAAGCTCTGTATGGGCTAAAGCAAGCCCCTAGAGCTTGGTATGGTAGGTTGACTGACCATTTGCTTCAACTAGGATTCAAGAGAGGTGAGGTTGATAAAACCTTGTTTGTGAGGAGAAATAAGAAGGAGATTCTTGTAGCACAAATCTATGTAGATGACATTGTGTTTGGATCAAATTCTGATCCAATGCTAGTTGAATTTGTGGATAGCATGACTTCCAAATTTGAGATGAGTATGGTAGGTGAGTTGAACTTTTTCTTAGGTTTACAGATTAAACAATTCAAAGATGGCATGTTCATTTCACAGTCTAAGTATGCCAAGAATCTTGTGAAAAAGTTTGAACTTGAACACTCTTCATATCAAAGAACACCAATGGGATCTTCCCAAAAGCTAAGTCATGATTCTGATGGTGAGAGTGTTGATCAAACCCTTTATAGAAGCATGATAGGAAGTCTGCTTTACCTTACTGCAAGTAGACCTGACATTATGTACAGTGTGTGTCTCTGTGCTAGATACCAAGCCAACCCTAAAGTGTCCCATCTTAAGGCCTTGAAAAGAATCATTAGGTATGTGAGTGGGACTGTGAACCTAGGTCTGCATTACTCTAAAGAAACAAACACCAATTTGGTTGGGTACACTGATTCTGATTGGGCTGGAAATAGTGATGATAGAAAGAGTACCACTGGTGGATGTTTCTACCTAGGAAATAACCTTGTGTCTTGGTATAGTAGAAAGCAAAATTGTGTGTCTTTATCCACCGCCGAGGCCGAATATGTTGCCCTTGGGAGTTGTCGTACACAATTACTTTGGATGAATCAAATGTTGAAAGATTATGGATTAAATGGCAAAGTTTTGATCGCTTTTGTGATAACAAAAGTGCCTTGGACATATCAAAAAATCCTGTCCAACATTCTAGAACAAAGCACATTGATATTAGACATCATTTCATTAGAAATCTTGTAGAACAAAAAACTGTGTGTCTGGAATTTGTTGGGACTGAAAATCAATTGGCTGATATATTTACAAAGACATTAGATTTGGAGAGATTTTCCTCCTTGAGGAAGTCTCTTGGCTTGTGTGATATCTAAGGTTGTAAGAGCAAATGTGTCTCACATCCTCTAACACATCTGTATATTAGATTAACAAAAAAAAAAAAATTATAAAAATAAAAAATCAAAAAATTTCATGTATTAGCACGAAATTTCTCAGTGTGGTCACTTGTGAGTCTTCATCTTTGACATTATTTTTGATCACTTAATTGTGAGCACTTCCTGTTCATGTCATCTTTTGATAACTTGATATAACCTTCCTAGGTATCTCACAGTGGGTGCTAAAAGAAATATATATATATATATATATATATATATATATATATATATATATGTGAGAAACAACTGCTTCACCCTTAGTATGAAATCATACCATTGTGATCAAGTGATTTTCATAAGAAAACTTGAAGTCAAACTTGATAAGATCATTGGGAAAAAGGGCTATCTTTGGGATCAAGTAAAGTGAAAGCTACTCACAATGTAAAAATCCACAACAAAAAATTGGTGGATGCATCCTAGAGGCTGTGCAGATTGGATTATTGCTCATTGACTTTTTGTGATCTAAATGTGTCCCCATATGTGACTCACATCCTATGCCACATCCATAAACTGAGAATATTTCCTTCACCTGTGTGTTTGCATCATGCTAGGCATATTGCATTTTTTTAGGACATATAGGAGCTTTGTAAATATGCTAGTTAATTAATTTTCTTTCCTAGTTCATTCTTTGATTATATAGGTTTTTGATCTCCAATATCCTTCATGAAAGAAAAAGGTGTGTATCAATCCTTGTTTGAAAAGGTTGGAAAATTCAATTGGGATTCTGTTTCTAAAATAAAGATATGACCGAGATTTTTTTTGTTTCATAAAAATCTATCAAAATCTTGCTTTATTTTAATTCCCTATTTCTTAGAAGGTGGTTGTGTGTGGTAACATCAAAGGGTTCTAGCCGTTGGAGGACTCCTAAGGAATATAGGTTATGTGAGACCTTTTAGGAAAAAGATTTCCAAAATTCAGTTGGAAAGGGAGAGCTGTGAGTATTTAAGATACCTCACATCCGTCCCATCCCCCATAAACCCTTTGGAAAAACCCTTTGTTCTTCCCTCGGTGTATCTCTCCTTCACAACCGTGCAATTAATTCCACATTACTATTCAACCTAACCAACCTTTGCAAGATTAATGGCTGATCATTCAAATATTCGAGAAGAAGATGTACTCGACATTGCCCCAATTTCTGTAGCTAAAGGCGAGGGTTCCATTGTCTTAAACCCTGTGATTTCAAAATTTCTTTCGGAATTCTCTTCTCCATCGCCTTCGTCTGATCCTATAATGGAAGCTACTCCTCCTAAATTCCCCACATTGGATCCTTCCTCCGAAAACCCTAAGGCTCCATCCTCTCCGGTGATTCCACCATCGGATGTCGCCCGTCTCTGTCTCTCTCGTGGAACCTTCTTCAACCAAGAAGAGGAAGCTTTCCCAAGGAAAATCCCCAAAGCTCGCCGCAACTCCGGCCGCTACGTAATCTTCGTCGTTCTGGTAGGGTTCGCAAGTTGTCAGAATCTGACAAGGCCAAGAATTTAAAGAAACCTGGCGGGAAGCCCTCTACAGCCATTGCTCTTGAAGAAGATGAAGAAGAAGAAGAGGTAATTCCTCCTCTGATTAGGACTAAGGCTCAACCCCCAATTCCTCCTCCCGTAGTTGTTGATCCTGTCCCTATTGTTACCCATTCTATTGATACTCCCCATATTGAACCCATTACTCCTGTTGAGAATGCTTCCCATGCTGACTCTGTTTCTCAAGTTGATCCTATTGTGCCATCTTCCCCCATAGTGTCTCCTGATCCTAGTATCCCCATTGATGTTTCACCCCGCGGATAATATTTCTGTCCCTCGTTGTTGATCCTCTCGCTTCCTATGGTTTCAAGTCCTGTTGAGGACCTTATTACCTTTAGTGATGAAGAACCATTAGCAAAAGTTTTAATGGATTTAAAGGGTAAGAAAAAGGTGGTTGCTACTGATTTAGAACCCATTGATGATGAAACTGATTCAAGCTATGATAGTGATGACACTGCTGAAATAGCCCGGATCCGAGAGGCAGCAACGGATCGCGCCCCGGCATCTGGCATTCGTGTCCCCCGCCTCGCAGCGGTTTCGTTTCGTTGGTTTGTGTCTCGCCGTTTGTTTTCGCATTTGTAGAGTCGCCACGCCGTTTTTATTAAGCCCAAAACATTGAAAAAGGGCATCAGTTTAAAGATAATTTTAAACTGTTTTTGTGTGATGAGATTTTGAGTTCGGAGGTCAGATGACTCCTCGGGAAGAGAATATTAGAATATTAGAGCTCACCCGAGTCGCCTCGTAAAACGAGTCTTTCGGATACCCCTAATATCCTTTAAATATTGTGTGTGTGTGTGTGTTTTTAAAAATGCATGCTGTATCGGATGTCTACATTGTATGCTATGTATGGAAATGTATTGAAATAGTGTAGGAAGGAAGCCTTACCAATGTTGGTTCGCGTCTGTCTTCCGCTGGGGAATAGTGTTTGAGGTCTGAGTAGCGCTCCTGTCGGATCGGATTGCTTCGGGAGATGCGGTTGTCTGTGGACAGCAGTTTCGGCGTGAGTTGAGGTTGCGAGGCTGCGTTCGGGCAGGTTCGGCGTGCGTGGGGATCGTCGGGATCACTCGGGCAGAGGTTCGGCGTGCGTTGAGGTGGCGGTAGTCACTCGGGCGCAGTTTCGGCGTGGTTTGGGATCGCCGGTTTGACTCGAAAAGAGCCGGACACCGTGGAAAGACCAGCAAGGCCTCTGAGTACCACGAGGGCCTCAGAGTACCTCGAGAGTGCCTCGGGCAGCGCGGGAGCATCTCGGGAGCGCTGGAGAGGCTTCTGAGCACCACGAGGGGCTCTAAGGCCTCGGAAGGATCCGAAAGGGGCCGGGAATGCCTCGGAAGGACTTAGAGGGGAAGCCAGAAGGCCTAGGGAGGAAGAGAGAAGTGGGAGGTCTATGAAAATGAGGAGGGGGAGCCCTCTATTTATAGTGCCAGATTAGGTGCAAGAAGGTCTGTACGGACCTCCCTGGTAATCCAGACTTTTGGTTTTCCTCGATTTGAGGGAATCTGTGATGATGGAGGAATATTTGCAATTATGATGTTCCCTGTGCAATAAGGTCCGTACGGATCAAGTTGACATGCAAAGAGGTCCGTACGGACCAACTCTGCAGGGAGGTAATCATTTTCCCCGGGATTTGAGGAAATATTGTGGACTTTAAGAAGATTCAGTAATTATTACAGCAAAGAGGTCCGTACGGACCATTATTGCTTTTCCAATTTTCTGAAAATTCCCAAAAGGTCCTTTTGTCCCTTTTTATCCCAGAAAGGCTCCTCCCTTGGTTTGGCTGGGGGTTTTGAGAGGGTTTTGAGTGCTAGGGGTCGTCGAGACTGCGTTGATGAGTCTGCGATGTTTCCCGTGTGTGATCCAGATTGGGATACTTACAACTGCTTCTGATGAGAATTACAAGCTAGGGAGAGAAGAGCTTGATCAAGAGAAAGAAGACCAAGAGATAGATTCCTCTGCTGCTGATGACACTGAGATTGAATCCATTCAAGTTCCATTCCCTTCAAAAGATGTGTCTGAGGATGTGCACACATCCAGATGCACATCTACAAGGAAGAAAGCTGAGAAGGGTATGTCTTCTACTGTCTCCATTGTCTCTACCCCTAAACCCTTTTCCAAGAAATTCCTGAACAAAAAGGCATCTGATAGGTTTGGCCTAATTTCCTCTAAGGCTTTCATAGTTGAAATGAAAAGGGATAGGGAAACCTTTGTTAAGCTTGATATGGACAAATTTTTTGAGGAGAGAGGACTATTTTTAACTGTGGATCATCCCCTTCCTTTCTATCCCAAAATGGTGTATGAATTTTATGCCAATTTGCCTAAGGGTTTAGATAAAAGTTATTCCTCTCCTCCCACTGTCTATGTTAGAGGAGTATTTGTCCCTTTTACCCCATCTGTCATAAATGATTTACTTGGTTTGAATGGAAGTTTGGATGAGTTGGTCTCCATTGATGATGATGAGCTTGTAACTGCTATCACCCATGAAAAGGTGACTTCTTGGCCTGTGAACCCAAAGGATTTGGATAGTGGTTCCTTGTCCTCACTTTATTGTTTTCTTCATTCCATTCTTGTTGCCAATCTTTTCCCCTCCAATAACAAAACTTCAGTTACTAGGGTGCAAGCTTTGCTTCTTTATAGATTGAGGATTAAAAGGCACATTAATTTTGGTGACTTCATCTTTAGAAAGATTTGTGATTATGGAGAGTCTCCATCCAAGAAATGGTCTTTACCTTATCCTTCCTTGATTTCTCAAATTCTTATTGCCAATGGAGTGAAACCTGAGAAAGGAGAAGAAATAGTTGAAAATTTTGCTCTGTTTAAGGAATCCAAAACCTTACTTGACCCTAAGCAAAGACATGTGGATCTTCCTTTGGGTACAGTTCCTGAGCTTGGTATGCCAGATGTGGACACATCTGAGGCCACATCTGAAGATAACTTTGTGGCTCAAATGAAGGATTTAGATGCTGCAATTATTGAAGCTGAATCTCAAGCTCAAGCCTCCATTAATCATGCCAACAATCTGAAAGCTCTTAGAGATAATCTCATTCGATGGCATGCTAAACTTTCTAGTCAAAAAGGGGGAGAATCAAGTTCTGGAAATGGAAAGTGGGATCTTGTCATTGCCGCCGCTTCAAGTCAGAATGGGTTTTAAATGGAGACATTTCGAGCTTTAATTTAGGGGGAGAAATTTTTGGTTGTTTTGATGATGTTTTGATGGTTGCAAAAACAATTTTAATTTCTGCTTTAGTTTTAAGTTTTTAGTTTCTAAACAATGGTTTGTAATAGCTTTTTAATTAGGACATTGCTGGATGTTTTTTTTGCTCTATAGACTGCTGGTATTCTGTTTCTGTTCTAACTCTGTTCTTGCAGTTTTTATGTGTGGATGTGTATACACATCTGGACACACATCCATTCAGGGGGAGTTATGTTTACTTCATGTTTTTCTATATTCTGTGGTCATAAAAATGTGATTGTTATAAATCTTTGGTTTTAACCAGAAAGTCCAAAATAGGGGGAGATTGAAACCGTGTGTTTTATGGGAACATATTTATGTTTCCTTATTTAAAAAGTCTTCTATTATGGTAAGTAGATTTTGGAACTTTCATGGAGATTTATAAGTATCCTACTTTTACTAGGAATTGTAAATATAGTAAATATCTTTTATTTATGTACATAGTTTTATATTAGGACTAACCTACTAATATTTGATTTTCTTGTGAGTGTGTTTTATGTTTTCATATAGGAAAAGGAATATCACAAAGGAAGAGGTCGATTGCATGAAGATCTTTTCAATGATGCACTATAAATACAAGGCATTCAGCACATGAGATGTTACAGAATTTTAGAGAGAAAATTACTCATTCTTCATTGTATTCGACATTATTATTTTTAGATTGTGAGTGAAGGTTGTGTCTTACATCCGTAACTCACATCTAGATTTTCATAGAGTTCTCTTGTTTTACTTCTGACTAGAATAGATCCTACTTGGGAAAGGGGAGTTGTTCTTGTTATAGAAGGTGATTAGAACTCGTTTAGTATTTTCATATTTTAGTTTTTCACTTATTTATTTTTGTAAGAAACAAAAGTTTTTATAGTGAAAAGTTTTTGGGCGTAAGCCTAGTTTGCTGATCACATTGATCAGTAAGCGTAAATAATTCTTGAGTTATTGCATTTAATTTATTTTTAATTACTTTATTCCGCTGCATTATCTGTGGATGTGTGGACAGTTGTGAGACACATCTGTACTCACATCCTTTGCCTGTTGTGTGATTAAAGTTTCCTAGCTACACGAAACTTTCATAGTGATAAATAAATAAATTAAAGTTGTTTAATTGTCTTAATTCTATAACAAAAATGTGTTATAATTATTAATATATTCTTATATTAAATGTTTAACACATATGCCACTTATCTTTGAAAAGAAATAATTAATTAGAGGTATTACTGGTAAATAAATGTCAAATACAACTGTATTTTAATAATTTTTGCATTGAAATTAATGTGTGTTCTTATATATTTAAGGATATAATATATATATATATATATATATATATATATATATATATATATAATATATACTATATATATATATATATATATATATATATATATATATATATATATATATATAATATATATATATATATATATATATATATATATATATATATATATATATATATATATATTGCTTATATTTGAGGTCGGAAGGAGTATTAATATTATTTTCTTGTTTAGAAATGCAACAATTATTTTGGAATAAAAAAAGTAGAATGCGACACTTATCATAAACAAATAAAATACTCACTACCACCAAAAGAAATGTATGTTTTTTTTACAAAAATTATTTCCAAATGAATGTCTATTTTTTAAATAACATTGTCCTAAGTCTTATTTTTATTTTACCATTTTCGTTTCCACATTTCATCATGTATATACTTATAAAACTATTTGATAAGAATGTTTATAATCTTTACACGGTTAAATTTAAATGTATACTCCCTTCGTTACATTTCAAACCAAACTTATTTTCATTCTCGTCAATCTTATCTTAAATCGGGCTGCTCAAAATGACAATTTTTTTTATATTTTATATTTAATTAGATCCACTTATTATACTCACAATAATAATTTACTTTCTATTCTTTTATTTTATTTTTCATACTTATAACATCTTTTCTTACTCATTCTCTCTCATACTTTTTTAAAACTGTTGTATCCAAAAAGTTGATACGATTTAAGAAAAGATGGAGAGATTATTTATTTTGGGATGTGATGACGCTAATATTCTCAGGGTCTCAATGAATTAGGATATCTGGCTGATATATGATGTTTGTACCTATAACACAACAAATACAAGAATCATCGTTAGAGAACAAGTCGAAGGTAAATACAGCTCAGGCCCTCGGGTGTGAGAGTAACATCTCTTAAGGCTTAATAACTGAGAATAAGACTTGAAATTAGTGGTATTAGTGGTTCGGTTCAAACCGCAGTTTGAGACCGAACCGAACTAAACCATGCGGTTTCGTTTGGTTTTCAAGTATCAATGGTTAGGTACAATCACAAATTTTGACAAACTACATGGTTCGACTTGGTTTGTGGTCTGACCCTTCCAGACTGAACCAAATCAAACCAAATCGCGGTTTGAGACCGAACCACGAGACCAAACCACATTACATAAACTAATCCTGACCCCCGTTTTGTATCTTATTTAATATTTTCGTATATTTATTAAAATTTACTGTTAGATCAATAAAAAACACCTATATTACATGGACTATCTTCATTGCGACACATAAATAACTAAGTTATCTCTGTGATCGATGATTATAAAGTGTTTTTCTTCCTTTAGCCTAACTCTCTCTTCCTCTACTCTATCTTTTCCTTTGACTTTCCCCTTAACACCCACATCTTTTACTCTTCCTCCGAAATCACGAAAAATTAAAACAAATATGAAAAATGAGTTGCGGTCTGAATCGTGGTATGAACCGTAGTCTAAATCATGGTCTGAATCACGATCTGAACCGCAGTTTGAACCACATACTGTTTGAACCAAACCGAACCAAACCATAGTGGTTTGGTTTGGTTCGGTTTGAATTTTTTCATGGTTCGGTTCGATTTGAAATTTTCCTAAACCGATGACAAGTGGTTCGGTCCGTAAATTCTCCCGAACCGAACTAAACCGAACTATTCACACCCCTACTTGGAATGTCTTAGTATGTTGTGTGCTAGGGTTTATATAATGTGGCTTACAATGACTCTTTCACCTCTCTTGTTCATGGGGACAAATGTTGTATTTATAGTAAGAGAGAGTTGTTGATGATGTCAGCCCTGGAGGATACTGTAAGTACCCAAATCTGGTTCGTAAAAATACGTTAATTCACATTTTCTAGATTAACGAGATTTTTCGGAACTGTCCGGATCATTCAAAATCAAAGTGTATTAAAAATACGTTAGAACACATTAAAAATATTACTTTTCAAAAAATACGCGATTTTCGGGACTGTTCCGACATCTATTCGAACAGTTAATTAAAAAATTATCAAAATACAGACAAAAGACGAAGCAATACTAAAATGTTGGTTAACTTACCCAAAAAGTCTTCCCAGGGGTCAAATCAGGGTCAAATCACCTCAGAGTGTAAAATGACCAAAATGCCATCAGACTGAAGAATTGGCCGGCCGGCCTGTTTTACATGTTAGACAACCCATAAATTTAAATGACCAAAATGCCCTCAGGTGAAGAATAGGTCGGCCGGCCTGTTTTGCATATTTACAGCCTATAAATAGTAGCCTCAGATTTCAGTTTTCACCCCAACCAATTTACCCCACAACCCCATTCTCTCTCATTTTTAACATTCAAACCCGAAATTTCGTAGAGAGAAGTTGTCTCGGTTTACGTGAAAACTCCATTTTTCCCACATAAAACCCTAAGCCAAACGCTCTCATATCCGACCCCAGAACCTCAAGAAGATAGAGCCAAAATCAAACATTGGTAAACTCTCCTTCTAACTCTAAAATCTCATATTTACTTTTAAAGTCATTTTTCATCTTTGTTCCCTACTGACTATTCAGTCATTTCATGTCATTTTCATAAAATGTAAATGTTATAGATATCCGGTCCGAGTTCGGAAATGACCCCTTCTCTATTACTTCTCTTATAAGTAATTTAGAGTTAAAAGTGGGAGATCCCGACTCGTTGATTGTCATTTTTATCTTAAAATGTCATTTACCATCCAAATTGTTTGATTTGTTGATCGTCATTTAAATAATGTCATTTACCGTCCAAATCGTTTTATTTTTTGATCGTCATTTAAATAATGTCATTTACCGTCCAAATCAGTTGATTTGTTGATCGTCATTTAAATACTGTCGTTTACATTCCAAATCGTTTGATTTGTCGATCGTCATTTCAATATCGCATTTACTTTAAACGTCCAAGTCAAGAAATTGACTTGTCGATTGTCTTTTCATTACTGTCAAAGTACTATAAATATATTCGTTTTTGAAGTATTTATTATTTTCATTTTATTAAAAATGGTAACGTTATAATGCCCAGTTTAAATCAAGAAATGATTCCTGAACTTCCTCTAAATTCATCTCCTTGGAATGAATGTTACGGAGTCAAATAAACGGAAGATCTTGATATAACATATTCCCACATATATATGGATATATCATGTCATCATTTCATCCATCAAAATATCTATCATTTCAAACTGTTTCAAATGCTGTGGAAAACTGTAGCCCATTGTCTGATACAATTGCATGAGGCACCCCAAATCGACACCAAATGTAGTCTTGGATGAAATTGATAGCATTTTCTTTTGTGACCCTAGCTAGGGGTTTAGCTTCGATCCACTTAGTGAAGTAGTCAGTGGCTACGATAACATACTTACAGTTTCCACGGGCGGGTGGGAAGGGTCTGATCAAATCTACCCCCACATGTTGAACGGCTAGGCAGCGACCACAGGAGTTTGTTCGGTTGTAGGCATTCTTGGTAGGTCAGCAAATCCCTGGCACTTGTCACATTGCTGAACAAACTCACGAGCGTCCTCTCTTAGGTGAGGCCAATAGTAACCCAAAGTAAGCAATTTGTCGGCCAAAGTTCTGGCTCCCGGGTGTCCACCACATACCCCACAATGAACTTCGTGTAGAAGCTGAGTGACTTCCTCAGGGTGAACACACCTTAGTAATGGCTTTGTAAATGACCTTCTGAACAATGCGTCCCCGTGTATGACAAACCTTGGGGACTTCTTCTTGATTGTTCTAGCTTTATGTTCGTCAATAAGTAGCTATCTCGTTTCTATGTAGGCCTTCATCCATCGATCCAGCACTTAGAGCTGTCAACCAAGCATAGAACCTGCACTCTTTCGTATGCTGGATGCTCTAAGTAGGAGATTGGCTCCTCATGCTGCTCGTCTGATGTGGCCAACTTGGAGAGTAGGTCGGCTAACTCGTTGTCTTCACGGCCTACTCTTTGAATCTCCCAGAACTCCAAGTCTCGGACCAACCTTTTCACTAGGTCGTAGTATTTGATTAGAACGGGATTGAGCACCTCATATTCTCCTTTGACCTGGTTCACGATCAGCTAAGAGTCACAATAGGCAATGACTTTGGTCGCCCCAAAGCACTTGGCATATTCAATAGCAGCGATCAAGGCTTCATACTCGGCCTGGTTGTTGGAAGCCTCAAACTTGAACCTCAAAGCCTCCTCAAAGATTTTACCCGTCTCAGGCTCGATCAAAACTATCCCAGCCCCACTAACGGTTTTGGTCGCAGATATGCCTGTCAAATAAGCGGGTTGAGTCGGGTATGAGTCGGGCAATGACGAGTTGGCGGGTAATGACGGGTTCGACTCGTCACAACCCATTTACATTCCGGGTATTGCGGGTCGGGTACGGGTCAACCCATTTTTTTCCCAACCCCTTCCCCCCCCCAAACCACCACATACACACGCTGTACTAAAAAACATCAAAATGTCTTCAAAAACAATTGAGCCAAGAAGATGAAGCCTAACTATCTCAGTTCTTCCAAGAAGTAGAAGCCATAAAATCCGAGACGGAAGACATTACTAATCTCCTCCTTGATCTCCAAAACCTGAATGAAGAGACCAAATCGACCCACAGTGCCAAACTTCTTCGCAGACTAAGGGACCAAATGGACTCAAACATGGTCTCCGTCCTCCGAAAAGCCAAGATTATCAATACCCGTCTCGAGTCTCTAAACAAATCAAATCTCGCTAACAGAAGAATTTCATTCAATTATAAAGAAGGTAGTACAGTTGATCGAACCAGAATTTCAGTCACCAATGGGTTGAGAATCAAGCTCAAAGACATAATGAATGATTTTCAGGCATTAAGAGAAAAAATTGTTTCGGATCATAAAGAATATCTAAAGAGAAGGTATTATAACGAGACGGGTGAAATAGCTAATGAGGAAACGATTGAGAAATCAGCCGGCGACCGTATTGTGCGTGGAGACGAGACTTGCCGCCGGCTCGTCGCCGTATTTTGCATGAAGACGAGAATTGCCGCCGGCTCATCGCCGTATTGTGCGTGGAGACGAGAGGAGAAGAGACGCTGAGACGATGAAAAACTGATCTGATTTGGGATTTTAAAAATTTTATCTAACCTAGCGGGCGGGTAATCAAGTGGACGGGTTTTACCCGTCATGACCCGCGAGAATTAATTTGTTAAATGGGTTACCCGTTTAAACTTTTTATTTTAATGAGTTGGGTCGGGTCGGGTAATTAATGGGTCGAGCTAAGCGGGTTAACGGGTAATGAGTTACGATTGACAGACCTAGTCGCAGATACATCTGAGTAGACCTTCCAGCAATCTTCAGGCAATCTTATTATGGGTTGGCTCGATGGTTCCTTCCCCTCCTTTATCTGTGGGACTGCGACCTTACCGTCCTTACTGGCGACCTACGTCTATTTCTTTCGTCTTCTTGCTGTCTCCTTAAGGCTGACTCGGCCTCTTGCTCTCTTTGTTGGTCAAGCCTATCTCTTAGGTCGACACTGGGATCTATGGAGATGTGAGAGGGAGGAGGCATCTCGATCCTTGGTTGTTCAGCAGACGGTCTGGGACCTCCATTCTGTCTAGTACCTCCATTAGCTCGTCTATGGGAGGTAACGGAAGGAGCAGGCCTATGTGATCTTCTATCATCTTTAGGAGATTTCGGCACGTCGAGCAACTCCTCATGAACCTCTAACAAACTTTGAAGCAATCTTGCCCGCTCCATCAGTATATCTTTCCTGTTGGGGTGAGTAGTTGAGGGACATGGATTGTTGCCTACAACTGTTCGACCCACTTGGATTCGTTTTGGCTGCGGACCCTTTTCTTGTTCGGGCATAAGCCTCTTTTGCCTTCTATTATCCTGCAAGCTTGTGCCATTAACAACGCTATTGGAGCGGGTCGCTCTTCTAGCATGGCGTCTCGGTGGGGGAGAAGGCAAATTGGTGTTAGATTTCCGGCACCGGCGTCCATGTTCCTACCGGCGTTGTCTTGTTCGTTTTCGGTGGAGGGGGTAGTGGTGTGCCCATCAGGAGTAGGTCTGCTGAGAAACACGTTTCTCCATAACCATGGAGAAACGTGTTTTTAATAGCCAGAAGCTTTGCATTTGATATTCAGAAAAAAAAAAACCCAAGGCCAAGACCAAAGCTTCTGGATATCCAGAAACTGTTAGGTGCATATCCAGAATCTGTTAGGTGCATATCCAGAAATGTGTTAGGGCATATCCAGAAATTGCTATTGAAGGTTTCTGGATATTCAGAAACCTTCAAATGTATATCCAGAAACCATCAAATGAATATCCAGAAACATTTTGAAGGTTTCTGGATATTCATTTGAAGGTTTCTGGATATCACTTTCATAAGGTTCTGGATATCCAGTTCATTGTCGCGCGACAAGTCGGGATCCGTTTCTCCATAACTTATGGAGAAACGCGTTTATCCCTAGATTTTGGCGCCCATCAGATACCATTGTTGCGGTTTGATTAGAATTTCAAGGTCAAATAAGCTTCGTTCCCGGCAATGGAACCAAACTCATGCTGCAAGGAACATGTTGATCAACCTATGTCCAACAATTAGGTTGATCTCCTGGCTTTGTTTGACCTGAAACCAATGAATACACGACTAGCCGGGGTGGTCTCCGGCTAATACCCTCCGACGTGAGAGTAATTTTCACGTGTTTTAGCTTATAAATTGTATTGAAATCAAGTGAACAACAAATAAGGCATTACCTTTAAACGTTGGATGTTGTGAGGTATTTATAGACTCTGATAAGAGTTCGTGGTGGCGTAGGATTGTATTGAATCCCGAAGATCATGAGAAGAATCGTGGACGTAACTGACTCCGTGATTGTAGGAAGCCGTTACGGAAAGAGTTCTAGTCGTGCTATGTCTCTGTAGGTCGAGGTCGCCCAAGTAGATCAAGGTCGACCTGACTTTGTATTATAGCCAGATATAATTGGTACAAGGAGATGATCGTATGTCGGACAAAGCTAGGTCGGGACCAATGATAGTCGGACAATGAGCTAAGTCGATTGATCTTTGTTGTTGGGCCATGAGCCTTATAATAACTGGGCCGGTCCACTTGATGACGTTGCTATAATAATATCTGGATAATCGGGCTTCGTATGTTGGAGCCCGTCACTTTTATTCTGTTCACTTACTTTATTACTTTAGTCTCACTTTGATTTTTATATATTTAAAATAATTATTATTTTTCTATGATTTCATTAAAATCCAATTATGCAATCTGAAAAAATGGTCTTTATATTATTTTTAATGGTGAAAAAATATCACATTTTAATATTAGATAAAGATAATTACAAAATTTAGATGGTCAAATTTTAATTAAATTGACTAAAAATAAAAGTAAAAGCATCGTTTTGGAATATAAGTACACACCTGAATCCCAGAATGAGTATCACGCCTTAATTATAATTTTATTGGTCTAAGTTGAATTTTGATAAAAAGTTATAAAAATTTAATATCTTTATAATATTTTTAAAATGGTTATTAATGCATGAAAAGAAACACAAAAAAATTTTACGAAGATAAATAATTTATCAATTAAATGATGATCAAAGTCCAACTTAATAAAAAGAATTAAAGTGCGACAATTATTTTGACAAATACTAACAAGCGTTCCTCCGATTTAGTGGTTAAACGAATGTAACGTTGACCGATATTTAAATAAAAAATAGTGATTCTAATACAAATCTAAAAATTGTTATTAAAAATATTATTAATTGTGATAAAATAACAATTTTATTTTTATTTTTATTAGATTATTATTTTTATTTTTTTTAAAATATTGATTAAAGTTACATTCATTTGATCACTAGTCCCATTTGAAAGGGGACGGGGGAAGGAGGAAGTAAGGAATAGTATACTATTAAAACAAAAACAAAGTATGACTTTATGTAGAATAAGATATACTTCCTTCGTTCCACAATTTACAATTTTACGCACTTTTTGTAAAAATGTCAACGCGGGAATTAAGGTAAAAGATAATAAAGGTAATGTGTTGTGAGTGTAAAAGTAAAATAGGAGAGATAATGAGTGAAGAGAATAGTAAATTTGAAAAGTTATAAAAATTTAATATCTTTATAATATTTTAAAAATAGTTATTGATGCATGAAAAGAAACACTAAAAATTTTTACGAAGATAAATAATTTATCAATTAAATGATGATCAAAGTCCAACTTAATAAAAAGAATTAAAGTGCAATAATTATTTTGACAAATACTAATACGCGTTCCTCCGGTTTAGTGGTTAAACGAATGTAACTTTGAACGATATTTAAATAAAAAATAGTGATTATAATACAAATCTAAAAATTGTTATTAAAAATATTATTAATTGTGATAAAATAACAATTTATTTTTATTTTTTATTAGATTATTATTTTTATTTTTATTTTTAATATTGGTTAAAGTTACATCCATAAAAAACCATTTGATCACTAGTCCCATTTGAAAGGGGACAAGAGGAAGTAAGAAATAGTATACTATTAAAACAAAGTATGACTTTATGTAGAATAAGATATACGAGTACTCCATTATTCCCAATATAAAAGAGACTAATTTCATTTTGGAGCGTTTCAATATAAAAGGGACTTATCCAAAATATATGGTGAGACTCAACTGTTATACTTACAATAAAAATACACTACTCCCTCCGTCCAAGTACATACTTCACGGTTACTGTTCACGCGTGGATTAAGGAAAAAATAATGATATAATGTTGTGAGTGTAAAAGTAAAATAGGAGAGAGAATGAGTGGAGGGAATAGTAAATTATAATGGTGTTGTGAGTATTAAAATAATGTAGGAGACAAAGTGTGAAGTATGTAATTGGACGCCCAAAATAGAAAGTGTGAAGTATGTAACTGAACGGAGAGAGTATTTTACTTTATTTTTCTACTTTATTTTTTATAATAACAACACTTATTTTTTCATTAATTTTATACATTTACATTTAGTTTTTTTTTTTTTTATATTGAAACGGAAGTTGTATACATAAGGGTGAAGTATTACTCGTATGAAATTAATTGACAAGAGTTGAGAGTGAAAATATAACGTACCAAAATATTTGAATTATGGCTTGTATTTATAGGTATAGCATTGTATAATTCAAGTTGAATTTGATTGCTAAGAGATAAGATATCAATCCTAGGAGGATTATACTTGATGAGTCCTTGTTAGAACTGAATTTGTATGAGAGGTGGTTACAATCCTAGGGGGGATTATAACTGCTCATTATCCCAATTTGAGTAGGATAGCATAAACTGCAATTATGCATGTGCGCCGGGGAGGAGGCTCCTCATTGTCGTAACCAGGTCGGCTTTTGTTGATGCCGATGAGAAGATATGAGGAAAATGGAGAAACCCATTTTCTTTGCTTGATAGCCGTGGAGGTGTCCTCGTCGTCAAGGGAGCCTTGCTCGGCCTTGGAGGGAGGTCTTCCTCGGTGTTTATTAGACCTTGGTCATTGTACGTCTGCTATGTCCATGTCGTTATAGGAGAATTGACGAGGAGGCAAGTACGAGAAAGGTAGAGAAAGCCCACTCCCTTCATCGTACATGAGACGTGTGGATTATGTTTAGGGTCTAATTCATTTGGGTCTTGCCCGGACTAGCCCATATTCGTACCTCGATTTATATCGTTCATTAATAAAAGTATTATTAATTGTGATAAAATAACAATTTTTTTATTTTTTATTAGATTATTTTTTTATTATTTTTAAACATTGATTAAAGTTACATAAATTTGACCACTAAAAGTAAGAAATAGTATACTATTATTCGTATGAAGGACCATGTATTAAATAAGGGTGAATTATTACTCGTATGAAGGACCATGTACCAAAAGGAGAAAGAAAAAAGGTTATCCCTTGTAAGTTGTAAATGGGGAAAGTATTTTCAGGTGTAGTGGTGAGTGCAATGCTCAACCTCTATAAGAAACTGCCGACATCACAAATAAAGTGAAAAAGGAAGAAAAAAAAGAGATAAAGTTGATTTATTCGAACCGCTTTATATTAAAAAACTAGAATAAGTTCGTGTTTAAGGATATTTTTTTTTAATTAATTTTTTTTTAAGGGCAAAATGGGAAAGGGATAAAATAGTGAGGGCAAAATGAGAAATTCGGTCATTGAAACTATTAATTCAACTGTAGCACACCACTACCATTTAGTATACTATAAACTAGTACATGCTCGTGTCCAAGGCCACGTGATTTTTTTTTTAATTTTTTTTTTTAAATTAAATTTTTTTTAAGGGCAAAATGGGAAAGGGACAAATGTATGAGGGCAAAATGAAAATTTCGCCGCTTGGAACTGTTCATACCACTGTAGCAAACCCCTCCTTCATTTATACTATAGATAATAATTGTATCCGGGCTAATTTAGTCATATTAAGCGAGTAATTATTGTGATTATAATAAGTGAATTATATTATTTAAAAATATTAAAAACTTTATATTTTGGATTTTTACAATTTCAATTAGAATATACAAAAAGACATAGGTTATTGAGCCAAAGACTCATCGATCAACAGTATATGTGAGCTATTGAAGGATTAAATAATATACAATCTAAAACTCAATTTTCAAAGGACAAACCCTTTAGTCAAAAATAAATAAATTATTACATAATTTAGAGAGTGAACATACCAAAAGTGTCGAGCTGGGCCAAGCCAGTAAAGCTCAAACACAGACAGACGTGGTGTTCGCATTCTTAATGAGTCTGACCCAATCACCATGAGGCCCAAGGCCCAGTAGCAGGATCAGTCGACCTAAGCTCATTGTCCGACCTACAAGGTCCCGACCTAGCTTGATCCGACTCAATGATCCATGCTATAATTCGGGTACGATCCATGCTCTACCCGCCAGTCAGGTCGACTTAACCTCAAACGGCGACCTCGACCTAAACAGCAAGCGTCGACCTAACTAATACAGAGGCGCATGCTTCAAATCTTTCCAATACATATTTTGTTCTCCAATCTTCAAACACTTACTCTCACGCTCGAGGGTCTAAGTCGGAGACACATCCGGTTAGTCGTGAGTTCTGTTTTCAGGTCAAGAAGCCAGGTGATCAGTCCTGCCACGTGAAGAAAGATTGATAAGCACTTTTCTTGGGTCATCAGAGAGATTTTGACTACTATAAAATTAAAAATTCTATTGAACATCTTCGTATCTTTAAGAAAAATACTTAATTTTCAAATCCGAAAAGGTAATTAAAATACTCCAATAGGTAGCAAGTGGACCCCACTTCCTTTCCAAAGAAATCTCTAAAAATGTCACAAAGAATTTGTGGCTCAGAATTCCCCGCCAATGCTGACGTGTCGCTCTCCCACCTCCTTAATACTTCAGAGAGAGAAAAAAATCAAAGAGAAAGAACGAAAGAAAGAACTCTCTCTCTCTCTCTCTCTCTCTCTCTCTCTCTCTTGGCTGCTCCTACGTTACAAAAACCAAGACAACAAAGAACAGAGAAAAGACTAAATTTTGCAGAATAACACACACACACACTGTGTGAGAGATAATGGCAGAAGTACAGAGAGATCCGGCGATTAAGCTGTTCGGAAAGACGATTCAGTTGCTTCCTCATGAAGCTCTTCCAATCAAACCTTCAAACGTTGAACAACAACGGCGCCACCCTTTTACTTCACTGCACAAGGTACATAATTAAGTATATGTATTTTTATATAACTATGTTTTGCAGTTTCAGATGCAGACGGAGATTAATTCATTGCTTTATTTATGATTTTAAGAGAGACCCATTTCTCAGATATTCATAATTAAATGAAATTGGGTTGATTTTATTGGATTTGCTTTTGTATTATTCTGAAATTAATGTGTTTTTCGAGAGTGAGATGGGGAGGGAAGAAATGGATTATTTGGGGAAATTAAGATTTTATTTTGATCCTTTTTAACACGGGATTTGACTTTTATGATATCAGAAGCCTTCACAAGAACACATTGAGGCTCAAGGGGAAGATGCTTCCTCCAATCAGTGGGCAGAAAGGTCAATAGATCAGTCCACATCGTCAGGAATTAACGAGGACCCTAAAACCCCTAACGCAGATAACGAAATCTCTTCATCAAACACTAACAAAACTAACGATCCAAGTGAAATAAGCAACTCGGAAGAGAAGGCAGAACTGAAGAGGCCCGACAAATTACTTCCTTGCCCTCGATGCAATAGTATGGATACAAAATTCTGTTACTACAACAATTACAAAGCCAATCAGCCTCGTCATTTCTGTAAGAATTGTCAGAGATATTGGACTG
Source organism: Adenophora triphylla var. japonica (assembly GCA_022495995.1). Taxonomy (NCBI): domain Eukaryota; kingdom Viridiplantae; phylum Streptophyta; class Magnoliopsida; order Asterales; family Campanulaceae; genus Adenophora; species Adenophora triphylla. Next base: position 194,249 of record JAFEMH010000627.1, on the reverse strand, counting down.
CAGGCGGGACAATGAGAAATGTGCCAGTTGGTTCAGGACGGAGAAAAAATAAAAGCTCTTCTGCTTCTCATTGTGGGCACGTAATAGTTTCTGAAGCTCTCCAAGCTGCTCGATCTGATGGTTTTCATCACCAATCTGTCCTCACTTTTGGCTCAGATCCTCCGCTTTGTGATCAATCAATGGCTTCTTAGAGTTGAATCTTGCTGAGAAATCTCAGCAAGAAAAGAAAAACAAGGATGATTGTGTGGCTGTTTCTGTCTAGTGTTGCTTCAAACTTGACAGATAAGGGACATAATGGTCATTTGAATAATTTTCAGGGGTACCCTCTTCAAGTTCCTTGTTTTCCTGCTCCTCCATGGCCTTATCATTGGAACTCAGCTCAATATAGGTCTCCAATGGCACCATCGACACCTACTGGATTTGTTCCTCCGGGGTTTCCTATGTCATTTTACCCTTGGGGTTGTACTGTACCACCAGGCCCGTGGAGTATACCGTGGTTAACCCCACAGAATCCTTTTCCCGAGCAATATATAGTTCCATCCATTCCAAGTTCACCATTAGGAAAGCATTCAAGGGATGGAAACTTGCTAACATCCTCAAATTCATCAAAAGAACCAAGTTCAGAAGGAAAAGACCAGGAGAAGGCTGTTTTGATTCCGAAGACTTTAAGAATAAACGATCCAAACAAAGCTGCTAAAAGCTCGATATGGTCAACTTTGGGGATCAAGAACGACAGTAGTAACTCAATCAAAGGGGGTATATTTAAGGCCTTTGAGCCTAAGGGTAGTCAGAAAAATCACTTTGAAGAAAAATCTACGGTGTTGCATGCCAACCCTGCAGCTCTATCAAGATCACTTAACTTCCATGAGAGCTCCTAGCTAGGAGTACCGTTAACTTTTAACGATTCTCGTTTATTTTTTCTACCATGGTTGATTTCCCAAGGTTCTTGGATAGTTTACTGCGAATGATTATTGTACATACATAAGCTCTATACTAGCGAGTAGATGATAGAACAGTGAGGAAGGAAGAGATTTAGAAAAATAAAGAGATTCTTGAATGTAAAACAAGTTCAAATGTTGTTGAATAAATGAATCTAAATCAAGAATTTCCCCCAATTTCAATTTCAACCCTGCCCCACTATATCTTAGTGGAAATCTCCATCTCCAATATCTTTGGCTAAAGGGACCAACAATAAACAATTTTCTGTAGATTATAGAACCTCGCGATAAGGAGTAGAATAGCTATGTTAAGGTTAAATTTTGATGGAATAGAAAAAAAAAAAGCACTATGCTAAGGTTAAAGAGGGGGGTCTCTGCATAATCGGGCTGGCCAACAATCCGGTCATTCTTCAATCTCGTCCGTTCATTTCGATTTTCATGATTCACATTAAGCCAGATTGACAAGCAGTACAACAATTCCTGCCACAAATTCTTTAAATAGTAAGAGTTGCCTTGCCTCTATGTTTTATCACACAACACTATTAATTGGATCTGAAACACAATTCATGGTTACATATTTGTCTATCTGATGGCACAATAAGTGAGTAATAAAGAAGACTAAAGTCCATAATGTAACATCTCTTGACAAAAGTCATGAGGGCCAAAGTTGAAATACATAAAAGAAAATGGGGGCAAAGTGGACAACACCCAAAAGAAAAGGAAAGGTTATGTGGGGTAGACATGTGGAGATAAACTTGAATCAGCTCAGAGAAGTCCAAGGACAAGGAACCAAAACAAAGTTGCCAAATAAAGGTAGGGAAAAAAATAAATAAAAGTTTTCCTTTTTTTCTTTCCCTTTTCCATTCTTTTTATGTTTCTTTCTATATTCTTTTTCCTTTAATTTCCATCAATTATTTAAATAACACACGTTCAAAATAAATCTGCATTATTAGATGAGCCTTATCTTTTCTTTTATTATATTCTAATTCTACATAAATTATTAGTTTTTAGGAGGACAGTGAGTGAGGGAAGCAGATCCGTTGCAAAAACTTGTTGATGTGTTGTAGTAATCGGTCATAATAATGTTACTGAACGGTATAAATTGAGAAACGAAAGTCGGTTATAACCGGATAAGACCCAATGAATTGGACCCAAAATATAATTCATACATGTCTCAAATACGACATAGGGAGTTGGCTTTCGTACATATGCTCGTCAAGCATATTCGTCATTTCCCACTATTTCGACCTAGACATAGCGGAGCGAACCAAATGACCAAGGAAACAATACTGATACATGCCGACATGACACACTCTCATATGCCGAGCAAGGCATCCATCAAAGTCGATTAGGGATTCATCAAAAGACGAAGAGACCTTACCCGGTCATCATCCAGACAGAGAAATGGGCTTCCCAATCTTTGCTTCTCTCTTACTCGGCGTTCATCATGTCGACCAAGTTTTATATGCCGAGTAGCTTGCCTCCTAGGTACACGTGCAGAAGACAATTATCTAATTATACTTAAACAAAGATTGTGGGTAGTTATAATCCAACTAGAATTATAAACTTCTCTCACACAACTTTCTATTCCAATTGGGAGTCTACATCCTACACCTATAAATACAAGACATAATTCACATTATTTTGTTAACGCATCTTTTGACTCTCAACTTTTGTCAATTGATTTTCTCTCTTTATCACATGAATACTTACTTTCATGCCGGAGGGTGATTAATAGTACCTAGTTTACTTCATATGGATCTGTTAATCGAGATTCACTGATAAGTACATCTATCGATTAACTATGATTCATACAAATATGGACGTATTCATATTCGTAATCGTTTAAGAACGATATGAATAAAATTATTTTAAAATGAAGATGAAAAGAAAAGTATGAATTAAAAGATGAATATACGAGGTTGAGTTTCTAACCCCAAGAATTTGGAGGATTACTCGCTAGCCATGACAATTATCATAACACAAGAATGAGAATATGACATTAAAAATAAATAGAGAAGTAAGGGTACTTATTCAAGTAATATAGAAAACAATGACTAGAAAATAACTTTATTTTTTCAACTTCAGAATTTTTGAATAAAAGCAACAATCAATCTTCAAAATCTTGAGAGTGATGTTGTTTATTGGATAAATATTTTGCTAGAGTATGATTACAATAGAATCTCGATTTCTGTATATGTGGAACTGATGAAAATCGTCTTATATATAGGTATTTGGATGAAAGGTTGGGACTTCTCCAAAAGATATCTTGAATAGGTGCCAAAAAGGTGACTGCAAAAATCTGGCGTAACAGTAAATGCACGGCAGTGCGTTATTAATTGCACGGCCGTGCAAGGCCTGCAGAATTTCCCTCTTTCCTTTTATGAATCAACACGGCCGCTCCAGCTTCAATGCTCGGCCGTGAAAGGCCTGTTTTGGGCTGTATCTTTATTTTCTCCACTAAAATGATCTCCCTTGCTTCCTTTTCATCCGTTCCACTTTGTGAGTCTTTTTTCAAGCTTGATTTCACACAAATAATATCTTTAGGTCCTGTTTCAACCAAAAAATACCACCAAGCATAATATCCGCGAAATGTAATAAAATAAACTAATATTAACTAAAAATGAACTAAATTGAGCTAGTTTATGCTATAGAATGATATAAAAAATGCTATAAATGTATATAAAATAGCAATTTATCAACTTCCCCACACTTAACTCTTGCTAGTCCCCAAGCAAGTTTAAGAATAAGATATAGAAAAAATGGAGAAGCTTTTAAAGACAAATGAATAAAGTATGAAAAAGAAAGAAGTAAAAGATCCCCTCATCAGAAGCGTTTTATAAGATTGTTGCCAAATCTCTTACTATCTATTGCTCCATACTTTTCATATTTAAATATTTCAAAACAAAGATTCTAAAAAGATATTATGAAGCAAACCAAAAAGATATAAGCCTATATATTATAAATAAAACCTACTAAGTATAAACATTTAGAAAGATTTAGTGATAAAAATGAATTTTTGGATTGAAAATGGATGGACTTTGGAAGAAAAGATTTTCTCAAATGCTTAGAAAATAAAGAAATAAGTTGAAGCCTTTTTAAATGGGACAGATGAAATGATCCACTAATGGTAAGGATTAAATTTTTCCAACTTAGAAAATATCAGTTAATACTTAATTTGAATCAAAAGTGGAATCAGCTAATTTTAGTGGAAGATCAAGGATAGAAAAATGAAAATCACCATAAAAAGTGATAATGCCACAAGTTTTTAAATTCTTTTTTTTTTTAAGTAACACATTGCATCTTTTTATTACAAAATCACACTCTACTAATGATTTATACATTTTAATTTTTGAGTGGAGGTGCTTTAACAAGATTCATACACTTTTTTATTTAACTAGCCTTGAAAGTTAAACAGGAAGGAAAATGATTTAAAAAGTGCATCAAGTGAAGAATTTTTAAAACGGAAATTAAAATCTAAGTCCCAAGTTGAACACTTCAAGTGAAACTTTCAAAAAAAGAACTTTTTCTTAAAATCTTTTAAGCAGAAAAAATCCAACCAAATGTCAAATGATTCAATAATTTTATAAATCAAGAATGTTCTTCTAAGTACGTTTTATTAAGGGGTTTTTGTTTTTTTTAAGTGATAAGTGCTGAAATCTGATTTCAGTTCTGAAAATGACTGAATGATTAAGAGGCAAAGAATCGAAAACTCGAATTCGAATTGGATAAGTTGTTTGATTTTCTATCCGAATTCATTATCTCAAACAGCTTAAAAAAATAAAAAAATTAAAAAAAAAAAAAACGTAAATGCAATATGAAACAAGAAATGCTTTAAAAAAAAATTAACCAAAACCAAATATGAAACAAGCTGGCTTTCAGAGGCAATTCAAAGAACATTTTAACCACTTAAAATTAAGAGGACTTTAAGAGCCTAACAAGCCTTATTTCAAAAAAAAAAACAAACACACTTATTTCTCTAATCCTCTTAATGAATAAGTGTTAAGAGGCAAACAAGGCTTAAAATAAAAAAACAAACGCCCCCTAAATCTATATAAATTTATGATTTTTTTTATCTATTTTCTAATATACCCTTAGGTTCCTTTTCTTAAATTTTCAAATGATAAAAGATCTGAATAATAAGGATAGAAAAAAAGTTTCCGAGACAACTAGCTGGCAATGAAAACAATATAATCATGGAAATTATATATATATATATATATATATATATATATATATATATATATATATATATATATATATATATATATATATATATATATATATATATATTTGAAAAATATGTTCTAGATTAACAAGCAAATGCTGAAAAGGAACGTGCAACTAATCTAAGATGCATACAAAAGAAATTATGCAACTAATTTAATGCATACATGAAATGCAACTAGCAGATATAATTCTCCCTCAAAATTAAAATGAACATTGTACTCATTGTTTCAAGTACAATATGAAAAACAAGATAAGTATGGAGTGGGAAAAAAAAGATGAACTCACAAATATGGTGGTGGAAAATCCGACAACTTCCCCTCTCATTCCATGAACATCCTCCCTCAACCCTTGGACATCTCCTCTCAAACCATGTACTTCTCCACTTAAGTCGTTCACATCCATCCGTAAATCATTCACGTGGCCATATATTTCATTCAGTTGGCCAAACATTTGATTATTTTGGGTAAACATTTGTTGGAATTGCTGATAAAATTCGGGTGGAATGTTGTGTTGGTGTTGAGCGGCTGGGGCTTGCTCCTGCTCTTCTTCATTTTCTAGACCTGCTTGACCTGCTTCTTGGTTTAGGGCGTTAGGAAAAATCCAAGTATGTGATTGGTGGGTTTGACCAAAGGGTAGGTTATTATTTGGGAGTACAATGTAGGGTGTTTTTTCTGACCCCATCAACCAATAATACTCCCCATTCCCTTTTTTCGATATCATTTGCATAGTCCGTAAAGTCGGAATTTCTAACATTGTTGACCCACAGACTTCAACCCAATCTTCCGGTACTACAACTCCCAAGCGCTTAGCAAAGAGAGTGATTATCCCTCCGACGTGTATTCCTTCATTAAAACCCGGGGTAATTATATCTCTTAACAACTCCACAAATAAATGGCTAATGTTAATTCCTCTATGAGCTTCAACAAAAGTCCATAAAAAATAGAGTTCCTTTTTGTTGACCATCCCCTTATCCTCTCTTGCAAAGATTGTGCAAGCATAAATTCATTTATGAGACGGAGGGTGGGGTGAACAATAGAGGAGGCCTTGGCCGATCTAGATTTGAATGTAGAGATTTCAGTTATTTTTTCCCAAAATGCATTTTCCCTAAACTCAATGGCATTGTTGGTTTCAAAGTTTGTGAAAGAGGGCAACCCAAGTATTTCATTGATTTGAAAGAAGGTAAGGCTACACTCTTGGCCTAATAGGCGGAAGTGGAGATATATCATTTGATATGGTTCCCCTGTAGTCCCACAAATTTCAGTTGTAAAATCTTTACTCAAAGTACACAAGAACTCGTATGTGAGCCTTTCATAGGTTTTCTCATGGAGAGAGAAAAACTCGATACACTCTAACACACCATGTAATTTTCTTATATTAGAATGAATTCCTAGGGCTCGAAGGGCAAGCATATCTAAGAATTGGGTGGGTCTCATACACTTGGAGCGTAAGTTGGTGAACCTAGAAACCTCAGTTGGGTTTTTTAATTCGAAACCCAATTTGTTAAGAATTGGGTAAGATTAGGGGTTGAGGTTGAATCTTTTCTGGGTTTCTTGGATGGGTTATCGGGATTTGAAGACTTTTCCTTCACTCTAGTAGCCATTATAATCAAGAATATTCAAGTCACAGCAAATGAAAAGAGGATTTGTATTACCCGAAATATTTGAGCAAAATTTATGCCAAAAACTTCGAATCTCTGTAATTCCCTGGTTGCGTAGCTTCAATTTGTCAAAAAGTTCCCTTCTTGAGATTCAATCATGGAAGTCCGTCAAACTTGTGAACTTGGGTCAGAATTTAGGGCTTTTGGATTTTAGGGATGAATTGATGGGTTTTGATGGTTAGGGTAGTGTTTGGATTGAGATTTATAGTGGGAGATGGTTGTTTGGTCGGATTTAATGGAGGATTAAGAGGGTTTTGAAGGTGGGTGGGGAGTAGGTAGAGAGGGTTTGAGAGAGACGATGAGAAAGATGAATTAAAAATGGGGAAGATGGAAAAAGACCCGTCTTTTGACTGATCGACTCGCCCTTAAAGACGAAGTGCAAGGTCGAACGTTGGCTTGTGCACGACAGCTCTTCACGGGCGAACCAATGAATTTGCACGGTCGCTCCCATGTGCTTCAACCCGGGTGAAATCCCTCTTTTAATTGCATGACCGAACGTTGTGAAGTGCACTACCGTGCATCCCCTGTTCATTTTTTTTTTGCCTACAAAATAAGGATTAGTAACAAAAATAAAAAAGAATAATAATATAAATGTTAAAATTAATAAAAGACGAAATAAAAATTATAATCCATCGGTTACCTTCCCGATGATGCTTGTTTAAAGTCGTTAGCTTGACCCCTTTCCTTTAATTAAAATGGATAATGAATGGTACTGTGATGATGACCTGTTATTTTTAACAACTCGCCATTGTATGCCTTTTGAAGTGATTGAGATTCTATGATCAATGCATACGCGCCATCCCGTACTTGTTATTGATGGGATTAATTACATATAATCATTGCACGTACGTCATTTTGGCGTGCTTCCCCTGTCTGATACCTTCATTTCTTTGGTGTTCTTATTCTTTGCTACATGATTAGCATTATGATAAAAAAAATATTTGAACACATCATTATTATTAATTACTACAATCTAAAGATTTCTCATTTATAAGATATTTTTTAAATGAGTTTAGATTATGATTTTTCACCCTCCTTGTTCTCATCTTTAAGGGCGTTGACATTTTGGCAAGGGTTCTCGAGATTCGAGTTTTTCCTATCAAATTTAACCTTTTCGCTTCCAACATTTAGATAGAGAGTACCATTTTTTACATCAATTATTGCCCATGCGGTGGCAAGAAATGGTCTCCCTAAAATTATCGAAATTAGATGGTATTCTTCTATCTCGAGTAGCACAAAGTCGACAGGGATGATCAGATTCCCTATTCGACAAGGCATGTTCTCAATTATTCCAATTGGGTATATTGTAACAGAACATATGACGCTGAGAAAGAAATAGGAAGTATCATTTTACAAAATATATTTTAAACAAGAAAAAAAAAAAAACCATACTTATTCTCGCATGTTAAAAATGAGAAAATTATATTGTAACAGAACATATGATGCCGAGAAATAAATTAGAATTGTCATTTTGCATATATGTTTTAAATTTAATAACTTAAAAGAAATGAATTGAGAGTGATTTAAAAATTAGTGTGGATAGAAAATATTTAAATTAATTAGTTATAATTTAATTAATTGACTTAATTTAAAGAAGAAGGAATATTAAATGTTTATATTTAAGAAAAATTTAAAGCTTCACCATAAAAATAACAACAATATGAAAGTATTTTAATAATTAAGGTTTTATTAAGGAAATCAAATAATTTATTTTCCAATTAAATTCAGCTTAAAATATCAATGAGCTAAATTTATTATATTGAGAAATCAAAATTATTAATTAGAACAAAGTTGAGTATAGTTTTCAAAATCTCATATGTAAACAAATTTAATAGCATAAGTACATCAAGTTCTTTTATGATTTCATCATAATTCAATATGAATCTAAAAATGAATTAAAACAATAACAAAGGAAAAATTGTTAGTTTAATAATAAAAGAAAAAAATATCAAATAAGTTATTTTTCAAGAACATATGATGCTGAGAAAAATATATGAAGCATCATTTTACAAAATGTATTTTAAATCAAAAAAACATACTTATTCTTGCATGTTAAAATGATTTTTTTTTAAAAACAGAACATTTGATGTTGATGTCGAGAAAGAAATTGAAATTATCATTTTGCAAATATTTTAAATTGAATAACTAAAAATAAATGAATTGAGAGTAATTTAAAAATTAGTGTGGATATATGATATTTAAGCTAATTAGTTATTACTTAGTTATTGACTTAATTCATGACAGAAGGAATATTAAATTTTTATTTTTAAGAAAAAAATTAAAAGCCTCACCATAAAAACAACAACAATATATGAAAAGTATTTTAACTTATCCATTCCAACGAAAAGTAAATATATACACTATTTTTAATTATTTCATTACTCTAATATCATTTAAACATAATTATATTGAAATTGTTGCAAGAAATAAAGAGAAAAGAAAAGGGAGAAAATAAAAAAATTAAGAGTGTGGTGCATACATGAAAAGAGGAGGATGGAGGAGAATTAAATACTAATAGAAAGGAGTAAAATTAGAATTGTCAATACGGACTGGCGGGGCGAGGCAGTCCCAACCCACTAAAACACGCCACTAAGCGGGGCGGGCTGAAATACGTCAACTCAACCCACCTTGGGTTGATGGCCAGGCGGGCCAATGCAATAAATGAAATTTTAAAAACATTACCTCAAAGAATGGACAATTCATCCGTAATTGTTGGATGTCAAATTGTCGATTCATATATTTGACCTAAATAGAGCAGAATGCTCAACTGGGATTGCAGTACTTTCATCAAATACTTGATAGGCTAGCCGAGTATCAGATCAATAGCACACTCTTGATTGCAAATTAACTACAAAACGAACTATAAACCGTCATTAAGCAGAATGATAAAACTCAAAAACACACTTTAATGAACAATTGAATCACAAATTCATTAGAAATATGAACTCACAGGTCGATAACAGAGACCCATTTGAGAGTAGAGTAAACTGAAGAGTTATATGAAAACTTTAGTAAAACTAGCCAAAATAGTTATATGAAGAGAATAAAGAGGCTGCATAACACAGAGAAAAAGCAATTAACTCTAAATTTCTATAACTCAAAAATTTAAAACAAGATCTCATACTTCAAGGCTGCGAGTAAATCACTCGAAAAGGTTGAGAACAAAGAAATTGAATCACTCTAATAGTGTGTCGTCGGCGATGGAGTTTGATCGATAGAGAGAAAGAGATTAGAGAGCGACGGCGAGGGCGAGGGCGGCGGGCGATGAAATTGAAATGGAACTGAAACAGTGAAAAGAAGGGATTAGAAAACCCTAGAAAAGGAAACGGGGTAAGAAAAAAAAAAGGACGATGTCGTTTTTTAGTGGGCGCTGAAAAAATAAAATGGGTTGGCCCGTCCCGCCCCAAAATCGTTTGGCCCGCACCCGTTTGGGTCCGTCCGACTTGGCCCACTTTTATTTGGGTTAATAGTTTTAAAGGCCAAGTCACCCCTATTGAATGGAGGGGCGAGCTGGCCCGACGGGATAAACCCAAATTGACGGCTATAAGTAAAATTGCATAAATAATAAATTAATGAACACATGTTTAAAGTAATTAGTTATAACTTAATTAATCTATCTATATATAAAAGGAGGATTGTCTAACTTTTCCCCCAAAATCAAGGGCATTTTAGACATTTCACGTCATGGCAAAAATGTAGATAACAAGGAAGAAAATCCACGTGGAGCGTTGTGTAAGGACGGAAGTTGGCGCGTGGCATACACGCGCCGAGAGTGGCGCGTGAATGCAGTGAAATTTTTTTTTTTTTTTTTAGTTTCCGGACACGTGTTGCATATTCTGTGAAGGGCAATTTGGTCATTTCCAGCGATGGCAGAATTGTAAATATTTGAATACCCACGTGTCACATGTTCATTGGCTGAATTTATTTCAGATTTTTTTTCCTCCTATTTCTTTGACCTCAATTATTTTATATTAAATTAATTTTTTTTAATTTTTTTTTACACCAAAATTCATAATTTCTTTTTCTCTACAAATAGAGACTTCTTTCATTTGATTTGGACACAGAAAAAAATTCCTCTTTTTTAAATTTTAATTTGTTAATTATCCTTTGCTAATTTTTCAATTTCTTTTTAGTGAAAATTAATTAAGTGTGAAATATTTTTTTTAATTATAAATGATAATAATAATAATAATAATAATTTTACTAATAAAAAAATAAAGAATATAAAAAAAAAGTGATGGGGTATAAGATGATGAGTTGAAATGGTGTTGAATACTCCCTCCGTCCCATAAAATATTACCCATTTTACTATTTTGGGCGTCCCACTTTAAAGTCCCACTTTCCTAAAAAGGAAAATTTTTAATACTTCTTTATTCATGGGACCCACCTGTCATACTCACAACACTTTTCAAATTTACTATTCTCTCCACTCATTCTCTCTCCTCCCACTCACAACACCTACTTTAATAACATTATTTCTTATTTTCCGTTCTCAACAGTAAAGGGGTAATGTTTTGTGGGACGGAGGGAGTATGTATAAACAAAATCATTGTGTGTATATAAAGTAGATAGAGTTATTTAATATAATAATAATATATATCTATATGTATATATAGGGCGGAGTATGATGAATGTGAGTTTGAGTTTCTATTATATATTAAATTAATTTTTTTCTTTTTTACACCAAAATTCATAAAAAAAATCTCTTTAAATAGAGACTTCTTTCATATGATTTGAACAAAGAAAAAAATTCCTCTTTTTTAAATATAAATATGGTGATTATCCTTCGCTAATTTTTCAATTTCTGTTTAGTGAAAATTAATTAAGTGTGAAGTATTTGTTTTAATTATAAATGATAATATAATAATAATAATGATAATAAAAATAAAAATAATATAATAATAATAATGATGGAGTGTGATGAATGTGGGTTTGGGTTTCAATTTAATAAGTGGGATAGGGTAATATGGTTATTGGGTTTATTTTAGTTCGATACAACAAACAATTTATTTATTTTTTCTTAAAAAAATATTTGAAGCATAGTAAATAAAGTATTAATAAATTTATCGATTTTTCGATCGGTCTAAAAAAATTTTGTATTTATAAAGACGAATATCGGGAAATATGGTCATCATTTTAATTTTTTGGTGTACAAATTGGTATTTTAAAAGAGGGAGAGGAATGAGCGGAATGAGTGGGTTGGGTTTGATGAGGGAGCGGAGGGGTTGGGAATTTTTGTTTCATTTAACACAATTGTTAGTGTTTTTAGGATTTTGATTTTTTCTTCTCAAAATTAAATAAGTTAAATTGAAAATAAATATCATAATTATGTTCATGATGAGTTAATATAAATAAATATGACATATCATGTATAATTTGTTGTGGTATCTTATATTGCGAGTCTAATTGTATATGTGTGAAAGTATAATTTGTAATGTTCTTAAATTAAAAATTAATAAGTTATTAGAATTTATTTTGAAATAGAATTTATATATTTTTTTCTTTTATTGGATTAAATGGGTGAAGTAGGGTTTTCCACTGGGAGTAAAAGAGAATTAGTACGGATTGCATATTAAAGTTGAGGAGAATAAAATGGGTAGATTAAGTTTTCATTTGGAGCGAAACAAAGAAAATCAAATTATTTCGGTATGCATTTCATGAATATTTAAATTTTTTAGACAAAATCTTAATAAAAAATAATATATTAATTTATATTATGAGAGAGGTAATAGTACTACTATATTAATTTATATACATAAATCTTAAGAATATTATCTAACATTTATCTATATATAAAAGGAGAATAGTCGATGTTGTCGCTCAAACCAAGGGCATTTTCGTAATTTCACATAGTGGCAAAGTTGAAGATATAGGATTAACATGTGACGTGGCAGGCTCTGATTGGAAGAAAATTAGGCGCGTGCAGTACGCGCGCCGACATAGACGCGTGTACACAGGTTTTTTTTTTTTGACACTTGGCGATCTCTGATTGGCCGGTTTTATTTCAGATTTTTAATTTTTACCCCTTTTTTTACCTCAATTATTTAAAAAAAATTAAAAAAATTTTACACCATATTTCATAAAAAAAAATTCTCTATATATACAGACTATTTTTATTTGATTTGGACACATAAATAAACACTTTTTTTTAAATATAAATTTCTTAATTATCCATTTTAATTTTTTAATATCTTTTTAGTTAAAATTAATTAAGTGTGAAGTATGTTTTTTAATTATAAATGATAATAATAATAATAATAATAATAATTTACTAATCATAAAAAAAATATAAAATAAAAAATGATGGGGTATAGGATGATGAGTTGAAAGGGTGTTGAATTTTTATAAACAAAATTATTGTCCATTTATAAAGTATATATGGTTATTTAATATAATAATAATAATAATCTATATCTCGTATATATATATATATATATATATATATATATATATATATATATATATATATATATATATATATATATATATATATATATATATATATATATATATATATATATATATATATAGGGGGAGTGTGATGAATCTGGGTTTGGGTTTCTATTTAATAAGTGGGATGGGGTAATATGGTTATTGGGTTTATTTTAGTTCGATACATCAAAAAATTTATTTAATTTTTCTTAAAAAAATTCTTTGAAGCATAGTAAATAAAGTATTAATAAATTTATCGATTTTTCTATATGTCTCAAAAAATTGTGTATTTATAAAGACGAATATCGGGAAAGATGGTCATCATTTTAAAAAATATGATTGAAGTGCATGACAATATTCTAAGAAATAAAGATAGTATAAATTGGTATTTTAAAAAAGGGAGAGAAATGAGTGGGTTGGGTTTGATGAGGGAGCGGAGGGTTTGAGATTTTTTTTTTCATTTAACACAATTGTTAGTTTTTTTAGGATTATGATTTTTCTTCTCAAAATTAAATAAGTTAAATTGAAAATAAATATCATAATTATGTTCATGATGAGTTAATGTAAATAAATATGACATATTTTTTTAGATGTATGTACGAGCATGAGTTAATGGAAAGTTTTCATTTGAAAAAGAATGTTCTTAATTTTTATTAGATAATTGTACTATCCTTTTTGGATGATCAAATCTTTTGATTTTTTTTTTAAATTCTCTTTATAAAAAATAACAAGCCTTCCAAACTATTGACCTAAATGACCAATTTTTTGAAACTCACTAAACGGTGTAGCGAGTTTATAATTTTGTCTTATTAAACTCGCTACACGGTGTAGCAAGTTTAAATTTGCTGACCAAAATTTTGCAATGACCAATTATATGTCGCTACATCCAAAGTTAAAAGGTAAATGATTTTAAATATTGATATGTAATGATGATATCTCATTAATCGTGATATTTGTACTACCAATATAGTATTCACGAATTTTTTTTCACAATTTATAAAAAAAACTCACTTTTCTGTTTGTTTTATTTTAAATTTCATCTTTTAAGTGTTAGTAACGGTCCGTGCATCGCACGGGTGTTACACTAGTTGATATAATAAATGAGGAATGGTGTCAGAAAGGGAATTTTGGAGGGATATTTTTCAATATGTTGTTGTTAAGTACTCCCTCCGTCCCGCTAATATCCGCACTAACACTGTTTGCACAGGAATTAAGGATATTATATTTTAATAAAATGTTGTGAGTGTAAAAGTAAAGTAGGAGAGAGAATGAGTGGAGGGTGTAATAAATTATAATGGTGTTGTGAGTATTAAAATAATGTAGGAGAGAGAATGAGTGGGGTTGGGTGAATATTTTATTAATATAAAGTTTTCTTTTTGGGAGTGTGCGAATATTAGCGGGACGCCCAAAAAGAAAAGTGTGCGGATATTAGCAGGACGGAGGGAGTATTCAAAGATGATGTAATCGGTTGTTGTCTTAGTAATATTTAATAAATTTTTATGCACCCTCTTGTTATTGCAGAAAATATTACTCCCTCCGTCCCGGCTGAAAAGTCACAAATTTTCTTTTTGGGTCTCATTTAAAATGGCACTTTCTGAAAAAGGAAAATTTTTATTACTATTCCACCCACTCATTCTCTCTCCTACTTTATTTTTACATTCACAACATCCTCTCTCCTAACTATTCATCCCACTCATTCTCTCTCCTATTTAATTTTTCATACTCATAACATTTACACTTTTTCTCTTTCCTACATTATTTTCCTTAATTTGCGTGCGAGGCACAAACTTTGCCTTTTGGACCGAGACGGAGGGAGTATGTGTGTAAAATTTATTTTTATTTAATTATGAGTGTGTTTATATTGTGTGTGTATCCATGTCGACAGGGCAATTATGAGTTGTTTTGTTTTGTGATGCTTTGAAATTCTTTTCACAAAATTATTCCATTTTTGGGCATTCCTTTTCTTTTCTACTTTTCCACTTTTCCACTTTTCCTACCATAACTAGCAACCATTAGAATCCTTATTCTTTTTCCAAATTCACAACTATATAGTGCCTCTAGAATAATCTAACCAAAAGCTAATGTTCTACTATGTGCTGTCTATTTCTATATTTCGGGAGCATTCTTTCTTCTAGAATTAGGCGGGTGCAAGTGCACTCGTATGACTTTCATATATAAGAAGATCGAGCCCTCTAGGTGGGGCGATCGCGCCCTATCCCGTTCTGTGCCTGATTTGCGTCAGATTCAACACATGGTTGTGAAATCCTGAAGGGTTAGGAGTAGGCAGTATAAATGCTCCATATCCCTGTTGTGAATATAGCCCTCCACAGCTCAAGCAAACCACAAGAATAATAATCGCACACAAACAAAGCACAAAAAATTAAAAGCACAGAAAAGACACAAGAAATTGTTAACCCAGTTCACCAATTTGATTGGCTACGTCTGGGGGTACTACCAAGCCAGGATCTTGCACTATGTATATAAAATATGTGTTACAATGAGAAAAGAGGCGAAACTTTGCCTTATATATGACTTTAGGAAACTAACCAAACCCTAGACAAACAAGGATTCCCGAACTGC
Organism: Adenophora triphylla var. japonica; assembly: GCA_022495995.1. Classification (NCBI taxonomy): domain Eukaryota; kingdom Viridiplantae; phylum Streptophyta; class Magnoliopsida; order Asterales; family Campanulaceae; genus Adenophora; species Adenophora triphylla. The sequence goes on along the minus strand of JAFEMH010000627.1, from coordinate 178,412 downwards.
TGAAAACGGGCCCAGCGCGGCCGCTCAAGCGCGGTCGCGCTACTTGTCCCATAACTCCAACGCCCGGCCTCGGCCCGAGCGCGGTCGCCCTCCCTCTCAGTGCGGTCGCCCTCGAAGAATTCCACCCCTAGCAACAGTCTCGGTCCAAGAGCGCGGTCGCGCACTTAAGCAGCGCGGCCGCTCTTGACGGCAGCAGCTCCTGACGAAATTCTCCCCCTTGCTTCGATGTCTAACCCGGTTGGTCCTCTATCCCAACAATCTCCCACCTAGAGTTCAACCATACATATAAGCCCCGTATCCGTTCTTCAACTCATCCTTGGTGTCCTCCTAGTGCTCACCTCGATCATGGTAGTGCCATCCTCCTCTCCTATTCTCCAAGCCCAATTGAAGCTTTGCACAGCTTCAATTTCTCAAGGTTCACAACCTTTGTCAACATGTCAGCCGGGTTCTCCGATCCCAATATCTTCTCTAGCCCCAAGATCTTCTCCTCCAAGAGATGTCTGATGTAGTGAAACCTCAGTTCAATGTGCTTCGTCCTCGAATGAAACGCCGGATTTCTTGCCAAATGTATTGCACTCTGACTCTCGTTGTAGAGAACGTTACCACTTCGCGTCTTCCCAAGTTTACCCAAGAAGTTCTGCAACCATACCATCTCTTTACTCGCCTCTGTCACTGCCACATATTCTACTTCTGCAGTTGACTGCGCCACGATCTTCTGCAATTTAGAAGCCCATGAGATTGCCGTACCACCTAATGTGAACACATAACTCGTAGTACTTCTCCTCTTATCAAGATCACTCGATGCCAAGTCCGCATAAACATAACCCGCTAACACCACTTCCTTGCTCGAGAAACACAGAGCCTTATCAGCAGTACCCTTCAAGTAAAGTAGGATCCACTTAACCGCTTCCCAATGTTGCTTTCCTGGATTGCCCATAAACCGGCTGACTACTCCCACCGCATGTGCAATGTCCGGCCTTGTACACACCATTGCATACATGAGACTCCCCACTGTTGAAGCATATGGAGTTCTCTCCATCTTGTCACGCTCCTCCTTGCCCTTAGGTGATTCCTTCTCGGATAGCTTGAAATCCAAACTCAATGGCGTCCCTGTTGGCTTCGCCTCTTCCATACAAAACCTTGCCAAGACTTTCTCAACGTATTCTGCTTGTGAAAGAACCAACTTGCCCGACTCCCTATCCCGGTCAATCCGCATGCCCAAGATTTTTCTGGCCTCTCCCAAATCCTTCATCTCGAACCGTTCTGACAACTGAGTCTTCAATCTGTTTACCTCTCTACTGCTAGAGCCCGCTATTAGCATGTCGTCCACATATAACAGCAAGATAATATACCCATTGTCCGTGTTCTTGAAGTAGCAACAATGATCCGCTTCACATCTGATAAAATCAATGTCGTGCATGAACCCATCAAACTTCCTGTACCCTTTGCCAGGAGCTTGTTTAAGGCCATACAAGCTCTTAGTCAATCTGCAAACTAGCTCCTCGCTACCCTTAGACAAGTAACCCTCTGGCTGTACCATGTAAATCTCCTCCTCCAAGTCCCCATGAAGAAAGGATGTCTTCACATTCATCTGTTCAAGCAATAAGTTGTCTGCCACTACTATTCCCAGAACCATTCTGATAGTGGTCATCTTCACAACCGGAGTGAATACCTCGGTGTAGTCAATACCGTACTTTTGCTGAAACCCTTTTACAACCAGTCTTGCCTTGTAACGCTTGCTACCGTCTGCTTCCTCCTTGATCCTGTAAACCCACTTGTTATGCAATGCCTTCTTCCCCTTAGGTAGTTCAGTCAACTCCCAAGTTTTGTTGGCCTTCAATGAGTCCATCTCATCATCCATCGCAGCTTTCCACTTGTTACAAAGTGTACTACGAACACCTCCGCATAACATTCCGGTTCCCATTATGCATCAACGACAAATAATAATTGGATGGAGTATACTGTCGGGCGATCCACGCAACTTCTTTGGATCTACGCAGCGGAATATCCGGTTTCGGAGTACGTGGTTCATCTTCAGTGACCTCCTGACCATGGTCATCATGAACCGTTCTGCTCCCACCCGTGTCACGACCCTAACCCTAGGCACCATTTTATTCACGTGTTGGGCACGTGGAGCGAGACCGTAGCATTTTATTGGTTGCATTTCATAATAAGTGAGATTTTTATGTGTTAGTTTTAACATTTTAATAATTGATTTGATATCTTAGTGATGCTAATAAATTAAATTTAATTACTTAATGTCTAAATGGAATAAATAATAATTTTGTAATTTATATTGTAATTGTTGAAATTTGAATAAATGGTTATAAAGATTGAGGGGCCTAGATGTGATATTAAAATTAAGGTAGTTAAAAAAATAATAACTCAAATTGGAGGGACTAAATTGTAAATGTGATTAATATATATATATCACCCTATCTCTTCATTCTTCCACGCCACTCCCACGCCTTTCCAGTGAGTTCGCGAGAGAGAGAAAGGAATTAATTCCTCCGTTCCAAAATCCTTTTGATTTATTTTCTTCCGTAAATTTTTAAAAATTAATCGTTAGTCCGATTGACGATCCGACTGCGCCGGAGCGATCAGGAAGCTGAGGAGAACATTTAGAGCCGAACAGATCGTCCTTCCGTTTCGACATATTTTTAAGTAAGTTATTATGATTCCGTTCTATAACTGTTCATAAATTATATAAGGATGTTATTATGCTGTTATAACTGAGTTTTGATAATTTTGGTGGAATTATTTGGGTTTTGAAATGATGAAATAGGGTGTTTGGGAAAAGTGAAGTGAAATGGTTGGGATAGGATTAATGACTAAGTTTTAAAGTTGTACTGTATATATATCTTGATGTTATTATTATTATATAAAGGATTATTGATGAAATTGACAATTTAATTGGATCTTGAAATGGTTTTGAAAATGACGAAGAGGTGATTTTGAAAGTAAGTAGAAAATAAGGGTGATAAAAAGATTATATGCCTTGGGGAAAATATGAAGAATTGATTAGGAAACTTATAATGAAATGGACTAAGGGTGTATGGAGATGGATGTAATAATTGAAATGAAAATGAAATAGTTGCTAATTATAGATGTTATATGGCATGGGGAAAATATAGTTGTAGTATAAATATATATATATATGGTGAAGGAAGTATTACAGTGTAATGGTAATATGTGAAAATAGTGGAAATGAAAATAACTTGGGTGATATAATCATTGTGGTGCATATGAACTTGATTGATGTTGAAGTGTGTTAGAAATGATGTTGAACTTGTTAGATTATCTTCCTTGACTTGGAAAAAATGGTTAGAAATGGCTCGAGGTTGAAGAACAGGAAATAGGGCAACGGAATAGTGGGTTTGTGGTATGATAGATGGTATATAGATGTTATATGGCATGGTTTGAGTGTCATGTTATGTTAAAATTTATATAGAACTGGTCTTGGTATGTTTGGTACTGGTTATGGCCTGCAAGAAACAGAGGAAAGTTATAAATGTCAATTGGTTTGGACAACTGCTGATGTTCTGCAATCTGATGTCTGATTTTGGTCTTGGCACGAGTCGTGCCAAGGAGCACGAGTCGTGCCCTTCTTGCCACTCGTGACAACGAGTCGTGAACAATGGTCCAAGTCGTTCTGAGTAGAATGGGGAGAAAAAGGCACGAGTCGTGCCAAGGGGCACGAGTCGTGCCCCGCATCGAAATTTACGAATTTACTTTTAAAGCTTAAGAACCTATTCAACTTGAAACATAATTGAACCCTCTTTAACTATGATTAAAGTAGAGCACTTTAGCTATACATCAATGTTTTAATTGGTTAAAACGGATATTGGGAAAGGCTTTAAATATTGACTTGAAATGGGTTGAAAGGCAATTGTGGAACCTGAACCAAAGTTAATAAAAACTTGGTAAATGATTATGAACCGTTATAGGGAGTGTTTAATAGTGCGACACGGATATCTCGGGCTTACTAGAGTTACTTTGTGCCATATGTAACTAATTATACCTGGTTATTGGGTTATTTAGGGCATGAAATAAATGTTGCTTGGAAAAGGGTTGGAAACCATTGTGAATTGATAACCAAAGTTTATAGAAACTCGGTACTAGATCGTGGAACTTGTGTGTAAATGGTACAATATGATATTATGAAAGCGTAGAGTTACTTGTATGTCATCGTACCTCTACGTGCTTATCTATGGATGTTTATAGATTGAATTGGGGCGTGAAATAACTGTTGCACGTCATCATTGTATTATTTGTGAGCATACATGCCATACATGGATTATATTGACTCATTAGTGTTTATATACATGTTACACTAATTGAGACGTTCAACATGAGTAATTGTACCATGTTCTATACTGTTCAACATGAGTAATTGTGCCATGTTTTATATATGATATCCTATTGGGTGGATTTGACTTCAAGTAACTGTTATGTGCTTGAATGTGATTATGATTGTGATCAATATCAGCTGATATTTCGGGGGTATAATGGAATGCGACCACTTATGAGAAGTTGTAACATAAGGTGCTCGGATTTCATTATACCTGTGTCCGTTTCCACCCCACTTTGTGGCACGGTTTGGGGCTCAGTTACTATGAATATGCCTAAGCGGTTCATAGGATGCGATACCTTACATGGTTCCCTGAAAAATGGGTCTTGTAAGGCGTGAATAGGCCTAAGCCGTTCACACATATAGAGGATGGGTTCCCATGAGGATGTATGCCCATACCCACGTAGTACGACTTATTGTTCAGACGGGAAAAGGTAAGATCAGGTAATGTAATGTGTTTACAGTATTTCAAATATGATGTGGAACAACTTGTTCACGTGTTGCATCTTATTTGGCATCTTGTTGCATGCATAATAGCTTACTGAGATTCTTTCTCACCCCGTCTCCCTTTAATTTTTTTAGTTTCAGCTGAGACAGGTAGACCAGACCGGTGAGGCCGGAAAGGAGTTTGGACCGTCTTTTGAATTGTCAGGGTATGTGAACTGTTTGGGAGTTGGGAATAGGAGTGGTTATTATTAAATTGGGGAAAAGAAATGTGTATAAAGTTTTATAAATATTTGCAGTTGTAATGTTGTAAATTAAACAGGTTATAGTTTGGTTTTCAAAAGTTTATTCCACTCTTAAATTATTTAAATGAAAAGTTTTAATTAATTAGGTGGTGATTTGGGGACTCTCCAGCTGGGGCACGAGTTTATAGGTCCCGGGGTTGGGGAGGGCCTCACAGTTGGTATCAGAGCTAAGGTTAGAAGTCAAGGGTAGAAGTCTAGTCTAAGGGGGAGTGTGTGATACCTGACGCCGAGTGTTAATGCAGGAATTTGTTCAATGGCGGAAAATAGTAATGACCAGCCTAGGGTGTCAAGGAAAGGTGAGTAATATGGAACATGATGAGACCCGAATGGAGAGATAGATTCCTCCGCTGTCATTAGAAGTATATTACCTGTCTCAGAAAGTAGGGGCAATACTTGTATGAATTCCCGTTTACCTCATTATTATGTGGCATTGTATTTCTGTTTTTATTTGCATAATTTGCCTCAGAGTTGCCTTATGTGTTGGAGGTGTCTACTCCTACAGGAGAGTACCTCGAATCATCTTTGATTATCCTGGTTATGACGTGATTATGTGGGCATGTATTGCCAGTGGATGTGGTAGATATACCAATCCGTGATTATTGTTATACTTGATCTGAATTGGTTGAGTAGTTGTCGTGTGGGGGTAGACTGTCGCAAGAAGCGAGTCTCCTTATTTATGGTTGAATTGCTTCTGTGTTTAGTTGAGGCGGATAAGTTATTAATTGTTATTTATGTCACAAATGCATTAAATGTCGAAAGGTATGGTCTAAAGAATGTGAGGGTTACTTGAGTTATGTATAAGACTTGAGTAAAAGCCACTTGAAATATTTTGCATACCGGTGGTAAATGAAGTGGTGAAGTGTCCTTATCAGAGTATTTCGTGCTGCCAGTTAGGGCGGTAGAATTCCGTATTGATCTGATGTCAGGATTACTGTCCATATCCAAAACCCTCATAGAAAGGCATTGGTTGTGTTGTAAATATGATGAGTAGAGTTTTAAAACCCGATTTTGGTATTTTGGTGGTCAGCTCGACGGATGTTATCTTTGTATATTCAGAGTCGTGGAAAGATTTTTAAAATCAACTGCAAGTTAGGTTATCTATGTTTCGGGAGGATCAAATGTTGGTGAAATTCAGTAAGAGTGAGTATGACTCGAGGAGATATTGTATTAAATTTCTCGAGGATTGAAACCCTGATCAAATGGAACAACCTTAGACAACGTTAGAACTCCGTAGTTTCTGGGTTGGCAGGTTATTACCACAAGAGTACTGATGGATTTTCAAGAATTGTAACCCCAGTGATTCAATTGATTTCGAAGGAGGTATCCTTTATGTGAAATGAAAAAGGGTGAAACCAGTTTTGCAGAATTGAAGAATAGATTGACTACAGTTTCGCTCTTTACCCTACTTGATGGATGTGAACTTGTAATTGTCATGTACGCGTCAAAAGAAAGATTGGGTTGTGCTTTATACAGACTGGGAAGGCGATAGCTTATGCTTCGAGGGAATCAGAGTGGCGCAGCAGAAGCGTGGAATGGATTACGACTATTTTGCGTTACTTAAGTGGAAACATCCTTTGCATGAAGTTAAATTTGAAATCTGTACAAATCATAAGAGTTGAAGTATCATGTATCAAAGGGGATTGAACAACAGGTGGAGAAATTGTTGGAGTTATTAAAAGACTTATTTGCGATACTACACAACATCCGAGAAGACTACTGTAGTTGCAGATGTGATTAGCTAAAAGGCTTTATTACCAACATTGCTATCCTGTGAGTTGTATGAAGAGATTTTAATTGCGAATGTTCGAGCTACACCTATCCGGTATGAAGATCCTATGGAAGTTCAACAAATGACTCGAAATTGAGGGAATTATCTGACCGTTTCAAGAGGAAAAGATCGAGGATATTGTATTGAAGACTGATGGAATATTAACCTTCAACGATAAATGGGTGTATTATATTCATAAGGGAGTAAGAGACATTTTGAGAGGAAGACCCTAAATCAAGAATTACGATGTATTTAAGACATTTGAAGATGTATCGAGAATTGAGAAAGGATTTGAAGAATGAGGATAAGAAGACATTTGATGAATTTCATATCGGGACTATCTTTGACGTTGAAGAGAGTGGATGTGTTTGAATAATAGTGGATATATTAATCAATGCCGGTTCATTTCCACCAAGATTCAGGAGCTATTGAAAAGGAAGTTAGCACCAGTATATGGGCGAGAGAATTGATCGATTCTACGAAGTATTTATCACTACCTTATATTAGAGTGGGATTCAAGATTCATATTTCGATTTTGGAAGACTTAGTACGAGACTTTGGGATTTCCAAATGCCTTCAGCTTTACGTTATATTTCCCGATAGATGGGGCAGACAGGCAGAGAGAACTATCCAGAATATTGAGAGTGTGGTATGCGTGTATCCGATGAATTTTCATTCATTTTGAGAAGTTCGTGTAACCTAAGTTGAAGTATGTATAGTAGCAGTCATCAGCCCAGCATTGAAGTGACACCGCATGAAGCATTGCAAGGGAGAAAGTGTGTTTATGATCTTTTCATTGTTCTGAGTTCCAACCGAGACTATTTATGTGAATTAAATTATGAGGAAGAACCATTGTGAGTTAGGAGAAGCAAATCCGGGAATAGAAAACCTAGAGTATTCGAGTTGTACAAATTGTGGAAGAATCATATTATGGAGGAAGCCACTTGGGTTTCGAGAATTCGAGAGGCATGAGAAAAATATGTGGCTATTGGAGTACTAGGATAGGTATGTTTAAAATTCGGGACGAATTTTTCTTAAGGGGGAGTGAGTGTCACGACCCTAACCCTAGGCACCATTTTATTCACGTGTTGGGCACGTGGAGCGAGACCGTAGCATTTTATTGGTTGCATTTCATAATAAGTGAGATTTTTATGTGTTAGTTTTAACATTTTAATAATTGATTTGATATCTTAGTGATGCTAATAAATTAAATTTAATTACTTAATGTCTAAATGGAATAAATAATAATTTTGTAATTTATATTGTAATTGTTGAAATTTGAATAAATGGTTATAAAGATTGAGGGGCCTAGGTGTGATATTAAAATTAAGGTAGTTAAAAAAATAATAACTCAAATTGGAGGGACTAAATTGTAAATGTGATTAATATATATATCACCCTATCTCTTCATTCTTCCACGCCACTCCCACGCCTTTCCAGTGAGTTCGCGAGAGAGAGAAAGGAATTAATTCCTCCGTTCCAAAATCCTTTTGATTTATTTTCTTAGTAAATTTTTAAAAATTAATCGTTAGTCCGATTGACGATCCATTGCGGAGCGATCGGGAAGGCGAGGAGAACATTTAGAGCCGAACAGATCGTCCTTCCGTTTCGACATATTTTTAAGTAAGTTATTATGATTCCATTCTATAATTGTTCATAAATTATATAAGGATGTTATTATGCTGTTATAACTGAGTTTTGATAATTTTGGTGGAATTATTTGGGTTTTGAAATGATGAAATAGGGTGTTTGGGAAAAGTGAAGTGAAATGGTTGGGATAGGATTAATGACTAAGTTTTAAAGTTGTACTGTATATATATCTTGATGTTATTATTATTATATAAAGGATTATTGATGAAATTGACAATTTAATTGGATCTTGAAATGGTTTTGAAAATGACGAAGAGGTGATTTTGAAAGTAAGTAGAAAATAAGGGTGATAAAAAGATTATATGCCTTGGGGAAAATATGAAGAATTGATTAGGAAACTTATAATGAAATGGACTAAGGGTGTATGGAGATGGATGTAATAATTGAAATGAAAATGAAATAGTTGCTAATTATAGATGTTATATGGCATGGGGAAAATATAGTTGTAGTATAAATATATATATATATGGTGAAGGAAGTATTACAGTGTAATGGTAATATGTGAAAATAGTGGAAATGAAAATAACTTGGGTGATATAATCGTTGTGGTGCATATGAACTTGATTGATGTTGAAGTGTGTTAGAAATGATGTTGAACTTGTTAGATTATCTTCCTTGACTTGGTAAAAATGGTTAGAAATGGCTCGAGGTTGAAGAACAGGAAATAGGGCAACGGAATAGTGGGTTTGTGGTATGATAGATGGTATATAGATGTTATATGGCATGGTTTGAGTGTCATGATATGTTAAAATTTATATAGAACTGGTCTTGGTATGTTTGGTACTGGTTATGGCCTTCAAGAAACAGAGGAAAGTTATAAATGTCAATTGGTTTGGACAACTGCTGATGTTCTGCAATCTGATGTCTGATTTTGGTCTTGGCACGAGTCGTGCCAAGGAGCACGAGTCGTGCCCTTCTTGCCACTCGTGACAACGAGTCGTGAACAATGGTCCAAGTCGTTCTGAGTAGAATGGGGAGAAAAAGGCACGAGTCGTGCCAAGGGGCACGAGTCGTGCCCTGCATCAGAATTTCTGAATTTACTTTTAAAGCTTAAGAACCTATTCAACTTGAAACATAATTGAACCCTCTTTAACTATGATTAAAGTAGAGCACTTTAGCTATACATCGATGTTTTAATTGGTTAAAACGGATATTGGGAAAGGCTTTAAATATTGACTTGAAATGGGTTGAAAGGCAATTGTGGAACCTGAACCAAAGTTAATAAAAACTTGGTAAATGATTATGAAACCGTTATAGGGAGTGTTTAATAGTGCGACACGGATATCTCGGGCTTACTAGAGTTACTTTGTGCCATATGTAACTAATTATACCTGGTTATTGGGTTATTTAGGGCATGAAATAAATGTTGCTTGGAAAAGGGTTGGAAACCATTGTGAATTGATAACCAAAGTTTATAGAAACTCGGTACTAGATCGTGGAACTTGTGTGTAAATGGTACAATATGATATTATGAAAGCGTAGAGTTACTTGTATGTCATCGTACCTCTACGTGCTTATCTATGGATGTTTATAGATTGAATTGGGGCGTGAAATAACTGTTGCACGTCATCATTGTATTATTTGTGAGCATACATGCCATACATGGATTATATTGACTCATTAGTGTTTATATACATGTTACACTAATTGAGACGTTCAACATGAGTAATTGTACCATGTTCTATACTGTTCAACATGAGTAATTGTGCCATGTTTTATATATGATATCCTATTGGGTGGATTTGACTTCAAGTAACTGTTATGTGCTTGAATGTGATTATGATTGTGATCAATATCGGTGATATTTCGGGGTATAATGGAATGCGACCACTTATGAGAAGTTGTAACATAAGGTGCTCGGATTTCATTATACCTGTGTCCGTTTCCACCCCACTGTGGCCACAGTTTGGGGCTCAGTTACTATGAATATGCCTAAGCAGTTCATAGGATACTGATACCTTACATGGTTCCCTGAAAAATGGGTCTTGTAAGGCGTGAATAGGCCTAAGCCGTTCACACATATAGAGGATGGGTTCCCATGAGGATGTATGCACATACCCACGTAGTACGACTTATTGTTCAGACGGGAAAAGGTAAGATCAGGTAATGTAATGTGTTTACAGTATTTCAAATATGATGTGGAACAACTTGTTCACGTGTTGCATCTTATTTGGCATCTTGTTGCATGCATAATAGCTTACTGAGATTCTTTCTCACCCCGTCTCCCTTTAATTTTTTTAGTTTCAGCCGAGACAGGTAGACCAGACCGGTGAGGCCGGAAAGGAGTTTGGACCGTCTTTTGAATTGTCAGGGTATGTGAACTGTTTGGGAGTTGGGAATAGGAGTGGTTATTATTAAATTGGGGAAAAGAAATGTGTATAAAGTTTTATAAATATTTGCAGTTGTAATGTTGTAAATTAAACAGGTTATAGTTTGGTTTTCAAAAGTTTATTCCACTCTTAAATTATTTAAATGAAAAGTTTTAATTAATTAGGTGGTGGTTTGGGGACTCTCCAGCTGGGGCACGAGTTTATAGGTCCCGGGGTTGGGGAGGGCCTCACAACCCGAGTTAGGAATATCCACCTCTACAGTTTCCGGTTCCGAACTAGTGTCATCAGATGCCCCCTTTCTGTCCTTGTACAAAACCTGTTCATTGAATACCACATCTCGACTACGAATAACTCTATGATTTTGGTCATCCCAAAACTTGTACCCGAAGTCATCCCCGCCATACCCAATAAATGTACACTACGATTTAGCATCTAATTTAGTTCTCTCAGCAGAATCAACATGAACATAAGAAACGCAGCCAAATATGCGAAGAAAGGACAGATTTACCTGCTTGCCACTCCAAGCTTCCTCTGGAATTCCATTCCCCAATGGTACCGATGGTCCCCGATTGATCACGAAAGTTTCCGTGTCAACTGCATATGCCCAGAATGTCTTCGGAAGTCCACACTTCAATCTCATACTTCTAGCCCGCTCATTCAATGTTCTGTTCATCCTCTCTGCTACCCCGTTGAGTTGTGGTGTCCGCTTTGGAGTCTTCTCCATACGAATGCCATTCGCTGCACAATATTCCCTAAACTCCCCGAGCTCATACTCCCCACCATTGTCTGATCTCAAGCACTTAAGCTTAAGTCCCGTCTGATTCTCCACCAAGGCCCTCCACTTCTTGAACACCTCGAAAGCCTCATCTTTCCCCTTCAAGAAATAAACCCAGACCTTCCTTGTAGAATCATCAATGAAAGTCATGTAATATGACGCACCACCCAGAGATGTAACCGGAGATGGCCCCCACAAGTCCGTGTGAACCAATTCCAACTTTGCTTCCCTCAAACCCCTACCTGTCCTCGAGAAATTATTTCTCCCCTGTTTGCCAAACATGCAATCTTCGCAGATCCCCACGTTGACTGTCTTCAAACCCGGTAGTAGTCCCTTTGAACAAAGCACCTTCATCCCCGTCTCACTCATGTGACCCAATCGACAGTGCCACAAATCCGTATCACCCTTGGCTGCCGCCACCGCAATACTATCCTTGGTGTTATTCGCCAAATACAAAGTCCCCTCCTTATTACCCCGAGCGATCTCACAATCCTCCTTGGTAATAACCCAGTTCCTGCAGCCGAATGTCACCTTGTAACCTTCTTCGTCCAACTGCCCAACTGAAAGTAGGTTCTTTTTCAAACCCGGAATGTGTCTGACCCCGTTCAGATGTAAGACCTTCCCGTCCGATGCTCCTATTCGACATCCCCCTTCCCCTTGATTTCCAAAGGCTCGCCATCCGCCAGATAGACCTTCCCGAAATCACCGGAAGTGTAGTTCTCCATCTCTTCCTTGTGCCCGCAAGAGTGGAATGATGCCCCCGAATCCAGCACCCATGATTCTAGTGCACTACTAACACTCAGAACCAGTACATCATCACCTTCGACTGTCACATTCACCTGATTGCCCTTACGATTTGGACAATCCCTCTTGAAGTGTCCCAACTCCTTACAATAATAGCACTGAACAGATCCCTTCGCAACCTTCGGTTTGTCTTTGGTTTCCCCGGTCTTGCCCTTACCACTCACCACGTTCTCCCTAGATTCGGTTCTCCCTTGTTTGCTAGTACCCGGCTTCCCCTTGCTAGTAGTAGCTAAAGCCGATCCCGAAGCACTCGATGTCCCCAACTTCTTCATGCGATTTTCTTCGGCCAAAAGAAAGTCTTTAACATCATCATACTTCAATTTCTTCTTACCTGCTGAAGCGTTGATCGCAGTCACCGTTCCGCTCCAACTTGATGGTAAAGAAGCTAGCAACAAACACGCATGAACCTCATCATCGAACTTGATCTCCACCGCTGTCAATGAATCTATAACATCCATAAACTCATTGATGTGCTTAGCCAAGGATCCTCCCTCTTGCATCTTGAGACTACCCATCTTGCGTATCAAATCAACCTTATTTGCAGCAGATGGAGTTTCAAATCTCTCAGTAAGATAATCCAATAGCTCCTTGGTGGTTGTCGCCTTCTTGGTAGTCTTCGCAATCCATTTTACAAAGTAGATCTAACCACCCCTAGGGCTTTCCGATCCATGAGTTCCCATTCTTCCTGATCTTCATCTTCCGGTTTGACACCCTTCAGAGGCTTATAGAGGTCTTTGTTGTACAAAAGATCCTCAATCTGCATCCTCCAATATCCGTAATCAGACCCATCGAATTTCTCAACCGCCTGTTTGTCCTTGCCCATTCTTGATTGCTTGGAACAACTCCCTTGATCTTGAAACCAAAAGCTCTGATACCAGTTGTTGTGAATATAGCCCTCCACAGCCCAAGCAAACCACAAGAATAATAATCGCACACAAACAAAGCACAAGAAATTAAAAGCACAGAAAAGACACAAGAAATTGTTAACCCAGTTCACCAATTTGATTGGCTACGTCTGGGGGCACTACCAAGCCAGGATCTTGCACTATGTATGTAAAATATGTGTTACAATGAGAAAAGAGGCGGAACTTTGCCTTATATATGACTTTAGGAAACTAACCAAACCCTAGACAAACAAGGATTCCCGAACTGCTGAAAACGGGCCCAGCGCGGCCGCCCTCATGCCAAGCGCGGTCGCGCTACTGTCCAGTAACTCCAACGCCCAGCCTCGGCCCTTCAGCGCGGTCGCCCTCCCTCTCAGCGCGGTCGCCCTCGAAGAATTCCACCCCTAGCAACAGTCTCGGTCCAAGAGCGCGGTCGCGCACTTAAGCAGCGCGGCCGCTCTTGACGGCAGCAGCTCCTGACGAAATTCTCCCCCTTGCTTCGATGTCTAACCCGGTTGGTCCTCTATCCCAACAATCCCTAACCATATTGACAAGTTATTTTGCTCATTTGTTTTCTAGATCTATGGTTTGCACAAAGAGAAATTCTTGTGCCTAAAAATCCGTCCACTAGATTAAAGATTGTATTCTGTGGTTTTCAGTTGATAATAATATTCTCTCTCTCTGCTCATGGACGTAGCCAAGTTGGTTAACCACGTATATCCGTGTGTTGTGTGATTTTCAGTTGATAATAATATTCTTGTGCCTAAAAATTCGTCCACTAGATTAAAAATTCGGATCTATTATTCTTCCTCTTCTGTCTTTCCACGACCTGATCCAACTCACAGATTGCAACCACTGACCAAAGGCACACCTGCTTGTAGCCACGGCTTATATAAGTGAACCTATGGAGGGCCACCATTGACTAGTTTAGTCAAAATGAAGGGGCCCACCTCACCACTCTCCTTCCCACGGCCAAGATCATCCTGAAGTTTCAGTTAAATTCGTTTTTTACCTCCAATTTATGTAACCCAGAGACGAGGAAGGGCGTAGTAAGCAACGGAATGCTTTGGAAAGTTGAAACTAAGCAGAGATTTGGGTTGAATGAAAGCTCTAGATCCGCCACCGAAAATAACCAAAACTCAAAACATTCACTTAGGTCAACAACTTACACACTTTAAATAAGTCTCGGCTTAAATGGCATAGGCCCTTAAAAAAAAAAAAAAAAAAAAAACCCATATTTGATCAATGTTATACTCCCTCCGTCCCAGGTGAGTGTGGACCAAAATTTTTGGCAAACAAATTAAGGAAAAGTAAGAGAGATAAATAGTGGAAGGAGGTGTTTGTGAATATGAAAAATTAAATAGGAGAGAGAATAAGTGGGAGAAATAGTAAGTTGATTGGTGTTGTGAGTGTAAAAGTAAAGTATGAGAGGGAATGAATGGGTGAAATAGTAAAAATTCTTTGCCATTTTGGACAGTTCACACTCACGTGAGACGAACGAAAAAGAAAATAAGTCCACACTCACGTGAAACGGAGGGAGTATGTGTTTACCCCAAATCAGTGACGTTTGGGGAGAACATAAACAAAAATGCTAGAAATGCGCCCCTACCTCGGCCAGATGCAATGAGATATTTTCTATTTGAGCTTGAATATTGTATTTATTTAGAGTTTTTTTTTTTTTTTTTTTTTTTTGAGTTAGAAGAGTAATATATACTCCCGCCGCTTCAAT
Organism: Adenophora triphylla var. japonica; assembly: GCA_022495995.1. Taxonomy (NCBI): domain Eukaryota; kingdom Viridiplantae; phylum Streptophyta; class Magnoliopsida; order Asterales; family Campanulaceae; genus Adenophora; species Adenophora triphylla. Next base: position 163,372 of record JAFEMH010000627.1, on the reverse strand, counting down.
ATTATGGTTACGAAATTTGAAGGGAAAAATACCAAAAAAACTCTATTAAAAATTTTCAAATCCAAAAAAACCCAACAAATAATTCTCATGTCAAAAGAAACCTAATATTAGATATTCAATATCAAAAATTACAAAATTTAACGGTTTATCTAATCTATCTATATATAATAATAAGATTGTGGTAAATTTTCTGCCATTGAAGGGTATTTTGGTAAATTCACGCGATGGCAAAAGGGAAAAAAATTGGGCTGAAATGGCATGTGGCGAGGTAAGATTGGTTGAGTTTTTTTTTTTTTTTTTTTTTTAAATGACTTAGGACACTTGTCGGCCGTGTGATGAGGGGCATTTTCGTCATTTTACTGGAGAGTGTACTACACTCGCCGACATTGGCGAGTCATTGCAGCATTTTTTCCTTTTTTTTTTTTTTCTTTGTGCCACGTGTCACTTTCTGATTGGTTGGAGGGATTTCAAATTTAAAAAAACACTCCTATTTCTTTGACCTCAATTTTTATATAATAAATTAATTTTTTAAAAAAAAAAATTTACACCAAAATTCATAATTTTTTTTTCTCTTTAAATAGACACTTCTTTCATTTGATTTGGATACAGAAAAAAATTCTCTTTTTTAAATATAATTTTCTTAATTATCCTTTGTTAATTTTCCTATATTTTATAATAAATTATTTTTAAAAAAAAATTTACACCAAAATTCATAATTTTTTTTCTCTTTAAATAGACACTTCTTTCATTTGATTTGGACACAGAAAAAAAATCCTCTTTTTTAAATATAATTTTCTTAATTATCCTTTGTTAATTTTCCTATCTCATTTTTTAATTTATTTTTACTAACAAGTAAGTAAGCGTGAAATATTTTATTTAATTAGAAATGATAATAATATTAATAATTTTACTAATATTGAAAATAAAGAATATAAAATTAAATAAAAATGTTGGTGTATAGGATGATTAGTTGGATGGGGTAATATGGTTATTGGGTTTATTTTATTTCGATAGATCAAACAATTTATTTATTTATTTTTTTTAAAAAAATTTGAAGCATAGTAAATAAAGTATTTATAAATTTATTGAATATATATCCGTCTAAAAAACTTGTGTATTTGGCGCCCTTTGATTGGCTTGATGGATTTCATATTTAAAAAAAAAAAAACTATTTCTTTGACCTCAATTATTTTATAATAAATTAATTTTTTAAAAAAAAATTATACACCAAATTTCATAAAAAAAATTCTCTTTAAATAGAGACTTCTTTCTTTTGATTTTCACACAGAAAAAAAATTCTATTTCTTAAATATAAATTTCTTAATTACCCATTGTTAATTTTCCTTTCTTATTTTTTAATATATTTTTAGTAAATAGTAATTAAGTGTGAAATATTTTATTTAATTATAAATGATAATAATATTAATAAATTTACTAATCTTGAAAATAAATAATATAAAATTAAATAAAACTGGTTGGGTATAGGATGATTAGTTGGATGGGGTAATATGATTATTGGGTTTATTTTATTTCGATAGATCAATCTATTTATTCAATTATTTTTAAAAAATACTTTGAAGCATAGTAAATAAACTATTTATAAATTTGTTGAATATCTATCCGTCTAAAAAATTTGTGTATTTATAAAAGCGAATAACGGGAAAGATGACCATCATTTTTAAAATTTTGATTAAAGTGTAAGTCATTTCATATTGTGGCATAACTAAAAATAGTTGAAGTAAATTTGTCGTGGCATGCAGTGATAGGGTGAAAATTTGGCGCGTGTCGTATTCGCGTCGATCGAGGCGCATTTACGCGGTGATATTTTCCTTTTTTTGTTGGGACACTTGGCGGCGTTTCACCGGCTTCTTGAGTTTCGAATTTTTCTTTTCCCATTCCTTTGACCTCAATTGTTTTATAATAAATTAATTTTTTTTACTATTATATTTTACTCCAAAATTAGATGAGGGAATGGAGGGTTTGGGGAATTTTTTTTTTCATTTAACACAATTGTTGAATATAACTTTCTTAATTAACCATTGTTAATTTTCCTTTCTTATTTTTTTAATATATTTTTAGTGAATAGTAATTAAGTGTGAAATATTTTATTTAATTATAAATGATAATAATATTAATAATTTTACTAATCTTGAAAATAAATAATATAAAATTAAATAAAACTGGTTGGGTTTAGGATGATTAGTTGGATGGGGTAATATGATTATTGGGTTTATTTTATTTCGATAGATCAATCTATTTATTCAATTATTTTAAAAGAATACTTTGAAGCATAGTAAATAAACTATTTATAAATTTGTTGAATATCTATCCGTCTAAAAAATTTGTGTATTTATAAAAGCGAATAACGGGAAAGATGACCATCATTTTTAAAATTTTGATTAAAGTGTAAGTCATTTCATATTGTGGCATAACTAAAAATAGTTGAAGTAAATTTGTCGTGGCATGCAGTGATAGGGTGAAAATTTGACGCGTGTCGTATTCGCGTCGACCGAGACGCATTTACGCAGAGATATTTTCCTTTTTTTTTGGTTGGGACACTTGGCGGCGATCCACTGGCTTCTTGAGTTTCGAATTTTTTTCTTTTCCCATTCCTTTGACCTCAATTGTTTTATAATAAATTAATTTTTTTTACTATAATATTTTACTCCAAATTAGATAAGGGAATGGAGGGTTTGGGGAATTTTTTTTCATTAAACACAATTGTTGAATATAACTTTCTTAATTACCCATTGTTAATTTTCCTTTCTTATTTTTTAATATATTTTTAGTGAATAGTAATTAAGTGTGAAATATTTTATTTAATTATAAATGATAATAATATTAATAATTTTACTAATCTTGAAAATAAATAATATAAAATTAAATAAAACTGATTGGGTATAGGATGATTAATTGGATGGGGTAATAGATTATTGGGTTTATTTTATTTCGATAGATCAATCTATTTATTAAATTATTTTTAAAAAAATACTTTGAAGCATAGTAAATAAACTATTTATAAATTTGTTGAATATCTATCCGTCTAAAAAATTTGTGTATTTATAAAAGCGAATAACGGGAAAGATGACCATCATTTTTAAAATTTTGATTAAAGTTTAAGTCATTTCATATTGTGGCATAACTAAAAATAGTTGAAGTAAATTTGTCGTGGCATGCAGTGATAGGGTGAAAATTTGGCGCGTGTCATATTTGCGTCGACCGAGGCGCATTTACGCAGAGATATTTTCCTTTTTTTGGTTGGGACACTTGGCGGTGTTCCACTGGCTTCTTGAATTTCGAATTTTTTCTTTTCCCATTCCTTTGACCTCAATTGTTTTATAATAAATTAATTTTTTTTACTATAATATTTTACTCCAAAATTAGATGAGGGAATGGAGGGTTTGGGGAATTTTTTTTCATTTCACACAATTGTTGAATATTTTTTTTGACATTTATTTGAGAAATGAGAAAATCAGTACAATAATATTTTACTTCAAAATTAGATTAGTTTCTTGGTTTAATTTTTTCATTAATTTAAAACACATAATACAAGTGAATATAATATATTTTTAAAAATAAGTATAAAATAATTATTTATAAATCGCTATCTCTCTCTATATATATAAAAAGACTTGCATAAGTTTTAAAATAAATGAGGGCACATTTGTAGTTACTTGGTTAGGATTGAAATTCTATGGAGAGCAAAAACATTACTAACATGTGTGTCGCTAATTTAAGAAGCTTTGTACATCATGTTAAAAATACATACGTGCACACACGCGAAAATACATTAGAAAAAAATATCAAGTAACAAAATGAGTTATAATCTCAATTTTTATGAAATAAATTAAATTACTTTTATTAATATTTACCCAAATAAAGTGTATAAGAAATGATTTATTTTATTTCTTATTTTTTTATTGATTAAAATTATGAGAGCCGTAAATTACACGGGCCTAAAGAGGCGCGTGAATTCATTAGGTTTTTTTTTTTTTTTTTTTAACATTGGACATATGTGTCGTCCATCTGTGGAAAGACAATTTCGACATTTCTCTAGGGCGTGTACTGCACGGGCCGACAACAGTGCGTGTATGTAGGGTTTTTTTCCTTTTTTTTTTTAAAAGAATTTGACACATGTCTCCCGTTGATTGGCTTGCTTAATTTCCAATTTTTTTTACCGATTTCTTTACCCTCAATTATTTTATAATAAATTAATTTTTATTTAAATTTTTTTACACCAAAATTCATAAATTCTTTCTCTTTAAATAGAGACTTCTTTCATTTGATTTGGATAGAGAAAAAAAACTCCTCTTTTTTAAATATAAATTTCTTAATTATCCTTTGTTAATTCGTCTTTTATTTCTCTATATATTTTTTGTAAAAATTAAATAAGTGTAAAGTATTTATTTTTAATTATAAATGATAAATATAATAATAAAAATAATAATAATAATAATAATAATACTAATAATAAAAATAAAGAATATAAAATAAAATAAACGTGGTGGGGTCTAGGATGATGAGTTGGAATGTTGTTGAATTTTTATAAACAAAACGATTGTGTATTTATAAAGTATAAATGGTTATTTTATATAATAATAATATATATCTATTTAATAAGTTAGATGGTGTAATATGGTTCTTGTGCTTATATACCAAACAATTAATTTAATTTTTTTTAAAAAAAGTATTTGAAACATTGTAAATAAAGTATTAATAAATTTATCGATTTTTGTATTCGTCTCAAAAAATTGTGTATTTATAAAGACGAATATCGGGGAAGATGCCCATCAGTTATAAAATTTTGATTTAATTTTATGTCAATATTAGAAGAAATAAAGATAGTATAAATCGGTATTTTAAAGGAGGGGGAGTAAGAAGTGAGTTGGGTTTTATGAGGAATTGGGAGGTTTGGCCAAAAAAAAATTTCATTTAACGAAATTGTTAGTGTTTATTTTTCTTCTAACTATTAAATAAGTTAGATTGAAAATAAATATCATAATTATGTTCATAATGAGTTAATGTAAATCAATATGACATGATTTTTTAGATGTACGATCATGAGTTAATATAAATTTTTCATTTGAAAAATAATGATATTAGTTCTTATTAGATAACTGTACTATCCTGTTGGTATGACTAAATCTTTTGTTCTTATTTCAAAATTTCTCTTCATCAAAACGAAATAAAATATCACCTTTTTTTTTACTAGATTTCTAATCTTCACATTTTAAACTGATTTCAATAACTTATTTCGTATATGATAAACATGTTCGTCTGTTTTATTTAATTTTTTAAATTGATAAAAACTACAGAATTGTATACAGAGAAATGCATAATCATTATGATTTATGTTTTATTTCTATTTTATTGATTTCTAATTTTTATGTACTGACAATGTAGCCTTTAAGGAAGTCTTTTATAATGTATAAGCGAATTGAGTTTTTGGTTTATTTTAGTTAAATTTTTTATTTTTTGAATATATAGTAATGTCCCGTGCATCGCACGGGAGTCAATCTAGTGTTATTAGATTTGAGAATTCATATACTTCAAACATGATTTTTATTTCAATTATGAGTTTACAAAATCCACCTTAAGCAATGATAGAATAAATATTCAAAAAATAATACTTCTAATATTAATAAAAGTAGGATTAACAAAGTAATAATTTCAATATTAATTCTAAAAAATAATAATGATAGTAATAATTTTTATATTTTTTAATCATCTTTTTATCTATTATTTTATAATTTCATTACAAAAATTAACAATTACATTATATAAGCATGATTTTCTAAAAACTACTGGATTTGACCAATAAACCACTCGGCCAAATGAAATCGACCAATAAAAACAGACATTTTCAAAATTCGTCAATAAGTCCATGCTAAAAATGTGGACAAAAATACCCCTAACTGCAATTCTCGCACGTACCAGCGTCTTATTCGCTTGATGGATGAAGATTAAGATTCGCTGCTTCGCACTCCCCGTGCATTCTCCCTCCCTCTTTCTCTCTATTCCTTTTTTTTCAGTTAATAAAAACACCAACAACTGTGAAATTTGTCCTACAGTTAGGGATGGCAACGGGGCGGGTTCGGGACGGGTTCTTCATTTCCCAAACCCGGCCCTATAGTGATCTACCATAACCCGAACCCGCCCCGCCCCGTGTTATGCGTTACCTGAGCCCGCCCCGTTTAACCCGCCCCGATAGTTATTTAAGTAATTTTCTATAAAAACATCCATAATCCAAGGACCCCTCTAGTAATTTCCTATATATTTGGGACATTTAAGTAATTTCATATAAGGCCTATAACGGCATTTAAGTAATTTTCTATATATCCGGGGCGGGACAGGGTAAACCCGAACCTTCCAAAAACCCGACGGATTTTCAAATTTGCATCCCAAACCCGGCCTATTAGGGACGGGTCTTTTCGGGTTCGGGGCGGGTTCAGATTTTTTGCCATCCCTACCTACATTTATTCTAAAAGAATGAGATAAATAACTAAGAAATCTAAAACACAGTTATAACATAAATCAACTCTAATCATGAACAATTGTGAAAACCTATAAAACATTAATTTGAAATAAAATTCTCAGTTTATAACTTAAACCAACATAGTTATAACATAAACTAATTCTATTTCACAGTTATTTAAATAATTGTGAAATAGAATTCAAAGTTATTTACACCAAAATTTGTGTCCAAGTTTCATGAAAAATATTAGTTGTTCACCAAACTCTAACCAAAATAACTGTGAAATACACATCACAGTTCAAAAATTTATCAGTTGTTTAAGCAAAATAACTGTAAAATACACATCAAAGTTATTTCACAAATAATGCATTAGGTTGAACAACTGTGAAAACCTATAAAACATTAATGTGAAATAGAATTCTCAGTTTATAACATAAACCAATACAGTTATAATATAAACCACTTCTATTTCATAATTATTTAAATAACTCTGAATAAAATTCATAATTATCTACATCAAAACTTGTGTCCAAGTTTAATGAGAAATATTAGTTGTTCACCAAACTCTAACCAAAATAACCGTGAAATACACATTACAGTTCAAAAATTTATCAATTGTTTAAGCAAAATAATTGTGAAATACACATCACATTTATGTAAATTTGCCAATAAAGACCTAGACTGATAATGTTATGCACTAGTTTTTGCCTCAGAACCCCAAATTGACCGAGCTGGATTAAATGACCAGGAAGGAGTAGAGGGCTTATCAAACGGAAATGAATAATACACTGAAGTCAAATAGAACATCTTCACATCTGAATCCAACTTAGCAGCAAAATTGTCCTCCTCTGTACCCCTAAAACAAGCATGGAGCTTTTGAAGTACTCGCCTTTTCCGACCACTTTCCTCTAGTTTCTTTTCCCCATGTTCACTCCCCTTGCTATCTCTGTAATGTCCATTACCCCAAAACAAGGCCGGTTTCCCAAATTTAGAATTCGAGACTTGCCAGAAGATGGCATAAGTCCAGATTGACCCATCAAGAATCTTGCAAACCCCTCTTGTACCCTTGCATCACCAGCTGACCCTGGAAACTCCGAGAAAATACTATTGGAAGCCAGCATAAGTCCAGATTGACCCATCAAGAATCTTGCAAACCCCTCTTATACCCTTGCATCACCAGCTGACCCTGGAAACTCCGAGAAAATACTATTGGAAGCCAACCAAACCAAGAAATCAAAAGCTTCACCCCAGTACATCTTTCACCATGGCCTTATCATCCTCCCTCAACCAGAACTTTTCCCCCATCATTTAAATAAAAAGGGGATCACCAAAATAAAGAAAAACCCTTTCCCCCAATTTGCAACAGGGAAAATGTTCTCTTAGGAATATACACAAACATGTGAACTAAAATCACTAATTCAACTTCCCTAACAAATAAATCCAACCAACACAATAAAAATCTCAAAAATTGGAACATGCGTTTTCCTCAAAAGCAACCAAACATGAATCTCGAACTAAACCAACAACTTGGGGTCGAATTAAACTTAGATTTTTCATTATTTATCATGGTCAACCCAAAGAAAACAAGAACAAAAATTTATGTAAATTTTTTAAAACTATTTTTGTCCACTTTTTTAACATGGACTTATTGACGAGTTTCAAAAATGTATGTTTTTATTAGTAAATTTCACCTCATATCAAGGTATTATTGGTAAAAATCCCTAAAAATTATTAGAGATGGCATCATAAATTTATCTTTTTATTATTTTTTATCTTATAGTAAAAATAATATTTTGTATTATTATTAATTATAATTATTTATCAATATATGATAACTTTTACATTCGTAACATGTCACAACTTAAAAAAAATCATCTAAATAAAAGCTTCAAACTTAAAGAAAAAAATTAAATCGTTAAATTTTGGGATTTTCGATGTTGAATATATAATTTTAGGGTTTTTTGATAAAAGAATAATTTGATGTTTTTTTTTTTTGGGTATGAATGTTTTTTTTGAGAGAGTTTATGGTATTTTTCCCGAACTAGTATTGCACCCATGCTTTGCATGTTATAAGCAAAATTTTGTTATATCAACATAATTTGTTTATGATGTTATATAACTATAATATCTTTATTATGAGTCCAAAATAATTTACACTAAAAATAATTTATAGTAAAAATTTAAAAAGTATATATAGGTTATAATTATTTAACCAACACAATGAATATTATAGATTTTGGAAGCTTTTTTGTATACACATATTTCGTGATATGAGGAACTTCAGTGATTATTTCAATAGAAATTGTTATTTTAAAAATTTTTTCCTTAAATGATTAAGCTATAAAAGTTGTAATGTATAAATTATGAGATTAAATCGTCGTTATTATTGAAATTTTTTATTTTTTTGTTGAATTTTTTGTCTTATAAGTCAATTATAAGAGAAGAAGTAGTTATAAAAGGCAAGTTGGTCTTATAATTCAACTATAAGAGTTGTAATGTGTAAATTATGAGATTAATTGGTTGTTACTATTGAAATTTTTTATTATTTTTTTTTGAAAAAATTGTTTTATAAGTCAATTATAAGAGACGAAAAAGTTTTATAAGTCACTTATAAAAGATGAAATAATTTTATAAGTCAGTTATAAAAGGGTGAGGGATGTCTGTGAAATTTTAGATTTGATGGTGCTACATAGGATATAAATCTCGCCATAGAGATTTTAGAGAAAGTGGCCCTTATTAATATAATAATAATAATAATAATAATAATAATAATAATAATAATTATTATTATTATTATTATTATTATTATTATTATTATTATTATTATTATTATTATTATTATTATTATAATAATAATTATTATTATTAGCATCTATACAACTTAAAACACATCATTTTAAAGTGATGCACCACACACAGTTCTAAGAAAGATCTGTTTAAACACCTATCGGGCCTTGGTCAAGTGGTACAAAGGTGACTTTCCGAAGGGGAGGTCGCCGGTTCGAGTCCCCCCAAGGGGATTCTTGGGGTTTAATTTCCTATCTTGGTTTCAAGGTCCTTGGGAGCCCCCCGGGGCACATTCGTGCAGTTAAGGAAGCGGCATTTCTGGGCTTGTATCCTCAGTGTGGGGAGTTCAAATCTTGGCAGGTGCAAAGCTGGAGCAGTCATTTGGTGTTGTAAGAGTGATGTAAATGCCTCTTTGGCGGAGGGCTGGGCGACCATTTGGTGATGTAAGAGTGATGTAAATGCCTTGTAGAAGGGCTCCCTTGGAACTAGGAGTATAAGAGGTGCTGCCACCCCTAGGCCGCATAAAGCACATCCCGCAATTTACCTCCGCCAAAGATATCTTGTGGGGCGACTGGTCAGGGATTAGTCCGACGGTTCTGAACCCGGGTATCAAAAAAAAAAAAAAAAAAAAAAAAAAAAAAAAGATTTGTTTAAAACTTTATTTGAAAAGTTATATTTTTAAAGTGCTGCATTATACCAGCCAATAATTATAATTTAAATGTATGATATTAAAAAAATCATGTTATTCAAAAGGGTAAAAATGTCAATTGTAAATAAATATTCAAATTCCAAACCATAGCCAAAATGTATGTACATAAATTGACAGATTTTATGACAACCAATTTGGAGTGGGGCCATTCCCGAAATCCAAATATAAAAAGAAATTAGATCTCATAAGCAAAGGGATAAATTGGAGTGAAATTTTGCATTTCAATGATGTTTATACTTGGAATTGGGCACCGCATCAATTTGCCCACACTCCCCTATTTTGTTATTCGACAGACGAGATGGGTTTGAAGTAGATGGGACTCACAATTTATCAAATCAATCTCAACCACACACAAAGCGAGCAGGGCGACGTGGAATGGACTTGTCACCACTCGTTGGAGCGCAAGAGCGGTGCTGGATCCAAGGCATCTTGAGTACAAACAAAGGAGCACAAGGAACGACGTATGACAGAGTCCAACTGTCCAAAAAAAAACTACACAATTCTTCAAAGACGGATATGAACGAACATCACTTGATGGGAGCAGATCTTTTAGTACTAGCAGGAGATTTTATGAGCTCCAACAACTTGAAGGAGACATGAAAAATCCACAGAAAGAACCTACAAAATTTCCCAGAATTTTAGCCTCAACAACCTGAGATACCAATATACTATGACATTAGCGTGTTGGGATTTTAAACCTGTTCTAGTCGATGCCAGTAAAGCAGCCATGTATACCACTCTTCACAATAGGGACACTGAGAGCTGTGTCCTAAATACTCTGGTATCTCTATCTGTCCAAAGGCATCATGACTTTGAAGGGAACCCAATCCTTCTATTAAAGAAGAAAAAGGGAACAACACCTGGTTAAAAGAGAGGATCAAAGGCCGATAAGGTCAACAAGACTACAGCTCCAAACCTAAGACCAAGAATCTGAGACTCGACATAACTGAACTCTGGACAAAGTATCAAGAAGGCCCACCATCTCCCAACATTATGGATTATGAATGAGGTGAAGGTTCCATGAAACGAAGTCACTAACATCCATATAATACAGCCCAGAAAAATGCGCATTATGAACTGAAGAACCAGAAAAATGCTGACTGAAGGAAAGTATCACTCACCCAGACACTAACAAACTGAACACCCACAACAAAGACATTGTCAAAAGACTCAAAACTGAACACAGTACCAGCTCCTACCGCTAACTGAATAAGAGGGATGAACAACTTCTCCAGGTTTTATCACCTATTGGTACTGCTAGGAGTTGTTTTCCTTGGAAATTCGCCATGAACGGAGTAAAATTTGAATCCCTAATCCATGCAAAAACGGTTTATGTATGCTATTATTAGTTGCCTCCATTCCTGGATGGTCTTTTGAATTATGCTTATAAAAGTCAATGGAGGTTCGCTACCTACCTTGGGCTGTTTCTCGATTAAGCCAAATGGCACTACCTATGTGGTCACAAAACCAGCTAATTCTAGCAATACTGGGACAAGCTACCCACATAAACCAAAGATGCATGGTAGTTTAAAGAACTAAATGCAAAAACACGTTAACTCACACAAGGAGAAATATCCAAAGGTGTTGTTTTGTTTCTAAGGTGCATGCTTGTCAAGGTCATTTCCTCTAGACAATCATAATACAATCATAATTGTATGGTCTGGCAACATAATAAGGCATAGACCTTAACAGCAACTGTGCAACCAGATGATTGATGAGGCACAAAACAGGTGACTGCAAGTGTGTGTGTGTGTGTGTGTGTGTGTGTGATTGGATCCTTAACCACAAGCTAAACCGGATTTTTGGATCTATCATGTTGATCATTTCAGACATAACATCCAGTAATTCAAAAGTTTGGCCAAAATCATCCATGTTTCCGGAACTAGAGCCAGATGAGTGTAACATGTATATGCCGCAATCTGCTACTGCAGTTAATCCATCGTTCATCCAAACGTGTCACAAAACATTTTAGTGGAAGCCATAACTAAAATCCAAAAGTTTGAGCAAAAGACGTGTTATTCCACCATTAGGGTCCTGGTAATTCTCCCAGGCTTCCGCAGAATGACCCCGAATGCTCATCAAGGAGTTCTCTTATGCAAGCTAATAGATTTAATAATGATGAAGATGGAACAGAAACTTTATGACTGATTCTAGCAAACTGTAGTAAGAAGAATAAGATTGGAGATCCTATTGCAGGAATTTCATAACAAAACATCAGCTTCTTCAGTTTCTAATTTCTCCGGGGTGAGTATCAAACTTTTGCAAGTATATATCTATATATGCATCAGATTGTTCAAGTTAAACAATCTCAAATTGCAGTTTCAAAACATGTATGGACACAAGAGACAAAAGAAAATATGAATCTTCTACAAGTCAGAAGCAGCATATACCACACACAACAAAGCAATGAAGTAATTATCAATTAGCATTAACATTTTCATAATTCACTATCCGGGTTCCGGGCTTTTTCCGGTCCGGTTCACCATTTTGGTGACCCTTAACCGGCCCGGCTCCAAACCGGTTCCGGTTACCACGGTTCCGGTTTTCGTGACGGTTCATGGCGATTCCGGGCTTTTCTGGTCCGGTTCCGGGCCGGTTTTCCGGTTCCTGTCCGGTTCCGGTCCGATTTGGCCATCCCTAATACATTGTCCAATAACTGAAGCTGCCTATCCACCATCCGTGCCTGGAACTCTCCATCACATTTAAGCAACATATCCCTCAACGAAAGCCGAATTCCCATCTCAACCAACATCTTATGCCGCCACTTTATCTTACCCTCCAAACTAAAACAAAAAAACTGCGGAAACTTCTTCAATTCCCCCAAATTCCCATTCATTTCCTTGAAAAAGTAATCAGCTTTAGGCTTCAAATTTTTCTCAATACTATACGTCAATATCGCCGGCGATCTCAATATCATAATATCAACATTCTTCCGACTATACCCTAACCCCTCCAAGAAATCCCTTTTAGGAATCAGAGTATTCTCAACATTCGAAACTAACAAAACTGTGTTTTGGTAGGTAACTGGATAAAACCCTAGGTTTCGCAAGAAAGAGAGGGCCGGCTTTAATTGGTCGTCCACGCTAGAAATTAAGATGCGAGGGCACCGGAGAATTGATTTGCGGACATCATGGTAGGAAATTCCAACGTCGTGTAGGAGAAAATCTAGGATCGGGTAAAGGTGGAGGTCAGGGTCGGTGGTGAGGAGCTGAGGGTACATCTCGAAGATACGGCCGAAGGCAGAACGTTCGATTCCCATGGAGGAGAGGCAGATTTCGACGGATTTTAAGGTTTGGAGAGGGGTGGAACGGAAATTGGGGTTTTTCTCGAGGGCTTTTGTGGGGTTTATTTCGAGCTTTTCGAGATATTGGATTTTTTGGCGGAAGAGGAGGCCGGAGTCGGTTGTAGATGGTGGAGGTGGTGGCCGCGGCGGAGGGTAGGCGGAGGTGGTGGTGGCATTAATGGGTTTGAATTTGGTGGTGGGGATTGAAATTGGGGTGTGGAGAGGGAGACGAAACTGAATTAACATTTCTGTTATGTTTGAAGTTAAAAAACAAACACGACTGTAGGATAACAAAAGAACGCGCGTAAAACCAGGACGGATATTAGAAAGCGCACATTGGGGAAGACGGTGCACTTTGATCTGCTACAAGGGCGGTATACGAGTCGAGTTCGAACGAGTTTTCTGTGTTCGAGCTCGAGCTCGTTTATTTCTTCTCGAGTTCGAGTTTTTCTCGAGTTCGAGTTCGAGTTCGAGTTCAATCGGTGGTTCGAACTCGAGCTCGATCGAGTTCGAGTTGTTCGCGAGCTACTCGCGAGCTTCTCGAGTCGATCTCGATTTCGAGCTTAAACGATCCGAGTTCGAGTTTGATCTTTTTTGGAAACAAATTTTCGAGCTTAACGAGTTTATTTCGAGTTCGAGCTTAACAAGTTTATTTCGAATTCGAGCTTAACGAGTTTATTTCGAGTTCGAGCTTAACAGTTAATTTTTTAACAGATTTCGTTAACTTTGTATGTAGTATATTATTATTTTTTTCAATTTTTTTTTCAATTTTTTTTTTGGATAAATAAGACTATTTTAGACCTAAGTAGTAATAGTAGTGGTGGTAGTAGCAGTAGTAGTGGTAGTAGTGGTGGTAGTAGTAGTGGTGGTGGTAGTGGTGGTAGTGGTAGTGGTACTGGTGGTGGTAGTGGTGGTAGTGGTAGTGGTGGTGGTAGTGGTGGTATACGGAGTACACTTTAATTTGTTTAGTTTTGTTCTAACTTTTTTTATATAACTTTCTGAAAAAACTTTCCCAACTAAAAAAAGTTCAAAACAGTTTTCTTTATCCAAAAAAAATATAAAAAATATATATATATGTATATAAAAACAATGTATAAAATAAAAAATCAAGTTACTGACGAGCTTCACGAGTCGAGTTCGAGTTCGAGTTCGAGCTGATAACAAACAATGAAAAATTCGAGCTTTTATCGAGTTTACCGAGTCGAGCTCGAGTCGAGTCGAGTTCGAAACGAGCTTTGTCGAGCTAACGAGTCGAGCCTGTTCGACTCGAAAATTTCACGAGCTAAAATTCTTGTTCGAGCTCGAGCTCGAGCTTCAACTCGAGCTCATTCGAGTCGAGTTTTTTCGAGTCGAGCTCGAGTCGAGTTCGAGCAACTCGGTTCGCGTAACAGCCCTAGCTACAACGTTTTTTGTTGCTAAAGCAAGTGTTTATATAGCAGTGTTTTAAAACGGCCGTCTAGTCGCGCTGGGCGGTGCCTAAACGCCGCATCTTTTGGTCAAATAATTTAGACGTCGACGTCATTAGGCATGACTGGGTGGGATTAGACGTTGACTAGGCAGGCTTAGACGTTGACTAGGCGGGAATTTGAAATTAATTTACGAAAAAATTCCACGGGGGCCCTCATGATTAAATTTTATTCTACTTTAATAAAATGCTTTATATAAATTCAAAATAAAGAGTTCACCACGTATTTTAATTCCCCATAAACCCCTAGCTCCCCTTCTTCTCCCTTCCCTCGCGTCATTTCCTCTCTCTCCCTTCTCCCCAATAATGATCGCCCCTTTTCGTTCAATCTTATCCTCCAATCGGAGTCGGAGAAGAGAGAGTGCATGTGTGTATTTGTGTTGCCGGAGAAGATGGTTCAGAGGCTAACGTATCGAAAACGACATAGTTATGCCACCAAATCCAACCAGCACCGGATCGTCAAAACCCCTGGTGATTTCTCAAACCCTAATTCCTCTTTCGCATTTCGTCAATTATTTCATTTTTTTTGATTATTTAAGGTATTATTATATGTTGATCCCTAGTAGTAATTTATATATGTTAGATTGTCTGGGTTGATTGGACCGAGGCTAATGGCGAAAAGGAATCATATAGCGGCCTAATGTAATCGGCGCAAAGGCCGATTTTAATCAATTGGGTAGATTGTAATGATTCATGGGCCATAACGCATGAATCTACTCATTTACTTTCGGTAGCAGGAAATATTATTTTTGGTGTTTGATTTGATGTTAATGCTATTTTTCGTTTTTAGATTTTGTTGATAAGTAGAAAGGACTTAGATGAGAAGGACCATTTTTTAGATGGACAATTGTCGAATAACAAATTATATTTTTAATTTTGTGTATTCTGTTGCAAACAACCGCCTCATCTCTCTCCCATCCCATCATCTTCTCCGGCAAGGTCAGGCAAGCCTCAACTCCATCCCCAGCTAGATCTGCTCATTCTGGTCGTAGTAACGGCTAACGCCGGCATCCAAGCTCCAGCTTCATCTCTGGCCAGTTTCGACCACCGAACGAACCTCACCGTCTCCACATCCGACGCCCCTCACCGTCGATGCACCTTCTTCTCCTTTGCCACTATCTAAGAAGTCTGACGACGTCAAACCAGAGGAAGGTTCTGCTTAGGGCCTATGATACTGGATTTTAGTCATTTTCTTGATTGATTAGCTCCAGTCTGCTATCTTCTGTTCCTGCCTGTTTTAGAGTATTATCTGCGACTGTCTGTGTGAAGAATATTTCTTTCATGTTCAAATCTGTTGAAAACTTGTAGAGAATAAACATTTTCATGCTATCATTCGTCATTCATTTATTTGCAAAACACCGCAATTATTTTTCCATTCACATGGGCTCTTTTCATGTGAGGATTGTAGCACTCTCACTGTCTTATGTTTCTATTGATGAAAGTGTGGTTGTAACTTTGGCATTCTTGATGTGGATTAGTATGTTCTGCCTCTGTTAGTAATTTAAATTTACTTCTTCCATAACTGTACATGAGATAAGGAATATACATGAGATAAGGAATATATATGAATTGAAACCAGAATATATCTTCCTTCTTCTTCTTTTTGTTTTTCTTTTTAATTTCCGTCCTTGTTGCATATCATATGGTATATCATGCATCTTTGTGCAGAGAATTAAAAATAAGATCGATGATGCATATGATCGCTTGGATTTTTTCATGCCACTACTGGAGGTAATTAGTTTTGACTGTTATTTTTCTCGTCTAAGTTCTAGCCCCTTCGAGTTCGGTTTAGGTTATCATATTGGCGTCACTCATTTTCACTAATCATACACACTTGAACAACAGGAATGCAATGCTAGCATAAAGGGCCGAGGTGTTCTGACAAGATCTATTAGTAAGAGAATAACAACCAAGATTGGCCTGAGGTGGCATATACAAAAGAGCCTGCTAAGAGGTCTGGGATTCCGAATACTACAAGTGGAAGGATATTTGTGACTATCCCTGAACAATATTTTGGTCCTATACTTCCTGTAGCAAAATCCAAATCCGAAAACGTGGTAGAGTATATTTATATTTTGGGATTACAAGCTCTAGATGAAGAATTTCTCGCCATTTAGCGTAAATTAACTTGAAAATGTATTCAATTAAGTGTTTAACCATTATTTTTGTGTGGAAATTTATGGATTTCAGGTCTATAGCTTTTAGACTATAGCTTTTAGAGAGGCCTTCGAGAGGTTAGATGCAAAGGCCTTAGTTCATGACAACACTAATACGATTGATTACTACAAATTTTTATTCTGATTATGTAAGATTTCTTATATTTTTTATTTTTCGCTGCTTCTTTTGGCCTCCCTGATTTAGGCATTTCATGTGTGAAACTGAACACGTGTCTGCTTTATAACGGGATATGCTAGGGATTTTCGGCTTGATCTATTGTTCTATGTTACTACTTCTGCTGTGATGATGCTACATCAGTATGTGCATATTGTTCCAATTCAGGCCATTCCATTAAATGTTGTTTCTGTTCTTGTTACAGCAATGTTTTTTTTGTATTTTGTTACCTTCTTTTGAAGTTGGATTGTTGGAGGTTTGAGAGTTTTTTAAAGTCTTATAAGTTACTTAAAAGACTTTTTAATAAGTCTTATAAGTAACTTAAAAGACTTTAAAAAGTCTTTTAAGTAACTTATAAGACTTTAAAAAGTCTTTTAAGTTACTTATAAATTTTTTTTACTTTTTAAAAAAGTCTTTTAAATAACTTATAAGACTTATTAAGTTACTAATAAGACTTATATAAGATTTTTTTTACTTTTTAAAAAAGTATTATAAATAACTTATAAGACTTATTAAAAAGTTACTTTTAAGACTTATTAAATAAAGTCTTATAAATAACTTATAAGACTTTAAAAAGTCTTATAAGTAACTTAATAAGTCTTATAAGACTTATTAAAAAGTCTTATAAGTTACTTTTTAATAAGTCTTATAAGACTTATCAAGTTACTTATAAGACTTTTTTACTTTTTAAAAATGTCTTATAAATGACTTATAAGACTTATTAAAAAGTTTTATAAGACTCTTATAAGACTTTAAAAAGTCTTATAAGTTACTTATAAGACTTATTAAAAAGTCTTTTAAGTAACTTATAAGACTTTTTAATAAGACTTATTAAGTTACTTATAAGACTTTTTTACTTTTTAAAAAAGTCTTATAAATAACTTATAAGACTTATTAAAAAGTCTTATAATTAACTTATAAGAGTTGTAAATGTGTAAATTATGAGAGCAATTCGTTGTTATAATTAAAACTTTTGATTTTTTTGGTTGAAAAATTTGTCTTATAAGTCAATTATAAGAGACAAAGTAGTATTATAATTAACTTGTAAGAGTTGTAAATGTGTAAATTATGAGAGCAATTTGTTATTATTGAAATTTTTGATTTTTTTGGTTGAAAAATTTGTTTTATAAGTCAATTATAAGAGCCAAAGTAATCTTATAATGTGAAAAATATAAAAAAAGGGAAGTATTTTTGGAAAGGCTAAATATTGTTGTGATGATCTGAAAAATTTATCTTATAAGTCAATTTTTAATTTATATTTTTTGAGACTGAAGTGACCAAACTGAAACTATTCTGAATCTAATGAATGATCCAAAATAAGTGAATATCTAATGACCAGTATATAATTTCCAAACTTTCAGTGACTAAAGTATAATTTTAATTTTGGACTTGCGGTTCAGAGGCTATAACATTGAACTGTGCATGTGATGTGCAAGAAGGGCATTAACGTCATTGTGCCAAGAAGGGGTGTCTTTGAGATTTTCAAAATATTATTTCCTAAATTGAGTTTAAATCTCACATGAGGGGCCCTAGAGAAAATGGGCCTTAATTTACCCAAGCACAATTGTCCAAAACCAAGCCCAATTGCCCAACCCCATTGATACAAGCACACCCCTTTGCTTAAGCATCTATAGTATAAATCACAATCCCTCCCTGAACAGTATAATGAACAGTACCACAAGCCAAATTTCCCATTTTGTCCTCACTAAGTTGTCCTTTTTCCATTTTGTCCTTTAAAAAAAAAAATATGTCCTCGAACACGAGCTTTTACTAGTCTTTAATATAGTCACAACAACATGTAAGTTTGATTATCTTTCGATGTGGGATTATTTCCAAGGCAAGACCAAGGCGGTCAAGGCCGGCCGAGCCAAGGCGGTCAAGGCCGGCCGAGCCAAGCTGTTTTAGTTTAATTTTCTTTCGATATGGGATTCTTCCAAGGCAAGGCCAAGGCCGGCCGAGCCCTAAGAGCTGTTTTAGTTTCACTTTCTTATATATATATATATATATATATATATATATATATATGAAATATATTTTAATTTTGTCTAATTTCTCGGCCCCGCCTAGGCCCCTAGGCGCTAAGCCCAACTCCGTCGCCTAGCATCCGTCTAGCGCTTTTTAGAACACTGTTATATAGGGAAAATGTGAATCAATATTGTTAGGAAAATTTATCATATAATAATGAATAATGGCTTTATTAAATTTAACGAAATAACAAATATCGTATTATTAAACCAAAACATATAATTAACGGGGAAGCAAATTTGCATAAACTAGAAATGCAAAAATTAAATCAAACCGGACAAAATAAGGGAATTTGAATCTTGTGAAACACAATCTACACAAGAATATATTGTCCCGCACTCTTACTAACGATTTTGTGACAATCTTCTCTCAATATAAAATGAATTATTATTTTTGACAAAAGCACTTCAAATCAAAAAAATTGCGAACTCAACTGTGTTTGTCACATGCATACGTTGATTGAGACTTTTTGTAACAAAATTATATATCTTCTAATAAATGTTTTGAGAATTTCATTGAATTCTATAAACTATTCACATAATTCCATTGAATTATGTTTCTAAATTGTAAATGGGATTTGAAATAAATGATAAAAGACAAATAAGGAGGGACTATTTATAGTAATTAAAGAGTTATTGTGTCTTTTTAGCCAAAAGTCATAAGTATAGATACATTGAATCTATTACATCCAATCAAAGGACACACCCGTTAGCCTTTGAATAAAAAATCAGTACAAAATAGTCTCATTCGTTAAATATTTAACTGAAATATGCGAATCCTGTTAATTTATGACATTTTCGTTAAGTTTCTGACTTAAGGTGGAATTTCTGCAAACTTTCTGACGAAAACGGGCGGTTACTGTTAAATTTCTAACAGAATCTGGCAGTTATAGTTAAATTTCAAACAGAAAGTCATGTCTTTTCGTAAATATAACATATAGACATGTCTTTTCGCTATTTTTTCTAACTGAATACTAACAAGTTAGGTTTTAGGACTCAAAAGTGATAATATGTTAACCAAACATATTAATCTCTTAATCCAATACATCTTTCACATAATTTGGTGTCTTTTGAAAGCAAAAATATCATTTATTTATCAATTAAACTATTCAACTTAAAACATTAAGTAGCATACTTCCAATATTAATTTCTCATCCATCCAAAATTTGTTTTGAAAAAATAATATATCATTTTAATATACTTAAAATGTATATTACAATTATTCAACTTATTTTCACTTACGAAAAATGAAATTACATGTAATTTTTGGTCAAAATTGGTCAAACATCAATTTTCCAAAACCAAATTTCCAAAAATCTCCCACATGAATGACAAAATAATGCAAGCATGAATGCATACTCGTCTGAAAGTTTCGGCGAACTATTATTGCACCAGAATAGGTAGCTTGTGGCTTTAAACATTCCTTAGTAAAATACTATTGAATATACTAATTTAGTAGCGCGATGCTTTGAACTAGTAATTGTATAGTGTATACCAAGACAATAATACTTACACAATAATAGCTCTAACACGTTTTGTTCTCACATTTTTGTCCATTTCGGCCCTTGACCATGCTTGATTTCATAAGTGTTCAATTAGAAGCGACCTTATTTCTTCTTAGTTAGATAGGTGATCTCCTATAAAGCGTATCATGCTACTCCACCACATAGGTATCATTAAAAGTTTTCACAACTTGTCCTCACCACTTGTTGCAGGTACATACACTTGGATGTTCTAGGAATGAATGTTAAACAGGTTTCAAGTGTTTCAACTGAACATCATAACTTAGTTATCTCATTGAACCAAGGTTTTGGGATCTCTCAAGGTTAAGAGTCCACTATGAGTTATTTTGTTGTGGTTTTTGTAAAACCCATTACTCTTAACAATCAATTGATTTCCTATTCATACCCTTTGTTAGACGGATCCGCTTTTGACTTCCCATATTGTGATAGTCTCATTTGAGATCAATTGTCTTATGGTATTATGTTTATAACCATTATGGCTAAACTTACCGTATTATTTTATGCTTTTTCCTATTTCTCATTGTCATCACAATGCATTAGTACTTGTAGGCACAAACTTATTTTAACAAGGAATATCTTCCAAGAGTTTATTAGGGTACTAAGCTTTTTCTTCAGCTTAGTCTAAAGCTGTCAACTCAGATTTTCTACTGAATCGAGTTATGCATGTTATATTGGAAGATTTCAATAAAACCGCTTCCCCATCTATTGTAAACACAGTTTCACTTTATGGATTTATTTGTGTCTAATATTTAATCAGTATATTCATCCACATACTATTGGATATCACATGTTTTGTAATCCATAATCACGAATATATCTTTAAGTAACCAAGTACTTTTATAATACATTCTCACTGATTGATTACAATTACTATTTAGACTTTTAGTCTCTCTAGAATGGTCAGTCTATTCGAGTAATCAAATTCATTTAGTAGTCAGTTTCTTTGAGTGATCAGTATCTGTGAACGGTTTGACTTCCCAAGTAGTCATCATCTCTAAGTGGTCCGACTTTCAGAGTCTACCTCTCAAGAATCTACCTTTGCAGAGTATGTCTCTCAAGAATCTACCTTTATTCAGACTTTTACTTCTCAAGAATCAACTTATTCGAGAGTTTATATTTTGAGAATTTATCTAACTCTTCTGAATATATACCATTTAAGAGTCTTATTTAAGAGTCTATCATTTTAAGAATCTATCTTTTCAGATTCTATATCTCGATAGTCTACCTTTCGAGATCCTTTTTTACAAGAATCTGCTTTTTTAGATTCGAAAGTCCGTCTTTTTAGAGTTTATTTCTCAATATTATTTCTCTTTATAAATTTATCTATTGAAATTCTAAATATTTATACTATACCTCTTGAAAGTCTTCATCTTCAAGATCTATTTTTCAATAGTTTATTTTTCTGTATATTCATCTTTTATAGTTCCTTTTAGGAACATTTGCAACCCAACAGTTTGCATTATAGAGAGAGATCAACCAACTACTAAATATACAATATGAACTCTATTCGAATGTTTACTGCTTATCGTCAGAAAAAGACACAAAACATTTCTTTAACATTTAGTTTGTTTTCTAACACAACTGCTAGAAAATCACGATTAAAAGTCTTGCACTTTTGGTTCTCGTATTGTGCCTAGGTCCGTCTTCTTTAAAATGAACTATTTGCACTTTCATAATTTCTCTTACTAGAACTTATGTATTTTAATAAATATGATATCAAGAAACATCTCATTCCTCGTACGACTTAAGTACGATTACTTTATCCCGAACCCTCACAATTGAGGTGTACCCCCACACTTAAAGTATTTATAAGACAATTTACAAATTTCAATAATTTATTGGTCGTCTTATATTCACCTTTATGTAACGGATCCATCAAATAATATATTTTAATAAAAATATACCTTTAATTAAAAGTCTGTTTCATGTCGTTAACAATGTTTTTGAATCACTTGTGTCATTGTTTTCCTTCTTGTCATCATTCTCTGGTTAATTTCCAATGCCTTTCTTGGAAAACGATATTTATTCTCGTTAATCTTCTAACAATAATGTCCTTTGGTTGTGCATCTTTGAATTACCTTTTCCGTTGGCTCATATTTGTCATAAAATAAAGAAAACGTTAATATTTTCTTGTGATTGTTAGGAAAATTTTATCATATAACAATGAATAATGGCTCTCTTGAATTTAACGAAATGAAAAATATCATATTAATAAACCAAAACATATAATTAATGGGCAGAAAAATTTACATAAACTAGAAATGCGAAAATTAAATCAAACCGAACAAAATAAGGGAAGTCGAGTCTTGTGAAACACAATCTCCACAAGAAGATATTGCCCCGCACTGGTGTTAACAGTTTTGTGGCAATCTTCTTTTAAGATAAAACGACTTTTTATTTTTTATAAAAGCACTTTAAATCAAAAATTCGGCGAACTCAACTGTGTTTGTCACATCAGACGTTGAAGGAGACTTAATACAACAAGATGCTCTATTTTCTAATAAATGTTTTGAGAATTTCATTGAAATCTATGAACAATTCACATAATTCCATTCAATTATGTTTATAAATTGTAAATGGGATTTGAAATGTATGATAAAAGACAAATAATAAGGGAATATTTATAGTAATTGAAGAGTTATGATATCTTTTTAGCCAAAAGACATAATTATAGATACATTGAATCTATTCCATCCAAGCAAAGAACACATCAGTTAGCCTTTGAACTGAAAATCAGTCCAAAACAGTCTGATTCGTTAAATACTTAACTGAAATACGCGAATGCTATTTATTTCCAGTTGCGTTAAGTTTCTGACAGAAGGTTGCATTTCTGCAAACTTTCTAACTGAAATGGGTGATTACTGTTAAATTTTTAACAGATTCTGGCAGTAACAGTTAAATTTCTAACGTAAAGTCATGTCTTTTCGTTAAATATAACATGTAGACATGTCTTTTCGCTATTTTTTCTAACGGAAGACTAACAAAGTTAGGTTTTAGGACTCAAAAGTGATAATATGCTAACCAAACATATTAATCTCTTGATCCAACACATCTTTCACATAATTTGGTGTCTCTTGAAATAAAAAATGTCCTTTCTTTATCAATTTAACTTTTCAACTTACAACACCAATTAGCATAATTCCAATTTAACTTCTCATTCACCCAAAATTGATTTTGAGAAAATAAATATATCATTTTAATCTAGTTAAAATTTAGATTACAATTATACAATTTATTTTCACTTACGAAAAATGAAAATACATGAAATTTTTTGTCAAAATTTGGTCAAACACCAAATTTCCAACAATAATAACCATTGTTACATGCACAACGCTATAACAAAACGAATAACGGATTTGCAGTCCGATTGAAAAAGTCGAATTGCACCTTGTGTTCGAGATTATTTACGAGATAAATGAAGGAAGATGATATTCACAAGTCGAGCTAAATATTTAAAATACTTTTCATAAAAACACCCTATATATGAACCATCAAAATTAAATTAAGGGCTGAAATCAAGCACATATAATTAATAATTTATTAATAAATATTATTGATAATAAATATTATTATTCTTGATATTAGGCATAGCATATAGTGTAAAAAAAATATAAGTATGTGATGTGGCATTGTTTGATTGGATCCTAAAAATTCACGCGGATTACGAGCTAAAGCAACATCTAACCATTCAATAGATTCAATCCAATGGTTCATAATACTTCAAACAAAACCACTTCCCTTTCCTCTATTTCTCTCATTGTTTTAACCCATTTCTCTATTTCTCTCTCTATTTCTCTCCTAATAGCCTCCCCAGCGCCTCCCTCATCCAGTCTGCCGCTCATCCAGTTCGTCACTCATCCAGTTCGTCACTCATCCAGTTCGTCGCTCATCCAGTTCATCCGCTCCTATTACCCACCATTCCACCACCGCCACCATTCCCCCTTTCAGCTCCCTCCTTTCCGCCCCCTTCTCAAACCCTAATTATCTCTTTTTTCTTCATCTTCTTCTCCTTCCTATGCCGCCACACTGATTCTCCTTCCTCACGCATGGCCACCGTTCCTCTGGATCTACACGCAGCCGTGGCCTATCGGTTTGATTTTGGTTTTGCTTGAGATTTTGTAAACCCAGATTTGGGTGTTTTGATTTCGATTTTGCCTTAATTTTGGAAACTCAGATTTCGGTTTGCTTGGATTTTGATTTTGATTTTTTTGGTGATTTTGTAAAGATTCAAAATTTTGAAAACTCAGTATGGTAATTTTTATTTTTACAGATTCGGTGGTTGATGGTGGTTGCTAGTGGTTATTGGTGGTGGAAGTTTGTGAGGACTGATTTGAGTATAAAAAAATTTAGGGGAGCAAAGTGTAACTATGAAATATCAAGGATTGATTTAAGATTAATAAAAGTTAAGAGACTGATTTGAGAATAAGAAACGTTAAGGAACTGATTTGAGAATAATAAAAGTTAAGGGACTGATTTGAGAATAAGAAAAGTTAAGGAACTGATTTGATAATAAAAAAAGTTAAGGGACTGATTTGAGAATAAGAAAAGTTAAGGGACTGATTTAATATATCTTTAAAAATATATATTAATATATACTCCCTCCGTCCCATTACAAAGAGGAAATTTACTGTTTACGCGTAGATTAAGGAAAAAAATAATGATATAAATGTTGTGAGTGTAAAAGTAAAATAGGAGAGAGAATGAGTGGAGGGAATAGTAAATTATAATGGTGTTGTGAGTATTAAAATAATGTAGGAGACAGAATGAGTGGAGGGAATAGTGAATTTGTGGTTTGTAATGGGACGCCCAAAATGAAAAATTTGTGGCTTGTAATGGAACGGAGGGAGTATATATATATATATATATATATATATATATACTCCCATTAGTATTAGCACAAACACTGTTTGCGCGGGAATTAAGAAATATGATATTTTAATAAAATGTTGTGAGTGTAAAAGAATGAGTGGAGAGAGAATGAGTGGAGGGTGTAATAAATTATAATAGTGTTGTGAGTATTAAAATAATGTAGGAGAGAGAATGAGTGGGGTTGGGTGAATATTTTATTAATATAAAGTTTCCTTTTTGGGAGTGTGCGGATATTAGCGGGACGCCCAAAAAGGAAAGTGTGCTAATATTAGCGGGACGGAGGGAGTATATATATATATATATATATATATATAAAAAATTTATTTTTAAAAAAATGTCAATTTAGCGACGGAAATATCCGTTACTAAAATGGTTCGAAAATAAAACGACAATTTAAATAGAGACGGAAAATCCGTCGCTAAATAGTCGACGTACATATCTGTCTCTAAATTGTTGACGGACATATCTGTCTCTAAATTAGAGACAGACATATCTGTCTCTAAATTAGAGACAGACATATCTGTCTCTAAAACAGCGACGCTCAATTTAGCGACAAACCTGCATTCTCGAATTAGTTACGGAACAAATCTGTCTCTAAACACAATTTAGAGACATAATCTTCATTTTAACTACAAAATTTACCGTCTCTAAAATAAATTTTCCTTGTAGTGACTGTTAAGCAATTCGAGAGTACTTGCCCCAAATCTAGTATGCAATTCGAGAGTACTTGCCCCAAATCTAGTACGAATACGTTGTTGTTGTTGCACCAAAGTGTTCCAAATCTTACCAATACCATAAACAATTTGTTTTCAAGAGCTTGATTATTATATTGCACTTTCGTCCCCAAACATGATATTTCATTTTATTTAAGGGAGATATGAAAGTGTCATATATATATACGTTGGCCAAAGTAAAATTGCTATTTAATTCTAGCTGCATGCAATATGCATGCATGGTTGTTCCTTCTTAAATTCAGACGTGAATTCAGAATTTTAAAATCGTGTAGTTTTGATATTTAAAAAATATTGTAAAAAATAAAACAGTGAAAACATAACTTCATATATTAAAAAAGTTACATGTGACTTAGGTAAAAAAAATAATCAAAATTCTGAGGGGGATGGAGCCCACGTCAAATAATAGGGCTCGATCCGCCCTGCTTAAATTGAAAACAATATAAAAACACAAGATTTAATTAATAAACTCACAAAAAACTTACCACTCACCAAAACGGTGATAAAAATATTCACATCCGTCTCAATATTTTTAAATTCGCTTACATTACACTCAAAATAATAACACCCTCTAATCCTTTACCCATCATACAATAGAGGTACAACAAAATCCCTAATCATATTTTCCTATTACAACTAGGTTTAGTTAAACTCGACCACACCGCCCAAAGATACCAAAAACGCACCAATACCGTACCCTAGTGACTTGGAACAAAAATCGATCCCGAAACTCAAAGGCATGAGAAACAATTACAAAGCAAGGACTATCTACCAATCTCTTTCAAAATCGATCGATTACTCTAAACTCTCAAGCCACTTATATCTCTCTTCAACACACATAGACAACAACTTCTCCCGCTCCGCCCTATTCTTTTGCTTCTTCATAGCCTTCAACAGAATACCAACTTTAACGTCTCTCATAGACGCAAGAGCTTCCGCGTACTTCATACAAAGCACAGATGGTTCACGGACTTGATGATCAAAAACCTCATGATCTTGATCTAACCGAGCCAAGTATTCTTGAACCATTTCATCCTTCTTCAAATCTTTGTTATCCTTCAAAATCATCTCTAACGCATTGCTTGCAGCAGTTGCACGAGCCTCAGCTAACGATCCACTAATCTTTCCCACATACTGATGATTCTTGATTTTTACGTACGATAAAAAACCGCCACCTTTGGGGATCGGAATGTACTTTGGAGAAGGTAGTTTTAGTATTTCGCAAACATGCTTAAGTACCTTTGTAGGATCACACCTTGTAGATGGAGCCATTTTCCTAAAACTATTTTACGCAACACACGAACGAGGAGAAGAGAAGACGAAGAACCAATATTTGAGGGAAATTGGAAGAGTGGCTGATTTTGGAGGAATAATGATATGTGAATTGAGAGCAATCTTTGTGCTTAAATACTGTTAAAATTGTGATCCTTTTCTCCGGAAGGATTAAGGATTCGGACTTCCTAAAGAAAATTGGATTATTAACGTACGTGTTACAAAAAATGGGCCTTGTTTGTATGGACTAGCAAAGGCCCAAGCTAAGTATAAAGACCTAAAGCAGGCCCACTGGGAGAAAACAATCGGTAGAAGAAGAGGCTTGACAGAGTAAACCAGGCCCAGGACTTACCCAACAAGTGTTACTCTTCCTAACACTAACAGATCAAAACAAATAATTTTTTTTTTTATATTTTTGAGAATAATAAAAATATTCTTTAAAGATATTAATAAAGCAATTGAAATATACTGTGGTTATTATAAAATGGAGGCAGCATATTAAATTGAAATATAAGATTGTAATAAAACGTTAAGCTTAAATATAAGCATTTTATTACTTGCTCCGTCCCGTAAAGATGCCTCACTTTATCGCTACTATAAACAAACTTAAATTTTGAACAATAATTTAATATTAATTTAATGGAATTTTTACTAATAAGACCTTGAGATAGGATGGAATTTACCAATAAAAACAATAAATTTCGAATTCTACCTTAGGATCCAAGAGTTGAAATCAAAACGACCGTAGAGTCTCTTGCCCTGTTTATAACAATTTAAATATCCAAAACTGCCCTTCTTTCTCTCTCTATATCTCTCTAATGCGCACTCCCCTTCTCTCTCTAATCGTAATTCCGTTCGACGGCAACTAAGAAAGAACGATTTTGATGGCGATTGTCGTCTTCATCAATCTCCGAATCATCTTTCCTTCAATTTCTCTAAACAAAGACTCCTTCGATGCTCCGGAGTCGTCCCGGAGAAGAATTTGCTGAAGATAAAGAGAAGATGATCGAGGTGGTGTTGAACGATCGATTGTGTTCCATTGAAGTTTGATTCCAGTTTGTCTATTTCAATCTATTAATATCAATTTCCATTCGATCAACATTGAGTTTTGATTCCAGTTGCATCATATTTCTCACTTCATTCTTGTAAACTTGTTATCTCCTGCACATTATTGTTGATTTGCAGGTTTGATACTTTGGGGTTTTCAATTTACTTTACAATGAATTCATGCACACCTACTGTTTGATGAAATGTCTTTTGAGTAGAGTAAACTAATTTATCAAGTTTCCTGCAGGTTCTATATTATGCTATTGTAATTCTCAATTTAGAATAGAAAAGATTAAAACAACATTAGTAATGGATTTAATCTCACATTTGGAAATCGGATATTATGAATATTCAGTTGTATATTAGACATTTATTTCCCAACAGGAACTTATTATGTGGTGCGGGATGGGTATATTGCACATGCTTAGCAACCTCACTTGGCTGCGAGGCAGCTCTGCGCTGATGCCATGATCTGTTGCTGAGCGCACACGGGTTTCTGTGGGGAGCTCAATTGTTTATTAGCCTTTTCTTGCTAGAATAGACATGGTATATATAGATGCTATGGACATTTTCTTTACACCAATGTCATTTTTTTTGTTTGTCCTATAGACAATGAGGGTAAGTTTGGCTGGTCTCTTTCCAAAGATTGAGAAGTTATAGAAACTAGTATAACACCTGTGCGTTAAACGCACGGCCAAAAAACTTTAATAAAAAAAGAATTTCAAAAAAAAAAAAAATCATATTAAAATTAACAGTAACAATTACAAATTTTGAAAAATTTCCTTGTAAACATATTTTTAGTTAGCCTCAAAACCTTGCAATGCGACCATAAATGGAATGAATTAATTATCGCCATCACAATATCTTGTCTTGTACCTTTGAAAATAATCGGAAGGATTTGACGAAAATCTTCGCCTAACACAATAGTTTTTCCCCCAAACGGTTGATTCAAGCTATCAGGATTCTTGAACCGCATTATGTCTCGTAAAGTTCTATTATCAAGGGCTTCAAAACAATGTCTATGAACCATTGGTGCCTCGTTCCAAATAATAAGCTTGGTTCTTACCATTAGCTAAGCAAGTGGACTACCCTGTTTAATATTGCAAGTCGAATCCTCATTCAAAATTAATGGGACGGCGAATCTAGAATGACGTAGGTGTTGTGAGTATGAAAAGTGAGGTAAGAGAGAGAAATTGGAGTAGGAAATAGTAAGTGTAAAGTTGTTGCGAGTGTGAAAGTGAGTCTCATTGATTAAAGAAGTATTATTAACTTTCCCAAATGGAAATGTGTAGTTTCAAATGGGACAACATTTTGGGAAAAAAGTGTAGTTTCAAACAGGATGGAGGGAGTACATATTACTGCAAAGTAAAGATAAAAAAGAAAAAAAGTTAGTGAGCCTTTCAAATATGAAATGCACCTGCATGTTTTTCATGGATAGGAAAGCTTGGTTATATTAGCATGCATTGCCTTCTGAACTTCTGGTATATTGAAGTACAGCGTTGAGTATCTCTCAGTGCACGGATCATATGCTCTTGTCATCATCCACGACTATTTTTTTAGTAGCAAAGTTAGTGCAACAAGAAGACTCTTTATCACAAACAAAGATATTCAAAGAACTTCAAAAAGGCTGATATAATCATATAAATTGTCACCAAGTCAAAAAAAAAAAAAGTATAGAAAAGGTGGAAACAAACAAAACCAGAATTAATAAATTGTTCAGCTTCTTCAAAATGCCCAATTCGAACCGCTGATGCTTTAAAAAAGTATAGAAAAATCATCAAAAAAAGATATACACTTGACGCGCATACAATGATTTAGGGGTCCATCCATAGCTGATCGATCAGCACAGCACGTACAGCAACTATGTTAAGTTTGCAAGTTCAAGCATATGGCAGCAACCAGTGATACATGCATAACATATTAACATGTGTGCGCGTATGGGAAATTTAATTGATGCTAGTGGTAAACGTAAAAATGCTAGTAGTACAATGCACACGTATACGTAAAAAAAAAAAAATGGTAGAAATCTGCATTTTGTCCTCACCTGACAATCTGACATTTTTTGCCACTTGATCCTCCACATCTACATCCAAAATCAAAAAATCACAAATCAAAACTCGTCCGGATCCACGTTGTAAATATACCTTAAAACCTAAAACCAAAACAAAAAATCGAACACTGATGCATCAACCACTGCTGCACAAACTGAAATTACGAAATTCATCATCATCTAATCATGTATAGTTTGAGAAACGAATGTATTAGGGCAGGTGAGTGATTAAAATTTGATTGCGTAACAGGAAACCAATGATGCTGAATATTTATTGGGTATTAATCACGTCGACTTTTAACAAAAGTAAGTAGAATCTTTGAGTCGAGAGGAGGAAGAGCTCAAAGAAGGATACATTTTAATTTCAGTAACACTAGTACAATTGAACTACTACGGAGAGAAGTAACTCATGAATCTGAAAATATAATAAACATTCACGAAAATTAACGAATAAAGAGACGAACCAAGGGTTTGGATCTTGGAATTGAGGTGATTCAATTCGATCTGCAGAGCGGCAACCTCGGATTTATCGTCAGATGCGTCCGAGACTGATCCAACAACATCCACAACTGCGTCATCCGATTGAGCCGTAATCGGAGTGAAAATTAGGGTAAAGAGGAAGGAGAGAACGGAGAGAACGAAGAGTTTTGGGGAAGAGGAAGTAATGCCTTGAGATGAGAAGAGAGGGAGTAGAGGGAGTGACGCCCGAAGAAGAGAGTGTGCTGGTGGCAGCCATGGAAGGTGAGGAGACGATGAGGTTCTAGAGTGTTCCAAATGTGAGCGGGAAAAATTCGTGCCAAAGTGACTTCACTTGTTATTTAGTAATAGATAGATAAGTACTCCCTCCGTCCCACCTTAGTGTAGACTTCTTTCCTTTTTCGTCCGTCCCACCTTAGTGTAGACTGCCAAAATTAGAAAGTTTTTTATTATTTTTTATTTTCCCTACCCCACCCACTCATTCTCTCTCTTCATTTTTCACCATACAATTTATTCAACCAACCTACTATTCACTCCACTCATTCTCTCTCTTCATTTTCTACCACACATTTTTATTATCTTAATAATATTCCTTAGTTATTGTGCCCACCACCTTAGTCTACACTAAGGTGGGACGGAGGGAGTATATGCTTAATATCTATTTTGGAACATCAGTTTGTAGTTAATAATTATAAAAAAGGAATTTTTATCAATAAGACCTTGAGTCAATTTCACAATTATTTTGCTACTTAGTATGTGTGGTTTACCCGTTATTTATCTGTTATTCATGATTGTTTGTGCACAACTGTGAGATCAATTTCTCAGTTATGATTGTTGAGGTCAACTTCTCAGTTATTGTGCATAACTATGTGATAAATTTCACTGTTTTTATCATTCTTTTACAGAACAAAAGTGAGGTCTATTTCACAGTTGTTGGTTGTGATGTGAATAACTTTGAAATGTGTTTCACACTCTTAAAACTGTGAGGTCAATTTCACAGTTATTTATGAATGTGAAATGGTTTGATTTTTGGCCTTTCTAAACTGAGAACTGTGGGGTCAATTTCACAATTATTTTGCTACTTAGTATGTGTGGTTTACCCGTTATTTATCTGTTATTCATGATTGTTTGTGCACAACTGTGAGGTCAATTTCTCAGTTATGATTGTTGAGGTCACTTTCACAGTTATTGTGCATAAATGTGTGATAGATTTCACTATTTTTATCATTCTTTTATAGAACAACAGTGAGGTCTATTTCATAGTTGTTGAAAAATAATTTTATTTTATTTATAAAATTTGAAATATATGATGAGTAAGCTTGTTTGATTTGTCTTGGCAATGAGATTAAAACAGTGATTTCAGATAATTTTTTCGACTTTTAAATTTTGATATATTGCATTTTAAAAATTTAAGAGAAAAAAAAGGAAGAGAGAAAATGAGAAAGAAAGAAAGCAGGTAAGGAACGATCCGTCACGCGTGAGAGAGAGAGAGGGGGGTTTGAGGGGCAATTTGGTCCAGAAAAAATTGAGGGACTTTTTGGCTATTTTGATAATGTTAGTCCTTAAAAGTAATTTTTATTTGGCTGGGGGATTAATTGGTCAAAGCCTCTAATTTAATTTAGTTATTCTTACGAAAATCTAAATATTGATATTTATAAAATTTATAATATTGTATACTCACAACAACTTTACATTTACTATTTCTTACTACACCTTCTCTCTCCTACCTGCGTTCTATACTCATAATATTTATTTATAATTAATATTTTTTTCTTAATGATTTGAGTCAAATTAAAAGGATAAAGAAGAGAGTAAAAATTAATCTAAACTTATTGATCAAAATTTTTTCATAGTAACAATGCATAGTAACAATAAAACATCAATTCAAGATTGAGGAAGCATTAAATGTTTTCACAACTTGCCCTCACCACTTGTTGCAGGTACATACATTTGGATGTTTTAGAAATGGGTGTGAAACAGGTTTCAAGTGTTTCAATTGAACATCATAACTTAGTTGTCTAATTGAACCAAGGTTTTGGGATCTCCAATTCCCAAGGTTGAGTGTCCACTATAAGTTATTTTGTTGTGGTTTTTGTAAAACCCATTCATTTTTACAATCAATTGATCTCCTATTCATACCCTTTGGTAGACGGATCCGTTTTTGACTTCACATATTGTGATAGTCTCATTTGAGATCAATTGTCTTATGCTATTATGTATATGACCATTATGTCTAAACTTACCGTAGTGTTTTATGCCTTTTACTATTTCTCATTGTCATCACAACGAATTAGGACATGTAGGCACAAACTTATTTCAATAAGAAATATCTTTCAAGATTTTATTGAACCGCTAAGCTTTTTCTTCAGCTTAGTCTAAAGCTGTCAACTCATATTTCCTACTGAATCGAGTTATGCATGTTATCTTACAAGATTTTAATGACACCGCTTCCCCATCTATTGTGAACACATTTTCACTTTATGAATTTATTTGTGTCTAATATCTAATCATTATATTCATCCACATACTATTGGATATCCCATGTATTGTAATCCATAATAACGAATACGAGTATATCTTTAAGTAACCAAGTACTTTGAATATACATTCTCAGTGATTGATTACAATTACTATTTAGACTTTTAGTCTCTCTATAGAATGGTTAGTCTCTTTGAGTGATCAAATTCTCTTAGTAATCAGTTTCTTCGAGTGCTTAGTATCTGTGAACGGTTCGACTTCCCGAGTGGTCAGCATCTCTAAGTGGTCCGACTTTCCGAGTCTACCTCTCTAGAGTTTAACTCTCAAGAATCTACCTTTACATAGTATGCCTCTCAAGAATCTAATCTACCTTTATTCAGACTTTTACTTCTCAAGAATCAACTTATTCGAAAATTTATCTTTTGAGAATTTATCCAACTCTTCTGACTCTAACATTTAAGAGTCTTATTTAAGAGTCTATAATTTTAAAAATCTCTTTTTTCAGATTCTATATCTCGAGAGTTTACCTTTCGAGATCCTTTTTTATAAGAATCTGCCTTTTCAGATTCGAAATTCCGACTATTTAGAGTTTATTTCTAAATATTATTTTTCTTTAGAAATTTATCTATTGAAATTCTAACTCTTTATAGTATACCTCTTGAAATTCTTCCTTTTCATAATCTATTTTAATAGTTTATCTTTCTATATATTCATCTTTTATAGTTTCTTTTAGAGCCATTTGCAACCCAACGGTTCGCATTATGAAGGGAGGAGATCAACCAACTCCTCAACATAAAAGATAAACTCTATTCGAATGTTAACTGCTTATTGTCAGAACAAGACACATAACATTTCTTTAACATTTGTCAGTGTGTTTTCTAACACAACTGCTAGAAAATCACGATTAAAAGTCTTGCGCTTTTGGTCCTTATATTGTGCCTAAGTCCATCTTCTTTAAAATGAACTATTTGTACTTTTATAAATTCTCTTATTAGAACTTATGTATTTTAATAAATATGATATCAAGAAACATCTCATTTCTCGTACGAATTAAGTACTATTACTTTAGCCTGTACCCTCACACTTGAGGTGTACCCCCACACTTAACGTATTTGTAAGACAATTTACAAATTTCAATAATTTATTAGTCGTTTTATATTCACCTTTATGTGACAGATCAATCAAATAATATATTTTAATAAAAAATATACCTTTAATTAAAAGTCCGTTCGATATCGTCAACAATGTTTTTGAATCACTTGTGTGATCATTGTTTTCCTTATTGTCATCATTCTCCAGTTAATTTCCAATGCCTTTCTTGGAAAACGATATTCATTCTCGTTAATCTTCTAACGATAATGTCCTTCGTTTGTACATCTTTGGATAACCTTTTCCGTTGGCTCATATTTGTCATAAAATCAAGAAAACGTTAATATATTCTGGTGATTGTTAGAAAAATTTTATCATATAACAATGATTAATGGCTTTCTTAAATTTAACGAAATGAAAAGTATCATATTAATGAACAAAAACATATAATTAATGGGCAGAAAATTTGCATAAACTAGAAATGCGGAAATTAAATCAAACCGGACAAAATAAGGGAAGTCGAGTCTTGTCAAACACAATCTACGCAATAAAATATTGCCCCGCACTGGTGCTAACGGTTCTGTGGCATTTTTCTCTAAAGATAAAATGACTTATTATTTTTTATAGAAACAATTCTAATAAAAAAATCGGCGAACTCAATTGTGTTTGTCATTTACAGACGTTGAAGGAGACTTCATGCAACAAGATGATTTATTTTTTAATAAATGTTTTGAGAATTCCATAACAAATAACGGATTTGACCAAATGAAATTTTTGGTCAAACACCAAAATTTCAAAACCAAATTTCCCACAATCATAACCATTGTTACATGCACAACAACGCTATAACAAAACGAATAACGGATTTGCAGTCCGATTGAAAAAGTCGAATTGCACCTAGTGTTCGAGATCATTTGCGAGATAAATGAAAAAAAAAAAAGATAAGATTCACAAGTCGAGCTAAGCATTTAAAATACTTTTCATAAAAACACCCTATATATGAACTATCAAAATTAAATTAAGGGCTGAAATTAAGCCCGGCAATTGGGTTGGGTTGGTACTGCTAGGAGTTGTTTTCCTTGGAAATTCGCCATGTACCGAGTAAAATTTGAATCCCTAATCCATGCAAAAACGGTTAATGTATGCTATTATTAGTTGCCTCCATTCGTGG
Source organism: Adenophora triphylla var. japonica (assembly GCA_022495995.1). NCBI lineage: Eukaryota > Viridiplantae > Streptophyta > Magnoliopsida > Asterales > Campanulaceae > Adenophora > Adenophora triphylla. The sequence continues at coordinate 127,591 of JAFEMH010000627.1, read as the reverse complement.
ATGGTCTTTTGACCTATGCTTATAAAGACAATGATGGTTCGCTACCTACCTTGGGCTGTTTCTCAATTAAGCCAAACTGGCACTACCTATGTGGTCACAAAACCAGCTAATTCTAGCAATACTGGGACAAGCTACCCACATAAACCAAAGATGCATGGTAGTTTAAAGAACTAAATGCAAAAACACGTTAACTCACACAAGGAGAAATATCCAAAGGTGTTGTTTTGTTTCTAAGGTGCATGCTTGTCAAGGTCATTTCCTCTAGACAATCATAATTGTATGGTCTGGCAACATAATAAGGCATAGACCTTAACAGCAACTGTGCAACCAGATGATTGATGAGGCACAAAACAGGTGACTGCAAGTGTGTGTGTGTGTGTGTGTGTGTGTGTGTGTGTGTGTGATTGGATCCTTAACCACAAGCTAAACCGGATTTTTGGATCTATCATGTTGATCATTTCAGACATAACATCCAGTAATTCAAAAGTTTGGCCATAATCATCCATGTTTCCGGAACTAGAGCCAGATGAGTGTAACATGTATATGCCGCAATCTGCTACTGCAGTTAATCCATCGTTCATCCAAACGTGTCACAAAACATTTTAGTGGAAGCCATAACTAAAATCCAAAAGTTTGAGCAAAAGACGTGTTATTCCACCATTAGGGTCCTGGTAATTCTCCCAGGCTTCTGCAGAATGACCCCGAATGCTCATCAAGGAGTTCTCTTATGCAAGCTAATAGGTTTAATAATGATGAAGATGGAATAGAAGGAAGAATCGGAGAGCATGAAACAGAAACTTTATGACTGATTCTAGATAACTGTAGTAAGAAGACTAAGATTGGAGATCCTATTGCAAGAATTTCATAACAAAACATCAGCTTCTTCAGTTTCTAATTTCTCCGGGGTGAGTATCAAACTTTTGCAAGTATATATCTATATATGCATCAGATTGTTCAAGTTAAACAATCTCAAATTGCAGTTTCAAAACATGTATGTACACAAGAGACAAAAGAAAATATGAATCTTCTACAAGTCAGAAGCAGCATATACCACCACACACAACAAAGCAATGAAGTAATTATCAATTAGCATTAACATTTTCATAATTCACTATCAGATATACATAAACAAGTGACGGCGTAAGAACTTACTATACTCATACATTGCCCAATAACTGAAGATGCCTATCCACCATCTGTGCGTGGAACTCTCTATCACTAATAAGCAACATATCCCTCAACGAAAGCCGAATTCCCATCTCAACCAACAACTTATGCCGCCGCTTTATCTTACCCTTCAAACTAAAACAAAAGAACTGCGGAAACATCTTCAATTCCCCCAAATTCCCATTCATTTCCTTGAAAAAGTAATCAGCTTTAGGCTTCAAATTTTTCTCAATGCTATATGTCAATATCGCCGGCGATCTCAATACCATAATATCAACATCCTTCCGACTATACCCTAACCCCTCCAAGAAATCCATTTTGGGAATCAGAGTATTCTCAACATTCGAAACTAACAAAACTGTGTTTTGGTAGGTAACTTGATTAAACCCTAGGTTTCGCAAGAAAGAGAGGGCCGGCTTTAATTGGTCGTCCACGCTAGAAATTAAGATGCGAGGGCACCGGAGAATTGATTTGCGGACATCATGGTAGGAAATTCCAACGTCGTGTAGGAGAAAATCTAGGATAGGGTAAAGATCGAGGTAAGGGTCGGCGGTGAGGAGCTGAGGGTATATCTCGAAGATACGGCCGAAGGCAGAACGTTCGATTCCCATGGAGGAGAGGCAGGTTTCGACGGATTTTAGGGTTTGGAGAGGGGTGGAACGGAAATTGGGGTTTTTCTCAAGGGCTTTTGTGGGGTTTATTTTGAGCTTTTCGAGGTATTGGATTTTTTGGCGGAGGAGGAGGCGGGAGTCAGTTGTAGATGGTGGAGGTGGTGGCGGCTGTGGAGGGTAGGCGGAGGCGGAGGCGGTGGTGGCATTAATGGGTTTGAATTTGGTGGTGGAGATTGAAATTGGGGTGTGGAAAGAGAGATGAAACCGAATTAACATTTTCGTTATGTTTGAAGTTAAAAAACAAACACGACTGTAGGATAACAAAAGAACGCGCGTAAAAACAGTACGGATATTAGAAAGCGCACATTGGGGAAGACGGTGCACTTTGATCTGCTACAACGTTTTTTGTTGCGTACTGATAAAGCAAGTGATTATATAGGGAAGATGTGAATCAATCATTGTTTGGAAAATTTTATCATTTAAAAATAAATAATGTCTTTCTTAAATTTAACGAAATGACAAATATCATGTTAATAAACCAAAACATATAATTAACGGGACAGGAAATTTGCATGGTGCTAACGATTTTGTGGCAAACTTCTTTGACCAAGTTTTGGGAGAAATCAGTTTCTTCATAAATTATAAAAAGTTTAATTTTTTTCAACTTGCAAGTATTTGACAAATATAGGAACAGTTTAAAAAAACAGGACTTTTTATAATTTAGGGAGAAACTAGTTTCCCCCAAAATATTGTGAACTTCTTTTAATATAAAACGACTTATATTTTTGACAGAATCACTTCAAATCAAAAATTTGGCGAAATCAACTGTGTTTGTCACTTTCAGACGTTAAAGAAGACTTTATACAACAAGATAATCTATTTTCTAATAAATGTTTTGAGAATTTCATTAAATTCTATGAACAGTTCACATAATTACATTGAATTATATTTCTAAATTGTAATTGGGATTTGAAATCTATATTATAAATGGAAACCCCCTTTTGAACAATTTCAAGGGAGGAAAATTCCATTTTGCCCTCACTTTTTTTGTCCCTTTTTCATTTCGCCCTTAAAAAAAAATTAAATTAAAAAAAAAAATTTAAAAAACAAAAAACGTGGCCTTGGGCACGGACTTAGACTAGTAGATGATAAAAGACAAATAAGGAGGGACTATTTATAATAATTGAATAGTTATGGTGTCTTTTTATTCAAAAGACATAATTATAGATACATTGAACTATTTGCACTTTTATGAGTCCTCTTACTAGAATTTATATATTTTAATGAATATAATATCAAGGAACATCCCATTACTCGTACGACTTAATTACTATTACTTTATCCCGTACCCTCACACTTGTGGTGTACCCCACACTTAATGTATTTATAAAACAATTTACAAATTTCAATAATTTATTAATCGTCTTATATTCACCTTTATGTGACGTATCCATCCAATAATATATTTTAATAAAAAATATACCTTTAATTAAAATTCCGTTCCATGTCGTCAACAATGTTTTTGAATCACTTGTGTGATCATTGTTTTCCTTCTTGTAATCATTATTCAGTTAATTTTCAATGCGTTTCTTGGAAAACGATATCCATTCCCGATAATTATCTAACGATAATGTCATTCGGTTGTCCATCTTTGGATCTTGGATGACCTTTTTCGTTGGCTTATATTTGTCATAAAATCGAGAAAACATTAATAACTTCTTGTGATTGTTAGGAAAATTTTATCATATAACAATGAATAATGGCTTTCTTGAATTTAACGAAATGAAAATTATCATATTAATGAACCAAAACATATACTTCTCCCGTCCCACATCAATTGATACTTATTTCCTTTTTGTTCCATCCCACACCAATTGATACTGTCCAAAATGGAAGGAAATCTTTACTATTATTCCCACTCATTCTCTCTCATATTTCACTTTTACACTCACAACATTCTCTCTCCTAACTATTCCTCCCACTCATTCTCTCTCCTATTTAATTTTTCATACTCACAACATTTTCTTTCACTTTTTCTCTCTCTTACTTTTCCTTAATATGTGTGCCCAATTTTTTGGTATCTATTGGTGTGGGACGGAGGGAGTAATTAATAGTGCAGAAAATTTGTATAAATTAAAAATGCGAAAATTAAATCAAACCGGACAAAATAAGGGAAGTCGAGTCTTGTGAAACACAATTTCCAAAAGAAGATATTGTCCCGCACTGGTGCTAACGGTTTTGTAGCAATCTTCTCTAAAGATAAAACGACTTATTATTTTTTATAGAATCACTTCAAATCAAAAATTCGTCGAACTCTACTGTGTTTGTCACTTACAGATGTTGAAGGAGACTTTATGCAACAAGATAATCTATTTTCTAATAAATGTTTTGAGAATTTCATTGAAATCTATGAACAATTCGCATTATTCCATTGAATTTTGTTTATAAATTGTGAATGGGATTTGAAATGTATGATAAAAGACAAACAAGGAGGGAATATTTATAGTAATTGAATAGTTATGGTGTCTTTTTAGCCAAAAGACATAAGTATAGATACATTAAATTTAGGGTTAATGACAATTTAGGGCCTGTAGTATAGGGGCGGTACCACATTAGGGCCTGAAGTCTTAAAACTATCAATTTAGGGCCCAAAGTTACAATTTTGATCAATTTAGGGTTTTTTGACGTTTTTCGTCAAAAAAGGTCGTTAAGTGACCATGTGCGATGAACGTGAAATTCAGGGAGGGCATTTTGGTCATTTCATATACTTCAGGCCCTAAATTGTCAATTCACCACTTTCTCTCTCTCTCTCTCTCTCTCTCTCTCTCTCTCTCTCTCTCTCTCTCTCTCTCTCTCTCTCTCTCTCTCTCTCTCTCTCTCTCTCTCTCTCTCTCTCTCTCTCTCTTTCTTCATTATCCTCCACGCTCTTTCCGTCGGGGTAAAAGTAAATCGCCCAATGGTGCCCTCCCACCATGAACGTATCTCACACTACATACTTCCCAATCCCAATCCCCTTCGAGAGGGAGTAACCGGAGATCTTGAAATCGTGCTCGCCGTTAACGGTTTTGGTAACCGATGTCGACGTGGTCACCTGAGGCGACGACGTTGACGACGGTGATGAGGGCCTTGAGGAGGTGCCGATGTAAGACCTACCCATGCCCTAATTTGCACAATTTAACGGTAAAATTGAGTCTTTTTATCTGGGGTCTTGCCAAACTAGCCCAATTTGGTCAAATGATCGTTGAATTTAAAGAATTCCGATCGGATCTATGAGAGATCTTGGGTGCGAATTTAAAGCATTCCGATCGGATCTATGAGAGATCTGGGGTCTGGAAATAGGGGTGTTCAATTTGGACATTAATTTTTGATGTTGTTTATTGCTGGGGTTGGGTGTTGTTTATTGCTGGGTTTGCCATGAACAAGTCGGAATTGGGGAACGGGATGAGGGGAGATGAAGATGGGAAAGATTTTTCTTTTCTTTGTTATTTTTTGATAAAAGTAGTTGTCATTTAATTTTAGTTTAGATATAATAATGCTTTAAAAATAATACTAGTGTTTCCAAGAAATGTTTAATCATGTTGATTTTTTTTGTTTATTTTTTTAAATTAGATGATAATTATTTATTTTATTTTAATTCTCACTCTTTTTTTCTATTATTTGTGAATTTATGAAATAACACTTACTACATTATTCCATCTTTAAATTTATGATTAGTAATTTTTTTGTAAATATTTATTTTATTTAATCTATTTTTATTTATATATTTTATAAATTATCCGATCTAAAATAATTAATATTTTTTTTTGAAGCAAAATAATTAATAATTTAAATTATTAGAAAAAAGGATAATAGTTAATATCTTAAATTATTTTAAATCATATTAACTATTATCTTTTTTTTTTCAATATTTTAAATTTATTAATTATTTTTTGTCAAAAAAAATTAAATATTTTTATTTATTATTTTATGGGAAAATTGTCAATTTAGGGCCTGAAGTCTATGAAATGACCAAAATGCCCTCCCTGAATCTCACGTGCATCATACATGGTCACTTAACGGCCTTTTTTTACGGAAAACGTCAAAAAGCCCTAAATTGATCAAAATTGCAAATTCGGGCCCCAAATTGATAGTTTTAAGACTTCAGGCCCCAATGTGGTACCGCCCATATACTACAGGCCCTAAATTGTCATTAACTCTTAAATATATCCTATCCAATCAAAGGACACATCTGTTAGCCTTTGAACTGAAAATCAGTTCAAAACAGTCTGATTCATTAAATACTTAACTGAAATACACAAATCCTGTTAATTTCTGACAGTTCCGTTAAGTTTATGACTGAAGGTGGCATTTCTGCAAACTTTCTGACGAAAATTGGTGGTTACTATTAAATTTCTAACATAATCTGGCAGTAATAGTTAAATTTCTAACAGAAAGTCGTGTCTTTTCTGTGAGCACCCCAACCCGGATCCTAACACGGATCCCGAGCTTGAGGGGCCAAACTAAGAAAACTTACCTTGAATTTTTAAAACTTTTATTTCAACTTAAAAGAAAACCGATTCTCAACTTCCAAATTAAAACCAACTGATAATGTCTCCACTTTGGAGGAAATTTCAACAATAACTTCAATAAACTATAATCTGATCAATTACATCGAAAACCCTCAAATAACATTGTTTTACAAAGAGTTTTCTATACAACTTTATAAAAGAGTATTACTTAAATAAAGACTCCATACAACCTACTTATTTTCATAACCTAACAAGTCCCAAAAGCCAAAGTCCACACTCTTATCCCCGGCCTCACCGGTTCAGGTCACCTGTCTCAGCACAATCTAAAACAGTAAAAGGGGAAGGGTGAGAATAAATCTAAATAAGCTATTATGAATGCAGCAAGATTCCAAATAAGATGCAACACATCAAAATACATATCCACATAATCAGAGAGGCTCCCTGCCGCCAACCGTCCCATACCGGTTGGAAACAACGACCAGTTCATCATGAATATATCACAACAAATAAGTACGATAAAGTAACACTTAGAAGGATACTGAGCCAAGGTTTTATCTCCAAAAGGATATGCACATCCAGAAGCAGCTAGTCAAACGATTGATAAAGCGGTTAGGAACCATAAACAATAACAGTACCATAGGGATTCTGACACACAGTCATATCCCCAGTGAAACTAGACCATCTACCTCAAAAGGAGATGCTAGCCCACTAATCCCACACAAGGGGGACAAATCCAAGTTACCAATGTATGAATTATAATGAACTTGACTCGGTGCCATTATAATTCCATAACATTGCCCAACAAACAAATATCAGCTGGATTTTCATAACTAAGCACAGTAATAACATACTTGCTTAACCAAACATTGTATGATCCAAAGCAGGGATACATACCACAATAGCATATCATGAAGATAGAAATACTATAACAAGTATTCAACATATTAGCACAGCAGCTATAAATCTTTGTTTCAACATGTACAGTTTAGGAATTCTAAAGTAGGGAATCCTACAACAATAGAATATCATAAAGATAGAAATACTATAACAAGTATTCAACATATTAGCACAACGGCTATAAAACCTTGAACAAATCCCCAAACAATTTAGGAATTCCAAAGTAGGGAACCCTAGCATTTATATCGGATACATCAATGAGTCCAAAATGTGCAACATTCCTTTAATACACTATACATAGTACCATCAATGAATATGAATCCAAGTAAGGCAACAAGGTATCATTAACCAACCCTACATAATCAATATACAACAATACAAGGCCTCTATAAAGACCCAAGCTCAATTTATCAAGTTAGAATCACATTGGTTAAGTCACCACACAAGGTTGCCAAGCGTTTTCCAAGAAATATTTAAAGTACTTCCATAATTCCATTTTTATCAATTAAGATGTCATTGTGTAGCCAAAGTATTCTACTTTAATCTAGGTTAAAGAGGATTCATTTTGGTTCTAGTTTGAATAGGTTTAAACAACTCTAAAGTTGGTTAAAAGTCACCAGGCTAGGGCACGACTCGTGCCCCAGGGCACGACTCGTGCCCCTTTGACCTTTCCCAGATTCATGCGTCCCTTAGCAAGGCACGAATCGTTATTTCATGCGTCCCTTAGCAAGGCACGACTCGTTATTTCACAGGGCACGACTCGTGCCATTTCAGCCCTAAGTTGATCAGAACGAATTAACCCAATTACACGAGTCGTCTTCACGAGTTGGCCATGGGCACAACTCGTGCCAGGGGGCACGACTCGTGCCAGGGGGCACGACTCGTGCCAGGGGGCACGACTCGTGCCACGGCCAGATTCAGGTACCAGCAGCAGTTTTAAATCAATATTTCAAGAAAACCAAAATCCAACCCAAGCTTCCTCTAAATTGTGAACATAAGAATGTTTACCAACCTTCCTAATATCATTATAAACCATTTAAACACAAAGTAACATCAACCTAGACTACTCACACTTTGATTTCTTACTCATTTCACCATCACATTTCAAATTTATATTCTTAATCCAACTCTACTCATTTTCTTACATTCTTTGTCACTATCATGAACAACAACTCTTTCCCTAGTCATTACTCCATTTCTTAACTCCAAGAAAGTGTCCTAACCTCTCAAACAACATTTATAACAACAATATTAGCATCAAATATATCATGAACATTTATTTGAAGGAAAGTCATAATAACTCACATCATTAAAAGTATATTCAATCCCCTTCTACTTCTTTCTACCCAATTGAAATATGCTCATAACATTTCCCAAATCAAAGTAAGATGGACATAACTACAACAATAACTCCATAACACAATACTAACCATTTTCTTCACTTACTTTATTCTAGAAAATTGGTCAAAACCCAAATTCAATACTTACTCTTAAATCATTAACCTTCACAATTATTCTATACCTTTCCTCCTTCAATCTTAGATCACCATTTTACAACTAAAATACATTCAACCTTGACTAACTCATTTCAACTCAATTAATTATTATTTAAAATATCAAAATCCTTTTTTTTCAACAAGAGATTCAATACACATAAAGTGAGCAATTATTATAAGGAAGTCATAATAACTTACCTAGAAATATGAGATGGAATAAGGATTTTCATAGCTTGATGTGCCCCCCTCGTTGCCCCGAACACGGAAGTACACCCGGATTGAAAAATGGAGAAAGATTGAATTTACTAAGAATTTGGAAGGAGAGATTTCAAGGGAGAGCTTCCATGGAGTTTCAATGGAGAAGAATGAAGAAGATGAGGGAAGAGTAGGGAGGTCAATGAGGATGTGAGGGAAAAAGGGGTAGGAGTATGGCCTCCCCATACTCCAATTAATTGCATCTTCCAATAATAAGCCATCAAGCCCTCCAAGTTCTAAGGTAGTAAAACTAAACCCCCTACTCCAATTCTTTACCCCACACACCTTGACCTCATTTTATATTTTATTTATTTTCACTTATTATGCTTCACCCAAAATACTTTATCCTATTTCCAATTAAATCATAAAGCTTTAAAATTATTTCACAACCAATTAAAGACATAAAATAAGCACATAAAGTCAACCAATAATATAAAATGCATATAATAGGTTGCTAAAATAGTGCCTAGGTTTAGGGTCGTTACACTCACTCCCCCTTAAAGAAAATTCATCCCGAATTTTAAAAAGACCTACCTTAAGGATCAAATAGCAAAGGTTACCTCTCACACATTTCAAATTACAACTTTCAAATAGTTTCCTACTTAAATAATGCAACACAATTGCAGCCACTTTCGAGTAGAGGATAAGAAGATTTCACTTTATCTAAGTCAACTTCCTCGAAGCATACGCTATTACTTTTCCAATTCTCATAATATCACAACCTAATCCTCCTTTAATACGCACTTAAAATTCACAAAGTCCTCGCATCCGCTAGGTAAGGTGAGGATCAGATCTATAGTCAATCTATTCTCCATCTCTTATCCATATGGTTTACCCTTATGACATTCTACCCATTGATATATCCTTCCGAGTTAACTAAATCGACGATTTTACAATTCTCAAGAATCCCTTGATAATCCTTAGGTAGCTCTTGCCAATTCAAAGACTACGGACTCAATCCTCGTAAGAACTATGGTAACATCCGAGCTACAGACTATAGAACCCAAAATTTGAAATCTTCTCGAGTCAACTCACATTTGCTAAACTTCTCAAACGATGAATTCCCACTAAAGGCAAATAACACAACTCACAAATAATCTTCATGATCCTCTCGTAACTTTAAATAAACAAAGAGGTCATCAATCATAATTACCATAAAGCCATCAAGATAAGAATTAAAAATTCTACTTATCATACTCAGAATCAACACATGAGATACTTCGATGGAAACACAATTACCATCTACTCACAACTAGCACATAAAATTTTTGGAAAGACTTCTTATGCAAGTCTAACACATACCGAATACCCTTTACACTTTTTAACCAAATTTTCTGGCTTTAACGCATATATAACAAAATTACCACCTAAGGTTTATCTGTATCAAATACCTATATAAGCAAATTAGGCATAAAAAGGAGACTCACTTCTTATGATAGTCTACCAATGCAAAACAATTACTTACCCATCCAGGTCAAGTATATCTCAAAATCATAAATTGGTAATCATACCAAATCAACTGGCAATACATGCTCAGCCATAACCACATCACCATCGTGGTAAATCAAGGGAGATTCGAGGTACTCTCTCATAAGAGCAGAAATCTCTATCACATAAAACAATCTCAGCAATGTATGCCACATAGAAGCAAAATGCTATGCCAAACATAAATGATATGAAACAGGATCTGTAAAAATATGACCTCTTACTTCTGAGACAGGTAATATACCTCTAGTGATCTCTGAGAGATCTATCTCTTCTAGACCCGAAACACATACCCGACCTTAGACCTTCCCTTTTTGGTTTCCCTTCATTATCTCCTTTGGTACCACCTCTTTGTTGTCCACCCAGCTGACCGCTGCATTGAAGCTCGACCCCGCTGCAACCATGGGCAATTCCTCCTAAAGTGCCCCATCTCTCTACTCTTAACACACCTGCCTTGCTTACTCTAACACTGATCTTCGATATGCCCAACCCTCTTGTAAAATTTACAAATCATCCCATAATGTTGGATATTGACCTAGACGAAGAAGCTACAACAAGCTCCTTTCGCAAACTCCCTGAAGTTGAAGTCCTTGGTTTTCCCCTGGTGATTTTGGATCCTTGTCCTAGATACTTTGGTTTATTTCTAATCCCACTTTCGGATCTTCCACAATTTTCCTCAATGTCATTCTCGAACTTATATGCTCTATCTATGGCGGTCTGATAATTGGTGAAGTTATCAATCAATAATTTCTTCCTAAACTCAATCCTCAAACCTTTACGAACTTATAAACTCTTCTCGCTTCATGTGATACCAAATGAGGGAAACACCGAGCCAATTCCTCAAACCAGACTGAATACTGATCCACCGTCATGTTCCCTTGTTCTAGCCTCAAGAATTCGATCTCCTTCTTGTCCCTTGTAACCATTGAAATGAAATAATCCTCGAACTGCTGGGTGAAATTACCCCAAGTCAAAGAAACATGATCCACCAAGTTCAAGATGATTTCTAACACTTTTTGTCAACAATCAAGTTCATATGTTCAATATCATTTATACCCTTAACGTTATTATATACCATATATACCCAAATTCCTTCAACTACTATACTCTACGTAGTCCATTTTCATTATGAAGTCCCAATTAATCCCACATACTTCCTCTAAGCCATATAACATAGATAATTAAGAATCATATCATTTTCATTCCAACTATCACAATAACAACTTTACAAACTTAGCCAACTTCATTATAAAGTACCCGAACAATACCACATACTTACTCTAAGCCATATAACCATAGTACACTACCTTCCCAATTAAACACAACCATTTCATCACCTTTTTTTTTCTACTACTTCCAATACTCTATTTCAACCTTTCAAAACCCAATTAATCATGTACAAAAATCATCAAATTCATTTATCTCTCATAATTTCCCAAAATCTTAACATACTCATTCAACCATTCATTTTCCTTCATTATCTGGAACTCTTCGCTGTCATCATTGCTTCCGGCCATTAGAACAAACTCCTGCATCAAACACTCGACGCCAATTACCACACACTCCCTCTTAGTCTAGACATCTACCCTTGACCTCTAAACCAGGCTCTGATACCAACTGTGAGCACCCCAACCCGAATTCTAACACGGATCCCGAGCTTGAGGGCCCAAACTAAGAAAACTTACCTTGAATTTTTAAAACTTTTATTTCAACTTAAAAGAAAACCGATTCTCAACTTCCAAATTAAAACCAACTGATAATGTCTCCACTTTGGAGGAAATTTCAACAATAACTTCAATAAACTATAATCTGATCAATTACATCGAAAACCCCCCAAATAACATTGTTTTACAAAGAGTTTTCTATACAACTTTATAAAAGAGTATTACTTAATAAAGACTCCATACAACCTACTTATTTTCATAACCTGACAAGTCCCAAAAGCCAAAGTCCACACTCTTATTCCCGGCCTCACCGGTTCAGGTCACCTGTCTCAGCACAATCTAAAACAGTAAAAAGGAAGGGGTGAGAATAAATCTCAATAACCTATCATGAATGCAGCAAGATGCCAAATAAGATGCAACACATCAAAAGACATATACACATAATCAGAGAGGCTCCCTGCCGCCAACCGTCCCATACCGGTTGGAAACAACGACCAACTTATCATGAATATATCACAACAAATAAGCACGATAAAGTAACACTTAGAAGGATACTGAGCCAAGGTTTTATCTCCAAAAGGATATACACATCCGAGCAAAGAAGAATACGCTTGATGAAGCGGTTCCGGAACCATAAACAATAACAGTACCATAGGGATTCTGACACACAGTCATATCCCCAGTAAAACTAGACCATCTACCTCAAAAGGAAATGCTAGCCCACTAATCCCACACAAGGGGGACAAATCCGGGTTACCAATGTATGAATTTTAATGAACTTGGCTCGGTGCCATTATAATTCCATAACATTGCCCAACAAACAAATACCAGCTGGATTTTCATAACTAAGCACAGTAATAACATACTTGCTTAACCAAACATTGTATGATCCAAAGTAGGGATACATACCACAATAGCATATCATGAAGATAGCAATACTATAACAAGTATTCAACATATTAGCACAACGGCTATAAATCTTTGTTTCAACATGTACAGTTTAGGAATTCCAAAGTAGGGAATCCTACAACAATAGAATATCATAAAGATAGAAATACTATAACAAGTATTCAACATATTAGCACAACGGCTATAAATACTTGAACAAATCCCCAAACAATTTAGGAATTCCAAAGTAGGGAACCCTAGCATTTATATCGGAATACATCAATGAGTCCAAAATGTGCAACATTCATTTAATACACTATACATAGTACCATCAATGAATATGAATCCAAGTAAGGCAACAAGGTATCATTAACCAACCCTACATAAACAATATACAACAATACAAGGCCTCTATAAAGACCCAAGCTCAATTTATCAAGTTAGAATCACATTGGTTAAGTCACCACACAAGGCTGCCAAGCGTTTTCCAAGCAATATTTAAAGTACTTCCATAATTCCATTTTTATCAATTAAGATGTCATTGTGTAGCCAAAGTATTCTACTTTAATCTAGGATAAAGAGGATTCATTTTGGTTCTAGTTTGAATAGGTTTAAACAACTCTAAAGTTGGTTAAAAGTCACCAGGCCAGGGCACGGCTCGTGCCCCAGGGCACGGCTCGTGCCCCAGGGCACGGCTCGTGCCCCTTTGACCTTTCCCAGATTCATGCGTCCCTTAGCAAGGCACGACTCGTTATTCCACAGGTCACGACTCGTGCCTTAGGGCACGACTCGTGCCTTAGGGGACGACTCGTGCAATTTCAGCCCTAAGTTGATCAGAACGAATTAACCCCAATTCCACGAGTCATCTTCACGAGTTGGCCATGGGCACGACTTGTGCCAGGGGGCACGACTCGTGCCACGGCCAGATTCAGGTACCAGCAGCAGTTTTAAATCAATATTTCAAGAAAACCAAAATCCAACCAAAGCTTCCTCTAAATTGTGAACATAAGAATGTTTACCAACCTTCCTAATATCATTATAAACCATTTAAACACATAGTAACATCAACCTAGGCTACTCACACTTTGATTTCTTACTCATTTCACCATCACATTTCAAATTTATATGCTTAATCCAACTCTACTCATTTTCTTACATTCTTTGTCACTATCATGAACAACAACTCTTTCCTTAGTCATTACTCCATTTCTTAACTCCAAGAAAGTGTCCTAACCTCTCAAACAAAATTTATAACAACAATATTAACATCAAATATATCATAAACATTTATTTGAAGGAAAGTCATAATAACTCACATCATTAAAAGTATATTCAATCCTCTTCTACTTCTTTCTACCCAATTGAAATATGCTCATAACATTTCCCAAATCAAAGTAAGATGGACATAACTACAACAATAACTCCATAACACAATACTAACCATTTTCTTCACTTACTTTATTCTAGAAAATTGGCCAAAACCCAAATTCAATACTTACTCTTAAATCATTAACCTTCACAATTATTCTATACCTTTCCTCCTTCAATCTTAGATCACCATTTTACAACTAAAATCCATTCAACCTTGACTAACTCATTTCAACTCAATTAATCATTATTTAAAATATCAAAATCCTATTTTTTTTCAACAAGAGATTCAATACACATAAAGTGAGCAATTATTAGAAGGAATTCATAATAACTTACCTAGAAATATGAGATGGAATAAGGATTTTCTTAGCTTGATGTGCTCCCCTCGTTGCCCCGAACACGGAAGTACACCCGGATTGAAAAATGGAGAAAGATTGAATTTACTAAGAATTTGGAAGGAGAGATTTCAAGGGAGAGCTTCCATGGAGTTTCAATGGAGAAGAATGAAGAAGATGAGGGAAGAGTGGGGAGGTCAATGAGGAGGTGAGGGAAAAAGGGGTAGGAGTATGGCCTCCCCATACTCCAATTAATTGCATCTTCCAATAATAAGCCATCAAGCCCTCCAAGTTCTAAGGTAGTAAAACTAAACCCCCTACTCCAATTCTTTACCCTACACACCTTGACCTCATTTTATATTTTATTTATTTTCACTTATTATGCTTCACCCAAAATACTTTATCCTATTTCCAATTAAATCATAAAGCTTTAAAATTATTTCACAACCAATTAAAGACATAAAATAAGCACATAAAGTCAACCAATAATATAAAATGCATATAATAGGATGCTAAAATAGTGCCTAGGTTTAGGGTCGTTACACTCACTCCCCCTTAAAGAAAATTCGTCCCGAATTTTAAAAAGACCTACCTTAAGGATCAAATAGCAAAGGTTAACTCTCACACATTTCAAATTACAACTTTCAAATAGTTTCCTCAATGGCATGATTCTTCTATACATCTCACAACCCGAATACTCTAGAATTTTGATTCCGGACTTGCGATGCTAATAACCCTCAATGGTTCGCCCACATAAGTCAAATCCGTTTAATCATCATTAGTTGAAGGACTCCGTACAAACGAGGGATCAGGCAAATGATTTTTTTTTCCATACTAAGCTTCATACAGTACCCATTTCAATGCTAAACTAAAAACTACTATTATACGCAAACTCGCTAAGATTAATTAAACTTTTCAAGTTGAAGGGAAAGCCACCAAAATAACTTTTTCGGATGTTATAAAATAACGCAGTTAAAATCCTTTAATAGTTCCAACCATCACTTTGGCCTATTGATCACTTCCTTTTGAGTAACTAAATTCTTCAAACCCTTAGGATAGGCAACAATTTCAAATGGAGCTTCAAAAAGATAAGGTTCCTACTTAAATAACGCAACACAATTGCAGCCACTCTCGAGTAGAGGATAAGAAAATTCCACTTTATCTAAGTCAACTTTCTCGAAGCATACGCTATTACTTTCCCAATTCTCATAATATCACAACCTAATCCTCCTTTAATACTGAAATTACCCGGGATCCGGCTCGCGCGCGGAGCCCCGGCATCTCGCATTCGTCGCTTTTCGGGAAGGTCGCAGGATCAGAGAGCGGCGCAATCGCGCCCTACATCTGGCTTATTCCGTTTTAGCGTTGCGTGTTGGAGGTTTCTCGCTGTGTTTTGCTTTGTAGAGTCGCCACGCCGTTTTTATTAAGCCCAAAACATTGAAAAAGGGCATCAGTTTAAAATTAAACTGTTTTTGTGTGATGAGATTTTGAGTTCGGAGGTCAGATGACTCCTCGGGAAGAGAATATTAGAATCTTAGAGCTCACCCGAGTCGCCTCGTAAAACGAGTCTTTCGGATACCCCTAATATTCTTTAACTGTTGTGTGTGTGTGTGTGTGCTTTTAAAAATGCATGATGTATCGGATGTCTACATTGTCTTGTTGCTTTATTGAAATGTATTGAAATAGTGTAGGAAGGAAGCCTTACCAATTGTTGGTTCGTGTCTGTCTTCCTGGGAATAGTGCTTGAGGATGGAATAGTGCTCGGGACGGACGGGATTGCTTTGGAAGGAGCCGGTTGTCTGCGGACAGAGCTTCGGCGTGAGTTGAGATTGTAGAGTGCAATCGGGGCGAGTTTCGGCGTGGGTTGGAATCGTCGGTTGATTCGGGCGAGAGGTTCGGCGTGCGTTGGAATCGGTTGGATTCGGGCGAGGGTTCGGCGTGGGTCGGGGATCGTCGGTTTGACTCGGAAAGAGCGGGACGCCTCGGGAAAGACCGGGCGAGGCCTCGGAGTACCACGAGGGCCTCGGAGTACCTCGAGAGTGCCTCGGGCGGCGGGAGCGTCGCGGGAGCGCTCGGAGAGGCTTCGGAGCACCACAAAGGAGCTCGGAAGGCCTCGGAAGGATCCGAAAGGGGCGGGAATTGCCCCGAAGGGTCTTAGAGGGGAGCCTGAAGGCTGGGGGGAGAGGAGAGAAGAGGGAAATGTGTGAAAAATGAGGGAGGGGGGGCCCTCTATTTATAGTGTAGGAAAACTGCAAAGAGGTCCGTACGGACCTCTGAGGTAATTATAGATTTCCGGGATTTGAGGGAATCTCGTGGACTTTAAGGGGATTTTCGTAATGATTAATTGCAAAAAGGTCCGTACGGACCTTTTGGCATGCAAAGAGGTCCGTACGGACTTTCCATGCTCTTGTGAATGTGATGGCAAGCTAGCTCTCGAGAGCTTTCCGACCAATATATGGCACGTCTCAATCGGAGTTCGTATGAAGGAGTTATGACCTCAGGAAGTTTGCCTCTTTGGTTTTTGTCGTATCTTGGGTGGGATGGAGAGCGATCAGTTGGGGTACTTACGAAGCCTCGGCGACGTCACTTATGAAAGAAGTGGGGTCGTCGATAAGATAAGGGTCACGATGCGGATCGCGTCTTTGAGAGAGAAGGTGACCAGGTGTAGGTCGGTGCGTGAGAACGTAGGCGGTGTCTGTTGTGTGGCCGTTTAGGTCGGAGTTAGGCTGGACCACTGTGATAGGATTCCTACGTATCCTAGCGGGAATCAAGCGTCGTAGTTCGTGTGTGGGGTGAGTGTTGTGTACGAGGACGTGGCGCTGCTACGACTGTGTGTGAGATGCTGATGGTATCACGTGGTGGGTGACGCGCATAGTTTGGTAGGTTGAGACGTAGGAGCGTCCGGCGGGGGCGTGACGATCAGGGAGATCCGGCCCGACCGCATAGGTCGGTGGCCAGCAGGACGTGGAGCGTCTGGTGACGCATGGGTCGGTGGCCCAGGAGCGATGGAGGGCGTCTTTGGGTGACAGTGTGGAGGCATCCGGGGTGGACGCATAGGCGTCGGTGGTAAGAGCGTGGAAGCGTCTAGGAGTGGCGCACCCCTTATGTCGGTGGTAGAAGGCGTGGTGGCATCCTGCAGGTGACCGCATAGGTATTTAATGTAGTAGGATGTGGAGGGCGTCACGGCTGGGTGACGTGGAGCGTCCGGCGGGGGTGGTGACATGGGGTCGGTAGTAGAGACGTGGAGCGTCTGGTGACACGGGTGATGGAGCGTCGGGGTGACATGGGTCGGTGATGATGTAAGCGCATGGAGGAATCTGGGTGGCCAGTATGGGTCGTGGACTGGGAATCCACTTCGGCGACGGGATGTCCCTCGAGGACGTTGAATCGTCTTCTAGCGGGAATCAAACTGCAGTGCCGTAGTTCGGAGGCGTGGATGAATTTGTGAGTGTGCATGTTGGGCGTGAGTGGTGCCTTACTGGTGTCGTATGAGCGCCAAGGTCGAAGTGGGCGGGGATGACGGCGGTGGTGTCTTCAAGATTATGGCATGACAGGCGTAGGTGCAATTGAGGACGTGGTGAGTGGCTCCTTCTTGGGATGGGAAATTTACCGTTGATTTTCCTAGGATCGATGGTGGTCTTTAAGGCCTTACGGTCTTGTAGGAGATAGCTTTGACTTGTTGGGAGGTTTATACGGTCTTACTTTGAAGGCCGAGTGCGTTTAAAGCCTTCATTTGAAGGATCATGAGACTTGAATCGTCTTCGTTGCGGTTGGTGCCGCCAGAGGACTTTAGAATAAATCTTTGGCGTGTTTGAATGCCACGGCGGGAGGACTTTTTGAATGGAAGAATACATGTCTTACAGCGGTTGATATTATGCGCGAGACTTTGAATCGTCTTCCCCTTGCGGATTTGATGTAATGGCGCCTTCTTGAGGACTTTGAATCGTCTTCTAGCCGCGATTGAATTGCCGTTGAAGTGCGCGAGGACTTTGAATATCGGTCTTCTAGCCCTTGATTGAGTATTATCTTGGCGTGAGACTTTAGATAAATGCTTCGCCGCGGTTGATGTAACCGTTGATGCGCGAGACTTTGAATCGTCTTCTAGCGCGATTGATGTATGCGCGAGACTTTGAATCGTCTTCTAGCCGCGATTGATGTTATGCGAGACTTTGAATCGTCTTCTAGCACTTGAATTTGCCGTGGAAGTGGCATGAAGCTGCGCTTGTGCTTTGATTGCGAAGCGTAGATGCCCTTTGTGTTTCGTATTGAAGTAGAAGGTTGAACTCGATGGCCCCGCAGTTGCTTGCCAGGGTTAAGATTGAAACAAGCCACGAGATAGCCGGCCAGGAAGTGATTGCTTCACCATTTGGCATTTTGGGCGCATTCGTGCCTTAGGACTGTACTCGGAGGTGTTAGGACTCCGCTTGCTGATTGTAAGGCTGTAATTTGGTCACCGTTAGTGGGCGGGAAGTTTGATGGCGGTGGTAAGAGGATATGTGCGGATCACTTGGTTTATGACGGTTCCTTTCGACTTGTAGGGGGAGGAGCTCGGAGCTACTTTGATGGCCGTGCCCCGAGTTGAGATTGAGAGTGGAGCTGGGATTGGGCTTAACCAAAATCAACAATGTTGGCGCGGTGCTTGAATTGCTTGGGGATGGCGCTGACCTTGTAGGGAGTCGTCAGCCTTTCGCGAGAAGATGACCAGGACCTCTTGGAGCTTGAGAGGCAGTGGTTGAGATTGCGTTGGTTCCGTCTTGAGGAACCGGATGTCTTGTGCCTTCGGGAGGTGCGATTACGCTCTTTGAACGTCGGTTAGCTCACTTCTTAGATGCCGTGCGGGCGTTTTGAGGCGTCTGCGTGCCTTGATATTAAATGCTTGAACTAGGTTTTAGTTTTCGCATTTTGTGTTGGCTCCTTCTTTGATGCCGTTGAGTGGGCTTGAGGACCTTTTTTGAAAATGGACATGTTAAAATTGCGGGTGTGCCGTGTATTTTGGGTGACGTGTAGATTAGCTTTGTGGGGAAAATAAAGTGCCTCTAACGATATGCATGCCCATCCCATTTTATGCAGTATGCTAGTTATGTATGTGCCTTATGCAGAAAAATTATCGTGTTGGGGACGGACCTTTTTTGGAAAAAATGTGACGTGTAGGGTTTAATCCCCCCCTTTTTTTGCTTTTGAAAATGTGTACGGTGTTTTGAAAATGTGTTAGTGTGCGACGTGTTTGTGGAGTGCGTAGGAAAAATTATAGGTATAATGTATGTGAAAATTATGTGCAATATGTGCCGTAGTGTTTTGTGGCCAGGATATATGTGAAAAATATGTTGAAACATGTGCCGTGTTTTGTGACAGGATATATGTGAAAATATGTGCAATGTGTGCCGTGTTTTGTGACGGGTTATATGTGAAAAATATGTGTATAATGTATGTGAAAATTATGTGCTGATATGTGTCCGTGTTTTGTGACGGGTTATATGTGCCTTTGTTTTATATTAAGAAATGCTTGATTGACGTACCTTTCTTTGTGTTTACTGCGGGATGCGGGAGCTTATGGCGGGAAGGCGAGAGGATGAACTTCGGGGATCGCTCGAGGCATTTGTTGGCTTGTGTGCGACGGATGCGATATTTACGTGGACGGTAGGCCGAGTCCGGCGGGTGGTCTGCTTCCGGCACAGGTGTGTTCGTTGAGAACACGGCGGAGTTTCGACACGAGGAAGAACAAGGCGTCTTCCTTGGCCTTTCGAGTGCGGTGGGATACCACCCACACCTTCCATCCCAGGTTTGGGGAGAGGTGACGGTGACGCCGATCGACTTCTTTGCGATCGCTTAGGGCTTTCCTTGAAAAGGAGGCCGGTGCGGTGGAAGATATGATCTCAGATGTTGTGTTGACCAGAGGCTGCTTTGGGCTTTGAGCCTCGTCCTCGCGGGGGCACAGGGATGCTATAGCGACGTGGAGCGAAGATCACGACGGTATTGGGGCCTACATCCCGGATGCAGGCCGAGTGACGACGGAGCGGTGGCGCGCTCCTTTTTTGTGGTATGCCTTTGTCCAGAGACTTTGTTCTCGAACCACGCGACCGCGGCTCCCTTTGCTTTGTTGGAGAGCTTGATTGACTGGATAGGGTACGTGATATTGCTTGAGGCGAGGCGAGGCTTGGCCGAGCTCTGCTTCTCACTTGGACCGGTTTAGCGGGGTGTGTGATTCGTTGGCACATTTTTGACTGCTTTGGAGGTATGAGTTTATTCTTGTTTCGAGTTTAGCAACTTGTCTTTTCTCTGTTTTCTTTGCCTCTGAGCCTTTTGTTTTGTCACAGGTGTGGTTTTATGAAGTTTTCCGGTGCTTCCCGTGGGATAGAGATCCAGGGTACATTAGCTGCGTACTTGCTATCTTTGAAATTTGGGCTCGTACGGCGGGAAGAGGAGGACCAGCGGAGGGGGAAGCTCACCGTCGCCTATGGGGATGTGCGGGAAGCGTCTGGAGCGGGAGTAGCAGGAGGGGTTCGTTTTGTTCCGTGGGCTCGGTATGAGGGGATGAGTTTGAGGGGTTCAGGAGTGGCATTGCGGCCTTGGCGGAAGATCTTTGCGAGGGCTTGACCTGCGATGTTATGTATTTGGGGAGCGGGTCTTACGGCATGGCCGGTGTGCTTTCAGTAGCTCAGAGGACCCTCCCTTTGGGATGCTTGATTCCGGGGACATGGACGTGCTCGATTTTGAGAGGTACCTTGGCGGTGTCGGCGCAGGAGTTCATCTTGTATGGAGAGGAGTACGGGGCCTTCGTGAGGAGAAGGCGAGGGCCGCCGCGAGTGCGGCGCAGGAGAGGCTGGCCGCAGGCTCCCAGAGGATTCCGATGCAGGGCCGGATTTCCACGTACGTCCGCGGGGACGGATCGAGGAGGAGGGTAGCCATGCTCGTTCTGGCAGAGCTCTGCTTTGCATACTGAGTGGATCCCAGATAGATCGGTGAGTGTCTTGACTCTTTTCCATCTTGGCATCTTTTACGTATTTTTCTCTTTTTTGTTGTTGAGTATAAGCCTGTATTCTTTGAGCGTTTCCTTGGCTGCTTGTTGGTGCGGAGTCAGGGAGAGCTTATGATATGTTGACTCGCCGTTACGTGGCGATGAGGTCGTTCGCGAAGAAGATGGCTTCGAAGATATCTTGTCGGTCTTCGCGACGCGTGCGGCGTACGAGCCTATGCCTTCGAGGCATTGCAGTAGGCGTTCCTCAGGAGAGCCGGCGGAGCCGCGGCGGGAGGGGACCTTCGAGGCGGCGTAGCATGGATGCGGGGCGTCTTCGGGGAGGCTGCGGGGCCTTCGAGGGAGCGGCCCTTTTATCCGGTTCGTACCTCCGCATAGGCGCGCGGGGTGAGGAGTTCCTCAGAGCCTTCTTTCTTTGATCCTTTCGTGGATTTGATCCTTCGGATTACTTTTCGTGGGAGCCTCCGGGTGCTCGGTATTCGGCGACGAGGATGTGACGAGGCGAGTTATTTGGGATGCAGAGCTTTTCTTTGGAGGACCTCGGCGAGGATGATGATGAGGAGTCGATTAGTATTCATTTGCTTTCCCTCTTTTCATATCTTCTCTTTTTTGTTTAGCAACGAGACATTTGATATTCACAGTAATAAAACACTCATATTTGCACGGACAAACGGCATTTTATTTTAAGATGTAATGTCATTTTGTGATTCGGGATTTGTCCTAGAAAGCGGTTGCTATTATTATTTTTATATTTTTGTGCATGCCACGTGGTGAGTGTGTTTGTGGGTAGTGTATGTCTTGCGGGAATGGCTTTGGCAGATGTTTGGGCGATTTGGAGCAAGGTCTGGCGAGGGGCAGTGGTTGTTATCTTGTTCTTTGAGGAAAATGGGTTCTTTTTGCAAGGAGGTCGCACGGACATACTTAGCATCTGAAAGAGGTCGTACGGACCAACCTTGCTTTTGGGAAGGACATAAATGCTTTCCGGTTAATGCAGTTCTTCCCCATTTCCCCATTTGCGGCCATTTTCGAGCTTTCTTCCCCATTTTCTCTAGGAACCTCCATTTTTGCCATGGATTCTTCGTACGTCCCTAGAATTTTGTCGAGGCTTTCGCGGAGAGGCAAGCACGCTTCCTTGAGCGGTTGAAAACGTGGATGCGGCGTCGTATGAGGCATCGAGAGACGGGCTTTCGAGGTAAGGTTTCGTGCTTTGCTCGATTTGGTCTTTTATTGGGATTTGTTGCGGGGCTGTAGCGAAGTTGCAGGATGTTAGGAGGCACGTGTCTTCATTTCTCCTACAATGAAATAGTGCCCACTTTTGAGGATTTTCGGGCTTTGATTGGAGGGCCGGAGGTGGAGGCCATCTCGCTTCCTTTGATTGGTGGTCTTCTTTGTGGCGTGAAGCTTGCGAGGCTTTCTTCGTACTTCGTTGGAAGAAGTGCGGGGCATGATCCTTGATTCGGGTCATATCGACATTTACGAGCTGCCGGAGCGGTTCATGGTTGATGATGAGAGTGACGTCTCTTGGGATGCATTCGCCTTGTGCGTGATGGCGACGCTTTCTGAGTCGGCTCCACTTGGCATTTGTGATGGGGCTTTGCTAGATGTGGTAGAGAGCCTTGCGGAAGTGGAGAGGATATTGTCCCGTTGGTCTTTGGGGAGACTCTTCATGGTATCGATCGTGCAGCGGCAGGGGATCGTTTTATGAGAGGGGAAGCCCCGCTTTGCTCACCTGTGAGCTGCGAGAGAGACTTCGAGCCATGCCAGGGCTCAGACGTGCGTTTAGCACGTGGTCATTTGCTCGGCGACCTCTTGTGTTGGATATGGATCGGTCCGCTTGGGAGAGATGGATGGCACGGCTTAGTACGCGTCGAGATCGGCTGGTGGGTTCCGCCTTGGAGGATTGAGACTAGGAGGATCTTGCGGGAAGGGTCCTACGTTGTCGAGTTCCGAGTTTGTCTTGGTCCTCCTTCTATATTCCGTCGCTTGTTTCCGGCGGTTTGGGATGAAGCGGGAGCCTTTGTTGAGGCTGGATGACCTTGCTGCTTTGCGGAGGTAGTTCCTCTTTGTATGGCAGATTTAGGTGCCTTCTTGTATTTTACGAGGGTATGGAAGTATTCCGCTTTCCCTCTGTGGTACTCCTTAGACGTCGGGAGAGTGTCGTGTTGACGACTCGAGTACCTGGCTTTGGTATGAGCGGCGTGTTGGGCGATCCCAAGTGGTCTTGGAAAGCGAGGCGTGTAGCGATGCAGGACCCGGTTGCCGTAGTAGCTATTGCCTTAGGAGTGCCGAAGCACAGTCGACCCTTTGGATGTGACGGGAGACACTTTGTTTGACTACGAGACTAGAGTTGACCGGCCCGACGGGGAGAGGTCCTCTTTACGGACTCGCGAGGGGAGAGATCGAGCCGAAGCACGGGCGAATGAAGCCACGAGCTCTTGGATTGTTTGACTCTACGGGGAGGACCCACGATCTCGGGCGAGAGACGCGAGTTGGTTCACGTGGAGCGAAAGAAGACTTCGCCGGGGACGAGGGAAGAAAGGAAAGAATGGCGAGGGGACAAGCGCGAGATGGCGCGGAATGACCTCTGAGGTATCCATTCATTGCATTGCAAACACATTATTTGTTAAATGTATTAAAAATTTGTCTTTTAGCATGTTGTGAACTTGAGAGTAGACCGTGCTTGAACTCATCAAGAAATGTTGTAACCGTTAGTGATTTGTGATTTACTTTTAAAGCTTTATCGAGACGCAAGATCTCTTGTTTGCCTTTGCTTTTGTTGTGCGCTTTGTCGGCGTCCATCTTTGGACTTTTACATTGCATTTGCGGACTAAAGCGATGCAGGCCACATGACGGCAATCCCCTTTGCTTAGGCTTTGTGCTTGGGCGAGAGGTTGAATGTTCCCTTGACAAGTCGTTTTGACGGTCTTTTCGTAGCTTCCTTGCCTCTTGTTGGCGTCGGGCTCTTGACCTCTTTTTGCGGCTTACGCTTGAGCTTCTTTTGTTTTTTTTTTTTGTGAGCCCTTGCTCGAGCTCTTTTTTTGTGAGCCCTTGCTCGAGCTTCTTTTTTTTTTTTTTTTTTTTTTTGAAGCGCGTGAGGGCGAAGACAAGCCACGGCTTGGAAGCGAGACATGAGTCGGTCGTTTGATCTTGAGTGACCCTCGGATGTCCTTTGATGTTGCCGCCGTCGTTTGACTTGGTCAAGGTGGCCGTGGGGCGTGTTCTTGAAAAGTGCGTAGCTTGATGGAGGTCTTGATTGACATTCAAACTTTTGACTTTTTGTGTATTTTTAGGCCAGGACCAATTAAGGTTGCCTACGTTCCCGGACTAGAGGGCTCGGAGTGCGTAGTTCGACACTACATGGAATGCCAAGAGATGCGCGGTTGTTCTTCTTTAGGCGAAGTATCTGCGAAGTTTGCTTCCGTTATTTGGATTCATGAAGGGATTGCCGTCTGGTGCGGTCAGCTTCATGGCGCCTCGGAGAAGATCTTTTGAACCACGAAAGGGCCGATCCATGTGGGTTCCCATTTTCCCAGTGGGTTGGTTCGAGTGGGAGGCTTTCTTTAGTCTGAGTCACCTTCCACGATGTCTCGGGATTTGACTTTCTTGTCGAAAGCTCTAGCCATCCTGCTTTGATAGGCTCGGGCGTGTTCCATGGCCTTTAGTCGTCGCTCGTCTAGCGAGCCAATTCGTCGTGTCGGCCGGAGCCATTCGACTTCGTTGATGTCATTTTCCGGCGGCACTCGGAGTGAGGGAATTTCCAGCTCGATGGGAAGGGCGCATCCATCCCGTATGTCGGGGCAAATGGGGTTTCTCCCGTGGGCATTACGGCCCGATGTGCGGTAGCCCCAAAGTGCAAGGTGCGGCTTCTCGGGCCAATCTCGTCCTTGGGTGGTCATTTTCGGATGATCCGTTCGAGGGTTTTGTTCTTCTTCCACGGCGCCGTTTGTTTGTGGCCGGTAGGGAGAAGATTTGTGGCGTGTGATCTTGAATTCGGCGGCGATGCAGTCGAATTCCCCTTCGAAGTGTGAGCCGTTGTCGATATGACCTAATTTGGGATGCCGTATCGGCGAGATGATGTTTTCCTTGAGGAAATGCGCGACCTTCTTGGAGGTGAGTACCTTGTAGGACTTGGCTTCGACCCATTTGGTGAAGTAGTCGATGGCTACTAAGATGAACTACGTGGCCAGATTCTTTTGGCGGAGCGATTTTCCCGATGACGTCAATTCCCAGTGGCAAAGGGCGAGGTGTAGTCATGCGGTAGAGATCGTGGGGCGAGATGATTGAGGTTGGAGAACCGTTGGCACTTGTCGCGGCTTCGGACAAAGTGGATGCAATCTGCCTCCATGGAGATCCGGTAGTAGCCCATCTGAGAATGATTTGCATCGGGGCTCACGGCGTTCATGTGGGGACCGCAAGCCCCATTGTGGACTTCGTTCATGAACTTGTTTGCTTCTTCTTGGGCGATGCGGCGTAGGAGTGGCCCATGGTAGCGTTTCTTGTATAGCATGTCCCCGAGGATGACGAAGTGAGAGGCGGCGTTTTAGGGCCATGATGCTCTTGGTTTTGACCCCTTACTGTGTGTGGGTCTTCCTTGTTCATGAAGGTGGTTTCCCGTTCTTGAGGTATTGGAAGATGCGGTTGTACCATGGCTCATTGACGGGCTTAGGTTACGGTTCGATCTCACAGCGGTAGGCGGGGAATTTCCTTTCGCCCGGCCTTGAAGGGTTTGATTGCTTTTCCTTCGGGGATTTCCTGAGGAAGCGAAGGTGGCTAAGGCGTCTGCAAACTGTTTCGGTCTCTTGGCAAGTAGTGGAAGGTGACCTCTTCGAATTGTGTGATGAGGTCCTCCATGCGAGGCATGGTATTTTTGCAAGCTGGGTCTATGGTTTTCCACTTGTTGGAGACTTGGTTGATGATCAAAAATTTGAGTCCCCATAAACCGAGTTTGGACATTCCTCTCGAGTGCGGCTTGTAGTCCGGCGGCGCGAGCTTCATATTCGGCGGCATTGTTGGTTACCTCGAAATTGAGCTTTATAGCAATTGGGGTGTGCTCGTCCTTGGGATCTACCAAGAGCATACCGATGCCGTTTCCCTTTTTGTTAGGCTTTCGCTCAGTCGAAGAACAGGTTGCCATCGATTTTCGCCTTCGATTGCGAAAATTCCCTCATCTGGAAATTGTGGTTCGGGGCCTCGAGCCTCGTCGGTTGGGAAATCGGCCGGTTGTTCGGCCATGGCCCGTCCACTTGATTGACTTTTGGTTTACGTACTTGATGTCAAATTCCGCTAGGAAGAAAGACCATTTGGCGAGCCTCATTGACGAGAGATGGTTTGTCGAAGAGGTACTTGGCCGGGTCCATTTTGGAAACCAAGTGTGCGTGTGCATTGCATGTAGTGCCGTAGTTTCCCGACAACCCATACAGTGCGCGAGGTTTTCTCGAGGGTGAGTAATTGAGTTATTTGCCTTGAAACTTTCGGCGCCGAAGTAGATGGCGTTTTCGACCCGTGACTCCTTCTTTTCTTGACGAAGCATGGCTCCCAGCTGCGGTGTCGGTCACGATTAGAGTATAGCAACGGTGGCTTTTCCTCGTGGGGAGGACGAGAGAATCGGAGGACTCACAAGGTATGCTTTATTTTCTCAAAGGCATCTTGGCATTCGAGTTCCATTCGATGTCGGCGTTCTTCTTCATCGGTTTGAAGATTGGCTCGCATATAGAGGTCAATTGGTTGACGAGCGGGCGATATATTGCGGGCGGCCCATGAAGCTTTTCACCTCTGCATGCGAGTTTGCGGTGGTCTCATTTCGATGATAGCTTTGATCTTTTGAGGATCCGCCTCGATGCCTCTCTCGGTGACCATGTATCCCAAAACCTTGCCTCGGCTAACCCCAAATGTGCATTTGGCGGGGTTAAGCCTCATTGAGTGTTTTCGGAGGCGATTGAAGAATTTTCTCAGTGCGTGTGAGGTGTTGTCGTCGATCCCTTTGAGTGAACGATCATGTCATCGACGTACACTTCGATCTCTTTGTGGATCATATCGTGGAAGAGGGCGGTTCTTTGCCGTTGGTAGGTAGCCCGAGCGTTCTTTAGTCCGAGCGGCATTGCGTGTAGCGATAGGTTCCCAGGGGTTGTGAAATTGTCTTTTCTTGGTCTTCTTCGGCCATCTTGATTTGATTGTGGCCGTGAAGCCGTCCACGAAGGACTTGACTTCGAAATTGGGTGTAGTGTCTACCAACATGTCGATGTTGGGTAGTGGAAAATCGTCCTTGGGACTTGCTTTGTTGAGATCTCGGAAGTCCACGCAACGGCGTACTTTTCCATTGGCCTTGGTGACCGTGACGATATTGGAGAGCCATGTGGGGTATTCGATCACCACGATGAAGCCGACGGAGCATTTTTTCGATCTCCTCTTTGACTTGTAAAGACCATTACGCTTGATTCGGCGTAGCTTTTGCTTGATGGGCTTAGCCTCGGGATTGAGGGATCCGGTGCTCTACAATGTTAGGATCTAATCCGGGCATGTCTCGGTAAGACCAAGCGAACACGTCCACGAACTCTTTGAGCGGTGCGATCAATGCGTCTTGCTCGTGCCGGTGAAGAAACTTCCGATTTGCGTCTCTTTTGGCTCTTCGGCGGTTCCCAAATTCACTTTGGTTAAAACCTCCTCGGCGGCTTGGGCCCGGTTTTCTCTCGTTTGACAACATGCTTAAAGATGTGCTTAATGTATTGTTCGTTTAATGTGTACGCTTCTTTATCAAGTGAATCGTTATTAAGCTTGTTTGTGTGTTAGTTAATTTATCGGTTGTTAAAGATGCAATGAGAGGATACTCGGGAAAGATCGAAGCATTCATTAAGAGCATACGGGAATACATTATTGGCAATGAGTTCGTAATCTTCGGCGTGAGGCCATCGGATGACTCGAGAGACTCAAATTCAAAGCTAATGGACTCGGGATGAGTTTTGACACTGAACTCTACAGGACTCGAGGGTCGGACCAAGTTGTTCGATCATGTCCTTTTTCTTTGGCGGTGGAGTCCGGAGAAGGTGGCCCGGTTATTGAGTGGCAATGAGCTTGATAGGAGATGGGGCTTGAAGGGCTTTATGTCACCGTTCCCGATCATTGCTATCACGAGTTATCGAAACAAAATTGATTAGATCGGCATCTCGATTTCTTCTTTGAAGAGCGAGGTGGAGCGGTGGCTCGTCCCAAGCATCGTCTGCGGAGTCTTTTGCTTTTGTCTTGGGCATTACTAGCTCGAATGCGGACTCGTCCCGCTTGTTGAAGGCGGGAGTGTTGACGAGAGAGTTTTTCGAGTTCTTACGCCAAAGAGGGGTTTTCCCGAACCAAAATTCATTGTGAATAGTGGTGGTTGTGGATCCGGCGGGGAAGCGGGTGTGTCGAGGAATGCTCTTCGGACGGGATTTGGCTTGAGGCCTGCGAATCTTGCCGGAGTTACTGGAGCTTGTCCATGGTTGTCGGCCCGGCTTTGTTTGGCGATCGGCTCTGTTCCCTTTTACGGATCTTCTTCGAAGTTGCCGGCCTTCTTTGTGAAGTACTTGGTCATGTCGAAGGCTGTAAGGACGAAGATCGGAGATGGCGTGCAAGCCTCTTTTGTTATACGTGGAGTGTTTTCGTGCGGCTCGCTTGTCCTCCGCAATGTGTTCGGGAGTAGGAGAGTATCCCGAGGCCGTGCGGGGTATTACATTCTTTGATATTGATGATACTGTTGAGTGCCACGATGGCGTTTTCCCAAACCGAGCCAGGGATGTAGTTCATGTAGCTTCATCATTTTCATCGGGGAGGGATCTTGTCCCAAATCAAAGGCGGTCTATGTGGCACACTTGGGCCTTTGGGCTTTCGATGGTGAACCCTGTTAGCATCATGCCATCATCGTCGGGTTTGATTTCTAAGACCGGGACGCCGTTTGTGTCGGTCCTTTCGTTGACTATGCTATCACCGTAGATGATGGTAAGATCTGTTCCTTGGACGAACTTTACGCACTGATGGAGAGTGGATGCCACCCCATTGATACGAGTGTAGCCAGGGCGTCCCAAAATGGCGATGAATGTGATTGGGATGTCGATGACTTGGAAATCCGTCGGGACCATTTGTTTTCCAAACCACGGAGTTCAAGGTGGCTATTCCCAGGCTGGGCGGGATGTTGAGTCGTATGCCTTGATTGCACGAGTCGAGGGCTTTAAATCGGTTGCTTTGATCCCTAGCAAATCCATCATTTTAGGCTTTGGAAGGACGTTCATGGATGATCCCCATCTACCAACACCCGTGGAGACGGCGCTCGTCCGGTTGAGCTGTTATGTAGAGAGGCTCGTTATGGTCGGCCCCCAAATTTTGGAAGGTCGAGCTCTGTGAAGGTGATGATATTGCTGTAATTGACGTTGCCAATCATCGGCGCTTCATCGGGTGTCAGCGTGATGGGAACCATAGTGCAGGCCGGCTTTCTTCCAACTTGAGCTTGTGCGGGTAAGATGAAGTGAGTAAGGACCGGAGCGAGATGTTAGCTGAGTGCGCTTGAGGCGTGTTAAGACGGGATCCTCGGCCTTTGGGTCCAAGATTTCGGCTTCTTTGGCGTAGGGCCCCTTTTCAATTCGTGGCTCGGGTATGGCTGGCCTTTTGTGCGTCCGTGGAGGATTCACTGGGATTTGGCCAGGAACGTGTCGGAACATTCACCTACGGACTTATGGTTTTGCTTGTCTCTCCCGTTTTACGTAGTGGGAGGAGCACGATTAGCGTAAGGCCAGGCTGCGCATTTCAATTCGTTCATTGTCATGGCTTTTGTTGAAGCATCAATAGTGGCTTTGAGATCTTCCCAAGACGGGGTTGGATTATCTGGACCTTCGGGCCTTCGGTGGCGGTGCGAAGCTCGTCCCAGGTGATCATGGAGCAGACATTGCCGTGGCCTTGTGCGAGCTAGGCTTCTTGGAGTAGATGACATAGTAGTCAAACTTTCTGAGGGTTCTCGAAGGGTTCCAGTGGGATCACCGGATTCGTACCTCTTTTTCAATTTTTGTTGAGAAGATAGCTTCTTCTTTCGTCGAGACGGCCCTCGTTCATTGCATCACGGAATTCCATTTCCAGGACAAAACACTACTGTCCTTGAGCGTCCCACCGAGATGTGTTCGTTGTTCGGCGGTGGTACCGGGACCTCGGGAGGCTGGATGGGCAAGCTTTCCTCTGGAAGGTCTTGTGGCCTTACGTCATAAGCTTGCATGGCTCGTACGAGGGTAACGGGTTGACTTACGGGAGACAATGAGAGATGTTAGAGGCTGTAGGAGCGATCATGGCTTAGGAAGCCCCGGGTAGTTGGGTGGCTAAGGTTCCGAAGTGGTGCATGGCACCTTCGATCGAGCTTGTTGCTCACCTTGACGTTTCTCGATAGCCGTGAGGACTGCCAAACTTCTTCCAATGTTGGGAAATTTCTTGGGGGTAAGGTCCCGTTCTCATCGTTGTTATCCACCGACTTGGCCATGGGGATTTGTGGTTGTCCTAGTGACAGAGCTGGGAAGGAGGTAGGACCTTCTTTGTTTTGACCTTTGGGGACGGGTTCCGGGTACTCTCGACCACTCTGTTAGGCTGGAGGGTGATAGGCAAGGTTTAGACACGGGAATGGCCTAACGGGATAAAAGGGGAAAGCTCACGTGGCATGCGGTTTCCGTTTCTTTTATTTTTGATTTTTTTTTTTTGTTGTTTTAATTTACTTAAAACATGTTTTCTCGAGAATCCTAGGTAGGTTGGAAAAGATTGCTCTTGTTTTTCGCAACTATGCTAGATCTGGGTCGATGGAGACCATACGTGCGGCTATAAGCCCCTCGTTTTGCACACGTATTTCGACATCCCGGGGTGGAGCGGCCCCAAGCGAGGGTCCTATAGTGCAAGCGGTTTCCACCGGCCTAAAAGAAAAATCGAACCTAAGGACCGAGCTGTCATGTTCGTTTTGATGCGTTAGCCATGTGAATAGTGAACCGAGCCGGCCGCTGAGTCAAGATCGGAGTCAAGAGTTCGGCATGACCTTTCTTTACCTTGCTTGCGCAAGGGATACGTGACGTTAGGCGTTGGTGGTCATATTGTCATGGGCGACGTATCAAAGGCGTGATGACATGGTGTCATGCGAGCATGGATGTATATCGGGACGGAACATCGTGCAGGTGTAGCTTCGGAAATCAAGATCGAGGTCAAGATTTTAGCATGACCTTTCATCGCTTTGCTTGCGCAAGGATCTTGAGTTCCGAGCCTTGACTCGAAAAATGGCCGGCATGGTATATGTATCCAGTGTATGACACGGAGGTAAAAACCAACCGAGTACGGACAGAGTGTGACTCAAGACTCGAACGTGCGGGGTTGACGCTTGGCTAGGATGGGATGTTTGGAATGATCCCGTGCGCGTCCAAGAGGCCTAGGAAGACCTAACGGACTGCAAGCGAGACCACTCCGGGTTGAGGGTTGTAGTGTGCGGTGTATCCGAGCGGCGGTGCGCGTAGCGTGCGGTGTAACCGAGGCGGCGGTGTGAGTAGAGTGCGGTGTAACCGAGGCGGCGATGCGCGTAGTGTGCGGTCTCTAAAATTCTTTTACGAGTAAAACGAAGTTTTTGAAGAATTTTAAATGTATGCGCGAGATGTATATTGATGCATTTTTTTTTGTATTTTTATTTTTTTTGTAAAATAAAAACGAAGCACGTGCACACACACAACAGTTTAAAGAAGGGGGTAAAATGAAAGTTTGACCCTCATCATCGTTTTAAAAATCTTTTGTTTTGTTTAAAAGTTTTTAAAACAAAATTTCCCCAGCGGAGTCGCCAACTGAAATTACCCGGGATCCGGCTCGCGCGCGGAGCCCCCGGCATCTCGCATTCGTCGCTTTTCGGGAAGGTCGCGGATCAGAGAGCGCAATCGCGCCCCGGCATCTGGCTTATTCCGTTTTAGCGTTGCGTGTTGGAGGTGTCTCGCTGTGTTTTGCTTTGTAGAGTCGCCACGCCGTTTTTATTAAGCCCAAAACATTGAAAAAGGGCATCAGTTTAAAATTAAACTGTTTTTGTGTGATGAGATTTTGAGTTCGGAGGTCAGATGACTCCTCGGGAAGAGAATATTAGAATCTTAGAGCTCACCCGAGTTGCCTCGTAAAACGAGTCTTTCGGATACCCCTAATATTCTTTAACTGTTGTGTGTGTGTGTGTGTGTGTGTGTGCTTTTAAAAATGCATGCTGTATCGGATGTCTACATTGTACACTGCTTTATTGAAATGTATTGAAATAGTGTAGGAAGGAAGCCTTACCAATTGTTGGTTCGTGTCTGTCTTCCGCTGGGGAATAGTGCTTGAGGATGGAATAGTGCTCCGGGACGGACCGGGATTGCTTTGGAAGGAGCCGGTTGTCTGCGGACAGAGCTTCGGCGTGAGTTGAGATTGTAGGCTGCAGTCGGGCAGAGTTTCGGCGTGGGTTGGAATCGTCGGTTGGATTCGGGCAGAGGTTCGGCGTGCGTTGGAATCGTCGGTTGGATTCGGGCAGAGGTTCGGCGTGGGTTGGAATCGTCGGTTGGATTCGGGCAGAGGTTCGGCGTGGGCCGGGATCGTCGGTTTGACTCGGAAAGAGCCGGGACGCCTCGGGAAAGACCAGGCAAGGCCTCGGAGTACCACGAGGGGCCTCAGAGTACCTCGAGAGTGCCTCGGGGCAGCGCGGGAGCGTCGCGGGAGCGCTCGGAGAGGCTTCGGAGCACCACAAGGGAGCTCGGAAGGCCTCGGAAGGATCCGAAAGGGGCGGGAATTGCCCCGAAGGGTCTTAGAGGGGAGCCTGAAGGCTGGGGGGAGAGGAGAGAAGAGGGAAATGTGTGAAAAATGAGGGAGGGGGAGCCCTCTATTTATAGTGTAGGAAAACTGCAAAGAGGTCCGTACGGACCTCTTAGGTAATTATAGATTTCCGGGATTTGAGGGAATCTCGTGGACTTTAAGGGGATTTTCGTAATGATTATGTCTGGTGCAAAGAGGTCCGTACGGACCTTTTGGCATGCAAAGAGGTCCGTACGGACTTTCCATGCTCTTGTGAATGTGATGGCAAGCTAGCTCTCGTCGAGAGCTTTCCAACCATATATGGCACGTCTCAATCGGAGTTCGTATGAAGGAGTTATGACCTCCGGAAGTTTGCCTCTGGTTTTGTCGTATGCTGGGATGGAGAGCGATCCAGATTGGGGTACTTACAAATACGCACTTAAAATTCACAAAGTCCTTGCATCCACTAGGTAAGGTGAGGATCAGATCTATAGTCAATCTATTCTCCATCTCTTATCCATATGGTTTACCCTTATGACATTCTACACCATTGATATATCCTTCCGAGTTAACTAAATCGACGATTTTACAATTTTCAAGAATCCCTTGATAATCCTTAGGTAGCTCTTGCCAATTCAAAGACTACGGACTCAATCCTCGTAAGAACCATGGTAACATCCGAGCTTAAGACTATAGAACCCAAAATTTGAAATCTTCTCGAGTCAACTCACATTTGCTAAACTTCTCAAACGATGAATTCCCACTAAAGGCAAATAACACAACTCACAAATAATCTTCATGATCCTCTCGTAACTTTAAATAAACAAAGAGGTCATCAATCATAATTACCATAAAGCCATCAAGATAAGGATTAAAAATTCTACTTATCATACTCAGAATCAACACATGAGATACTTCGATGGAAACACAATTACCATCTACTCACAACTAGCACATAAAATTTTTGGAAAGACTTCTTATGCAAGTCTAACACATACCGAATACCCTTTACACTTTTTAACCAAATTTTCTGGCTTTAACGCATATATAACAAAATTACCACCTAAGGTTTATCTGTATCAAATACCTATATAAGCAAATTAGGCATAAAAAGGAGACTCACTTCTTATGATAGTCTACCAATGCACAACAATTACTTACCCATCCAGGTCAAGTATATCTCAAAATCATAAATTGGTAATCATACCAAATCAACTGGAAATACATGCTCAGCCATAACCACATCACCATCGTGGTAAATCAAGGGAGATTCGAGGTACTCTCTCATAAGAGCAGAAACCTCTATCACTTAAAACAATCTCAGCAATGTATGCCACATAGAAGCAAAATGCTATGCCAAACATAAATGATATGAAACAGGATCTGTAAAAATATGACCTCTTACTTCTTAGACAGGTAATATACCTCTAGTGATCTCTGAGGGATCTATCTCTTCTAGACCCGAAACACATACCCGACCTTAGACCTTCCCTTTTTGGTTTCCCTTCATTATCTCCTTTGGTACCACCTCTTTGTTGTCCACCCAGCTGACCGCTCCATTGAAGCTCGACCCCGCTGCAACCTTGGGCAATTCCTCCTAAAGTGCCCCATCTCTCTACTCTTAACACACCTGCCTTGCTTACTCTAACACTGATCTTCGATATGCCTAACCCTCTTGCAAAATTTACAAATCATCCCATACTGTTGGATATTGACCTAGACGAAGAAGCTACAACAATCTCCTTTCGCAAACTCCCTGAAGTTGAAGTCTTTGGTTTTCCCCTGGTGATTTTGGATCCTTGTCCTAGATACTTTGGTTTATTTCTAATCCCACTTTCGGATCTTCCAAAATTTTCCTCAATGTCATTCTCGACCTTATATGCTCTATCTATGGCGGTCTGATAATTGGTGAAGTTATCAATCAATAATTTCTTCCTAAACTCAATCCTCAAACCTTTACGAACTTATGAACTCTTCTCGCTTCATGTGATACCAAATGAGGGCAACACCGAGCCAATTCCTCAAACCAGACTGAATATTGATCCACCGTCATGTTCCCTTGTTCTAGCCTCAAGAATTCGATCTCCTTCTTGTCCCTTGTAACCATTGAAATGAAATAATCCTCGAACTGCTGGGTGAAATTACCCCAAGTCAAAGAAACATGATCCACCAAGTTCAAGATGATTTCTAACACTTTTTGTCAACAATCAAGTTCATATGTTCAATATCATTTATACCCTTAACATTATTATATACCATATATACCCAAATTCCTTCAACTACTATACTCTACGTAGTCCATTTTCATTATGAAGTCCCAATTAATCCCACATACTTCCTCTAAGCCATATAACATAGATAATTAAGAATCATATCATTTTCATTCCAACTATCACAACAACAACTTTACAAACTTAGCCAACTTTATTATAAAGTACCCGAACAATACCACATACTTACTCTAAGCCATATAACCATAGTACACTACCTTCCCAATTAAACACAACCATTTCATCACCTTTTTTTTCTACTACTTCCAACACTCTATTTCAACCTTTCAAAACCCAATTAATCATGTACAAAAATCATCAAATTCATTTATCTCTCATAATTTCCCAGAATCTTAACATACTCATTCAACCATCCATTTTCCTTCATTATCTGGAACTCTTCGCTGTCATCATTGCTTCCGGCCATTAGAACAAACTCCTGCATCAAACACTCGACGTCAATTACCACACACTCCCTCTTAATCTAGACATCTAACCTTGACCTCTAAACCAGGTTCTGATACCAACTGTGAGCACCCCAACCCGAATCCTAACACGGATCCCGAGCTTGAGGACCCAAACTAAGAAAACTTACCTTGAATTTTTAAAACTTTTATTTCAACTTAAAAGAAAACTGATTCTCAACTTCCAAATTAAAACCAACTGATAATGTCTCCACTTTGGAGGAAATTTCAACAATAACTTCAATAAACTATAATCTGATCAATTACATCGAAAACCCCCAAATAACATTGTTTTACAAAGAGTTTTCTATACAACTTTATAAAAGAGTATTACTTAATAAAGACTCCATACAACCTACTTATTTTCATAACCTGACAAGTCTCAAAAGTCAAAGTCCACACTCTTATCCCCGGCCTCACCGGTCCAGGTCACCTGTCTCGGCACAATCTAAAACAGTAAAAGGGGAAGAGATGAGAATAAATCTCAATAAGCTATTATGAATGCAGCAAGATGCCAAATAAGATGCAACACATCAAAGACATATCCACATAATCAGAGAGGCTCCTTGTCGCCAACCGTCCCATACCGGTTGGAAACAACGACCAGCTCATCATGAATATATCACAACAAATAAGTACGATAAAGTAACACTTAGAAGGATACTGAGCCAATGTTTTATCTCCAAAAGGATATACACATCCGAGCGGCGAAGCTTGATGAAGCGGTTCCGGAACCATAAACAATAACAGTACCATAGGGATTCTGACACACAGTCATATCCCCAGTGAAACTAGACCATCTACCTCAAAAGGAGATGCTAGCCCACTAATCCCACACAAGGAGGACAAATCCGGGTTACCAATGTATGAATTATAATGAACTTGGCTCGGTGCCATTATAATTCCATAACATTGCCCAACAAACAAATACCAACTGGATTTTCATAACTAAGCACAGTAATAACATACTTGCTTAACCAAACATTGTATGATCCAAAGTAGGGATACATACCACAATAGCATATCATGAAGATAGCAATACTATAACAAGTATTCAACATATTAGCACAACGGCTATAAATCTTTGTTTCAACATGTACAGTTTAGGAATTCCAAAGTAGGGAATCCTACAACAATAGAATATCATAAAGATAGAAATACTATAACAAGTATTCAACATATTAGCACAACGACTATAAATCCTTGAACAAATCCCCAAACAAATTAGGAATTCCAAAGTAGGGAACCCTAGCATTTATATCGGAATACATCAATGAGTCCAAAATGTGCAACATTCCTTTAATACACTATACATAGAACCATCAATGAATATGAATCAAACTAAGGCAACAAGGTATCATTAACCAACCCTACATAATCAATATACAACAATACAAGGCCTCTATAAAGACCCAAGCTCAATTTACCAAGTTAGAATCACATTGGTTAAGTCACCACACAAGGCTGCCAAGCGTTTTCCAAGCAATATTTAAAGTACTTCCATAATTCCATTTTTATCAATTAAGATGTCATTGCGTAGCCAAAGTATTCTACTTTAATCTAGGTTAAAGAGGATTCATTTTGGTTCTAGTTTGAATAGGTCAAAATAGCTCTAAAGTTGGTTCAAAGTCACCAGGCCAGGGCACGACTCGTGCCCCTTTTACCTTTCCCAGATTCATGCGTCCCTTAGCAAGGCACGACTCGTTATTCCACAGGGCACGACTCGTGCCTTAGGGCATGACTCGTGCCATTTCAGCCCTAAGTTGATCAGAACGAATTAACCCCAATTCCACGAGTCGTCTTCACGAGTTGGCCATGGGCACGACTCATGCCAGGGGGCACGACTCTGCCACGGCCAGATTCAGGTACCAGCAGCAGTTTTAAATCAATATTTCAAGAAAACCAAAATCCAACCCAAGCTTCCTCTAAATTGTGAACATAAGAATGTTTACCAACCTTCCTAATATCATTATAACCAATTTAAACCCAAAGTAACATCAACCTAGGCTACTCACACTTTGATTTCCTACTCATTTCACCATCACATTTCAAATTTATATTCTTAATCCAACTCTACTCATTTTCTTACATTCTTTGTCACTATCATGAACAACAACACTTTCCTAGGTCATTACTCCATTTCTTAACTCCAAGAAAGTGTCCTAACCTCTCAAACAACATTTATAACAACAATATTAACATCAAATATATCATGAACATTTATTTGAAGGAAAGTCATAATAACTCACATCATTAAAAGTATATTCAATCCTCTTCTACTTCTTTCTACCCAATTGAAATATGCTCATAACATTTCCCAAATCAAAGTAAGATGGACATAACTACAACAATAACTCCATAACACAATACTAACAATTTTCTTCACTTACTTTATTCTAGAAAATTGGCCAAAACCCAAATTCAATACTTACTCTTAAATCATTAACCTTCACAATTATTCTATACCTTTCCTCCTTCAATCTTAGATCACCATTTTACAACTAAAATCCATTCAACCATGACTAACTCATTTCAACTCAATTAATCATTATTTAAAATATCAAAATTCTTTTTTTTCAACAAGAGATTCAATACACATAAAGTGAGCAATTATTAGAAGGAAGTCATAATAACTTACCTAGAAATATGAGATGGAATAAGGATTTTCTTAGCTTGATGTGCTCCCCTCGTTGCCCCGAACACGGAAGTACACCCGGATTAAAAAATGGAGAAAGATTGAATTTACTAAGAATTTGGAAGGAGAGATTTCAAGGGAGAGCTTCCATGGAGTTTCAATGGAGAAGAATGAAGAAGATGAGGGAAGAGTGGGGAGGTCAATGAGGAGGTGAGGGGAAAAGGGGTAGGAGTATGGCCTCCCCATACTCCAATTAATTGCATCTTCCAATAATAAGCCATCAAGCCCTCCAAGTTCTAAGGTAGTAAAACTAAACCCCCTACTCCAATTCTTTACCCCACACACCTTGACCTCATTTTATATTTTATTTATTTTCACTTATTATGCTTCACCTAAAATACTTTATCCTATTTCCAATTAAATCATAAAGCTTTAAAATTATTTCACAACCAATTAAAGACATAAAATAAGCACATAAAGTCAATCAATAATATAAAATGCATATAATAGGATGCTAAAATAGTGCCTATGTTTAGGGTCGTTACATTTTCGTTAAATATAACATATAAACATGTATTTTTGCTAATTTTTCTAACGAAAGACTAACAAAGTTAGGTTTTAGGACTCAAAAGTGTTAATATGCTAACCAAACATATTAATTTCTTGATTCAACACTTCTTTCACATAATTTGGTATCTCTTGAAATCAAAAATGTCCTTTTTTATCAATTTAACTTTGCCAAAATCTAGGGAGAAACGGGTCCCGACTTGTCGCGCGACAATGAACTGGATATCCAGAACCTTATGAAAGTGATATCCAGAAACCTTCAAATGAATATCCAGAAACCTTCAAAATGTTTCTGGATATTCATTTGATGGTTTCTGGATATACATTTGAATGTTTCTGGATATCCAGAAACCTTCAATAGCAATTTCTGGATATGCCCTAACACATTTCTGGATATGCATCTAACAGTTTCTGGATATGCACCTAACAGTTTCTGGATATACATTTCACATACTTCTGGATATGCACCTAACAGTTTCTGGATATCAAACCCAAAGCTTCTGGATATCCATTAGCTTTGGTCTTGGCCTTGGATTTTTTTTTCTGAATATCAAATGCAAAGCATCTGGCTATTAAAAACACGTTTCTCCATAGTTATGGAGAAACGCGTTTCTCAGCAGACATACTCTTTAACTTTTCAACTTACAAAACCAAGTAGTATACTTCCAATTTAACTTCTCATTCATCCAAAATTGGTTTTGAAAAAATAAATATATCATTTTAATCTATTTATAATGTAGATTACAATTATAAAATTTATTTTCACTTACGAAAAATGAAACTAAATGAAAAATTTGGTCAAAAATTGGTCAAACATCAAATTTCCAAAACCAAATTTCCAACAATCATAACCATTGTTACATGTACAACGCTATAACAAAACGAATAACAGATTTGCAGTCCGATTGAAAAAGTCGAATTGCACCTAGTGTTCGAGATCATTTGCGAGATAAATGAAGGAAGATGAGATTCACAAGTCGAGCTAAATATTTAAAATATTTTTCATAAAAACACCCTATATATGAACCATCAAAATTAAATTAAGTGCTGAAATCAAGCACATATCTAACTGTTATGCAATTCGAGAGCACTTGCACGAAATCTAGTATGAATACCATCCGCCACGACGTTGTTGTTGTTGTTGTTGCACCAATTGTTCCAAATCTTACCATAAACAATTTGTTTTCAAGAGCTTGATTATTTTAATGCACTCTTGTCCCCAAACATGATATTTCATTTTATTTAAGGGAGATATGAAAGTGTCATATATATATATATATATATATATATATATATATATATATATATACACGGTGTCCAAAGTAAAATTGCTATGTAATGCATGGCTGTTCCTTCTTAAATTGAAAATAATATAAAATTATAAAATCACAAGATTTAATTAATTAATAAACTCACAAAAAACTTACCACTCACCAAAACGGTGATAAAAATATTCACAACATCCGTCTCAATATTTTTAAATTCACTTACATTACACTCAAAATAATAATCCTCTTATCATTTATACAATAGAGGTACAACAAAAACCCTAATCATATTTTCCTATTACAACTAGGTTTAGTTAAACTCGACCACACCGCCCAAAGATACCAAAAACGCACCAATACTCCTGTGACTTGGAACAAAAACCCTTATCATATACTCCCTCTGTCCCATATTATTATGTTACTCACTTACTGTTTTATGGTGCATCTTATTTTTAATGTGACACACACACGCACACACATATATCACTACCAGTGTCGGACCAGAGATAAAATGGAGGGAGTTCATAAATTACATTACTCAAAAACTTCAAAAAAAAATTGTTTTTTACATTAATACCTACATCAATTCTTCTTTTTTTTTTTTTTTTTTGTCAAGGGGGTGAACTGAGTTGGTAAGTGGGGGTGCACTTAGTAATATTTTTTATTTTATTTTTTTACATATCAACATTGATTTTCGGGGGTTCACAGCCACCCTTTTGAGTGGCCTTGTGTCCGCATTACAACTTAAAAGGTACTAAAACACTTGTATTTGGTTATGAAAAATATGAATAACATTAAATTTGATTACAAAAAGACCATGCAAAAAATAAAACAACAATGATCCCGAAACTCAAAGGCATGAGAAACAAGTACAAAGCAAGGACTATCTACCAATCTCTTTCAAAATCGATCGATTACTCTAAACTCTCAAGCCACTTATATCTCTCTTCAACACACATAGACAAGAACTTCTCCCGCTCCGCCCTATTCTTTTGCTTCTTCATAGCCTTCAACAGAATACCAACTTTAACGTCTCTCATAGACGTAAGAGCTTCCGCGTACTTCATACAAAGCACAGATGGTTCACGGACTTGATGATCAAAAACCTCACCATCTTGATCTAACCGAGCCAAGTATTCTTGAACCATTTCATCCTTCTTCAAATCTTTGTTATCCTTCAAAATCATCTCTAACGCATTGCTTGCAGCAGTTGCACGAGCCTCAGCTAACGATCCACTAATCTTTCCCACATACTGATGATTCTTGATTTTTACGTACGATAAAAAACCGCCACCTTTGGGGATCGGAATGTACTTTGGAGAAGGTAGTTTTAGTATTTCGCAAACATGCTTAAGTACCTTTGTAGGATCACACCTTGTAGATGGAGCCATTTTCCTAAAACTATTTTACGCAACACACGAACGAGGAGAAGAGAAGACGAAGAACGAATATTTGAGGGAAATTGGAAGAGTGACTGATTTTGGAGGAATAATGATATGTGAATTGAGAGCAATCTTTGTGCTTAAATACTGTTAAAATTGTGATCTTTTTCTCCGGAAGGATTAAGGTTTCGGACTTCCTAAAGAAAATTGGATTATTAACGTACGTGTTACAAGAAATGGGCCTTGTTTGTATGGACTAGCTAAGGCCCAAGCTAAGTATAAAGACCTAAAGCAGGCCCACTGGGAGAAAACAATCGGTAGAATAGGAGGCTTGATAAAGTAAACCAGGCCCAGGACTTGCCCAACAAGTGTTACTCTTCCTAAACAGATCAAAACAAATAAAGATTTTTTTTTATATATTTTTGAGATTAATAAAAATATTCTTTAAAGATATTAATAAAGCAATTGAAATATACTGTGCTTATTATAAAATGGAGGCAGCATATTAAATTGAAAATTTGAAATATAAGATTGTAATAAAACGTTAAGCTTAAATATAAGCATTTTATTACTTGCTCCGTCCCGTAAAGATGCCTCACTTTATCGCTACTATAAACAAACTTAAACTTTGAACAATAATTTAATATTAATTTAATTTAGTTATTCTTACGAAAAGCTAAATATTGATATTTATAGAATTTATAATATAGTATACTCACGACAACTTTACATTTACTATTTCTTACTACACCTACTCTCTCCTACCTGCGTTCCATACTCATAATATTTATTTATAATTTATATTTTTTTCTTAATGATTGAGTCAAATTAAAAGTATAAATTTAGCTTAAATGAAGAGAGTAAAAATTAATCTAAAATTATTGATCAAAATTTCTTTATAGTAACAATGCATAGTAACAATAAAACATCAATTCAAGATTGAGGAAGTATATTAACTTATCTTATTCAGATTCCAATGCGAATTCTAATACTGTAAATCTTAAGGTACAATATTAAAATTACAAAAAAGTCACAAAATTTGAATTACAAAAATGATATGTCATAATTATGCTGGTATTTTTAATTATAATGTGGCGAATTCACAATCAATCAATGCAGAAAAAAAATATTGTCACCTTGTATTTATGTTTTTATAAT
Source organism: Adenophora triphylla var. japonica (assembly GCA_022495995.1). NCBI lineage: Eukaryota > Viridiplantae > Streptophyta > Magnoliopsida > Asterales > Campanulaceae > Adenophora > Adenophora triphylla. The sequence continues at coordinate 84,425 of JAFEMH010000627.1, read as the reverse complement.
TTTTTTTTACCAGCATCTTTTAACTTTAAGTACATATCACAAGCCTGCAACCATCGTAATATAACTCAAATTCTTGGTAATAAGTAATATTTCCTCCTCTGCGTTTTAAAATTCTTACTTTTTTTTAGTTTCTTTTTAGTTTTTCTCAGTTTAAAGTTTTGAGTTGTTTTATTACTTAAAGTTAATAATGAGATACACTTGTTATTGTCACACAAAAAACTCTCATCCACTTTTTCATTGCTACTTTATTCTTTGTACTCATAATATTTTTTTATTATTTTAAATTTTCTCGTACCAAATCAAACTAAAAACAGAGGAAGTAATTAACGTCAGACACACAACAAACCAACCCCCCCGGGTCAAAGATGATTCTTCTTATTCTTCTTTCTTGAAAGAAAACACGCTTTTAATAGGCTTGGCTTTGATGCCATGAAAACTGGTCATTTTTCCCTGCTCCCAACGGTAAGCCCTTGAACAACATACTCCCAAAATATAATCACAAGTTTACCTAAAATAATGTTTGTAGTCAGAACTTCAGAAGAAAATAACCCTTTTTAAAATTCAGTCAATGCCTTGAGATGCTGACTGGCAAACGGGACTAAGACCATCTCCACCATCACTGCGCCATATACCGACGCCATCGCCAAATTGGCGTAAAATAGAGCTCCAGCAACGACGCCATCTTCCACGCCATTTTAGCGTCGCCCCTTACTTGCGCCAAATTTGGCGCACCAAAATCCTTTGCGCCATCCTAATTTTTTTTTTTTTTTTTAATTACCAACGAAATCTGGAATTAGAAGGGGAAGGGGAAGGGGAAGGGGAAGGAGAAGGAGATTACCTTGGTGGTGGCGGTGGCGGTGGCGTTGGCTATGGCGGCGGCGGAGAAGCAATGGATTCGCCGTCTCTCTCTCTTTCTCTGTTTCTCTCTCTTGCCGTGGATCTGTTTGTCTCTCTCTCTCTTGCTAGGATAATTGATGAGGAAAAGAAAGTGGTGTTTATCATTTACTATATTTTAGAATTTGTATCATTAATTTTTTAAATAAAATTACAAAATTTTGAAAATATGTTAAAATATTGAACATTTATGGGAAGAATATGTGAATTCAGAGAATTAAATGTTCATTTATTATTGTCATGTAACTTAATTTTCTGTTGAAATTGTATTTTTAAGCATTTTGTTTTAATTATCTATTTTAATGTTTCTTTTAATAAATTTTTATTTTTATCTTCAATTTATTTATTTATATTTATTAATTGTCTAATTTAAGTTTTATGGCATACTATTTAATATAATGTAATTTTAATAATATTAAATAAGATTAATGAAAAAATCTTTTAATTAAATGAAATAACAAGCATATACTGAAAAGATTCTTATTTGGTGTAAAATTTGGAGTAAGCTGCCGGAGATGGTGTGAGATATTTGGTGCTGAAATTGCACCAATTTGATGTTTTGGAGTAAAATTTGAAGTAAACTGCTGGAGATGATCTAAAAGGACATGAAGTTTGATCATGAGGGTGTAAATCATTAGTTTTAGATAAGTTAATGGCTTTCATTAATAGTAGAATTGAATGTATACAACTTACACCCTCATAACTTCACAAACATTACATTCAACTACATATCTTCAACCAAAAACACTTACTACGGCGGGTGGTTAGAGTCCACCTCTGCCAACATCTCCTGCCTTACAACCAGAAGAATAGAAATAACAAACCCTTAAGAATTACGTAATGGCTCCCCCACCCCCTAACTTTCTAGCGTAACCGCCCCCGCCCCACGAACCTAATAAGTTGACTAAAGTGCCCTTCTTAAAACGAGCCCCTCAGTCAACTTAACAAGTAGATAAAGATATAGGTTTCCACTACCCTAACTTTGCTACCAAAATGTCACATTTGCTAATATAAGTGACAACATTAGTACCAAAGTCCTACAAATTAAGTGTCCTATTAACGAAATTGGGTCCCACTATAGGTTTGACCAAAGGACCAGCCAGAAGGTGCAACATTATTAGACACCACGGTGCGACCATCACTGGTTGTGACCTTAAAAGAAAGGGCCTGTCCGTTGAGATAAGAATTGCTTTGCCAATTTTGCCCCCAGTTTCTTGACATTTGTTGCCAACCAGTCCTTGAACCTTTAACGGAGACCGCGTGAACATCACCAGCCCCTCCAACGTTTGTAATGAGAACCAAGTTAAAGTAGGAGTGTCCGTTAATTTGGAACCTAATTCCTCCTCTTTTCTTGCAAGCCACCCTACAAAAATACTCTTGTGTCAAATTACCACAATACCCATAAGTCAAATTACAACAATACCCACGTAAGAACTTTAATTTGGAAGGGATGTCATACCTTCTATAGGAAACAGGGACAATTCCAGCTTTGTATTGGGCAATGTGTTGGAATACTGGTTGGGAGAGGTCAAAGTGGTGCTGGGGAGGGTTGCACCATCCACCTGCATTGTTTGGTAAGGCATTGTTTGGAGGGCAGAAATTGGTGGCAGTGACTAAAATGGAGCCAGGGAGGCACCATTTTTTGTCATTCACACACTTTATTTCAAAGCAAGACCCACAGCTCAAACCACTGTTGAACAGAGCTGTACTTAGTGCAGCTGTATTTGTACCATAACCTTGGCTGTACAAGTTCCCATACCCACAAGCCCCACCTGCAACAGAAATAGAAGAAGGTAAGAAACAAGAATGACCAAACTACCCCCTAAGGGTAAGAAATTAGGACTAGCTAGCATACCCATTGTTCCAGAGGCATCACCACCACCGTAGAAGGTGGCATGGGCATTGACCCAACCACCGCCATAGCCATGAACAGAAGATGCCATTGCAAGAAAACCCACCAAGAAAATCCCAAGAACAGCCATTTTCCTGGGGAAAATTGAAATTTTTATTAGAACTTGCTCTGTAAAATCCACTCCCTTGTACAATCCAGGAAGAAAGAGTAGAGGAAATGCTTACTCTGTTGGACTGAGGTTTGAGGGAAATGGGAGGAGAAAGAAAATGTGAGGGGGTTGAGGAGTGAGGGAAAATGGAGGTGATGGAAATGAGGAGGGAGGGGAGTGGTATAAATAGAAGATTTTGGAAAGAGGGGGAGGGAGGGAGAGGCGTTAATGAATACTAGTGTGGCTAGTCCAACTAACTGACACTGTTAAAGATGTTGGGACAATAAAAGGCCAATTTGGGGTATATAAATGTTAGTAGAGACCAAGGAAAATTCATTTTTGATTGATAGGATTTTTTTATTTATTTTTTTAAGCATAATGGATTAATGCATAATGGATCAAAGGCTGTTCAAAAAATTCTTTAAATCTGAACGGATCAATAGAAACGAAATACTCCCTCCGCTCCGCGGTCGAAGTTGCACATTTTTTTCAAATCACGCAAATTAAGAAAATAGGTGGAAAGAAAAAATGTTGTGAGTGTAATTTGAAAATATGAGAGAGAATTAGTGGAGAAAATAGTAAATTTGAAAAGTGTTGTGAGTGTAATAGTGAATTAGGAGAGAGAATTAGTGGGTGAAATAGTAAAGATTATTTGTCATTTTAGGAAAGGTGAAGCTTTTAACGGGACACCCATTTTGACAAAAAGTGAAGCTTGAGCCGGGACGGAGGGAGTATATCAGTAAAACTCGAACCAAACTCATAGTATTGGTCTGTTCCTGATTTCAAATTTTTATGAAAATGATTATTTGGTCTGATCCTAATTTCAAAAAAAAAAATATAAACGGTCTTGAACCGAAATCGGATCGATTATATATACTCCCTCTGTCCCACACTAGTGTGGACTTATTTCCTTTTTGATCCGTCCCAAATTAGTGTGAACTGCTCAAAATGGCAAATAATCTTTACTATTTCCTTTTTGGTCCGTCTCAGCTCAGTGTGAACTACCATAAATGGTATGTCCTTTAATATTTTATATTCTCCCTACCCCACCCACTCATTAACTCCACTCATTCTCCACCATACAATTTATTCAACCAACATACTATTTACTTCACTCATTCCCTCTCTTCATTTTCTACCACACATTTTCATTATCTTAATAATATTTCTTAATCGACGTGTCTTGGTCAATGGTTCACAGTTGGGTGGGACGGAGATATACTCCCTCCGTCCCATCAAAACTGATACTTATTTCCTTTTTGGTTCGTCCCACCAAAACTGATACTTCCCAAAATAGCAAGAAAATCTTCACTATTTATCTCACTCATTCTCTCTCCTATTTCACTTTTACACTCACAACATTCTATCTCCTAACTATTCCTCCCACTCATTTTCTCTCCTATTTAATTCTTCATACTCAAAATATTTTCTTTCACTTTTTCTCTCTCTTACTTTTCCTTAATCCGCGAGCCCAGAAATTTGGTCTTAGTTTTGGTGGGACGGAGGGAGTATATATATATATATATATATATATATATATATATATATATATATATATATATATATATATATATATATATATATATATATATATATTATAATTTGAAATCCTTAAAACTCCCCTTTTTTTAAAAAGTCGTAATTAATTTTCTTATCTAGTTAGCTTCGCTTCACTCCAGCAAACCTTATCTCAATATTTCATTCATTGCGCCGTTTCACCCCATCCTCTCTCTCAATTTCTCAACGCTCTTCTCCTTTCCTATTCTCTTCTCTTTAGAAATCTATTTGATTTTTTAAGGCTCCATGGCGCCCTGTGTTCGACGCACCAGTCCCACCATGGCACCACCATCTATCTCTTATCGACGGCGCAGATGTAGCGGAAAAGAACCTACGTCTCTCTCAATTTTTTGCGTTTCAAATTGCAGAACATTCGATCTTTGTATTTTTTTTTGTTCCTACATTGATATATATATATATATATATATATATATATATATATATATATATATATATATATATATATATATATATATATATATTGTTTATTCAGCAAACAATTATGTTGCAAAATTGAAATTTGAAAGTGGCACATTCGATTTGATGGTGTAATCTGTAGCTTTTAGTTTTAATTTTTTTTATATGTTATAGTTAAGTTTGAAAGTGAACAATTAAAGTTTAATGGTGTCTATTTTGTGCTTTTAATATTAAATATTTGTGATAATTTATTTTATTTATCTAGTGATAATATTCAATTGAATATTTGTTATCGTAAAAAATTATAGTATATTATAATTTATAAAATCGACGGAGCCGGACCATTAGAATCGGACCAATGGGACCGGTTCTATAATATAATGGTCTGATCCTGGTCCTAAATTTTTACAGAATCGAAGTATTGGTCCAGTTCTGATTTTCTAAAATTTTGACAAAAATCGGATCAATCCGAACCATGAACACCCTACAAATGGATAGGATTTAAATTCAAGGATTTATCCTTCCTGAACCAAGCTAGAATAAAGGACGGTTGCGATAGGCGTGTAACGGCCAGTGTAAAAACTTTATCACATTATCATGACATGTATCTGAATATAAATATCGTTGAGACGTTTACTCAGCAGCGACACGCTACACTTCATAGGCCTGAGTGTAGTGATAAGTATGCAAAGAGTATTAGGTCTTCACCCGGAAGCGACACGCCACCTCGGTGCCCGGGGTAGTGTCAAATATGCAAAGGTTCCCGTTTGAGGACAAGTGCGGGTAAAGAAGCTAGTCCATGGTGGTGGGCGTAAGGGTAGTGGGATGCACTTTGAAACTTGAAACATGGACTCTTTAACAGGGAGATCAGCAAAAGTGGTGAAAGTTATGAGGAGGAGAAAGATTTATATAATATGTATACTAGAGCCGTCAATTTGGGTTGAGCACGTCGGGCCAGCCCGCCCCGCCATGCAATAGGGGTGGGGTGGGTTGACACATTTCCAGTCCGCCAGGAATTTGGCCCGCCCCGCCCCGTTTAGTGGTGGGTTTTGACGGGTTGGGCCCGCCCCGCAAGCCCGTATTGACAGACCATTCACTAGTTCTGTATGTTCACGTCGTACCTTGTCTGCTTGATTGTTTATATCCTTTTAAGCACATGACATAAAATGGATGTAATCTAAACTTGCAAAAATATATAACACCTATTGAGAGCAGATACTTAAAGGAAGAACTGTGAGGTTCAAGCTGGTGCCTCATAATTCTCCAACATATAATGTTAATTAAGCAACTTTTAACTTGACTGGTTATGCCAAGTGATTGCAGGCATACCAAGTTTTTTTAGGAGATGAGGTGAAAGGGAGAGAGGGCGGGCAGGAGGGAGGTGACATAGAACTTCATAAACAATTGCACTAACATTTGTCTAGTTGAATGTGTCAACACAAAATAAGGGTTTAGAGTGCCACACCGCTACTAGGATTTTTCTTCACAAAAAGTTGTCATTATATTCACTCCAATGACCTGGTTCGCTTATCAACGGTAAGTCAACACATAGTAGTCTAAGTATCAACTTATTGAACTTTTAGAAGTGTTTTATGTTCATGCTTACTTTGTCTTTGAATGTTATATAAATGGCCATGTCCTTGTGGAATGAATTTAGAGGGTTGTCATGTGTGTAGCTTGTCTATGTTGACAATGGCCACTCGCCACTCGTGCTGGTGTCTACAAAATACTAGACCAATGGCTACTTTCAAAGTTCATTTATGAAGCTTATCTCTATGTATTATGAGAAGCATATGTCCTAATAATTTCTTGGATCCTATGTTGGCAGAAATGTTTTCTTGTCACTTAGCTATTCGCTTACCATGGACTTCTTTCAAGGACAACATCCATGTTGGTGCATTTGTTGCTGAGGTATGACTTTGCGGAGAAATATATCATTTTATGTTGCTTGCACACACCACAACAATTCATCCATCGTCATGCGAATATAGCATCATAGTGTTTTTTAAGCTGGCCCACATTAGCCTGCCTGGCCCACCAACCCAAGGTGGGTTGGGTTGACATATTTTCAGCCCGCCCCGCCCCGTCAGCCCGTATTGACAACTCTAAAGTATACAAGAAACTAAGTGGGTTGGAGAGAAAGAAAAAAAATATCGCCTTGGAATTTTAATCTTTGATATTTAGGAAAGAATAAAGGTAGGAATGAAGTAGATATCATTATTGATAAAGAGTATATCAATGATGTGGTGGAAGTTTACAGGAAGAGTGACTGGATTATTAAACTTGTGATATGTGATGGGATTATAACTATTATTTGTGCCTATTCCCCACAAGTAGGATTTGATGCATCTATTAAACAAAAGTTTTTGGAAGATTTGAAGGAGGTAGTGTAACGGGTACCTAGTGGTGAGGAATTAATCATTGGTGATGATCTTAACGGACATGTGGGGTCTAGTCGAAACGACTTTGAGAGCATTCATGGAGGTTTTGGTTTTGGGGAAAGGAATGAAGCAGGAAATGGTATCTTGAATTTTGCGATGATATATGACTTAAGTATAATGAACACTTGCTGCAAGAAAATACTATCTCACTTGATGACTTATAGGAGTGGAGGTAATGCGAATCAGATCAACTTATTCTTAGTAAGAAATGCTTGTAGAAAGATTTACATAGATTGCAAGGTTATTCCAGGTGAGAGTACAACAACTCAACATACACTTGTGGTACTTGATTTTCGAAGTAGGAAAATTTAAAGGAAGAGAAAACCACAAGTAGACCCTAGAACAAGTGGTGGAGGCTTCAAGGGGAGAATCAACAGAGATTGTTAGCTAAGATGGCAACTATCGGTATTTGATCGAGTAATATGAAGGATATGGATATAGATTCGACTTGTACTAACATGGAGCATACCTTAAAGAAGGTGGCGAAAGAAGTTCTTGGAGAATCTAAAGGAAGCGTGCCACCAAGTAAGTACACATCATGGTGGAATTAGGAAGTAAAACAAGCAATAAATAGCAAGAGAGTATGCTACAAATTATTGGGAAAAAAACAGTAGCCATGATAACTATGAGAAGTATAAGGAGACTAGAAGAGAAACAAAGAAAACAGTAAGAGACACAAGAGCAAAGGTGAATTAGAAACTTTACGATAGATTGTATACAAAAGAAGGGGAAAATGACATCTTTAGACTTGCTCGTATGAGGGATAAGAGGACACGAGATATTGGAAGGGTTAAATGTGTGAAAGATGTAACCCAAAGAGTTTTGGGCGGGGATAAGGAGATAAAAGCTAGATGAAGTTCGTACTTTGATACCTTGTTCAATGGCGATCAAGAGAAGGATATTGTAGATTTAAATACCCTTTGAGTATGATTAATCGAGATTTTATGCGAAGAATTCAAAAGAGTGAAGTGGAAATGACAATGTAAAAAATTAGATTAAAAAAAGCGTAGAGACGAATGGGATACGAATTGAGGTATGGAGATGTTTTGGGGAGAGGGGGAATAAATTGGCTAACAATACCATTCAACAAGATATGGAGAAGCAACACAATGTCATTGGAGTGGAGGAAAAGTACTCTAATCTCTTTGTATAAGAACAAAGGTGATGTACAGAATTGTGCCAACTATCGTGGGATCAAATTGATGAGTCATACTATAAAACTTTGGTAACGAGTGATTGCACAAAGGCTAAGGAGAATTGTGAATATTTCGGATAACCAATTTGGATTTATACATGTAAGATCGACTATAGAAGCAATCTATCTTATGAGTATTACTTTCGACTCAAATAAAATAACCAAAAAATAATATTACATTTTTTGTCAAAAAAATTACTTCCATCGTCCTAATGAATATTTTAAAAAATAATACTAATTCATTCGCCTCAAAAAATAATATTTGTAATGTTAGTTCCTTCGTATAAAAAACAAAAAAAAGACACTAATTTTTTAGGCGAAAGAAGTAATATTATTTTATAAAATATTCATTGGTTCGAAGTAATGTTTATTATTTTTAGAGAAGAAGTAGTTTTTTTTTTTAATAAGCGCGCAAAATTTTAAAAAGAATTTTACTTGGGACGGAGGAAGTATAATTTTAACAAATTACAAACAAACAATACATATTCATAAAATTAATTAATTGCCAAATGAGACTAGCTTTTTGTTTTTGCATGTGTTCTTTCTTTTAGCAATCGAAAATATTCCAAAACTGAGCATTCCTATTGGGCTTATTACTATGGTTCATGGTATTGTACGGTTGTTTCACTTTGGCCGTTAATGAAGACCCTAACGGTAGAAAACAAGCCGTTAATGAAGACCCTGACGGTAGAAAACAAGCCAAAGAATTCAATTACTCCACCAACTAGTTTCAATTTAATACACCCACTATTAACTAAGTTTCTTGAGCCAATTTTATTTTTTTTTATCTTATTCCGCTATATTTAAGATTTTTACTTTCATTTTTTAGTCTGTTACTTCATTCGATTTAAAATAACTGTAATTTTTTTGAACTTTTTCATAGATTTTGAGAAAAATAATTGTTACCCCAACTTTATAATGAAAGCGAGAAGATTGCTCTTATTTAATGCTCTTCTCTCTCTCTCTTTTACACTACTAGTAATTCACAAGATAACCAAATTAATAAAGAAAAACAAGTTTCAATAAAGAAATAAAATGGAAATTTGAATGCTATTGACTTCAAAAGCACATTTAATTTGAATCAAATATTTTGTAAAAAAATGACAGTTATTTGGATCACAGAGAGTACACTTTAAAAAGTTCTTAATTTACTTTATTTCTAAAATGGACAATAGGACCCGCTTACTATCTATCTATATATAATAATAAGATTGTGGTAAATCTTTGGCCAATGGAGGGTATTTTGGACATTTCACTGCCTGACGAAATTGCAAATAACCTGTCAAGAAATCCACGTGCAAGGCTGTAATTGGACCAAAGAAGGCGAGTGACAAACAAGTGCCTAAGAGGAGCGTGTATCCTAGGGGAAGTTTTTTTTTATTTTCATTTTTAATTAAGTTGGACACATGTCGCCCGTTAAGTGAAGGGCATTTACGACATTTCACTAGCGCGTGTACTACACGCGCCTGCAATGGCACGTTTATGCTGTTCCTTTTTTTTAAAAAAAAAAAAAATCTCCCACGTGGCGCCCGTTGATTGGTTGGATAATTTTCAGATTTTTAAAAAAAATCCCATTTCTTTTACCTCAATTTTTTTATAATAAATTATTTTTTAAAAAAATATTTTTACACCAAAATTCATAATTTTATTTTCTCTTTAAATAGAGACTTTTTTCATTTGATTTGGACAGAAAAAAAAAACCCTCTTTACATTTCTTGATTATCCTTTGTTAATTTTCCTTTTTTTGTCAATATATTTTTAGTGAAAATTAATAAATGTGAAGTATTAATTTTTAATTATAAATGATAATAATAATTTTACTAATCATAAAAATAAAGAATATAAAATAAAATAAAAGTGATGGGGTATAGGATGATGAGTTTGGATGGTGTTGAATCTATACATACTCCCTCCGTCCCAACTCAAAAGCCACAAATTTCCTTTTTGGACGTCCCATTTAAAAAGGCACTTTCCCAAAAAGGAAACCTTAAATCACTATTCTCTCCACTCATTCTCTCTTCTACTTTACTTTTACACTCACAACATTCTCTTTCTTACATCACCTCCCACTCATTCTCTCTCCTATTTAATTTTTCATCCTCACAACATTTAAATTTTTTCTCTTTCCTACATCACATTTCTTATTTTGCGTGCGAGGCACAAATTGTGCCTTTTGGCCCGGGACGTAGGGAGTATATAATAACAAGATCTTGGTAAATAGAGGAGGTTTGAAGGGCATTTTGGTCATTTAACACCGTGGCAGATTTGCAAAAAAATGGGCTGCAACGACACGTGGCAGTATCAGATTGGTCTTCATTTTTTTATTTTTTTTTACGTTTCGGACACGTGTCGGCTGAGAAAGGCAGGGCAAAATAGACATTTCGATGGTGCGTGCGTTAAACGCGCCGACACCAACGAGTGTTTGCAGGAATTTTTTTTTAAAAAAACTTTACATGTGTCAATCTATAATTGGCTGGAAGGAATTCAAAAAAAAAATTATCCGATTTCTTTGACTTCAATTATTATATAATAAACTAATTTTTAAATTTTTTTTTCACCAAAATTCATAAAAAAAATTTCCTCTTTAAATAGAGACTTCTTTCATTTGATTTGGACATAGAAAAAAAAACCTCTTTTTTAAATATAAATTTCTTAATTATTCATTGTTAATTTTCTTTTTTAATTTTTTTAGTGAAAAATAATTAATTTTGACGCATTATTTTTAATTATAAATATAATATTTTTCTAATCACCATCACTTTTATTATGGTTATTGAGTTTATTTTAATTCGATACATCAAACAATTTATTTATTTTATTTAAAAAAATTGAAGCATAGTAAATAAATTATTAATAAAGACGAATATCGGGAATGATGGTCATCAATTTTAAAATTTTGATTGAAGTTGTTTTTTTTGACACGTGTCGCCCGTTGATTGGCCGGATGAATTTCGGATTTTTTTTTACTCCGATTTCTTTGACCTCAATTATTTTATAATAAATTATTTTTAAAAAAAAAAAAATTTACACCAACATTTATAATGTTTTTTCATCTTTAAATAGAGACTTCTTGCATTTGATTTGGACCTAGAAAAAAAATCATCTTTTTAAAATATAAATTTCTTAATTATCATTTGCTAAATTTTCACTTTCTTTTTAGTGAAATTAATTAACTGTGAAGTATTTTTTTAATTATAAATGATAATAATAAAAATAATAATAATAATTTTAGTATTAAAAAAAATATTTTGTACTAATTAATTATTTGAAAACATAAATTACACAAAAATATTATAAAAAATTCTCTATAAATAGACTTCTTTCATTTGATGTTGAAAAAAAAATTCCCTCTTCTTTAAATATTAATTTCTTAATTACGCTTCGCTAACTATTAATAAAAGTCAAGGTAGATATTTATCCAATGTTGGTCTTTTATTTTAAAAATAACTCCCCGTGCATCGCACGGGAGTAAACATGTTCGTGTCTTATTATATATTCGATTCTATGAGTTAATTGAAAGTTTTCATTTGAAAAATAATGATATTAATTTTTATTAGATAACTGTACTATCCTTTCTTATTTATTCTTTGTTAATTTTCCTTTTTAATTTTTCACTATGTTTTTAGTCAAAATGAATTAAGTGTCAAGTTTATTTTAAGTAGAAATGATAATAATGATAATAATAATAATTTTACTAATTCTAAAAATAAAGAATATAAAATAAAATAAAAGTGATGGGGTATAGGATAATGAGTTGGAAGGGGTAATATGGTTATTGAGTTTATTTTAGTTCGATATATCAAATAATTTATTTATTTTATTTAAAAAAATTGAAGCATAGTAAATAAATTATTAATAAAGACGAATATCGGGAATGATGGTCATCAATTTTAAAATTTTGATTGAAGTAGTTTTTTTTTTTTTGTCACGTGTCGCACGTTGATTGGCCGGACGAATTTCAGATTATTTTTTTTAATCCGATTTCTTTGACCTCAATTATTTTATAATCAATTAATTTTTTTTAAAAAAAAAATTAAACCAACATTCATAATTTTTTCCCTCTTTAAATAGAGACTTCTTGCATTTGATTTGGACACATAAAAAAATCATCTTTTTTAAATATAAATTTCTTAATTATCATTTGCTAAAATTTGACTTTCTTTTTAGTGAAATTAATTAACTGTGAAGTATTTTTTTTAATTATAAGTGAAAATAATAATAATAATAATAATAATTTTAGTATTAAAAAAAATTATTTTGTACTAAATTAATTATTTTAAAAAAAATTTACACAAAAATATTATAAAAAATTCTCTATAAATAGAGACTTCTTTCATTTGATGTTGAAAAAAAAATTCCCTATTCTTTAAATATAAATTTCTTAATTACGCTTTGCTAATTTTGCAATTTATTTTTAGTGAAAATTTTCAATATATATATTGAAGAATAGTAGTGATTTTTTTTTTTGTCTTCTTTACTCTTTTTTATGTAGCACTTAAAACTCATATTAGTATCTTGGTTAAATTTTTTCATTAATTTAAATCTCATATTAGAAGTGAATATAATATAGTTTTAGAAATAAGCATAAAAGAATTAGTTATAAATCACTATCTCTCCCTATATATAAAAATACTTGCATAAGTTTTAAAATAACCGAGGGCACATTTGTAGTTACTCGGTTAGGATTGAAATTCTATGAACAATTACCCAAATAAAGTGGATAGTTAATGATTTATTTTGTTTTTTAATTTTTAATTGGTTAAAATTATGAGAGACGTAAATTACACGGGCCTAAAGAGGCGCGTGAATGCATTAGGGGTATTTTTTTTTTTGTTAACATTGGGCATGTGTCGTCCGTTTGTGGAAGGGCAATTTCAACATACCTCTGGCGCGTGTACTTCACGCGCTGACAACGGTGCGTTTATGCAGGTTTTTTTCCCTTCTATTTTTTAAGAATTTTGACACGTGTCGCCCTTTGATTGGCTGGCTGCCTTTTCGATTTTTTTTACATCCGATTTCTTTACCCTCGATTATTTTATACTAAATTTTTTTTTTACACCAAAATTCATAAAAAAAATTCTCTTTATATAGAGACTTCTTTCATTTGATTTGGATAGAGAAAAAGAAACCCTCTTTTTTTTAATATAAATTTCTTGATTATATTTTCTTAATTTTCATTTTTTTTCAATATATTTTTAGTAAACATTAAAAGTGTGAGGTATTTATTTTTAATTATAAATGATAATAATAATAATAGTTTTACCGATCATAAAAATAAAGAATATAAAATAAAATAAAATAAAAGTTGTGGGTTATAAGATGATGAGTTGGAATTGTGTTGAATTTGGATTTTTGTAATGAATGTGGGTTTTGGTTTCTATTTAATAAGTGATGGGGTAATAAATTTGTCGATTTTTCTATTTGTCTCAAAATATTGTGTATTTATAAAGACGAATATCGAAAAAAATGACAATCATTTTTAAAATTTTGATTGAAGTGTATGTCAATATTATAAGAAATAAAGATAGTATAAATTTGTATTTTAAAAGAGAGAGAGGAAGAAGTGGGTTGGGTTTGATTAGGAAGTGGGGGGTTTGGGGAAATTTCTTTTCATTTAACGAAATTGTTAGTATTTTTAGGATTTTTATTTTTCTCCTAAAAATTAAATAAGTTACATTGAAAATAAATATCATAATTATGTTCATAATGAGTTAATGTAAATAAATATGACATAATCTTTTAGATGTAAGAGCATGACTTAATGGAAAGTTTCCATTTGAAAAAGAATGATATTAATTTTTATTAGATAACTATAATAACCTTTTGGTATGAACAAAGCTTTTGTTTTTATTTAAAAAATTCTCTTTATCAAAATAAAATAAAATATCATCTTTTTTTACATAGATTTCCAATCTTCACATTTTTTTACTAATTTCAATAACTTATTTCGTATGTGATTCGTGTGTTTTATTTACTTTTTTAAATGATAAAATACTACAAAATTGTATATGGAGCAACGCATATTCCTTATGATTTCTTTTATATTCCTATTTTATTATTTTCTAATTTTTATGTATTGACAATGTAGTCTTTATGGAATTATTTCACAATGTATAAATGAAATTGATTTTTGGATTTATTTTAGTTCAATTTTTGTCTTTTGAATATACAGTAATGTCCCGTGCATCGCACGGGAGTCAATCTAGTAATTACAATAACAACTCACTTAATATTTTCTACTAACTTTTCTTTCGTACTTTATTTTTCATATACATAATATTTATTTTTCTTATCTTTCGTATAAAATTAAATTAAAAACAATAAACTGGAACGTAAAAAGAGATTTATTAAATACCACGTACGTACATACGTTTGCATTGCAGTGACCGCAAAGGAAGAAAAATGAGCATAGAAGCACATGGGAGATGATCACATTTGACTTGAATTTCAATTTATAATTTATGGTCAGGTTGGTGATAATATCAATGTAGATTATGGTTTTATTATCCCAGTTGACGCGAATATTGCATTATAATGTTGTTATATCTCTCTAAAAATCCTATTTTATTTATTTATATTTCTGTTGTAATCGTGGCTAGTGTCTTTTATATTTTTTTTTATATGGTACTTATAAGTCAATTAGTAAATAACTATTTTTTATTTAAAATAATATTGCATTTGTTAATATCTAAACATGATATAAATTGTTAGTATCCTCTCTAACAATTTAAGAGTTTAGAGGAATTGGTTACTTAACATGATATCAGAGATCATAATTTGACAAGGTGTAGGGTTCAAATCTTTATGCTTTCATTTATCCTAAAAAAATTATAAAGGATACGTATTGATCCAATTGTACTCTTATAACTCCACGTATGTATGCATGTGAGGGGAGCGTTAACATCTAAGCATAATATACATTGTCGATGCTCTCTCTATCATTTTAAAGTTTTAGAAAAGTTAATTAACTAACAACATTTGACTTGTCAACTTTTAAAAATGTGGTATTCTTGTTTGTGTGCTTGTACACTTTTAAAATCCACTTAACACAGTTAAACTATTCAATATGTAGAAAGACTAGTACTCAAAAAGTCCGTGCCAATGACACGGGTCAATACAAAAAGATAAGTAGTAGAAAAAATGATAAGTAGAATAAAACAGCTTTTCTGTGAGTTGTTTTATGCCTGACTATCAATGTACATCAATTATGTCTTACATCCTTGGTTACCTTTTACGTAGAAATCTATGACAGTTTAAAAATTTGGAAAATAAACGAAAATGACAAAGGGCATTCTCAAAAGAGGCACTGAAACTAAAAACATGCTTCAATTATTCGAAGACAAACAATCATAAATTATAAATTACGTAGAAATCTAGTACTTTCTACCCGTGCCAATGGCACGGTAACAGTACGACATAAATATAGTGTATTTGAGATCAGGACCCTCAAAATGCAATAAGTCTAGTATCTATTATCACACTGTAAATTATCAAATAACAAAGGCAAATCTATCAAAAAATTCCATTTGATTGCAAGAACAACAATATTGATGATCCCTTACATAAATAATAGTTCCTGATTTCCAATTGAACATTTTCATAATAAATCTGTGTCTTAGGTATTTGTTACAGAAAGAAAAAAAATAGAAAGTAAAATCACCTTACAGAATATAGCTAAAATAAGATTGACAAAATACAATTTTATTATTATAACCAAAAGAAAATTATAAGAAAATAGAATTTCAATTTAACTATCCAAATTACATATCCCAACCTCACCCACTTTCCTCTTTTCCCTTAGCCCTCCTTACCTCACCCTCTTTCATATAACTATCCTAATGTGAATCTTGGAAAATCTAATGTGAATCTTGGAAAATATAGGTGAAGTCACAATTGCTATGTCACAACTTGTATTAAAATAAAAGGACCCCATAATAGTAAGGTGTTAAATATCGTGTCACAATATTAAGTGGTAAATATCAAATCCACTCAAATCGAGTTTAAACACCATTTTAGTTAAATATTATTAATAAAAATACTTATCTCCTTCCAAAAAGGAAACAGTCTCCTAAAAAATTCCCATCTTCCTCAATTCGCTTCACAAAATCCGCCCATTCCGAAAATATCCCAACTTCTTCCCTTATCTCTCTAGTCACATAGAACATCCTTTTCTTTCACCTCATTTAGGCTTTCAATAATTTAAATTTTTGATGTTCATTTTAGTTAACATTCATAAAAATAAAATTTAAAGATTCAATAACAATTAACCCAAAATTAAGCCTTAAAAAATGTTCCCCTAACCTCCTTTCCCTTTTATTTCTCCCTCACATTTTTTTCTCGCACACGATTTCTCTCTTTTTAAATTATTTACCCATCTCAAATGATAGTTTAAGACCATTAAGTGAGAAAAAGATAACTAACACCACTAATTAAAAAACATAAAATATATAGCAAAGTAAATATTGTGAGTATAAAAATTTTTAATACTTATTTATTAATGAGACCTACTTGTAATAATCATAAAAATTATTCGCTTACTATTTACTAAATCACATTCTCTCTCATACCTTACTTTTCATGTAAAACTTATTTTATACATTTTCGAGTGAAACGCAGAAAGAATATTCATCTATCAATCAATGCCAACTAAATGTGTAATGAAAATTTTGATTGCTCTTTGCTATAATCACTTTTGAGAAATCAGTTTCAAGGATTAAAAGCAATGTCATCCTACTTTATTGACATTTATCTAATCATATAATAAAATTACCTAAATATTAAAAATGAGCATTTCATTAGAGACTGTAAAGAACATTAAAAATTTAAAGAAAATTGAAACTGAAAATCAAGATAAAGAATAACCACTATATCCCACTTCCATATTTTCCATTGGGGATATAACTCAAAGTCTCTAAGCTATGAAATCTATTATGAAGCAGACTTGAAGAAAAGCAGAATTGCATTACAAATGGAGAACTTCAGAGTATCATTATAGTATGTCTTTACATAAATAGGTATTATACAATATAGTAAAGCTGAATTTACCTGATAATCCTTGTAATGGCATTAGTTGTATAGAGATCATGGTGGATGCTCTTGGATACATCACCCAAGTACCGGGAAAGAGTATATAATTTTATAGAGTGGCCTCCTTCAGTTTCAAGCACTTTGGGCATACTTTAAATGAGAAAACTTCTAATACTCCCTCTTCCATATTTTAGGAACTTTCAACAACTGTGTAAAATCAATGTATCATTATGGATGTAGGCCTCACATGTTCCAAAAGATCCATGAAGAAAGCAAGTACTGGGAAAGAGTATCTAATTTTACAGAGTGGCCTCCTTCAGTTTCAAGCACTTAGGCATACTTTAAATGAGAAAACTTCTAATACTCCCTCTTCCATATTTTTCCACTATATCCCACTTCCATATTGTTCCACTTAGTAACATGATCTCATGTGATGACGCGTGCTGCAAGTCAATGATGGCTAACTCTGTGTCTCTAAGCTACGAAACCTATTATGAAGCAGACCTGAAGAAAAGTGGTATTGAATTACAATTAAGCAAAAAACTTCAGAAAAAAACTTCAGAGTACCATGATAGCATTACCATCTTTAAATAAATAGGTATAATACAATAATACAGTAAAACTGAATTTACCTGATATAGAAACAAACCTCGATTGAAGGTAAAGAATCCACTCTTAAAAGCCAACAGAGAGAAATTATCATCATTTAAGATGGTGATGATGGAGTGGGTTCAAAACAGGTTCGGTCTCCACCAGACCAAAGTTGATTTTGGAACAAATTATCTTACATTCGAAGCACATACACTTGCAGATTGACTTTGACATCCCATTAACGGAAGGAAGACCTCCAGATTTGATAACTCAGGAAAAAAAATTGTTGGGAACAACACGAAATCAATATCCCTGAGCAGTACAATTATTCGGTATTTGAAATGAGCTTAAACCCGACTTGATTATAAATGACTGCAAGTAAATTCACTCGAAACTTAAACAACATATACGGAGTATATAACAGTCCTATTCAAACATACCAAATCCTAACCTGCTGCCTACTTGATGTACTGGGAAACCCACTTGAACCCTTCTCCATAACCGTCTCCCTAACAATGCTGAACATGAAAACCTCAAGCGGACGGACCCCCAAATCAGCAGGGTTTACCCTTCCTTTTCCCGTAGTGAGGCCAGTCAACCCCATGCTATAAAGAAGCTCATCTTCTGATGCTGCATTCGGGATGTCAAATTCCTACTTCAAACTAATCCTAATCAAATTCCAAAACATCACATTACTTGACGATTTTTACACAAAGTATAATCCTAATCAAAATCCAAAGAGTTTCACTAATCCAAACCCCACAGGATTATGAAAGCTAAATAGGGAACTCTAATCAATTGGATGCGACAGGGTGGAGATTGGAATAGGATTCTAGCGTACCTTCAATTCACGGGAGGAACTTCAGATTGTTAGGACTCTCCATCCCTCTCAAACTCTCCACCATCTTCCCCACCTCCATCACCACTACCACCGCTAGTCAGCTACCTCACCATGACCATCACCACCATTATCATCAAGACCTCCCCATCATCACCACAACCACCACCAAATTCATCGTCATCACAGCCGTCGCCGACATCGCCAACAACACAGCCAAATCGCGAAATCTGGGAACCAAAAAACATTCAAAAACCCAAAATCAAATTACCAAATTACACTTTCAAAATCAAAAACAAAATTATCAAAACCCCCAAATTGGCGTCGTAATGGGACTTACCGGTGTCAACGTTCTTCTTCTCAACGGCATCTCGTATGGCGAGGCGCAAGTATTCCGGCATCGTGATTTTCTGCTCGAAAACTCCGGTCAATTGACTCAAACTGAGCTCTAGAAAGGAACACACCGGTCAATTGACTCAAACTGAGCGCTAGAAAGGAACGATTGTGTGTGTGAGTGAAGAACGCAAAGGGCTTTTTTTTTTTTGATAAGTAGTAACTGCCGTGGGAGACGTGGGTACGAGGATAATTTACAGCCCGAATCAACTATTCAACTTTAAATCCTAGCTCCTCTTTATACCCAGGCTAAGTGGCCGTTAAAACTGTTAGTGTTTGTGCCCTAGGCTTGTAGTTTCTATAAACCTTTATGTATCGTCTTTATCATTAATAAAAGAGAAATTTTATTTTGATTAATATATGTTTTGCATGTTTATTATATTAATCTGGGTCCCTAGTTATTTAGTGTAAGTTGGTAATGGATGATCATAGATATGATCATACGTATGGAGATGCACATTACAACTTGTAAATAACTAGTATAAATGCTAATGGATAATCATATGATGATTATTTGCATAGAGATGCACATTAGATTTATGGGTACTTGTTAGAGAACAAGTGACTGGACTTGACCCGCTTGAGATTTATGTCATGGTCAAAATGTCATAATTAAATCTCAAAATAGTAGTGTCATTAGAATCCTTAGACCTGAGATTATCATTGTCTTCCACCTGATGAACGTGATGTTAGATGTAGTCTAACACTATCCTTAACCGGGTAGCAATAAGGGCTATGTTGGCATTGCGGGATTCTTGTAGGGAAGAATGATAAGTCAAGATGGGATTTGTCTCTCGTAAGAGAGATGTCGGCTTGGTCCCCTCGTAGAATAGTGTTGATGAAATGTGTGGCCACACTCAAGGAACATGATAGAGATCATGGACACTTGGTTGATCAACATATTCGGAATCGAGAAAGCATTGAACAATGTAAGTTGACGTTGACCATGACTTATGTTCAATACGACATCGTGTGACAAAGGGATTGTGACATTGTTACTATTAAGGAAACGTGAACTCTTACGTTGTATTATTTGGGTAGACATAATGGCTTGCTAGAATCCGCTTATGTCTTATGAGGGTCGATTTGATCGGACTCATTGCCAACATAATACAATCCTATTGGGTCACACACACTTAGAATGTTTTGGTTGAAACTAGAGAAAAGACTTGAGAGTTCCTGCATATGGCAACCTTTGTCACGTGACATACCTAGCCATATGGCAACCTTTGTCACGCGACATACCTAGCCATATGGCAACCTTTGTCACGCGACCAACTTGGACACTGAAGCGGTTTCTGCAGACAGTCCTAATTCGATTAGGACTAGAACGTTAATACTAAGGTTGTGATCAGCCTTAGGGATCCGAATTTTTGACAAAAATTCTCTCTTAAATTTTCTCAATAGTTTTTCTAGTTTTTGGAATCTAGCAATTCCCAACCCGAGAATCGTTCTCGACATTCATATTCGTGTGGATTACCAAAAGAGGGTCTTAATTTGTTCCAACAAATCAAAGGCCTAGAGTTCAAATCTGAAGATCCAAAGGAGTTGAAGATTCGAAGATTTGAAGATCAAAGTTTGTGATTCCGAATCACATAATTATCCGTTCGATAGCTCAAGACTGGAAAACAATTAAGGTTGGTAAATCTATCTCATAGGAATTCAATTTAATTGTATAGAACGGATCCTAGGCTCATGGGTTTTAAGTTATTAAATGCTAAATTTCCGCTGCGCATGGACCTTTAAAACCCAACAAAAATCAACGTGTATTGTATTATAGATTTGATGTGTGCTAACGCAACTGTTGCATGGAATGGCTCATTTGAAGTGGGACATCCCAAAAAGGAAAGTGGCTCAATTGAAGTGGAACGGAGGGAGTAATTATTTTTTAACTGTCAATATAGTAAAATTTAATTTTGTTAATAAAAATTATTAATTATTTATATTAGTTAGTAACCGGTGTAGGGGATTTTTTTTTGTTTTTTTCAACTTTAAATCTAGGCCGCTCTTTGTCTTTTGAAAGTTTAAATCTGAGCCACTCTTTGTGTGGCGGTTAGACAAGTAGCAACCGTTGTAGCAGAGTGGAAGTTAAAAACAAATTTATTTTTCATATTCAATCCTAGCCATCAGTTATGTTTTCTCAAACTCAATCTTGGCCAACGATTGTGTGGCGGTTAGATGTGAGCTCTATTGTATTAAAGATTTGCTGTGTGCTAACGCAACTGCTGCATGGAATGGCTCATTTGAAGTGGGACGTCCCAAAAAGAAAAGTGACTCAATTGAAGTAGAACGGAGGGAGTAATTATTTTTTAACTGTCAACATAGTAAAATTCAATTTTGTTAATAAAAATTATTAATTATTTATATTAGTTAGTAACCGGTGTGGGGGTGTTTTTTTTTTCCAACTTTAAATCTAGGCCGCTCTTTGTCTTTTGAGAGATTAAATCTGAGCCCCTCTTTGTGTGGCGGTTAGAGAGGTAGCAACCGTTGTAGCAGAGTGGGAAGTTAAAAACAAATTTATTTTTCATATTCAATCCTAGCCACCAGTTATGTTTTCTCAAACTCAATCTTGACCATCGATTGTGTGGCGGTTAGATGTGAGCTCTAATGTATTATAATTGACTTCATTTTAAAACCATGAAACATACTAAAAATGAAAATATAATATTTATTATGTAACGACCCTAAATCTAGGCACTATTTTAGCATCCTATTATATGCATTTTATATTATTGGTTGATTTTATGTGCTTATTTTATGTCTTTAAATGGTTGTGAAATAATTCCAAAGCCTTAGGATAAAATGAAAATAAGTTAAAGTATTTTGTTGTGATATATTAATTGAAATTAAATAAATTATGAGTAACTAGGTTGTCCTTGTGTAGAGGAGGGAAGTAAAAGGTTTAATTGCATTTCTTAAACATTAGGGGCCTAGGTGGAGAAAAAGGGAAAGATTTCATTTAATTGGTGAAGGGGGGCCATACTCCCTCTTTTCCTCCCATCACCTCCCTTAGTCAATACTCCCCATACTTTTCCCATCCCATTTTCATCATCCTCCTTTTCCATCATCTTCTTCCATTTTCCTTCCAATCCTCCATGGAAGCTCTCTCCTAAAAACCTTATCTTTCAAATTTTTAGTAAATTCAATCCTTCTCCATTTTTCAATCCGGGTGTACTTCCGTGTTCGGGACGACGAGGGAAGCACATCAAGCTAAGAAAATCCTTGTTCCATCTCATATTTCTAAAGTAAGTTATTATGACTTCCTTCTAATAATTGCCATTTTATGTGTTAATGAATACTTTGTTGAAAGAAAAGAATTTTGGAAATTTTAAATAATGTTATTTGAGTAAAATTGATTATTTAAGGTTGAATTGATTTTTAGTGATGAGATGGTGGTCTAAGTTGAAGGAATGAGGGTATAATAAGTGTAAGATGTTAATGACTTTAATGGAGTTAGTGTATGTGATTATATTCATCTTACTTTGATTTTGGAGATGTGTGAGTATACCTCAATTGAGTTGAAAGAAGTAGAAAAAGGATTTGATATGCTTTTAATGGTGTAAGTTATTATGATTCCCTTCTATATATGCTCATGTTATTACTTGAAGTTAGAAGTATGAAAAATATAATGACATGTTGTTTTGGAGCAATTTTTATTAGGTTTTGAAATAAATGGAAATTTGATTTTGGAATGAGGAAAATGAATTATGGGTATTTATAATAAATTCTTGCATGAACAATTTAGTAAAATTATTTGCTTGGGAGTTATGAGTATTCATAATAAATTCTTGCATGTTCAATTTAGTCAAATTAATTGTTTGGGAATAGAAGGAATTAGATTTTAATTGAGTAGATAAAAATATTTAGTATGTGGGTTCGGGTTATGTTATGTTAAGTATAGTGAAGAAATTGGGGGATTTCAATAGCTTGGTTCATAGATGTTGATGCTACTAATTGATGTTTATATATACCAATTTGGATATGGAGAAGATGGTTAAAAATGGGGATAAAGTAGCTTGGAGCACTTGATGTCCATGACTCTTAAAATTGCGCTTACTTGTGAAATTCATATTAAATTCACCCGGACTCGGAATTGAGCGCTTCTTGAGTCCATTTTGGATAATTTTTCAAGATCTTTTCAATGGAAATATCTTCATAAGCTAAAAGTATAACTGTTCCCAGAATGTCTCTTTTGGCAGCAGGGTTTAGTAAACCATTTTCAAAATCGGTTAAACTTATAAAATGAATAAGTAATTCATACGAACTCGAAATTGGATGGTTCAAGAGTCCAAATTTAGTATTTTTTTGTGATCTTTCAAATGGAATTGGTTTTATAAACTAAATCTGTAATGATCATTTCCAGATATTCTATTTTACTATTGTGGTGTGCTTATTGTATTATGTGGAAATACTTGATATCCTTGAACTCTAAGTTGTGATACTTCTTATTATGGATGATATTGTAACATGGCTTGTTATAGTAAATGTGTAGAACTTATGTGTTACACATTTTGGACTCATTGATATATTTCGATATAAATGCTAGGATTCCCTACTTTGGAATTCCTAAATTATTTTGGGATTGGTTCGAGGATTTATAGCCGTTGTGCTAATATGTTGAATACTTGTTATAGTATTTCTATCTTTATGATATTCTATTATTGTAGAATTCCCTACTTTGGAATTCCTAAACTGTACTTGTTGAAACAAAGATTTATAGCCGTTGTGCTAATATCTTGAATACTTGTTATAGTATTGCTATCTTCATGATATGCTATTGTGGTATGTATTTCTACTTTGGATCATACAATGTTTGGTTAAGCAAGTATGTTATTACTGTGCTTAGTTATGAAAATCCAGCTGGTATTTGTTGTTGGGCAATGTTATGGAATTATAATGGCACCGAGCCAAGTTCATTATAATTCATACATTGGTAACCCAGTTTTGTCCCCCTTGTGTGGGATTAGTGGGCTAGCATCTCCTTTTGAGGTAGATGGTCTAGTTTCACCGGGGATATATTTGTGTGTCGAATCCCTATGGTAATCGTTATTGTTCATGGTTTCGGAATCGCTTCATCAACTGTTGCTGCTGCTCGGATGTGTATATCCTTTTGGAGATGAAACCTTGGCTCAGTATCCTTCTAAGTGTTACTTTATCGTACTTATGTGTTGTGATATATTCATGATGAGCTGGTCGTTGTTTCCAACCGGTATGGGACGGTTGGCGGCAGGGAGCCTCTCTGATTATGTGGATATGTCTTTTAATGTGTCGCATCTTGTTTGGCATCTTGCTGCATTCATAATAGCTTATTGAGATTTATTCTCACCCCTTCCCCTTTTACTGTTTAGATTGTGCTGAGACAGGTGACCTGAACCGGTGAGGCCGGGGATAAGAGTGTGGACTTTGGCTTTTGGGACTTGTCAGGTTATGAAAATAAGTAGGTTGTTTGGAGTCTTTATTAAGTAATACTCTTTTATAAAGTTGTATAGAAAACTCTTTGTAAAACAATGTTTTGGGGGTTTTCGATGTAATTGATCAGATTATAGTTTATTGAAGTTGTTGTTGAAATTTCCTCCAAAGTGGAGACATTATCAGTTGGTTTTAATTTGGAAGTTGAGAATCAGTTTTCTTTTAAGTTGAAATAAAAGTTTTAAAAATTCACGGTAAGTTTTCTTAGTTTGGGCCCTCAAGCTCGGGATCGTGTTAGGATCCGGGTTGGGGTGCTCACAGTTGGTATCAAAGCTTAGTTTAGAGGTCAAGGGTAGATGTCTAGACTAAGAGGGAGTGTGTTGTAATTGACGTCGAGTGTTTGATGTAGGAGTTTGTTCTAATGGCCGGAAGCAATGATGGCAGCGAAGAGTTCCAGATAATGAAGGAAAATGGATTGTTGAACGAGTATGTTAAGATTTTGGAAAATTATGAGAGATAAATGAATTTGATGATTTTTGTACATGATTAATTGGGTTTTGAAAGGTTGAAATAGAGTGTTGGAAGTAGTAGAGAAAAGGGTGATAAAATGGTTGTGTTTAATTGGGAAGGTGGTGTACTAAGGTTATATGGCTTAGAGTAAGTATGTGGTATTGTTCAGGTACCTTATAATGAAGTTGGCTAAGTTTGTAAAGTTGTTGTTGTGATAGTTGGAATGAAAATGATATGATTCTTAATTAGCTATGTTATATAGCTTAGAGGAAGTATGTGGGAATAATTGGGACTTCATAATGAAAATGGACTACGTAGAGTATGGTAGTTGTTGAATTTGGGTATATATGATATATAATAATGTTGAGGGTATAAATGATATTGAGCATATGAACTTGATTGTTGACAAAAAGTGTTAGAAATCATCTTGAACTTGGTGGATCATGTTTCTTTGACTTGGGGTAATTTCACCCAGCAGTTCGAGGATTATTTCATTTCAATGGTTACAAGGGACAAGAAGGAGATCGAATTCTTGAGGCTAGAACAAGGGAACATGACGGTGGATCAGTATTCAGTCTGGTTTGAGGAATTGGCTCGGTGTTGCCCTCATTTGGTATCACATGAAGCGAGAAGAGTTCATAAGTTTGTAAAGGTTTGAGGATTGAGTTTAGGAAGAAATTATTGATTGATGACTTCACCAATTATCAGACCGCCATAGATAGAACATATAAGGTCGAGAATGACATTGAGGAAAATCGTGGAAGATCCGAAAGTGGGATTAGAAATAAACCAAAGTATCTAGGACAAGGATCCAAAATCGTCAGGGGAAAACCAAGGACTTCAACTTCAGGGAGTTTGCGAAGGGAGCTTGTTGTAGCTTCTTCGTCTAGGCCAATATCCAAACACTATGGGATGTGTGAGGACCCCGACCCGGAACCTACACGTGTCCCGTGCTGGAGCGTCCTCAAACTGACTCAAATATCCACAAACTTTTAAAACTTTAATTTAACTTTCAAACATAAACATCATTAACATAACCATTTCAAAATAACTCCACTCTTCTCCACTTTGGAGGAGGAGTTGACCCACTTTGAAAGCATTAAACTGTTTTAGTTACAAAAGACATTGGTTCTAACGTAGAAATTTAAAGTTTATAATTACAAACTCCATAAAGGAATTATAACAAAATATACTTTCTACGCCAACCTAACGTACCCCGACAATACCCAAAAGCTCACTGCCAAAACTCCTTTCCGCCCTTACTTGGCCGGTCCGCCTGTCTCGGGATCTAAAAACATTAAAGGGAGAGGGGTGAGAATAAATCTCAGCGAGCTATTATGAATGCAGCAATATGCCAGATAAGATGCAACACATAACAAGTTGCATATAACACATTGGAAATGCTGTAAACACCTTTCATTACCTTGGTTTACCTTTTTCCGTCTGAACAATAGTCGTACAACATTGGGTATAATACTCCAATCTTAGGTGAGCTGCTTAAGCAATACTCACATCTTAAAAGACCCGTTTCTCAGGAAACCATATAAGATAGTAGCAACTCTGTAAGGTTTTTGGCTCAATACAGATGCTATAACCCCGACCTGTGGCCGCGGGAGGACGATCCACAGATATAACATAATCCGATCACATTAGGTCACACTTCCATAATTGATCGTATTATGTTATACCCCCAACATCAGCTGATTAACAAATTATCAAGCACATAATAGTTACTTGAAATATAATCCACAAAGGGGATAAACAATATAGCCACATGGTAAAATATACTCATGTCCAATCAATATCATAGTGCAACAATTAATGAATACACTAAGTATAACACCATCAATAAATATATAATCAAGTAAGGTAACAAGGTATCATTAACCCACCCTACATAGTTAATATACAACGATATAAGGCCTGTATGAAGGTTCAAGCTCAATTTACCAAGTAGGAGTCACAATTTATAAGTGAACAATCAAGCTTACTAAACTAATTCTGGCTCAGGTTCAAAGTTGGTTTCTGGGGTCATGGGCGACCGCCCATGTCACTTGGGCGACCGCCCAAGTGAGTTTCAAAGGAAAGGCAACTTACTGCCAAGATGGGCGACCGCTCATACCTCTTGGGCGACCGCCCAAGAGGATATTCAAGGCAAGGGATGTTACTGGACTCATGGGCGACCGCACATGAACCCATGGGCGACCGCCCAAGGCGAATTCCAGCAACCCAGATTTTCTACTTTCCTCTTTTACCACTTTTCTTTTCCTTTTAAATTTTCTTTATACTCATGAACACCAAAGGGATTTTCT
Organism: Adenophora triphylla var. japonica; assembly: GCA_022495995.1. Lineage (NCBI taxonomy): Eukaryota > Viridiplantae > Streptophyta > Magnoliopsida > Asterales > Campanulaceae > Adenophora > Adenophora triphylla. The sequence continues at coordinate 56,841 of JAFEMH010000627.1, read as the reverse complement.
AGCTTTACAAGGTTCATAATAAATCATGTAAACCCAAAATAATGTAAACCTAGATTATTTATTACTAAATCTTCCACCCATTTTATACACTCTAAATCATCTTCCAAGAACAATAATCTCATTCTATTTCATTTACCAAAAGTATGAAACAACCATCAATATAACAAGAACAACATTAAAGAGTTTATGAAAATTTATAAGAAGGGAAATCATAACAACTCACCTAGCAAATGTGAGATGAAATGAAGGTTCTTTTAGCTAGATGTGCTCCTCTCTTCACCCGGAACACAAAAGTACTCTTGAATTTGAAAATGGAGAAGGATTCAACTTGGGAATGATTTGGGAGGTGAAGCTTTCATGGGGAGGTTTCCACGGAAGAAGTAAGAAGAATGAAGGAGAAGAAATTGAGGAGGGTAGAGGGAGTATGGGGCTTCCTTGACTAAGGAATGAAAGGGAGGATTTCATGGGTATGGCCCCCCATCCCTCATTAAACAAGGACTTTCAAAACTAGGCAATTTATTCCTCTAAGTTCTAAGGTGGTGAATTAAACCCTCCTACTCAAATACCTCATCCCACATACTTTAACCTCCTTTCACATTTTATTCCTTTTCTATTATTATACTTTCCCCTATGCTTTATTTTATTTCTCTAGAAAACCATGAGGATTCTAAACTATTTCTCAACCATTTCATCTTAATATAAGAATTTAAAGACATAAAATAAACACATAAAGTTAACATTAATTTTAAAAGCATATAATATTATACTAAAATTGTGCCTAGGGTTAGGGTCGTTACAGGATGATTTGTAAATTTTGCAAGAGGGTTGGGCATATCGAAGATCAGTGTTGGAGTAAGCAAGACAGGTGTGTTAAGAGTAGAGAGATGGGGCACTTTAGGAGGAATTGCCCAAGATTGCAGTGGGGTCGAGCTTCAATGCAGCGGTCAGCTGGGTGGACAACAATGAGGTGGTACCAAAGGAGATAATGAAGGGAAACCAAAAAGGGAAGGTCTTAGGTCGGGTATGTGTTTCGGGTCTAGAAGAGATAGATCCCTCAGAGATCACTAGAGGTATATTACCTGTCTCAGAAGTAAGAGGTCATATTTTTACAGATCTTATTTCATATCATTTATATTTGGCATAGCATTTTGCTTCTATGTGGCATACATTGCTTGAGATTGTTTTATGTGATAGAGGTTTCTTCTCTTATGAGAGAGTACCTCGAATCTCCCTTGATTTACCATGATGGTGGTGTGGTTATGGCTGAGCATGTATTTCCAGTTGATTTGGTATGATTACCAATTTATGATTTTGAGATATACTTGACCTGGATGGGTAAGTAGTTGTTGTGCATTGGTAGACTATCATAAGAAGTTAGTCTCCTTTTCTATGCCTAAATTGCTTATATAGGTATTTGATACAGATAAACCTTAGTTGGTAATTTTGTTATATATGCGTTAAAGCCAGAAAATTTGGTTAAAAAGTGTAAAGGGTATTTGGTATGTGTTAGGACTTGCATAAGAAGTCTTTCCAAAAATTTTATGTGCTAGTTGTGAGTAGATGGTAATTGTGTTTCCATCGAAGTATCTCATGTGTTAATTCTGAGTATGATAAGCGGAATTTTTAATTCTTATCTTGATGGCTTTATGGTAATTATGATTGATGATCTCTTTGTTTATTTAAAGTTACGAGAGGATCATGAAGATTATTTGTGAGTTGTGTTATTTGCCTTTAGTGGGAATTCACCGTTTGAGAAGTTTAGCAATTGTGAGTTGATTCGAGAAGATTTCAAATTTTGGGTTCTATAGTCTTAAGCTCGGATGTTACCATGGTTCTTACGAGGATTGAGTCCGTAGTCTTTGGATTGGCAAGAGCTACCTAAGGATTATCAAGGGATTCTTGAGAATTGTAAAATCGTCGGTTTAGTTAACTCGAAAGGATATATCAAGGGTGTAGAATGTAATAAGGGTAAACCATATGGATAAGAGATGGAGAATAGATTGACTGTAGATCTGATCCTCACCTTACCTAGTGGATGCGAGGACTCTGTGAATTTTAAGTGCGTATTAAAGGAGGATTAGGTTGTGATATTATGAGAACTGAGAAAGTAATAGCGTATGCTTCGAGAAAGTTGACTTAGATAAAGTGGAATCTTCTTATCCTCTACTCGAGAGTGGCTGCAATTGTGTTGCGCTATTTAAGTAGGAACCTTATCTTTTTGAAGCTCCATTTGAAATTGTTGCCGATCCTAAGGGTTTGAAGAATTTAGTTACTCAAAATGAAGTGATCAATAGGCCAAAGTGATGGTTGGAACTATTAAAAGACTTTAACTGCGTTATTTTATAACATCCGGAAAAGTTATTTTGGTGGATTTCCTTTCAACTTGAAAAGTTTAATTAATCTTAGCGAGTTTGCGTATAATAGTAGTTTTAGTTTAGCATTTAAATGGGTACTGTATGAAGCTTAGTATGGAAAATCATTTGCATGATCCCTCGTTTGTATGGAGTCCTTCAACTAATGATGATTAAGCGGATTTGACTTATGTGGGAGAACCATTGAGAGTTATTAGCATCGCAAGTCCAGAATCAAAATTCTAGAGTATTCGGGTTGTGAGATGTATAGAAGAATCATGCCATTGAGGAAACTATTTGAAAGTTGTAATTTGAAATGTGTGAGAGGTAACCTTTGCTATTTGATCCTTAAGGTAAGTCTTTTTAAAATTCGGGACGAATTTTCTTTAAGGGGGAGTGAGTGTAACGACCCTAAACCTAGGCACTATTTTAGCATCCTATTATATGCATTTTATATTATTGGTTGATTTTATGTGCTTATTTTATGTCTTTAAATGGTTGTGAAATAATTCCAAAGCCTTAGGATAAAATGAAAATAAGTTAAAGTATTTTGTTGTGGTATATTAATTGAAATTAAATAAATTATGAGTAGCCAGGTTGTCCTTGTGTAGAGGAGGAAAGTAAAGGGTTTAATTGCATTTCTTAAACATTAGGGGCCTATGTGGAGAAAAAGGGAAAGATTTCATTTAATTGGTGAAGGGGGGCCATACTCCCTCTTTTCCTCCCATCACCTCCCTTAGTCAATACTCCCCATACTTTTTTCATCCCATTTTCATCATCCTCCTTTTCCATCATCTTCTTCCATTTTCCTTCCAATCCTCCATGGAAGCTCTCTCCTAAAAACCTTATCTTCCAATTTTTTAGTAAATTCAATTCTTCTCCATTTTTCAATCCGGGTGTACTTCCGTGTTCGGGGCAACGAGGGGAGCACATCAAGCTAAGAAAATCCTTGTTCCATCTCATATTTCTAAAGTAAGTTATTATGACTTCCTTCTAATAATTGTCATTTTATGTGTTAATGAATACTTTGTTGAAAGAAAAGGATTTTGGAAATTTTAAATAATGTTATTTGAGTAAAATTGATTATTTAAGGTTGAATTGATTTTTAGTGATGAGATGGTGGTCTAAGTTGAAGGATTGAGGGTATAATGAGTATAAGATGTTAATGACTTTAATGGAGTTAGTGTATTTGATTATATCCATCTTACTTTGATTTTGGAGATGTGTGAGTATACCTCAATTGGGTTGAAAGAAGTAGAAAAAGGATTTGATATGCTTTTAATGGTGTAAGTTATTATGATTCCCTTCTATATATGCTCATGTTATTACTTGAAGTTAGAAGTATGAAAAATATAATGACATGTTGTTTTGGAGCAATTTTTATTAGGTTTTGAAATAAATGGAAATTTGATTTTGGAATGAGGAAAATGAATTATGGGTATTTATAATAAATTCTTGCATGAACAATTTAGTAAAATTATTTGCTTGGGATTTATGAGTATTCATAATAAATTCTTGCATGTTCAATTTAGTCAAATTAATTGCTTGGGAATAGAAGGAATTAGATTTTAATTGAGTAGATAAAAATATTTAGTATGTGGGTTCGGGTTATGTTATGTTAAGTATAGTGAAGAAATTGGGGGATTTCAATAGCTTGGTTCATGGATGTTGATGCTACTAATTGATGTTTATATATACCAATTTGGATATGGAGAAGATGGTTAAAAATGGGGATAAAGTAGCTTGGAGCACTTGATGTCCATGACTCTTAAAATTGCGCTTACTTGTGAAATTCATATTAAATTCACTCGGACTCGGAATTGAGCGCTTCTTGAGTCCATTTTGGATAATTTTTCAAGATCTTTTCAATGAAAATATCTTCATAAGCTAAAAGTATAACTGTTGTTCCCAGAATGTCTCTTTTGGCAGCAGGGTTTAGTAAACCATTTTCAAAATCGGTTAAACTTATAAAATGAATAAGTAATTCATACGAACTCGAAATTGGATGGTTCAAGAGTCCAAATTTAGTATTTTTTTGTGATCTTTCAAATGAAATTGGTTTTATAAACTAAATCTGTAATGATCATTTCCAGATATTCTATTTTACTATTGTGGTGTGCTTATTGTATTATGTGGAAATACTTGATATCCTTGAACTCTAAGTTGTGATACTTCTTATTATGGATGATATTGTAACATGGCTTGTTATAGTAAATGTGTAGAACTTATGTGTTGCATATTTTGGACTCATTGATATATTTCGATATAAATGCTAGGATTCCCTACTTTGGAATTCCTAAATTGTTTTGGGATTGGTTCGAGGATTTATAGCCGTTGTGCTAATATGTTGAATACTTGTTATAGTATTTCTATCTTTATGATATTCTATTATTGTAGGATTCCCTACTTTGGAATTCCTAAACTGTACTTGTTGAAACAAAGATTTATAGCCGTTGTGCTAATATGTTGAATACTTGTTATAGTATTGCTATCTTCATGATATGCTATTGTGGTATGTATCCCTACTTTGGATCATACAATATTTGGTTAAGCAAGTATGTTATTACTGTGCTTAGTTATGAAAATCTAGCTGGTATTTGTTGTTGGGCAATGTTATGGAATTATAATGGCACCGAGCCAAGTTCATTATAATTCATACATTGGTAACCCAGTTTTGTCCCCCTTGTGTGGGATTAGTGGGCTAGCATCTCCTTTTGAGGTAGATGATCTAGTTTCATTTGGGGATATGAGCGTATGTGTCGAGAATCCCTACGGTGTTATTGTTGTATGGTGAACCGCTTCATCAGCTATTCTTCTTTGCTCGGATGTGTATATCCTTTTGGAGATGAAACCTTGGCTCAGTATCCTTCTAAGTGTTACTTTATCGTACTTATGTGTTGTGATATATTCATGATGAGTGAATCGTTGTTTCCAACCCAGGTATGGGACGGTTGGCGGCGAAAGCCTCTCGATTATGTGGATATGTCTTTTAATGTGTCGCATCTTGTTTGGCATCTTTGCATTCATAATAGCTTATTGAGATTTATTCTCACCCCTTCCCCTTTCTTGTTTAGATTGTCTTGAGACACGTGACCTGAACCGGTGAGGCCGGGGATAAGAGTGTGGACTTTGGCTTTTGGGACTTGTCAGATTATGAAAATAAGTAGGTTGTTTGGAGTCTTTATTAAGTAATACTCTTTTATAAAGTTGTATAGAAAACTCTTTGTAAAACAATGTTTTGGGGGTTTTCGATGTAATTGATCAGATTATAGTTTATTGAAGTTGTTGTTGAAATTTCCTCCAAAGTGGAGACATTATCAGTTGGTTTTAATTTGGAAGTTGAGAATCAGTTTTCTTTTAAGTTGAAATAAAAGTTTTAAAAATTCACGGTAAGTTTTCTTAGTTTGGGCCCTCAAGCTCGGGATCGTGTTAGGATCCGGGTTGAGGTGCTCACATATTATGTGATAGGGTGTAACAATTTTTTTTTCTTCTTAACGGCATTTGACTTGTCAACATTTGATTTTTTTTTTTAATTGCTAACCACCTAATATTAATTTTAACAAGCAGAAATATTGAACTCAAGACCTCTATAATAGAGAGATTTACACCTGCTCAATATATCGATTGGACACAAATCCTTTTTAGTAACATTCGATGGTTCTTTAAGTTTTAGTTTTTCAACTGTTTCATTAAAAAAATATATAAAAAAAATATCATCAAATGATTCAAATCGTTGTTGATTAAACAAAGAGGCAAGAAAACGATGTGTGACCATGAAAAGTTGAAAACTGATTTGATAAGCAGCGTGGACGCGAGATTCTCGGGGTTTGTGTTTCAATTAATGAAAATATTATTGTGCATTAAAATGTACTAAATTATATGAAAACTCTCGAATCAAAGTGAGAGAAAGAATTGTATTCTCATTGATTATTATGACAAATGAAATACAAAATATATATACAAGTAAACAAGACTATTCTAATTCTAGAATACATTGTAAATGAGAACTGAAGTGGGAGAGACAGAGGCTTCGACTGACTGTTGGAGGTAGAGAAGAGGCATATTTCCAACAATATTCTACACTCCCCCTCAAGTTGGCGCATGTAAGTCTCGAATGCCCAACTTGCCAACAAGAAACCGAAAACGGGTAGTCCCCAAAGCTTTCGTGAATAAGTCAGCCACTTGGTCTTCAGTAGTGATCTTTTGCGGGGAAACATCACGTGACTCAACACGTTCACGAACAAAATAGCAATCCATTTCCACGTGTTTTGTGCGCTCATGAAAAACTGGATTGTTTGCTATATGTCTAGCTGCTTGATTATCACAATAAAGGGCAGTTGCATTCAGTTGTTGAGCTTCAATATCCTTAAGAAGCCAACGTAACCACAGAAGTTCACTAACGGTAGTTGCCATAGCCCGATATTCGGCTTCGGCAGAAGAGCGAGAAACAACAGATTGTTTCTTGGTACGCCATGAGATGGGTGCGCCACCAAGAGACATAAAATAACCAGTGCATGACCGCCTAGTCATGGGACAGCCACCCCAATCGGCGTCGCAGTATGCCTCAAGAGTAAGACCTCCATCAGAAGGTAGAAATATACCTTGTCCAGCAGTTTGCTTGAGAAAGCGAAGAATGCGAATGGCAGCATCCATGTGACTACGGCGCGGCGCCGAGAGAAATTGGCTCAGGAGATTCACGGAAAATTGTATGTCCGGTCGAGTGACAGTCAAATAAAGGAGACGTCCAATGAGACGCCGAAATTGGGAGGCATCAACAAGGGGTGTATCGTCCACAGCATTGAGGCGCAAGTTTTGTTCCATGGGGAAGTCGCTTGGTCGCCCACCTTGCAAACCACTTTCCTCCAAAATGTCAAGAGTGTACTTCCGTTGGCTAAGTACAATACCCTTTGACGATCTGGCAACTTCTATCCCCAGAAAATATTTTAGTGGCCCAAGATCCTTGATGCTAAATTTGTTGTCCAAATGAGTTTTGACTTCGGAAATTTTGGCATAATCATTTCCCACAAGCAGGACGTCATCTACATAGATTAAGGCAGCAACATACGAGTCCTTAACCTTGAAGATGAATAATGAATGGTCTGCTCGTGACTGTCGAAAACCAATATCAAGTAAGGCCCTTGTGAATTTATGATACCAATTTCGGGACGCTTGGCGGAGGCCATAGAGTGATTTATGCAACTTGCATACTCGATGATCACCATCCTTTGTAAATCCTTGAGGCACTTTCATGTACACATTCTCATTTAAATCTCCGTGAAGAAATGCGTTATTCACGTCAAGTTGGTGAATGAGCCATCCCTTCTTGACTGCTACCGCTAGTAAGCTTCGCATAGTTACTAACTTGGCCACGGGTGCAAATGTCTCGTGGTAATCAATGCCCTCTACTTGGGTGAAACCCTTTGCCACCAATCGCGCCTTGTAACGTTAGACATCTCCATTGGGTTTGTACTTTATTTTGTAAACCCACTTAGAATCTATTGCCTTCTTTTCCTAGCAGGGCGAGAGGCACAAGTGTCCACGTCTTGTTCTCCTCCAAAGCACGAATTTCATTTTTCATGGCTTCCTCCAATGTGCATCTTCGATGACTGGTAATAATATTTGGGCTCATCACGCGATGATGGGCCGCCAAGAAAGCTTTATGATTAGATGAAAACCGATCATAAGTGACAAAGTGCGATAAAGGATATACCTCCGAGGTCTCCGAGTTGGGAGTGGGAGAGGCGTGGTCTATGGAGCCAGGTAAATCAACAACATAGTTTTCAAGATGCTTTGGCTGCTTCTTGATACGGTCACTACGCCGAGGTTCCAGAGATTGTTCACGCACAACTTGTTCATCCCCATCAGGTAATGGTGGGATATGATGGTTCTCGGCAGAAACCTCAGGAGCCATATGATTATTACCACATGATTCGAATTCTGATTCTACTTCCCATTCACAATTCCCATGCTCGACTACACCTTTTACAACAGGTTCAGGCTGTATCTTCTTGAAAGGGAAAACATTTTCTACAAATTTCACATCTCGAGAAGTGTAAATTTGTTTACTCTCAAGATCAAACATCCTGTAACCCTTTTGAGAATGAGGATATCCTACAAAAATTCAAGGCCGTCCTCGAGTGTCAAACTTGTCCCCCCCTTTTCTATTATCTTTGGCATAAGCAAGGCAGCCAAAGGACCGGAGGTGGTCATAGCTGGGTTGTTTTTGGAAAATGATTTCATAGGGCGTTTTGTTTTTCAAAAGCTTGGAAGGCAGTCTGTTTATAATATATGTAGCGGTCAAAACACACTCTCCCCAAAACCTCTTTGGTAGTCCCGCTTCAAAACGTAAAGCCCTAGCTACTTCCAAAATATGCATATGCTTACGCTCTATGACTCCGTTTTGTTGTGGAGTATCAGTGCAGGAAGTCTCAAGTAAGATTCCATTTGTTATATAATAATCTACCATTTGCTGTGATTGGAACTCAAGACCATTATCACTTCGTACACGCTTAACCCTCCTTCCAAATTGAGTATGAATCATGTTACAAAACATGGTTAGGAATTTATACACCTCTGACTTATACTTCATAAGGAACACCCATACACCGCGGCTAAAATCATCAACCACAGATAAAAAATAGTGTGCTCCAGTAAGAGAAGGTGTTCTATAAGCTCCCCAAATATCACAGTGAATCATATCGAAACAAGATTGTGACTGAATACTACTCTTTGGAAAAGGAAGCCTTGTTAATTTAGCTCTAAAACATGCATCACAATGTTTATTTTGCTTCGTTTCACTACCACAAATACTATCAAAATAATCAGAATTTAAAGATGCTGCATGGCCTAGTCTTCGGTGCCAAGTACTAGAATCAACAACAGCTGTCAATGCCATACCTTCAGTCTTGACCGGCTCCATATAGTATAGACCATTGTATCGCCTACCCATCCCAATCAGAGTCCTCGAAGTTAAGTCCTGCATTACACAAAAATCCGGAAAGAAAATTAGTGCACAATTTAACTCTTTCGTAAGTTTGCTAACCGAAAGTAAATTGCATTTAAAATCCGGAATATTTAGAACGTGATCAATTTTCAACCCATTAGGCAGACTAGTACTGCCCACTCCCTTGATGGGTATGGTGTCACCATTTGGTATCTTGACTGGCATAGAATTCTCCGGTCTCCTCTGGTTATACAAAACAGTAGCGTCACATGTTATGTGATCGCTTGCACCCGAATCTATTACCAAAGATGTTATATTGCCAATCTTACCTGCCATATTTGTTGTTGGAGTGTTTTGCTCACCATCAGTCTGGCTACTGAAATATTGCATCAACTTGGCATAGTTGGCCGCAGATAGACCTGGGATGGGGCTGTCATCGCCGGCGGCTAGGTGAGCAGATTTACTCGAGCCTTTGTCTTTGCCGCTACTACTTCCTCCTTTATTTTTGCCAGAGGGATACCCAATAATCTCATAACAACTTTCAATTGTGTGGTAATACTTCCCACAATGTGTGCACTTTGATTTATCTCGCATCCCATCTCTTTTGTCTTCCTTGACTGGCCTCTCGCTTGCTTGCGTGCGGAATCTTGCCGCTTGATGGTAGCCCCCGCCCATGGTCGCACCGTTCTACGCCTTTCATCTTCAGGCACTAAGTGGTAAGCAACTCCCAAAGATATAGCAGGTTTGGTGGCAAGGATCTGTGACTTGATTGTGCCAAAACTCTCGTCCAGTCCCATCAAAAACTCGTACAATCGCTCCTTCTCCTTCATCTCAACCAACTGTCTGGGTATATCGCACGTACATCCTCTGCACTTGCACTTTGGGATAGGAGATATTGACTGAATCTCGTCCCAAAGCCCTTTCAATTTGGTGTAATAAGATGATACAGACAGCTTTTCTTGCCGAGTGAGGGTTATCTCCCTCTTCAACTCATACGCTCTGGGTGCGCTTTCCTTCCCAAAACGTTCGCTTAGATCCTGCCACACTTCTTGCGCCGTGTTGGCGTGTTTCACGCTGCTCCTGATGTCTTTCTCCACGGAGCTACGCAGCCATCCTTTGACCATGGCATTACATCGCCTCCATAACCCTATCGGCAAAGATCTTCTTCGGGACATGGGATGGTTCCATCTACGAACCCAAATTTATTTTTCGCGAATAGAGCGTTGCTCATCTCATCGACCCAATCCGCGTAATTCCCATCACGTAGAAGATCACTGACGAATACGGTGTTTGGATTGTCAGAAGCAGCTATGAAAAATGGTGACATTACATCCACCTTTGCTCCCCCTGTGGCGCTGCCTCCAGCCTTGTCGCCATCTGCGGTAGTCATGGTGTTTGTATGTAAAAAAGAATGCGGAAGCTTTTATGCTGGTATAACCAGCTCTGATACCATGAAAACTCTCGAATCAAAGTGAGAGAAAGAATTGTATTCTCATTGATTATTATGACAAATGAAATACAAAATATATATACAAGTAAACAAGACTATTCTAATTCTAGAATACATTGTAAATGAGAACTGAAGTGGGAGAGACAGAGACTTCGACTGACTGTTGGAGGTAGAGAAGAGGCATATTTCCAACAATATTCTACATTATAAGTAGAGTTAAATTTACAAATAAGCTTACAATTTAATTGTGTAAATATGATATGTGTGATCAAATAAATTTAAAAAATGTAGATTTTCTAATAGGACACCCGAAGAAAACAAGTGAAGTTTCAAATATATTTTTTGAAATTCTCGGATGACTTAACATTAAATGTGCTCATCCGGGTACGATTTTCGATTTTCGATTTCGAACTGTTTGTTCCCGATTTTGTGAAAAGGGAGTATTCGAACCGTGTAATTCCAGTTCCCAATTCACGGTTCCATCCGTCGATTTCGGTTTCGGTTCTACGGTTCTGACGGTTTCCATTTATTTATTACTTTTAATTATTTTTATATGTTTTTTAAAATGCAATGTAACTGAAAATAGTTAAATAATTAATAGAACTTCAAAATTCATTAGATTTGTTAAAAAATTCATTTAAAATAATAGATTTATAAGAAAATGTTAGTTTTTAACAAATTTGGTTAGTTTTTAATGAATTTAGTTAGTTTATTAACTAAATAATAAAAATAAACTAGTTGTTACATGGTTTCAAAGTCACGAATTTCACGGTTCACAGTTTCGATTCCAGAACCGCCGATTTCCGGTTCTGTAAATGGTGGACCTGTATTCGAATCGTGGAACCGCCGATTACGGTACCCACGATTCCCGGTTATTCCACGGTTCCGATTCTAACGGATTTCGATTCCCCATTTTACTCGGTGATACTCCCGATTCCCAGGTATTTTTGAGTATGTCTACTTAATATCACTAAACTTTCTTTAAGAAGTTTCAATACGGTTGATTTAAGTGTAAATTAGATTTTTAATATTAAAATCATTAATTTTAACTCGTACAGTCTTAAGTCTTAAGTAATACACAAACAAATAAACTATAATTTTTTAAAATATTGAAAGCCTAAATCTTAAAAAAACGCATTTTTTCTTAAGCTTGGAAAAAATCTGTTTTGATTTTTCCATTAGTGACAGTGTTAAAGTAACAAAGTGTCAGTGTAAGAAGTGTCAGTTCATGTATTATTAAGTGTCAGTGTAAAATAGTGTCAGTGTTAGTTTAACAAAGTATCAGTGTAAAGAGTGTCAGTGCATGCATTATTAAGTGCCAGTGTTAGTGTAAAAAAGCGTAAGGGTTAGTGTAACAAAGTGTCAGTGTTAGTGTAATAAAGTGACAGTGTAAAAAGTGTCAGTTCATGTATTATTAAGTGTCAGTGTTAGTGTAAAAAAGTAACAGTATTGAAGTAACAAAGTGTCAATGTTAGTGTAACAAAGTGGCAGTGTAAAGAGTGTCCGTGAATGTATTATGCCAGTATAAAAGAGTGTCAGTGTAGAGTAAAAAAGTGTCAGTATTAGTATAAAAAATTGTCAGTGTGAATAGTGTCAGTGAATGTATTATTAAGTGCTAGTATAAAAATAATTTTTTCTTAATCTTTGAAAAAATGTGTTTTTTTATAAGGCCTAACTCATATTGAAAAGTTAAATATGATATTGATTATTAATTATTAATTACGTGCGCTAATTGTTATGAGATGAAAATATTTAATAAGATGGGTAGTGCATCAAATTAATGAGCTTTCTTACAAGGGATTAGCGATAATCAAGGAATGAAAGATAATTCCACGTACTTCTTTTGTCACATATGCTAAAGGATAAATTAAAAATATTAAACATCGAAATAATAAAAGGGGGAATTTGACCCGCAAGCTTATTTTGTGAGTTGTGACAAATCAGTTTCCCTCTCAAATTTTTATTAAATTGAAATGACTCGAAAGTTGTTATGCGATAATATATAATATTGCATGTAATATTATTATATTTACTCATATGTGAATATAATATACTCCCTCCGTCCCATTAGTATTAACACAAACACTGTTTGCGCGGGAATTAAGGAATATGATATTTTAATAAAATGTTGTGAGTGTAAAAGAATGAGTGGAGAGAGAATGAGTGGAGGGTGTAATAAATTATAATGGTGTTGTGAGTATTAAAATAATGTAGGAGAGAGAATGAGTGGGGTTGGGTGAATATTTTATTAATATAAAGTTTTCTTTTTGGGAGTGTGCGGATATTAGCGGGACGCCCAAAAAGGAAAGTGTGCTAATATTAGCGGGACGGAGGGAGTAAATAATATAAAATGATGAAGAAACGTTTAAAATATTATACTCCACCCGTCGCATTTCAAAGAGCCCATTTTTCTTTTTGAAATGTTCCACTTTAAAGATCTCATTCCATAAATGGAAATATGTGAACAGTGTTTCTGACATTTATACCCTCATAATGTTTATTATTTACAAAAAAACCATTAATTATATTCTTATAATGTTAACATATTTACAAAAAAATCATTCATTAACTTAGTATTTCTCCCACTCATTCTCTCTCCTATTAAATATTTTTAACTTTTACATTCTCTCCTCTAATCTTCTACTCACTTTTAATTTTTTATTCATTTTTTTTTAAAAAATCTTAAAAACCGTAAAATAATACCATGACCTCTTTGAATTGAAGTGGGACGGAGGGAGTAATATTTTTTAAAACTTTCAAGCCAATGTCCCACTAAAACAACGGCCATTTTCAGCGTAGATTTGATCCATTTGGATATCTCCCTCTTTCACAACTTGTCTCTTTGAAAACGATGTAAACCGATTTAACGGCGCTAACGAAGGTCGTGCACATGCGCCCTGTTTGGCTCATACCTCCATTTTAGATTTTACTTCTCTTAGACTGTCTACGATACGATGGGGATGAAATGGGAGATGAAATTCCATTTCATCCCACTGAACCCTTGCAATGGGCGAATGAAAGTGGACTGGATTAATTTACAGGATGAAATGTTTCATCCCGGATGAAACACTGCGTTTGTTTTTTTTTTATTTTTAGTTGCCACGTGTCAAGACCTTATTGGTCTTGACTTTATCACTTTTTCACCCAATTATTTAAACTCAATTATCTCATAATAAATGATTTAAAAATAAAAAGAAAAATTCACCAAAATTCATCATTTTTTTTCCTACAAATTGATATAAGTTTCATTTGATTTGGACACAAAAAAAAAAACACTTAGTTTTCAATTTGGGCTGAATTATTACCTAGTAAATTAATGTTTTTTTAATTTTTTTTTTCACCAAAATTCATCATTTTTTTTCCCTACAAATCGATATAAGTTTCATTTGATTTGGACACAAAAAAATAAAAATACTTAGTTTTCAATTTGGGCTGAATTATTACCTAGTAAATTTATGTTTTTTTAATTTTTTTTTTCACCAAAATTTATCATTTTTTTCCCTACAAATCGATATAAGTTTCATTTGATTTGGACACAAAAAAATCATTATATTTTTTTTAACCTATAAATTGATGCAATATTTTTTTTAATTAAGTGTGAAATATTTTTTTAATTATAAATAATAATAATAATTATTATTATTTTACTAATCATAAAAATAAAGAATATAAATAAAATAAAATAAAAGTAGTGGGGTATAGAATGATGAGTTGGAGGAAGTTGAAATTTAATTTAAGTTAGCCATTGGAGTGGGGGTAAATGAAATGGGTAGATGAAATATTAGGTGGATGAGAAAAAGTGTAAAAAGTGTTAGATGAAATGGGAGAGTGGGATGAAACCACTGTGGGTAGTCTTAGATGGAAAATTCTTGTGAAATTATCCTTTTACCCTTTTGATACGGATAAAAAAAATTGGAATATTACGGTTTTAAGTTTTTACTTCATATAAGATAATTGAAATATAAACATAACTAAAATGAAATAATTTTTCAATTATTCACAAGTGAGTCAATCTTACAACTATGTAACATGCTATTTTGAATTTCAATTGAGGTTGAGACCATTTAATTAAATAATAAGGTCAAACTTCATATGGTTGTACAAGTCAAGCGTAGTATTTTTATACTCCCTCCGTCCCTAAAAAAATATTTTGTTGTACATTTTACAATTATTAAGGAAGAGCTTCATTTTTTTGTATCTTAGTAAATTTGCACTAACATTCATGCCTAAATTTAGAAATAAGACATATTTTTTGAGACGAGTCAAAATGATAAATGAGACAATTTTTCGGGAACTGAGGGAGTATATTTTTAATGGTCTTGATTTCGCTCTACTCAAACGCTGATTTCAAAACCCAACATCAAAGTTAAATTCCGTACACCCTTTTAAGCAAGTCAATTCAAACAACTTGTTAGAAGTTTAAAGAAGTTTTGGCACATAGATTTAAGGAAATAACAATAATCTAGTATTAAAAATTGGATAGACCAACTATCTTAATAAACAATTTCAAAAAAAAATAAAATCTTAACACATACTCCCTCTGTCTCACATACCATTTTTTTTAAGTGTTGTTAGTATAAAAAGTGAAATAAAAGAGAATGAGTGAGATGAATGACAAGTTGATTTGTGAGGACGCCACGACTTTCGGGATCTCACTGTATATGTATATGTGGCTTGTATATTAAGTTTGTACCTATAACACAAAAAGACAAAAATCACCATTGGAGAACAAGCTGAAGTTTAATACAGCTCATACCCTCAGGTGTAACAGTAAAATCTTTGAGGATTTATAAATGAGAGTAAGACTTAGAATGTATTAGTGAGTTGTGTGCTCTAGTTTAGATGTTGTGGCTTACAATTGCCGTTTTTCACTTGCATTATCTATATGGACAAGGGTTGATATTTATATTAAGTGAGAGTTCTTGATGATGTCAGCCCTGTAGTATATCTTTGTCTTTTGACCTATAACACGTGTTCGCGCCTGATGGACTCGTACAATTAAGTAAGATTTACTGCTGAGGGATGTCTTTGATTGGACAAGGAAATAGAGGGCAGACGCTAGTAGGGCTGTTACACGAAACGAGCCGGCTCGAGCTCGGCTCGGCTCGGCTCGGAAAAAGCTCGAGTTCGAGTGGGCTCGAGGTGAACTCGAGTTCGAGCTCGAACCGACTTTCAAGCTCGGTTTTTTTTTTTCGAGCCGGCTCGAGTTTGGCTCGTATGTTCGACGAACTCTGAACGAGATCGACTCGGCTCGAGCTCAGATCGTTAAGCTCGTTAAAAGCTCTAATAATTATAGTGAATTATGATTTTTTTATTGAAATTGTCTATGGATTAGAACAAGTGAGGCGAAACTCACAAGGTGAGACGAAACTCACAAGTGTTGTCCTTAGTGTTAGCCACACTAACAACAACACATACACCAATTCTATAAAAACACAAATAAATAGAAATAAATCTAATTTGCAGTGAAAGAATTAAAACAATACACAAGAATATAATTTTTATCAAGTTATATAAATATATAACTTGATGGGTGCCAGGAGGGCAAGACCTTTCTATTAATAATATGAATTCAATACAAGGTCGAAGAAGTTCCTTAATGATAAACAATCATTAACATAAGGAACAACATATAAAAGAACTCTCTCTGAAAATGAACACTCAAAACCTCACAAAAAATATAAAAATCTATATGAAATTCTCGAGTATCGGACTGAGTGTTGCCAACACTTGAATGGCAATACTTGAGAGCAGAACTCTATTTCTTGTGCAGATTTGCGTTTTCTGAATTGGATAATCTTCAATGAAAATCCACTGCACTATTTATAGGCCACAAAGTCTTGGAGTCTACTCAAAATGATCAGCAACAGCCTTGGAGTTTGTTTCCTCCAAATTAGCCAACTCGCCTCATTTGTAGGAGACTAGGTCTTCTCTTGCTTCTCTTGCTTGTACCTCTCAGCTCTAGATGCCTTGTACTCTAACTTGTTCTCCCCCTGAATAGCTGAATAAAATCTCTTTTTGCTTGGTCATTAATTAAACAAATAAACACATGTTTATTTGTTAATTATCTCCTCTTTTTCGTGAATCACGCCTGGGCAGTTTCTGTTGATCTTTTCAAGCTCATTTTAAGCAGACTGACTATTGTTATTTAAACATTAATTTTCACATTTTTATTTGTGAAAAATACAGTAACTATTTCAGTGTTGCCAAATCCAAATGGCAACACTTGTGGCAACACCAGTGGCAACACTGGTTTGCAACACTTGGGACAACATTCATGGCAACACATGATCTAACATTAACATTTTTAATTCAAGGCTCATTTAGGCTCGAGTTCGTTTAGGCTCGAGTTCGATTAGAGCTCGAAAAGCTCGTTTGATTTCAGTTTTTTTTCAAAAAAATAAGTCCAAGCTCGAGCTCAGCTCGTTAATACTCGAGTTCGGGCAGCTCGCAAAAAGCTCGCGAAAAGCTCGAAACTCGGGTCAATCCGATCTCGAACGGTCATACTGGGCTCGAGCTCGAGAAAAGCTCGAGCTCGAAACTTCAAAGATCGGCTCGGCTGGTTTACAACCCTAGGCGCTAGTTGGTGTGGCGCCTTACACGCATTGAAGGCGCTTGAGCCACCATTTAATGTGATGAAAACAAGCCGGTTCTTGGCGTCAGTGTAGGTACAAGCCTTTGTCTCAATAGCTGAATGAACGCTCGCCGAAATTTAAAAGTCATTTTTGGGAGTCGCCACACCGTTTTAAAGGAAACTTTGAAAACCTTTTGAAAAGAGAGTTATGGGTTCGGGGGTCAGATTACGTGTTGGGAAGAACCGAGAGTTCACCCAACACGCCTCGTAAAACGAGTCTTTCTATGTTCAACATTCAATTCATTCAAACGTGTGTGCAAATTGTGTGAGACAAAATATGTGATAAAATACATTTTAATGCTTTGTTTTATTGATCAACTGAGAGAGAACAACTTGTGAACCATTTGGTGCGGGGGCCACATCCCGATTACATTGAAATGAACAACTTACAACTGAAATGGACCAGCTGCAAAGTGGCTACATGTGTCCCCCCACACAGGACCTCGGATGGTCAAGTGTGTCGCGTGACACAACAAGCCTACTTGCAGAGATTTCACAAATGCTGAATTACAAAGGCAGCGAGATAATAACAACACCCAATTACATCAGAAATGGATCTAATAGATCACAGAAGTTAGGGTTTAACACTCAAGAGGATATGGATATGATTGATCCATACCCATCTCGAGTGACTAAGCCAAACACATCAACATCATTCGAAATCATGGATTGAACATGGATATCAAAATATGATCAGCAACCCAAAACAATAGATTGCACAGCCACGAGATAACAGAGATCAACACAATCACTTCAAATGAGTGTGGATATTGAGGATCCACACTCTACTTGAAGAATTCAAGCACAACGCATAACATGAATGACCAAAAGTGCATTATCATGAGAATAGGTATAACATTCAGAGATCAAATACAAACATGTTCAACCAAGTCCGAAATCAAGCAGCAGGTCAAGCATAGCAATCGAAATAGATGATGAAAATAGAGAGAGAGAGGATGGGAATTAGAACATTACCCTTGTAGATCGACACTCTCTATACCACGTCGGTATAGAGGGCCTTCAAAACGGCTTCAAGACCAGCCTAGAATTCTCAGATTGAGAGTTGCTTTGGAATCTCAAGCATATGTGCGTGAGTGTGTGTTGAATGGAGACAGAGGTTTAGGGCGCGATTTTGATGGAGGGACGCTAAGGGCTGGAAAAGGGTCGGAGCTAGTAGGTGAGATGACCGAAAGTTGTTGGTGAAGCGATGGAAAGGGACGCCGTTTGGGGTGAGCAGAGAGAGGGCGTCGATTTGGGGAGAGCAGAGAGAGTTCGGTGAGGAAGATTGAAGGGAAATTGGGTCGCCATTTGGATGGAGAGAGAGAGATCGGTGATGGGCATGGCCGGAGAGAGAAAGAGCTTTGCTGAGGGAACGATTAGAGAGAGAGAGAGAGAGGAAATGTTTCCGTTATGGGTAGAGAGATAGAACAGTGAGGAAGGGAATGATTTTGGAGTAGAGAGAAAGGGAGAGAGGTGGTGAGGAGGGGATTAGAGAGAGAACCGGTGAGGACGCCATTAGAGAGAGAAAGCTCGTGAGGAAGACTATTAGAGAGAGGGACTGGAAAACCGTTTAGAGAGAGAGAGAAAGAGAGTAGAGAGAGAAGCCCCCTTGTCAAAATGAGGAAATTCCTCATTTAACATTGCTTGGGAATTGGTTTGTAGTGTCGCACGACCCACTGCTTCGACTTTTCGTGGCTTGTTGTGTCGCACGACGGGACGAGCCAATAACTGTTTCAGGCTCCAACAACCTGTTCTGGAACATTCCGAGTTAATTCCCAACAGGTCCAAAACAAATAATTCCCTGTAGGTCATTTTGCATGGAAAAAATACTTAAAAGTACTTCCTTCGCGAGAAACTTATAAAAAGTTCTCGGAAGTCTCAGAATGGACCGAAAATTTACCAAAATGCCCCCTAGTTCAATTTTATTGAGTAAAAGGATCTTTTATTGGGTCGCGAATTGGATTGGCGTACTTACAGAGCCCCTCGACAACGTCACTTATGGAAGAAGTGAGGTTGTCGATAAGAAAGATCCCAAGCCCAATGAGCGGCTGATGGGAAAGATAGACCAGAGTGGTCAAATTTTCGGACCTGCTGGAGATATGGAAGATTAAGGATAATGATTGGATGGCTGGACCTTTTTGGGAAAGGATTCCTACGTATCCCTAGGAGGGAATCAAGCCTGATCGTAGTTCGAGGAAAGTGAGAACGTGTGACCGAGAGAATGTACGACTGCCTCGGAATGAGGACATGTAGCCAAATGGAAGTATAGGAACAAGCCTAAAGAGGTATAGGAACAAGCCTAAAGAAGTATAGGAACAAGTCTAAAGGGTACAGGAACAAGCCTAAAGAGTACAGGAACAAGCCTAGAGAAGTATAGGAACAAGCCTAAAGGATATAGGAATAAGCCTAAAGGGGTATAGGAACAAGCCTAGAGAGGATGATCGAGATTAACTCAAAAGTATCGCGAGATGAACTCCATGACTTGAAATGACTTTTACGAGAAAGCAAACATAAGACAAGATGATTTGCAGTTGAAATGAGATATACTTTCATGCCTGTGTTGTGCTTACCTGCAAGGGTCGTACACACCAGAGGTGATCGCTTGAGATGATTGGCTGACTTCGGAAGCATTTGCCGAGTAGACACGAACTTTGCTGTTAAGATTACTGGAAAACAGACTTTGCTGACGATTTACCGTTGCAAGGCAGGCTCTGCTGATGATTTGCCATTGTAAGACGGGTATTGCAACATAGTTGACGCGGTCTTGGATATCATGATCACGGATGACGCGGTCAACTCGTTGATGGTTCTTACGATCGTGGTGTCGACACTTGCGGTCATGATGCCCATGGTCTTGACTCTAGCGGTCTAAGTGCCCGCGCTCTTTGGATAGGCCACGTTATACTTGGCCTTTGGACCAGATCTAGCTTTGGGCTCGGTCTGAAAGGTCTGGGCTCATCAGTGGCCCTTAGCTTCGAATGAGAATTCATTCATGGTCTGAGCGAGGAGCTATGTATGCGAGGCTCGGTTTGCGGTCAGATTGTCTTTGCGGTCACAAGTGTTGTGTTTTTTCACTGTTATTGCTTAGACTCCCTTGCTATGGCGCACATGGGGAGCACGTGAGGGGAGTTTGATAGAAGTTTGCTCAGCTTTCTTTAAGCGTTCCTTAGTGCTAATCCCTTTCAGTAAGTTGATTCATCCTTCCCTCCTTCTGTTTTCATCTCTTTGTCCCTTCTATTTTTAGAATGACTTACAGGATGGAGCGTCCTGTAGAGTTAGGCGATGTCACCACTCATGATACGTTCGCCGTTGACAAGAAGTCCGGTGGTATCTATAGGAAGGTTGCTACCTCTTGCGTTAAGTTATCCCTTGAGGCCTTCACGTATTTCTCGGTCAGGTATGACTAGGGAAATTGGGTTGCACCCCGGTTGTGGTAAGCCAAGAAACGGATGTACTTGACTGGAGATATGTTGGTGCTAGGTGATGTACACCGTCTAAGAAATTTCATTATGGGGGTGTTATGCAGGTTACCCCGTGAGAGAGATCAGGCACTGAACGCCGTAGAGTTGGTGAGGAGAGCCCGTGTAGATCCTACTGTCCGGGTGATAACTAACTGGAAAAAAATAGATCTGATGGATGAGAACGAAGTATCCATAGCCCCTGATGTTACTGGTGTGCCCGCGATGGACCTGAACTTGCCGTTGGATATAGAACCATTGACCGTAGTTGCATCTGCGACCCAAATTGAGGTCTAGCCTAGAACAGTGGTGAATCTGGGGAGTAGTGATGATGAACCCACTGATATGGACATAGTGGAAAGACTCAAAACGAACAAAGAGAAATGATATTCGAAATGGAAAGAGTATACAATAGAGGGATTTGGCCCGACTGCTGCCAAGAGTTTGTTCCTGTCCCTATAGCCGCGTTCCAAATTTGCCCACATCATTTCTGATGGTAATGGAACAGCCAAGATTACGTTTATGCAAAAAAATAATCTATTTGTCTTGAAAGTTTTTTTTTTAAAATTAATATTTATTTTGATACGGAAAAAATAATATTTCATTTATATAATAATTGTCGTGTTTTTATTTGTCTCCAATTTAGACCATTTTTTATGAAGAAAACTCAAGTTGGTGATTGATGATGCCAAAATCGTCAAAACAGCCCAAATCCAAGCGATGATTGCTCCAGTGATTGCAAGTCCTGAAAATAAGAGAAAACACGTAAACTAAGCCGGGGCGGATCCGGCTAAAGGTCCTCCGGCGTGAGAGTAAGTTCACGATTTGTATATGAGAAAACAAATGGACAGAGTTTTTCCAATGTAAAAAGTAACGTACCAAATAATGAGCCATGGGGCTTGTATTTATAGGGATGGATTGATAGAATCCATGTTGAAGTAAACTTGTGAAGAGATAAGATGTAACCCTAAGAGAATTATATCTGTTAAGGAGTCATTGTTTGACTTGGATTGGTGTAGTTGGTTACAATCCTGATTGAATCATGAATGTGTAATCCTTGTTGTATAAGGGTGTATATTACGCTATGGCCAAACGCCGAGGAACCTGAATGTTTTACCTTGGCTTTGGCAAATAGGCAGGAGGTAAATGATTACGCTTCCTCGTCACGCTACCGAAGCTTGAGTCATTTAGCGACGGAATTATCGGCGACGGACGGTCCGTCGCTAAATAGCGGCGGAATATAGGCTTTAGCGTCGGAAAATTTTGGCGTCAAATTTAGCGACGGAATTTAATTCCGCCGCTAAATTCCGCGCTAAAACGAATATTCCTCGAATATTCGTTTATTTCCGCCGCTAATTTGGCGGTTGATTTACCGACGGAAAATTCCGCCGCTAAATATTTATCGGCGACGGAATTATTCCGCGGTGAAAATATATCATATTTTTATTTTTATTTATCGGCGTCGGAAATATTCCGAAGCGGTGAAATTAAAATATTTTTTATTTTTCTTTTGAAATATTACACCGACGTAATATTTCCGACGGTGAAATTAAATGTTTTTTTATTATTAAACAAGACGGAATATTTCCGCGTGATAATTTAATATTTTTTTTATTTATCAGCGACGGAAAATTCGGTTGGTGATAATCAAATGTAATTTTTGTTTATTTTTAGAACTAATTAACAAAATAACAAACTAAAAAACATTAAAATATCATAAATATTTATGATATTTTTGAAAAAATAAATAAATCATAAATATTTATTAATTTTAATTTTATAATGCCATTATTTTTATTTATATAAAATATGAAAGTTATTTTAAATTACTCTCAAAAAATAAATATGAGTCAATAAATATTATTTTTGAAAAAATAAATAAATTATAAACCCTAAACCTAATACCTATATACTATACAATATACCTATACCCACATACCACATACCTATACCACATACCCTATACCCTATACCCCTATACCCTATACCCTATACCACACATACCACATGCCTATACCACATGCCACCTATGCCCTATACCATGCCACATACCTATGCCACATGCCTATGCCACATGCCACATGCCCACATGCCCTATGCCCACATGCCACATGCCACATGCCACATGCCTATGCCTATACCACATACCTATACCCTATACCCTATACCTATACCTATACCCCTATACACTATACATACCTATACCACATACCACTATGCCACATACCACATACATACCACATACCTATACCACTATACCTATTCTCGAGTGTTGTCTAATAGTTGGTTAGTTCCTTGTTTTGTATAAACCACAAACCCACAAACCCTAAACCACAACCCTAAACCCTAAACCCTAAACCACAACCCTAACCCTAAACCACAACCCTAACCCCTAACCCCTAAACCACAAACCACTAAACCCCAAAAAACCACAAATCCCTAAACCCTAAACCACAAACCACAAGCCACTAAACCTAAACCCTAACCCCTAAACCCTAACCCACATAGGGTATAGGGTATAGTGTATAGGGTATAGGGTATAGGGTATAGTATAGGTATATAAGTATAGGGTATAGGAGTATAGGGTATAGGTATAGCGTATAGGGTATAGGGTATAGGGTATAGTGTATAGGGTATAGGGTATAGGGTATAGGGTATAGGGTATAGGGTATAGTGTATAGGGTATAGGGTATAGTGTATAGGGTATAGGGTATAGGGTATAGTATATAGGGTATAGTATATAGGGTATAGGGTATAGGGTATAGGGTATAAATAAAAATAACTTTCATATTTTATATAAATAAAAATAACTTTCATATTTTATATAAATAAAAATAACTTTCATATTTTATATAAATAAAAATTATCATCAATTATAAAATTAAAATTAATTAATATTTATGATTTATTTATTTTTATATAAATAAAAATAATGATATTTATTAAATTAAAAATTTTTCAAAAATAATATTTATTGACTCATATTTATTTTTTTGAGAGTAATTTAAAATAACTTTCATATTTTATATAAATAAAAATTATCATCAATTATAAAATTAAAATTAATTAATATTTATGATTTATTTATTTTTTCAAAAATATCATAAATATTTATGATTTATTTATTTTTATATAAATAAAAATAATGATATTTATTAAATTAAAAATTTTTCAAAAATAATATTTATTGACTCATATTTATTTTTTTGAGAGTAATTTAAAATAACTTTCATATTTTATATAAATAAAAATTATCATCAATTATAAAATTAAAATTAATTAATATTTATGATTTAATTATTTTTTTCAAAAATATCATAAATATTTATGATTTATTTATTTTTATATAAATAAAAATAATGATATTTATTAAATTAAAATTAATAAATATTAATGATTTATTTATTTTTTCAAAAATATAATGAAAACAATTATATTTATTAATAATAGCGGCGGAAATTTCCGTCGCTGAATTTAAAATCAGCGGCGGAAATTTCCCTCGGTGAGAGTGCCATGTCATCGATCCAGGTGAGCGTACGCATAGTTTAGCGTCGGATTTACAGCGACGGAATATTCCGTCGCTAAATATTAATTATAGCGTCGAAATTTAATTTCCGCCGCTATAATTAATATTTAGCGGCGGAATATTCCGTCATTGAAAATTATAAATACTCAATTAATCCCTCAGATATCAATTACGTATCATTTCCCTCTCTCTCTCTCTTCCCGCTTTCTCTCTCTTCCCGCTCTCTCTGCGACCTAAGAAGAAGAAGAATCGCCGCCGTCCGTCCACCTCTCCACCGTCTCCGCCATGACGAAGCTTCGCCGTCCACCATCTCCACCGTCTTCACCATCTGCGTCTCTCTCTCCCTCTCGAAGCGATCCAATTTCTCAATCCTAGCTCTCTCTTCAAGGTACGTGATTTCCCCTTAAACTACATTCGATTGTATTTTTTTACCAGTTTACCCGGTCAATTTTTGGAAAGAGATTTAAGGGGAGCGATTGTTACAGCTTCAACACAAGGTATAGGATTCGGCATCGGCGAACGCCTCGGCCCGGAAGGCGCCTACATTGTCATTTCTTCCTTGAGACGGAGTTACGTTTCATCTCTTCCTTCTACATCTTTGTAAATACCCTTTTTATTTTCTCTTTTTCATTAGGTTTTCAATTTTGAACTTTGATCTTGTTTTTTGAGGTTAAAGAGATCTGGGTTTTATTTGATTTTTGTTAAAGATTGGACCTTTGATCTTTGTGGGTATTGTACTAATTTTAAGTTTAATTTGAATTGCTTGCGATATGGGTACTAAACAAGTAATTTATATAATATTTGACTTTGTAATGATTCATGTAGGTTTTATAACTTTTATCTTTGTGGATGTTGTAAGAATTTCAATTTTTGTGCTTACAATGTTACGGGCCTTTTGATTTGGTAAATACTCCCTCCGTCCTTCTCGAAAATGCACGAAGTTGGCCTTGTACATGAATTAAGAATAGTATACGGTGCGAGAATGTGTTTATAGGAGTTTGTATGTGTGTTTGCGGTGTGTGTGTGTGTGTGTGCATGTGTGTGGGTGTGTGACGAGCGGGTGTATGTGTGTGTTAGAGTTTAGTGTGTGTATGTGTGTGTTTGTGTTGTAAGAGGTGTAATTAGTGTGTGTAAATGTGTTTTTGATTAAATTATAGGGAATAAACAATGTTAGAAACCTAAGGGTAGTTGGATAAACAATGTTAGCAATTCCTAATTATGTATTGCCCGCTTCATGAAAATATTTTTGGGTCTTATTCGAAAAATATGTTGATCCATATAATGATTTTCTATATATGTGTTATTGTGGTTTCATATTAGGTTTTGGGGATAGAAATGAACCCCCTCCATTCTTTCCCTCCTACCAAACAGACGCTACTTAATAATAATTCAAACAACTAGATTGTTTTATTATTTTTCCGAGAGCTAGATATAATAATCCCTTCAACTAGTCTATATATCAATTATGTCAATGAGGAACGACATTACACCGGCTTATGTTTAGTCATGACAAACATAATTTGGGGTGTCGAACTAGAAGCTGAAATCTTAAATATGTTAGCATTTTGAAAATAAACATATGTTTTTAGCAGATGTTCGCACCAAACCAACTGAAAGTAAGAAACTTCACCCATACTCACCCAGCCCGGGGATCTCTAGCGATTCGCTGGAGTCTTTTCACTGTCTCAATATTGTGAGCAAAGACATCTAATCTGAGTTTGCCAACATTGATCTCGCTTCTAAGTCACCCCGAAAATCGGAGGTCAAACACTCGATCATAATATCGTGCTTGAGTTTGCCTAGCATGACTACCATTCCTTTGAAGGATGCTTACTTCAATTATATTTTCTATGGGAAAGTTAGGAAGTTGTGAGGTTGTAATTTTGCTTGGGGATTTTAACTAGGTTTTTGTTCAAATTTATAATGATATCGCACACGAAGATAGTTTGTTGAATTTAGGTAATTTGAGCTTTAAAATGAGGTACTTTTGATACATTTTTTCCAATAATATGAATCATATATCATGCCTTAACCCTACTCACTTTAACAAGATTTAACTACCTAAAGGTGGAGAATCATGAAATTGATTCATGCTAGTATTCACACATAGTAAACATAAATCATGCAACTATATTATTAATGTCTTTCGAAACATGAAAGAATTAGGAAGAATAATAACAATTTTGATAACCCAACAAATATATTAAACTAATAAAACAAATATATTAAACTAATAAAAGTAAGCACGAATGATCATGAGTTGAGACTTTAATTGATCTCAATTACAAACAAATAAGTAAGAAAGCTGTTGATGAAATAGTTTAGGAACATCTAGTTCTAGATCTCATTTTGGGGCGATTGACGGCATCGCGGACGGTGATTATGTCGCCTACGTTTGAGCGCCTGATATCAATCCTGGTACCCTAGATGTGCACCTTATATGAAACAAATTAGGATACAGTTTCTGTATCCTAGTTTGTTACATATTTAGTAATATTAACGAATAGAAGAAAACATATGTTAGTAATATTAACGAATAGAAGAAAACATATGCCACTATAAAGAAAACGATAAATAACCGTACTCATAATCAAATATGTAACATGTTATATTTAGTAAACATAACATGTTACATATTTAGTAAACATAACATGTTACATATGCAACAATTAGATAAGTTACTAAATATCTAATTTTCAAGTCTTTTAATCCAACTCCACTACTATCACGTACAACCACTACCATGGGGTTATCTTTGGAGTGGAAAATCTCAAGTTTTTGCACAAGCATTAGGTCCAAAGATTGAAACTTTGAAAGTAGATTTAGCAATTAATCGAGAAAACAAGAAAATCCCCAACTTCGGTTTGTAGAAGATACAAAAAGCTGCCGGTTGGGGATTTTCTTGTTTTCTTCGATTAATTATAATAGTAAATCTACTTTTAAAGTTTCAATCTTTGGGCCAAATGCTTGTGCAATAGACTTGATATTTTCCAACGGTGTAACATGTTATATTTAGTAAATATAACATGTTACATATTTAGTAAACATAACATGTTACATATGCAACAATTAGATAAGTATTTAAATATCTAATTTTCAAGTATTTTAATGATAAAAAGCTAAAAAAGTTACTAAATATCTAATTTTCAAGTCTTTTAATCCAACTCCACTACTATCACGTACAACCACTACCATGGGGTTATCTTTGGAGTGGAAAATCTCAAGTTTTTGCACAAGCATTAGGTCCAAAGATTGAAACTTTGAAAGTAGATTTAGCAATTAATCGAGAAAATAAGAAAATCCCCAACTTCGGTTTGTAGAAGATACAAAAGCTGCGGTTGGGGATTTTCTTGTTTTACGATTAATTATAATAGTAAATCTACTTTTAAAGTTTCAATCTTTGGGCCAAATGCTTGTGCAATAGACTTGATATTTTCCAACGATGTAACATGTTATATTTAGTAAATATAACATGTTACATATTTAGTAAACATAACATATTACATATGCAACAATTAGATAAGTTACTAAATATCTAATTTTCAAGTCTTTTAAAGTCAAAGGGGAGGAAGGGGGTGAATGTATCAATAATGTAACATATTCAACCGCACACTACCTTAGTGGTTCTAGATCCCATTTTGGGGCGATTGACGGCATCGCGGACGGTGATGTAATATCGCCTACGTTTGAGCGCCCGATATCAATCCTGGCACCCTAGATGCACCTTAGGGTATTGTGGTTGGTGGTTAACATCTTAAAATATAAATAGGATGAGAGCCTTTCTCACCCTTGACTATCAAAATCCGTCCATCTTTGATCAAGAAAGATAGAGCAAATAAGTTCTTGTCGGTTTGAGCAAAGGATTTTACGTTTAATAAGAGTTTTTCCGGTTTATTTGTTCTCTTCTCTCTAAGGATCTCAAACATCACGGCCATGTTCTTGTCGGTTGTTTTACTCTTCATTTGGTGTTATACGGTCACAAGTAAAAACAAGGTAACCGTATAACACCGGTGAAGAGAAAAGCAGAACTTTCCTCCAATTTTTCAATCTCCACCTTCCATTTACTCGAGATCTGATTGCGAGAATCTTCCTCATGAGCTTGAAAGGCTGGCGGTGTTGCCCTCAATCTCACGGTTGCTTCGCATGTGCAGCCGTGAGATTGAGTGTGCAACCGTGAGATTGAGGGCAACACCGCCCGGCTTTCGGGCTCATGAGGAAGATTCCGCGTCGGATCTTGGGTAAATGGAAGGTGAATTGAAAAATTGGAGGAAATCTGTTTTCTCTTCACCGGTGTTATGCGTTACCTTGTTTTTACTTGTGACCGTATATCACCGATGAAGAGTAAACAGCAATGTCAAGACATGGCCGTGATGTTTGAGATTCTTAGAGAGGAGGAACGATGGCTGGAAAAACCTATATTAAACAGAAAATCCTTTGCTCAAACTGACAAGAACTTATTTGCTCTATCTTTCTTGGTCTAAGCTGAGATAGGGTTTTGATAGTTGTGGATGATAACGACTCTTATCTTGTTTATAAATGTTAATTTAATTCATCATTGTAAAATTATATATTTTACAACAAAGAATTAAATATTAATATTTAAAATTATTCACAATAGTAATAATTTAGGTCTATGCAAAAGCCGAAATTTCTTTATTTTCGATTATAAAGCAAGTAGGCAAAGTGATATTTGCATTTCATATAATCATGCATTTCGGGATGGGATAAGTTTATCAAACATGCACTTAAAGGACGAGTAGGTGGTTAGGTAGGGACACCATTATCCTTTAGTTTAGTTTGAACTAGAGCTCAAGATTTGTTGATACAATTATTCACAATATTAATAGGTAAAAAGTCCCAGCTGACCCCAATTTAAGGCAAAAGCATGGAGCATTACAATGGAGAAATTGTTTCCCGAGTTTCAATTTCAACAAGACATTCTTGAACTCACGCGCTTTCACCAAAAACAACAGGAAACTTATTGACAGGAGGTATAGCATGCCATGCATCTGGTCTCTAAAAGATTGGAAGATTGATTGGGATGCACGCTTTCAGGCGCTTCGTGCTTTGGGATTCGGAGCGACATGTGTTCACCCTATCGTACAACGATACGATGCCAACGATGGAGGATTTTCGAGCACCGGCGGGTGTGGGCGAGTCGAGGGCTGTGGCATTTCCTCGAGACAGGACGATCGATTACGGAGCAACTATACGAATTCTTGGGATTATCAGCGAGGCTGGGTATCGGGCATTGTCGTTGACGATAGATTCATAGATTTGACTCATATAGCCAGATTGAGTTGGACCGGCCCGGATTTGTTTGATCTATCCACTTCCTTAGATATATTCATATTTGCTCATTAAATGCGCACTACTCTGCGGCTACATCAGTGTGTCCGGCTACTGTTAGAGATCATCGAGCGGCGAGAGGTGATCGAGGAGTTGACATCCGGCATATTCAATGCGGACGGGGAGCGATGGACATCATTCCACTTTGTTGCTAGCGGAGACATACCACGGCATTGATAGATTAGCCGGAGGATCCGAGTACATGGGTTCGAGCGGCCCAGTTACTATCATTGTGGGTGTATGAGAGATTTCGCTTGATCTCGCCAGCGCGGAGGGCGAGACGGCATTACCTTGGGTGGCCGGACGGCGCGAGGATATTGAGGGATGCCGCTGCGAGAGTTGGCATAGGAGGTTGGCCTTGGCCCGATATGAGACCGCAAACTGTACTATTGGATTCCGGCATGGGGATTGCGGACTATGAGAGATATTCGGACGGGTCGGTTATTGTCCGACTTAGGGACTACATGTATCATCCTTTTGCATTCCATCTCTAGTGAGCGAGACGGTACGGATACCGCGGCAGACCATTCGGACTTTGAGAGAGCGGTTGACGACTAATACAATGCCGATGATTATGGCCGAGCCTCGAGACTACACATTTCTTTGGCGAGCATTTCTAGAGGGCTTTCTTCCGATACGACCACTACTCCGTCAGACTAGAGGTAGCACATTTCGACCACCGAGTATCCGACATGGTACGAGGAGCGACGGAGTCTGTACGGTGATGATAGAGGCTCGACGCCGAGAGTGTTTTAGGGGCGAGACTATTCTTCCAGTAGGACATTAAGAGGCATGGAGGCCAAGAGCAACCACGATGAAATCACTGGCGACATTGCGGCGAGATTATGAGAGACGGGAGATTCGGAGAAGGCTGCTTTGAGAAATGATCCCGAAGTGATAGCTCGCTTGAGGAGGCCTTGAGGCGGAAAGAAGCGTGCGAGAGCTACCGGGCGATTGATCCACCGGCTCACACGATACCCGAGCCGGGACGAGGTCCGGCCGACTTTTTCAACATACCTAGACCAAAGACCTCCCGGGGACCGAGGCGGAGGAAGAGTAGAGATTCGAGTTCGGGAGCGGGAGCGAGTTCCTAGACACTTTAAGAAGACTGTTAATATATTGTTAAATATGAGTTAGAAGCTTTATATTTATTTTAAGAAGATACGTATTTGCTTTTAAGTTTGTAATTCAAATTTAGGGAATGATAATACGTTAATTACTTCTAAACTCGTTAATATATTATGAAATCCAATAATTATTAACATCCCGATTTTGTTTCATCCGTCGATTAAATTGAGTGTACGTATAATATATGGATTGCAATGCAGGAGTGATGTCTATTAACGATGATCGTAGTTGGATGTATAAGCGGAAGTTGCCGAATCAACGCGGTATCAATCCTGAGTTTTATAGAGGGTTGAAGGGGTTTGTTGAATTTGCTCAATTAAATAAAACCGGTCACATGGATAAGGATGGTAAGATTAGGTGTCCATGCGACAAGTGTTGTAATGTCAAGTATCTAAGCTTGATCGAGACTCAGAAACATCTTTTGCGTAACGGGTTTGAAGTTGGGTACAAACGGTGGACCCGTCATGGTGAGCTGAGATTGCGCACAAATGTTGCGAATAATCCCCCCGAGAATATTCATGTACCTCCCGAACCCGAACCTATTATTCAGGACAATGAAGAACCACCTTTGAATATGGAAGATATGGTTAGGGATGCAGCCGGTCCTTCCTTCGATTGTGAAATTACCCGGGATCCGGCTCGCGCGCGGGGCCCCGGCATCTCGCGCTCGTCGCTGTTCGGGAAGTCGCCCGGATCCGAGAGGCAGCACAATCGCGCCCCGGCATCTGGCTTATTCCGTTTTAGCGTTGCGCGTTGGAGGTGTCTCGCCGTTTTGCTTTCGCATTTTGTAGAGTCGCCACGCCGTTTTTATTAAGCCCAAAACATTGAAAAAGGGCATCAGTTTAAAGATAATTTTAAACTGTTTTTTGTGTGATGAGATTTTGAGTTCGGAGGTCAGATGACTCCCCGGGAAGAGAATATTAGAATATTAGAGCTCACCCGAGTAGCCTCGTAAAACGAGTCTTTCGGATACCCCTAATATCCTTTAAATGTTGTGTGTGTGTGTGTGTGCTTTTAAAAATGCATGCTGTATCGGATGTCTACATTGTATTGAAATGTATTGAAATAGAATAGGAAGGAAGCCTTACCAATGTTGGTTCGTGTCCGTCTTCCGGGGGAATAGTGTTTGAGGTCGGAGTAGCGTTCGGATTGCTTGGGGATGCCGGTTGTCCGCGGACGAGTTTCGCGTGAGTTGAAACCGTAGGCTGCGTTTGGGCGAGGTTCGCGTGCGTGGGGATCGTCGGGATCGGTCGGGCGAGAGGTTCGGCGTGCGTTGGAATCGTTGGTTGGATTCGGGCGAGAGGTTCGGCAAGGTTTGGGATCGCCGGTTTGACTCGGAAAGAGCCGGGACACCGTGGGAAAGACCGTGCAAGGCCTCGGAGTACCACGAGGGGCCTCGAGTACCTCGAGAGTGCCTCGGGGCAGCGCGGGAGCGTCTCGGGAGCGCTCGGAGAGGCTTCGGAGCACCTCGAGGGGCTCGGAAGGCCTCGGAAGGATCCGAAGGGGCGGGAATGCCTCGAAAGGTCTTAGAAGGGGAGCCGAGAAGGCTTAGGGAGGAAGAGAGAAGTGGGAGGTGTGTGAAAATGAGGAGGGGAGCCCTCATTTATAGTAAAAATTTCGGAGCAAAGAGGTCCGTACGGACCTTCTTGGTTATCCGAGAATTTTGGATTTCCTCGATTTGAGGGAATGCCGCAATGATGGAGAATATTGCGGAATGATGATGTCCCCCATGCAATAAGGTCAAGTACGGACCATCTTGCATGCAAAGAGGTCCGTACGGACCAACTCTGCAGGAAGTCATCATTTCTTAGGATTTGAGGAATATTGTGGACTTTAAGGGGATTTAGTAATCATTGAAACAAAGAGGTCCGTACGGACCTTAGTTGCTACGATTTCACGAAAATTCCCAAAAGGTCCTTTTGTCCCTTTTTATCCCGAGAAGGCTCCTCCACTTGGTTTGGTTGGGGTTTGAGAGGGTTTTGAGAGGGTTTTGAGTGAGAGAGGTCTACGAGGCTGCGTGGATGAGTCTACGGTGTTTCCGTGTGTTTGAAAGGGAGTGATCAGTTGGGGTACTTACGAAGCCCTCGACGAGCGTCACTTATGAAAGAAGTGGGGTCGCCGATAAGATAAGGGTCCTAATGCGGATCGCGTCTTTGGGAGAGGAAGTGGCCAGTGAGGGTCAAAGTGAGGACGTGGTGGTGTCCTTTTGGGTGACCGTTTAGGTCAATAAGGCTGGACCACTGTGAGAGGATTCCTACGTATCCTGGCGGGAATCAAGCACAGTCGTAGTTCGGGTGTGGGGTGAGTGTTACGTGAATACGGGCGTGGTGGTGCCACTGAAGTGTCGTGTGACCGCGAGGAGTCGGTGGTGAGGACGTGGTGGCGTCTGGGTGACCGCATAGGTCGGTGACAAGGAGCGTGGTGGCGTCTGCAGGTGGCCGCATAGGTCGGTGACAGAGGGCGTGGTGGCGTGCAGGTGGCCGCATGCAGGTCGGTGGTAGGGGCGTGGTGGCGTCTGGGTGACCGCATAGAGTCGGTGGTAGGACGTGGTGGCGTCTGGGTGACCGCATAGGTCAGTGGTAGAGACGTGGTGGCGTCACAGGTGGCCGCGTCGTCGGTTGTAAGGGACGTGGTGGCGTCTGGGTGGCCGCATAGGTCGGTGGTAAGGCGTGGTGGCGTCTGGGTGGCCGCATGGAGTCGGTGAGGAGCGTGGTGGCGTCGGGTGACCGCATGGGTCAAATGTGAGGGCGTGGTGGCGTCTGGGTGACCGCATGGAGTCGGTGATAAGGGCGTGGTGGCGTCTGGGTGGCCGCATAGGTCAAATGTGAGGAACGTGGTGGCGTCTGGGTGACCGCGTATGGAGTCGGTGATAAGAGGCGTGGTGGCGTCTGGGTGACCGCATAGGTCAAATGTGAGGACGTGGTGGCGTCTGGGATGGAAATTTTACGATTTTCCTAATCGGGTGGTTTAAGGCCTTGAGTGGAGATAGGAGCGAGGACTTGAATCGTCTTCGGTTGCGGTTGGTGCCACGCTAGAGGACTTTGAATCGTCTTACGGCGGCGGTTGGTGGGCGGAGGACTTTGAATCGTCTTCACGCGGCGGTTGATGCCACGCCGGCCAGAGGAGGACTTCGAATCGTCTTGGCGGCGGTTGGTGCCAATGCCGGAGGACTTTGAATCGTCATCCGGCGCGGTTGTGGATGTAATGCGCGAGACTTTGAATCGTCTTCTAGCCGCGGTGTGGATGTAATGCGCGAGGACTTTGAATCGTCTTCTAGCCCTTGATTGTGGATGTAATGCGCGAGACTTTGAATCGTCCTCTGGCCACGGAGTGTGGAGCGTGGGCGCCTTGTGCTTCGAGAGGCGTAGATGCCATTTGTGTTTTTGCATGTTGATGTAGAAGAGGTTGGACTTACGATGACTGGGGTGCTTGCGCTGCCCGTTGAAGTGGGCAAGGATGACGGCCGAGTGATTGCTTCCCATTTGGCGTTTCGGAGCGCTTCGTGCCTTGGGACTTGTACTCGGAGGTGTTGGCTCCTTCTTGTGCTTGTTTTGCCGTTGAGTGGGCAAGGATGATGGCCGGTCTTTGGGGATACGGTGATCTTGTATGACTTCCCTTTCGACTTGTTGGGGAGGAGCTCGGGCTTACTTTGATGGCCGGTGCTTGCGTTGCCGTTGAGGTGGGCGAAGTTCGGGCTTACATCTGACTGCCGGTGCTTGAATTGCTGGGGATGCATGACCTTGTAGGGGCCCTTTCGACTTGTTGGGGAGGAGCTCGGGCTTACTTTGATGGCCGGTGCTTGCGTTGCCGTTGAGGTGGGCGAAGTTCGGGCTTACATCTGACTGCCGGTGGTTGATTTGCCGTTGAAGTGGGCGAAGTTCGGGCTTACGCTGATGGCCGGGGATTGAGTTGCCGTTGAAGTGGGCGAGGAAGAGGAGGACCAGCCGGGGGAAGCTCACCATCGCCTACGGGGATGTGCAGGAGCGTTTGGAGCGGGATAGCCGTGAGGGGTTCGTTCTGTTCCCGTGGGCTCGGTATGAGGGGGATGAGTTCGAGGGCTCCCGAGGTGACAGCGGCGGAAGATCTTTGCGAGGCTTGACTTGTGACGCCATGCACAGGGGAGCGAGTCTTACGCAGATGGCCGGTGTGCTTCCGTGGCTCAGAGGACCCTCCTTTGGGATGCTTGACTCCGGGATATGGATGTGCTTGACTTCGAGAGGTACCTTGGCGGTGTCGGTAGGGAGTTCATTTTATACGGAGGAGTACGGGGCCTTCGTGAGGAGGGAAAGCAAGGGCCAGGCGCGAGAGAAGAGGGCGCGAGCTCCCGAGGTTCGATGCCGGGACCCGGATTTCACGTACGTCCGCGGGGACGGATCGAGGAGGAGGTGTGCATGCAGCCGTTTCGGAGCGAGCTCCTGCTTGCATCTGAGGGACCAAACAGTCCGGTGAGTGTCTTGCGACTCTTTTCCATCTTGGCATCTTTTACGCATTTTCTTCTTTTGTTGTTGAGTATAAGCGTATTTGATGAGCGTTTCCTTGGCTTCTTGTTGGTGCGGAGTCAGGGAGAGCCTACGATATGCTTGACTACGCCGTGGGCGATGCGCTCCTTCGCTAAGAAGATGGCGTCGAAGGTGTCTGTCGGTCTTCGCGTCGTGTGCCGGCGTACGAGCCTATGCCTTCGAGCATTGTGGGCTTCCTCCGCCTTAGAGCGGCGAGGAGCCGCGGCGAGAGGGGCCTTTGAGGGCGGCAGCATGGATGCGGGACGTCTTCGGGAGGCACGGGGGCCTTCGAGGAGCGGCCCTTTATCGGTTCATGCCTCCGCACGGCGCACGGGGTGAGGGTTCCTCGAGCCTTCTTTCTTTGATCCTTTCGCCGGATTTGATCCTTCGAGTACTTCTCGTGGGAGCCTCGAGGGCGGGTGCTCGGTATTAGACGATGAGGATGTGACGGCGAGTTGTTGCAGGATGCCAGACTTTTCTTTGGAGGATCTTGGCGAGGATGATGATGCCGAGGAGTACGATTAGTATTCATTTGCTTTCCCTCTTTTCATATCCCTCCCTTTTTTTTTTTGTTTAGCAGCAGACATTTTGGGTACTGTAATAAAACACATGTATTTGCATGGCAAACGGTATTTTATTTTAAGATGTAATGTCATTTATTTTTGTGATTCAGGGAATTGTCCTAGAAATTGTTGCTATTATTATTTTTATTTTTGTACATGCCACGTGAGCGAGAGTGCGTTTGTGGGTAGTGTTGGTTTGCGGGAATGGCTTTGGCCGAGTGTTTGGGCTGTTTGGAGCAAGGTTTCTTGAGGACGGTGGTTTTATGCATTTTACGGGAAATGGGTTACTGTTTGCAAGGAGGTCCGTACGGACATACTTAGCATGCAAAGAGGTCCGTACGGACCAACCTTGCTTTGGGAAGGACATAAATGCTTTCCAAGTGCACTGGTTCTTCCTCATTTCCCCATTTGCGGCCATTTTCGAGCTTTCTTCCCCATTTTCTCTAGGAACCTCCATTTTTGCCATGGATTCTTCGTATGTCCCTAGAATTTTGCCGAGGCTTTCGCGGGAGAGGCAAGCACACTTCCTTGAGCCGGTTGAAACGTGGATGCGGCGCCGTATGAGGCATCGAGAGACGGAGCTTTCGAGGTAAGGTTTCGTCTTTGCTCGGTTTGGTCTTTTAAGGAGTTGGTTCTGATTGGGATTTGTTGCGGGCTGCCGCGAAGTTGCAGGATGTTAGGAGGCACGTGTCTTGTTTCTCCTACAATGAAATGGTGCCCACTTTTGAAGATTTTCGGGCTTTGATTGGAGGGCCCAGGAGGTGGAGGCCATCTCGCTTCCTTTGGTTGGTGGTCTTCTTTGTGAGCGTGAAGCTTGCGAGACTTTCTTCTTGCTTCGTTGGAAGAAGTGCGGGGCATGATCCTTGATTCGGGTCATATCGACATTTACGAGCTGCTTAGGAGCGGTTCATGGTTGATGATGAGAGTGACGTCTCTTGGGATGCATTTGCCTTGTGCGTGATAGCGACGCTCTTTACAGTCGATTCCCTTGGCATTTGTGATGGCGCTTTGCTAGATGTGGTAGAGACGCTACTGAGTGGCTGGAGAGGATATTGTCCCGTTGGTCTTTGGGGAGACTCTTCATGGTATCGGCCGTGCAGCGGCCAGGGATCGTTTTATGAGAGGGAAGCCCCGCTTTGCTCACCTTGTGGCTGCGAGAGAGACTTCGAGCCATGTTCGAGGCTCAGGACGTCGTTTAGCCCGTGGTCATTTGCTCGGCGACCTCTTGTGTTGGATATGGATCAGGTCCGCACAGGAGAGATGGATGGCACGGCTTGGTACGCGCATCGAGATCCGGTGGGTTCCGCTTTGGAGGATTGAGACCGGGAGGATCTTGCGGGAAGGGTCCTACGTTGTCGAGTTCCAGTTTGTCTTGGTCCTCCTTCTATATTCCGTCGCTTGTTTCCGCGGTTTGGGATGAAGCGGGAGCCTTTGTTGGGGCTGGGATGACCTTGCTGCTGCGGAGATAGCTCCTCTTTGTATGGCGGCCCAGTGCCTTCTTGTATTGTACGAGGGTATGGAAGTATTCCGCTTTCCCTCTGTGGTACTCCTTAGGCGTCGGGGAGCGTTGTATTGACGACTCGGTATACGGCTTTGGTATGAGCGGCGTGTTGGGCGATCCCAGGTGGTCTTGGAGAGCCGAGGCGTGTAGCGATTACGGGACCCGGTATTGCAGCTATTGCCTTAGGAGTTCCGAGAAGCACAGTCGACCACTTTGGATGTGACGGGAGACGCTTTGTTTGACTACGAGACTAGAGTTGACCGGCGACGGGGAGAGGTCCTCTTTACGGACTCGCGAGGAGGAGATCCGAGCCGAAGCACGGGCGAATGAAGCCACGAGAGCTCTTGGATTATTTGACTCTACGGGGAGGACCCCGGATCTCGGAGCGAGAGACGCGAGTTGGTTCACGTGGAGCGAAAGAAGACTCGCCGGGGACGAGGGAAGAAAGGAAAGAATGGCGAGGGACAAGCGCGAGATGGCGCGGAATGACCTCCTAAGTATCCATTCATTGCATTGCAAACACATTATTAGTTAAATGTATTAAAATTTGTCTTTTAGCATGTTGTGAACTTGAGAGTAGACCGTGCTTGAACTCATCAAGAAATGTTGTAACCGTTAGTGATTTGTGATTTACTTTTAAAGCTTTGTCGAGACGCAAGATCCTTTGTTTGCCTTTGCTTACATTTGTGCACTTTGTCGGCGTCCATCTTTGGACTTTTACATTTGCATTGCGGGTAAGACGATGCAGGCCACTGACGGCAATCCCCTTTCTTTGAGGCTTTGTGCTTGGGCGAGAGGTTGAATGCTCCCTTGACAAGTCGTTTTGACGGTCCTTTTCGTAGCTTCCTTGCCTCTTGTTGGCGTCGGGCTCTTGACCTCAATTTCGCGGCTTACGCTTGAGCTTCTTTTGTTTTTTTTTTTTTTTTTTTTTTTTTTTGTGAGCCCTTGCTCGAGCTCTCTTTTTTTTTTTTTTTTTTTGAAGCGCGTGAGGGCGAAGACAAGCCCTGGCTTGGAAGTAGACATGAGTCGGTCGTTTGATGCTTGAGTGACCCTCGGATGTCCTTTGATGTTGCCGCCGTCGTTTGACTTGGTCAAGGTGACTGGCAGGGCGTGTTCTTGAAAAGTGCGGAGCTTGATGGAGGTCTTGGTTGACATTCAAACTTTTGACTTTTGTGTATTTTTAGACCGGACCAATTAAGGTTGCCTACGTTCCCCGGACTAGAGGGCTCAGTGCACGTAGTTCGACACTACATGGAGTGCCAAGAGATGCACGGTTGTTCTTCTTTAGGCGAAGTATCTGCGAAGTTTGCTTCCGTTATTTGGATTCATGAAGGGATTGCCGTCTAGGTACATTAGCTTCATGGCGCCTCAGGAGAAGATCTTTTGAACCACGAAAGGGCCGATCCATGTGGGTTCCCATTTTCCCAGTGGGTTGGTTCGAGTGGGAGGCTTTTCTTTGAGTACAAGGTCACCTTCCACGATGTCTCGGGATTTGACTTTCTTGTCGAAAGCTCTAGCCATCTGCTTTGATAGGCTCGGACGTGTTCCATGGCCTTTAGTCGTCGCTCGTCTAGCGAGCCAATTCGTCATGTCGGCCGGAGCCATTCGACTTCGTTGATGTCATTTTCCGGCGGCACTCGGAGTGAGGGAATTTCTAGCTCGATGGGAAGGGCTGCTTCCATCCCGTACGTCGGGGCAAATGGGGTTTCTCCGTGGTACATTCGGCCCGATGTGCGGTAGCCCCAAAGTGCAAGGTGCGGCTTCTCGGGCCAATCTCGTCCTCGGGTGGTCATTTTCGGATGATCCGTTCGAGGGTTTTGTTTCTTTGCTTCCACGGCGCCGTTTGTTTTGTGGCCGGTAGGGAGAAGATTTGTGGCGTGTGATCTTGAATTCAGCCCGATGCATCGAATTCTCCTTCGAAGTGTGAGCCGTTGTGCGATATGACCTCATTTGGGATGCCGTATCGGCATATGATGTTTTCCTTGAGGAAATGCGCGACCTTCTTGGAAGTGAGTACCTTGTAGGACTTGGCTTCGACCCATTTGGTGAAGTAGTCGATGGCTACTAAGATGAACTTCGTGACCGATTCTTTGCTGGCGGAGCGATTTTCCCGATGACGTCAATTCCCAGTGGCAAAGGGCGAGGTGTAGTCATGCGGTAGAGATCGTGGGGCGCGAGATGATTGAGGTTGGAGAAGCGGGTGGCACTTGTCGCGGCTTCGGACAAAGTGGATGCAATGCCTCCATGGAGATCCGGTAGTAGCCCATCCACGAGAATGATTTGCATCGGGGCTCACGGCATTCATGTGGGGACCGCAAGCCCCGTTGTGGACTTCGTTCATGAACTTGTTGCTTCTTCTTGGCTGACGCAGCGTAGGAGTGGCCCATGATAGCGTTTCTTGTATAACATATCCCCGAGGATGACGAAGTGAGAGGCGAGGCGTTTTAGGGCCATGATGCTCTTGGTTTTGACCTCTCCTGTGTGTGGGTCTCCCTTGTTCATGAAGGTGGTTTCCCCTGTTCTTGAGGTATTGGAAGATCTGGCTTGTGCTGGAAATGGCGTCGGACTTGCGTCTCTTTGGCTCTTCAGCAATCTTGCAAATTGTTGTGATTAAAACCTTCTCGGCAGCTTGGGCCCGGTTTTTCTCTCGTTTGACAACATGCTTAAATGTTTGCTTGATGCATTTATTTAATTAATGTGTTTGTCTTTTGTATAGATGAATTTAACTGTTTTGATTAGTTAATGTCATCATTTGTTAAAGATGCAATGAAATGGTTTTTTAGGAAGGTCGGACCTTTTATTGAAAGCGTGAAGGCTGTACATTGTTGATCAAAGATTCACAATCGTTGGGCGTAAAGCCGTCAAAAGACACAAAAGATGTGAATACACAGACAACAAGACTCGAAGCTAGACTATAGGCGACGAGGGATTGGACCGAGCTTCATTACTCTCGGATGGCTGTAGCTCTAGAGGGAGTGGTCTTTGGTTTAGGTGGCCAATCTTCCCTTGGCATGAGTCCGGAAAGTAGCTTGCATGCGGTTCGATTTCAAACCGGATCGCGGAGGTTTTGGGCTCCCCACGATGATGTCCCTCCATTAGTGTTGCCACCGAGTCCTTGGGGGTTTTTGATGATAGAAGTCGGCGAGGGCTACTTCTAGGAGGGCGAAGCATTCGGCGGTCGGAGTGGATTCTTGCGATGTTGATCACTTTCATAGAATACGCTTCTTTATGCAGGATCTTTGCTTGGGCGACGTTTCTGAATGTCGATTCGAGCGGACATGCTATATCACCTTCCACGATTAAGCCTTGGAGGAGGTTGCGCCATTGTTCGTCCAAGTCGGACAGGAATGTTGAATTGAACTAGGCTGTGATGGCTTTGTCCCCGTAAGATCCGAGAGTGTCGGCTAGAGGGTTGTCTTGTGCGGAGGATCGGTGATGAGCCGGTTGCAAGAGGGTTTTCGGCGAAGTAAGGGTCTACTCCTCGATCAATCTCCATTAGGGCATCCATCTCTTGATCCTCTCTCGAAGCATTCTTCACGGTCGCATATGTCGAGTTGTCATCGACCCATGAGTTCTTCGATTTCCGGCTCGTCGCGGCTTAGAGCGTGGATGTAAGGATCCACTTCGTAGCGGGACGGGGTAGGAGAATCATGCAGGGAAGAGTATTCGGTCATGTCGGGACCTTCTTGGGTCGTAGCTTGCGGCCAAGCACTTGCCATTGCACTGCTTCCGCGGATCACTTCGATCGCTCCGTTGGCATTGATGAATTTCACGCATTGG
The DNA here is from genome assembly GCA_022495995.1 of Adenophora triphylla var. japonica. NCBI lineage: Eukaryota > Viridiplantae > Streptophyta > Magnoliopsida > Asterales > Campanulaceae > Adenophora > Adenophora triphylla. Next base: position 15,659 of record JAFEMH010000627.1, on the reverse strand, counting down.
TGAAGAGTAGATGATACGGCTTTCATCGATGTATCGAGGCCGTCCCAACAAAGCGAGAGAAGGTGGGTTTGATTTCCACGACTTGGAACTCTACCGAGCTCCGGTTGTACGTCGGAGTGGATCCTCAAGTTGATGACTCCTACGATTGGTCGTGCGGTGGAGTCGTAGGCTCGGATTACCGAGGTGAAGGCCTTATCGAGAGAACGGTCGATGCGGAGTCGTTTCAATGTGCTTAAAGCGATGATGTTGGCTGCGGAGCCGTTATCAATCAAGACGTTCGGGAGGAAGAACATCTCTATCTTTATGAGGATGAGGAGGGCTTCGTTGTGCCGATTCTCACATATTGGCAAGTCATCGTCTGTGAAGGCTAAACCGCTTCCCGTGCTACCGTTGGACTCGGTCTCGTGCAGGGAACGTTCGATCCAACCATTTGTATGCCTTGGGTGGGGCAAAGATCGTAGGGAGACGGTGGCCCTTGGGCGTTCTTGTCGGAATTCCGGTCACGAGACCTTTTGACTCTTGTTTCACGCTCCCGGTCATGGCGAGACGGCATGCGCGGTTTCGGAAATTGCGGGGAGTACGCTCTCGCTTGGGGTTTCGTCAATGGCTATTGAGTTTACCTGTCGTTACGGGGAATGGATTTCCAATGGTATTGGGACCGCGGGGGCGTTCCAATTTTCCCTCCTCAATGAGCCTGAATCACACTGCTTGAGTACGAAGCAATTGTCGGTGGTGTGGCGGGGTAGTTATGGAAGGCGCGGTGCTTGCTCATATCCATGTTGGGTTTGAGGGTCTTCGGTTGGAAATTCTCGAGTGGTTTGAGAAGATTTCGCTTCACCAAAGCTTGAATACTTGACCCCGAGGGCATTTCCGGGTTATCAAAATCTTTGGAGCGTGGGAAGCGAGGGGGTTGCTATTCTTTGGGGGATTTGCACGATCGCGGTTTACTTGAGCTCCGTTACGAATGTAGTGCCTTGTTCATTTGCTTCCTTTCCTTTGGTTGGGGCGGGAGTTGAAGTTGCCGGGTTTGTTCGATAGCGGTAAGACGAGGCGGGGTTCTTTGTTGCCTTTTGAAGACTCGAGTCTTTTCAAACTTTGTCCGGCGTTGACCATGGCACGGAGATACGGATAGAAATGGTGGGCGATCAAAGTCCTCAAATATGGTTTGAGGCGGGAATGGAAGATGTCCATCTGCTCTTCTTTGGAAAGTGGATCCATTATCTCGCTTAGCTTCAGTTCCATCTTTTGTAGAATTCGCCCTTTGGTTCGTCATCCTTTTGTTCGGTGGCTTGCGGAGTCATGGCGGTTTGTTTCCCATTCAAGATTGGCGCGGTACTTCTCCGGAAGATTTCACTAATCGATCCCACGTGGAGCGGTTTTACGCCTTCACATTGAGGAACCACCTTAGTGTTTGTGGATTTGAGGGAATGCTTGAAAATGATGCGCCATCTGTTGAGGAGTTGCCCCTTTGGCTCTCATACCCGGGACGTAGGTGTCGATGTGGGTTTTGGGCATTCTGTTCTGTCAAACTTTTCCATTTAGGCATCACGAACTTTGGAGGGAGAGGGACCACTTTGTTCGGATCGGTAGGCGGGAGGGAGTCCTTGAGAACTAGCTAGCTTGCCTTGCATGTCTTTCATTTGTTCAATCGGGAGCCATGTGAGGATCGGTAGGTTGAGGAGGGTTTCCATTTTCGGGGACGGAAATGAAGATGGAGGTGGATTGGGCGATGGGATCGCCATTCGGGAGTCTTGTGGAGGTAGTTGAGTGTATACCAACCCATACCACAGGGTGTTGAAGTTGAGGGCGTGATTGCCGGGTCCGTAAGGGTTGTGTTTGGGAGGCTGGGGAAACGATTCGTTAGCCCCAAGTGGCGAGCTAGCGGTGGCAAATTTGAGATGTCGGGGTATCCGCTCGGGATACTGTCCACAGTAAGAATGGGGACTTTTGATTGTGATTGCGAGGCTCGTATAGAGGCAAAGGATTGAATCTGGGGATACCGAGATGCACCAGGATGCAGCGGGCGAGGCACGTATGTCTTTGTTGGTAATGAGCTTGATGTGCGGGCCGGAAGCGGCGTCCCAGGCGGGCATGTCGGAGGCTATGGCCATGCTCGGAGGAGCTTTGAGCGAGAGGCGCTGCGTTCTTGGGATCTCGTAGCTTGGCGGAGCGGGACTGCTTGATAGCTTTGAGAAACCGGGAGCCGGTATGTCTTCGTCTTCTATGAGAACAAAGGTTCCATCAGGTTGGGAAGCTAGCTTGGCCCCATTCCTCGAAAACGCGAGTGTCTACGATCCGGGCTTCTTTGCTCCTCTTGGCGCTTCTTGATGGTTTCGAAGGCTCGCGGCACCTCCTCCATTGCTGGAGGTTCCTTAGTGGCGGGGTTCCATTTCCCTCAGCTTGTTATACATTGATCCGTCGTCATGGGGAGTATCGGACGGTGCGGGCCGTTGAAGCTGGAAGGAGCTATCGGACCTTGTGACCTCAATGCGAAAGGCGGCTTCCGGGTATTCTCAACCACTCTCGGTTATTTGGAGGGTGACGGGCAAGAGTTTAGAGCACGGGAATGGCCTAACGGGATAAAGGGGAAAGCTTACGTGGCATGCGGTTTAGTTTCTTTTATTTTTTGATTGATTTTTTTGTTGTTTTAATTTACTTAAAACATGTTTTCTCGAAGTCCTAGGTAGGTTGGAAAAGATTGCTCTTCTTTTTCGCAACTATGCTAGATCTGGGTCGATGGAGACCATACGTGCGGCTATAAGCCCCTCGTTTTGCACACGTATTTCGACATCCCGGGGTGGGCGGCCCGGGCGAGGTCCTATAGTGCAAGCGGTTTCCACCGGCCTAAAGAAAAATCGAACCTAAGGACCGAGCTGTCATGTTCGTTTTGATGCGTTAGCCATGTGAATAGTGAACCGAGCGACGGCTGAGTCAAGATCGGAGTCAAGAGTTCGGCATGACCTCTCTTTACCTTGCTTGCGCAAGGGATCTGTGGCGTTAGGCGTTAGGTGGGTCATATCGTCATAGGCGACGTATCAAAGGCGTGATGACATGGTGTCATGCGAGCATGGATGTATATCGGGACGGAACATCGTGCAGGTGTAGCTTCGGAAATCAAGATCAGGTCAAGATTTTAGCATGACCTTTCATCGCTTTGCTTGCGCAGGGATCTTGAGTTAGAGCCTTGACTCGAAAAATGGCCGGCATGGTATATGTATCCAGGTTTGTATGACACGGTGGGTAAAAACCAACCGAGTACGGACGAGTGTGACTCAAGACTCAAACGTGCGGGGTTGACGCTTGGCTAGGATGGGATGTTTGGAATGATCCCGTGCGCGCCCAAGAGGCCTAGGAAGACCAAACGGACTGCAGCGAGACCACTCGGGTTAAGGGTTGTAGTGTGCGGTGTATCAGCGGCCGGTGCGCATAGTGTGCGGTGTAACCGGCGGTGTGAGTAGAGTGCGGTGTAGCACCGAGGCGACGTGCGCGTAGTGTGCGGTCTCTAAAATTCTTTTACGAGTAAAATAGGAGTTTTTGAAGAATTTTAAATGTATGCGCGAGATGTATATTGATGCATTTTTTGTATTTTTATTTTTTGTAAAATAAAAACGAAGCACGTCTTGCACACACACACAACTTGATTAAAGGAAGGGGTAAAATGAAAGTTTGACCCTCATCATCGTTTTAAAAATCTTTTGTTTTGTTTAAAAGTTTTTAAAACAAATATCCCACTGAGTCGCCAGCGAAATTACCGGGATCCGGCTCGCGCGCGGGCCGGCATCTCGCGCTTCGTCGGCTGTTCGGGAAGTCGCCCGGATCAGAGGCAGCACAATCGCGCCCGGCATCGCTTATTCCGTTTTAGCGTTGCGCGTTGGAGGTGTCTCGCCGTTTTGCTTTCGCATTTTGTAGAGTCGCCACGCCGTTTTTATTAAGCCCCAAAACATTGAAAAAGGGCATCGGTTTAAAGATAATTTTAAAGCTGTTTTTGTGTGATGAGATTTTGAGTTCGGAGGTCGAGATGACTCTAGGGAAGAGAATATTAGAATATTAGAGCTCACCGAGTAGCCTCGTAAACGAGTCTTTCGGATACCCCTAATATCCTTTAAATGTTGTGTGTGTGTGTGTGTGCTTTTAAAAATGCATCTTGTATCGGATGTCTACATTGTATTGAAATGTATTGAAATAGAATAGGAAGGAAGCCTTACCAATGTTGGTTCGTATGCATCTTCCGCGGGGAATAGTGTTTGAGGTCGGAGTAGCGTTCGGATTGCTTCGGGGATGCGGTTGTCCGCGGACGAGAGTTTCGGCGTGAGTTGAAGCCGTAGGCTGCGTTTGGGCGAGAGGTTCGGCGTGCGTGGGGATCGTCGGGATCGGTCGGGCGAGAGGTTCGGCGTGCGTTGGAATCGTTGGTTGGATTCGGGCGAGAGGTTCGGCAAGGTTTGGGATCGCCGGTTTGACTCGGAAAGAGCCGGGACACCGTGGGAAAGACCGACGAGGCCTCGGAGTACCACGAGGGGCCTCGGAGTACCTCGAGAGTGCCTCGGGCAGCGCGGGAGCGTCTCGGGAGCGCTCGGAGAGGCCGGAGCACCTCGAGGGGCTCGGAAGGCCTCGGAAGGATCGAAGGGCGGGAATGCCTCGAAAGGTCTTAGAAGGGGAGCCGGAAGGCTTAGGGAGGAAGAGAGAAGTGGGAGGTGTGTGAAAATGAGGAGGGGGAGCCCTCTATTTATAGTAAAAATTTCGGAGCAAAGAGGTCCGTACGGACCTTCTTGGTTATCGAGAATTTTGGATTTCCTCGATTTGAGGGAATGCGCAATGATGGAGAATATTACGGAATGATGATGTCCCCCATGCAATAAGGTCCGTACGGACCATCTTGCATGCAAAGAGAATCCGTACGGACCAACTCTGCATGGAAGTCATCATTTCTTAGGGATTTGAGGAATATTGTGGACTTTAAGGGGATTTAGTAATCATTGAAACAAAGAGGTCCGTACGGACCTTAGTTGCTTTACGATTTCTGAAAATTCCCAAAGGTCCTTTTGTCCCTTTTTATCCCAGAAAGGCTCCTCCCTTGGTTTGGTTGGGGGTTTGAGAGGGTTTTGAGAGGGTTTTGAGTGAGAGAGGTCTCTGAGACTGCGTGGATGAGTCTACGGTGTTTCCCGTGTGTTTGAAAGGGAGTGATCCAGATTGGGGTACTTACAGATTGGTCAGAGAACCAACAGCAAGAACCAACCCCTGCAGCCAAGAAATTTATTGATGCTATGGACTCTGCAAAAGAGAAGGTCTATCCAGGTGTGATGTACCCGATTTTTCTTTGTGAAAATCAAAACGGAGTCGCCACGCCATTTTTGTTTTAAGGGCCAAAACTTTGAAAAATGCCCGAGATCAGAAATTTGGGTTCGGAGGTCATGTTACGCGCCGGGAAGGACGTTAGTGTGCACCCGGAACGCCTCGTAAAAACGAGTCTTCCAAACATTCAAAATCCTTTGTTGTATGTGTGTGTGTGTGTGTATGTTTTGGCCAAAATAAGTTGAAACTGAGGTAAATAAAAATTGGGAACTCTTTTTAAGGCTTTAAACTGATCCCATGATTTTTTGGGTGATTTTTGGGTTGAGATTTGTAACTCAAAAGATTTTTGGAAGTTGAAAACCAATTCTGCCAGAATGAAAAAGGCAGTTGACTCTTGACTTTGAAATGGACTTAAAGGCTTCAAAACCTCAGAATCTGGGGAAAGTCCGAGAATGAAAGTTTCTTAAAACACCCTAAATAGGGTTTCTACAAAGGAACTTTCCATTTTTGAAGTAATTTGAGGGGTCAAAACCTTCTGGAAATCTCAGATATGAAATCTAGATTTCCAGAAGCTGATGAACTGGCCTCTAAAAGAAAAATTGAAAAAAGGAGTTTTACTCACTCAAAAAATAAAATAAAAATATGTATGGAAAGATCTGGATGTTGGATACAGAAAGTATTTTGTATTCAACACCAAATTCCAAGTTTATCTATGTCCAAAAAATTAGACCATGGACTGAGGTCTGAGAAAATTGCTACTGGACAGCAACTTCTCAAGAGAGAAAATATGATTTAAAAGGGGGTTTTGCATCCATGCTTGTCCCCATTTCCCTAGGTTTTGATTAGTGATCACTTGACATTTTAGTGGTGAATCAACTATATCAAACCATCCTTGGGGTACATTAGGACTAAGCACTTCATTTGCTTGGGAAGGGGAATTTTATCCTTTGAAAATGAGATTTGATGTATGAAAATGATTTTTAGGGTTTTGAAAATGTGTTTTCTTTGCAAAAAAGTAAGAACACTTTGAAAATAATGTAGATCCTTGTAGAAGATCATCCATGGAGATGAACTTCCATGGTGATCTTCTTGGATCTAAAGCAAGAAGATGAATAAACTACATTTTGTAGCTTGAAAATGCATGCATGGATGATTTTTAGGGTAAGGAGAGGGAGGTTATACCTTTCTTCCTTGTGTTTTGTGTTTGAAGGCTTGAATGTGAGAGTGTTTAAGGGTGTTTAGGGTTGATGATTTGAGTTGGTTAAAGAGAAAACAAGTAGATAACAATGAAGTCCTCTATGTTTTCTCTCTAATCCTCCTCCTAAAGGGTGATTTGAGCTTGGATTGGTGTATGTATGAGAGTATGTATGAGAGTGATTTGAAGTGTTTGTGAGTGAGTGAGATTTGGGAAAGATTGGAGAGAAAATGGTGGCAATCTAAGGATTCCCACTGTTTTCTCTCTATATTTCGCCAGAGTTTCGTTGCTGTGAGTGATTTGTGTTGTTTTACTGAGAGAGGAGGGTTCAATTTATAGGCCCCTGTGAGGGACAAAGATGTCCGCGCGGAATCCAAACATCGCGTGCAGCTGTTCCTTGGCTAGCTGCCGAGCCTTTTGGACGAGAAGGAATAATCTTTTGAAAATTCAAACTGGTTGTGTTTTTCAACTTGCCCAATTCGGATTTTTCCAATTTCTTTTGCTTTTTGAGATTCTTTTCCTTGTTTATCTTTAAATGGCAATCCCTAATCTACCCTCACTTTGTTAGAAATGTTAGAAATTGTTAGAAATGTTAGAAATGTTAAAACTTTCGTTAACTTTCTAACGAAAAGGCTACCAACTCAAATTGGAGCACTTACAGTAGCCCCTCGGCGACGGTGCTTTCGAAGGAAGCGGGGTCGTCGATAAGAGTAAGGCTCCATATTTGACAGGACGATCAAGTGATCGAGTGGCTGAACCTAATCAATAGGCTACCTACGTATCCCGAATGGGAATCAAGCCGGTCGTAGTTCGGGTCTTTCGACTATCTTTAGTCTTCGACCCTAGAGTGACTGTTTTAGGATGTCAACTTTGGCGAGCGAGTTCTACGGTCGATTCTTTGAAAGAAACTCTCTTGGGGATAAGAAATGACCCTCTTTGGTCGATGGCTAGGGTTGTATATCCGCTCTGCTTTGGGGATAGGAATGACCATTTTGGTGCAGTGGTGAACCTAATGATAGGCTACCTACGTATCCTTAAGAGGAATCAAGCCGGCCGTAGTTCGGGTCTTTCGACTATCTTTAGTCTTCGACCCTACTGCTTTAGGAAAGTCGCCCTAAGATTTGACTATTTTGGGAAGTCACCCTAAGATCTGACTATTTTTGGGAAGTCGCCCTATGATCTGACTATTTTTGGGAAGTCACCCTAAGGCTTGACTATTTTGGGGAAGTCGCCCTATGATCTGACTATTTTTGGGAAGTCACCCTAAGGTTTTGACTATTTTTGGGGAAGTCGCCCTAAGATCTGACTATTTTTGAGAAGTCACCCTATGGTTTTGACTGTTTTTCGGGAAGTCGCCCTAAGATCTAACTATTTTTGGGAAGTCACCCTAAGGCTTGACTATTTTGGGGAAGTCGCCCTATGGTTTTGACTGTTTTTGGGAAGTCGCCCTATGGTTTTGACTGTTTTGGGGAAGTCACCCTATGGTTTGACTATTTTTGGGAAGTCACCCTATGGTTTTGACTGTTTTGGGGAAGTCACCCTATGGTTTGACTATTTTTGGGAAGTCACCCTAAGGGATGATTGCGATTTATCGCTTTCCTCGTGTTGTGTGTGATAGAGTTTTAGGTGCCTCAAACCTTGATGATGGCGTCTTAGGTGCCTCGAACCTCGGTGATGGCATCTCAGGTGCCTCGAACCTTGATGATGGCGTCTTAGGTGCCTCGAACCTTGATGATGGAGTCTTAGGTGCCTCGAACCTCGACGATGGCGTCTTAGGTGCCTCGAACCTTGATGATGGCGTCTTAGGTGCCTCGAACCCTTATGATGGCGTCTTAGGTGCCTCGAACCTTGATGATGGCGTCTTAGGTGCCTCGAACCTTGATGATGGCGTCTTAGGTGCCTCGAACCTCGATGATGGCGTTTTAGGTGCCTCGAACCTTGATGATGGCGTCTTAGGTGCCTCGAACCTTGATGATGGCGTCTTAGGTGCCTCGAACCTCGATGATGGCGTTTTAGGATAGATGGTCCTCTAGTGGACTTCATTTGAAGGGATCGGTTTTACGTCTGCTGCTTGAAGGAAAGGATGGCCGTGCTTGGTCGAGTGGTGGACCTAATGATAGGCTACTACGTATCCTTAAGAGGGAATCAAGCCGGTCGTAGTTCGAAATCCCTTTGGACGATTAGGAATAGGTCTAGGATCACAGGCCTTTTGATAATTTGGAGGTTTGTCACCTTAAGGAACTAAAGCTTTCGTCGCTATTTGCGGAGATAGAGATAGCTTAAAGCTAAGGGTAATCATCCAACATTTGAGATATGTTGAGGGACTAACGTACCTTTCTTTGTGTTTACTGCGGGAGAGCAAGTCGCGGGGCTTTGTGTAGTAGTTGATAGTGTTGAGAGTCTCGATGTATCGATTGAGAACTTGGCATCTACATCGGTGTATTTGAGAACTTGGCGTCACGACCCAGCTTGCCTTTGAGAACTTGGCGTCTACGACCGAGCGTATTTGAGAACTGGCATCCACGACCGATTTGTAATTGAGAACTTGGCGTCACCGGCCGACTTGTATTGGAGAGTTTGGCGTCACGACCGATTTGTATTGGAGAGTTTGGCGTCCACGATTTGTATTGGAGAGTTTGGCGTCCACGGCCGATTTGTATTTGAGAACTTGGCGTCTCGGCCGATTTGTATTGGAGAACTTGGCGTCTCAGAGCCGATTTGCATTTTGAGACCTTGGCATCACGACCGATTTGCATTTTGAGAACTTGGCGTCCCTAACCTATTTGTATTTGGCGTCTACGGCAGAGCTTGTATTCGAGAATTTGGCATCCACGACCGATTTGCACTTGAGAACTTGGCGTCTACGGCCGATTTGTATTTTGAGAACTTGGCGTCTCGGCCGATTTGCATTTGAGAACTTGGCGTCTCGGCCGATTTGTATTTCGAGAACTTGGCGTCTCGGCCGAATTGTATTTGAGAACTTGGCGTCTCGACCGATTGCATTTGAGAACTTGGCGTCTGCACCAGTTTGTATTTCGAGAACTTGGCGTCTCTGACCGAATTGTATTTGAGAACTTGGCGTCTCTGACCGATTTGCATTTGAGAACTTGGCGTCTCTGACCGACTTGTATTCGGCCGAATTGTATTTGAGAACTTGGCGTCTCGACCGAGCAGTAGACCGTGAGTGGTCTTCATTGGAAACATTTTCATCCATTTGTGGACATTGGAGGTCGTCTTTAGCAAGTTGCGGACGCGGAGCTTGTCTTTGCCAAGCTGTAGATCTTGGAGGGCGTCTTCATCCATTTGTGGACATTGGAGGTCGTCTTTGGTGAAGATCATCCTTGCCGAAAAGGGGATTTGATTTCACGTTTGAATTCTGCATTCGTTAGTGAAGAGGAAGATGCATATATGATATTTATGGTGACGAGATGCATGCATAGAGCCAAAAATGATTGTGAGTATCCTTTGCATAAGTTTGCGAGATGATGCATTTACTTGCTTTCGAAGATGCACTTAGCCTAAGCTTTTGGCGGGAATTTAAGATCTTGATCTTCAATCACTTAGGATTGTTCCTATTGATTCAAGTTTTGTGCATGCTACATGAGCCACAGGGAGATTTTTGTGGGGATGCGTGGTGATGAGAGGGGATGTATGTGTTGTTATTGCTTAGGACAAACTTTGGTTTGGTGGGGTGATATCCTTTGGTCGCGGACTGAATTGCATGTTATTGATGAGGTCAATTTTGATCTTGGGATGAAGTTGGATTTGAACCCCGGGTCTCGATTGAAATTTCTTTTCGAGTCTCGGACATTTGAAGGCGACGGCGACGGGCTCTAGAATCAAAGCATGTTGACATGAATGAACCCTCTTTTGCTTGGGTTAGTTGTGATTTGACGAAATGCGTATGAGGAGATTCCCAATTCTCAACTTTTGATGATGCGGGGAGTTGCCATATGCCAAGTTCTAAAAGCTGAAACTCCAAGACGGTTGTTGAGGTGACCGAGACCTTTCTTCGAAGATAGGTGTGACTTGATAAAGCCCCATTCCATGGAAAAGACATGGCGAAAACCACGGAATCTTTCTACGAATGATTTGATGAAGCCCCGGAGTTTGACAAAGCGTCACTACGAGAGGTCAGTTAAAGGTTTGAGTGACATGCCGATGAAGTGCCGAGCCAATCGATCAACGTGAGAGCCTTCAAGGTGAAGTTGTCATGAAGGGAGAAACCCATCTTTGATCTGACTATGAAACTAGAATCCTCTCTTCGAAGAGTGTCTTCCATATAGGAGCTGTTAGCCGTAGTGGCACTTGGCTTGTTCGTGGCTTCAATCATATTCACCCTACTTTTTTTTTAGGGAATGGATTGTTGGCTTGTATTGGGTCCTTGGGGTCCCCTTTTCGATCGGTTCTCACACTTTGCCCTTTTCGGGAGTCGTGTTGGAGGTAGAAGAAACCCGGTATCCGTGGCGGGTGCGACAACTCGGCTAGCGATTGTAAGCCCTCTCAAATTTAGCCCGGAATTGATCATTGCAGTAGATCCAGGATAGGGAAATTGCTAAGTGAGGCCCTCGAGATGTGGTTTCGGGCGTGAGAAAGATGTCTAGTTGTTCCTCTTCAAAAGGAGGAGTTGCCATCTTGCTTGTAAAAGTCCACGATGTTCTCGTCGGGGCCATTTGCATTGTTGTCTGCGGAGTCAAATCTATTTGCTTCCCACTCCAAGTTAGCTAGTAATCTGGTCCCATGTAGCCTGGCCTCGGATTTTAAGCGGAAGAACCATTTTAGAGCCTTTGGACTTCAAAGAGAGGCGAAATAGTCGACGGCTGGCGATTGGCGCCCCTTTTGACCTTCATTGCCAAGGTATACGTGTCCGAGATGGGTTTTCGAGCATGCGGTGCCATCAAGAGATCAAATTAGGCATCACGAATTTGTGGGGAACAAAGGAGTCGGGTTCGTTGGTCGGAAAGCGAGACTTCTTAACGATCAATTCGGCAATCTGTGCTTTCATTTCCTTGTGTCGTTCCACGAACCAAGCCGGAAATGAGGGTCTTGTGGTGGAACCATGGCATTCAAACCCGGCGGCGAGAGCTAGAGAGAGGAGCTACGGCTGGCGGCGAACGAGGTGGAGGAACGGCCGTCTGGGGACATAGGTGAAATCCTGTCCTTGGCGAATCACCACAGGGAGCTTGAGTAGGACCACTGGGCAAAGGGATAGAACCTCACGGCTTGTTGTTGATTTTCAACCGGCAAAGAGGGCGAAGGCGATCTTGATGTAGGCTGGGTAACTCGGATTTCCGGAGTGAGGCCCATAAAGTAGGCTTAAGTGCGGAGAGCTGCTTTGTCACGATTGTTGAATTGCATAGGCCGAAGGTGCATGAGCCCGAAGAGTGCTGGTCTGGTGATTGATGGCTTGGGATGGAGGCTTGGTAACCCATCGGCTTGAGTGAGGAATGGATTTGTGAAAGGCTGTGTGAGCAGCGGGCGAGCTAGCGTCATTACGAGGAAGGGCTTATTTGTTGCCCTAGACCAGGCTGTGGAAGCATTCCAAGCTATTCTGCGGAGGCCACGATAGATTGGTTCCAAGCGAGGTGGGATTCCAATTTCTTGTGGCATTCCGAGAGTAACCCCAACCATGAGAAGACATTCCGTGCGATTTGCCCCCGAGGCTGTGAGCCGATCGGTCACGTTAGGCTGCATGGGTCCAGTAGTACGTATTTGGGGTTTCTGTCCCGTTGAGACGGTCGCAAGGGATCTTATGAGGCTTGTGCGGTGCGGGGATTGGATATCTTGAAGCTGGGTTCTTTGTCGAGGCATTTCAAGCGATGTGGCGAGAAGCTCTGACGATGTACCCGAGCTGGCGAAGGCATACCAAGCCGTGACATACCAGGCGGCCAGCGCTTTGAGGCATACCATGCGCCCAAATCGGATGAAGTCAATTTGTTTCTCCAAACGTCCCCAGGTGAGCTGTGAATGTATATCAAACAGAAATTTGAAAGGATGGGCGATTCGCGAGTTGAGAAGAGTGTGAGGAAGGTGGTGGTAGTCTGTCAGCCAAGATAGGGATGGGGATCCTTTTCCTCTTCTACCGTGAAAGTTCCATCGGGGTTGAGGGCAATCGTCAAACCAAAATTCGACATCTTCCAAGGACGAACATCGAAACCTCATTACGATTGGCACAAGGAGTTTTATGGACTCGGGTTCCAATATTAGTCATAGGAATATGATGAATTTACTGGTCTTGGTTAAAATTCCGTCCTCGTCCTTGGACATCAAGAAGCTGCACTTGACTAGCCCATGACCAACATGGCGATCAAATCTCATCTTGCTTGGTGGAGCCTTGGTGCGAAGAGATGTATTTGCGAAGTCTTGATTCGGAAGAAGTGACTTGGCAAAGCCTCGGTCTCATGATTGTGAATCGACACAATTAGAGAGGCTTCAACTTTGGTAGGCCTTTGGACCGATGCGAGAACAGACCCAACCCATCTTGTAGCAAAGTGAAGAACCAACGTTCTTGAATTATCATGTAGCAAAGAGGCAACCCATCCTTCTATATTTACTTTATTATTTTCTTTATTCAATTAGTCAACCGAAAGAAAAGACAATTTAGAAATGTATACTGCGAGGGCGTATTTTCGAAAAGTGGGGACGAATCCCCGATTTGTATTATTTGATGGCCTCATTTGACGAAGGCACAAAAGAACTTCGCTTTGGGTTTGACTCTTTTGAGAGAGCATAAGTTTAGAAAGGTTTGTAAAAGTGTATGGAAGCCCCTTGACGAGAAAATTAGTGTTTAGCTCTATTTTTCCTATAATGTAGAAAAAGAAGACTTGTCGAGACATGAGAAAATATGTTTTATTCAAAATGATCACAAGATTGCTTAAAACCCTTTATTAATGTTCGGGTTATTCAACCCCTAATCCCGATATGAACAAACATTTTGATTAATCATGAGGAGAAAGTCAGCGATACCAAGAGTCGAAGTTGGCGAATGGTGAAGAGGGATCGTGTATAGGAGAGGCTATTGGTGAGGCCGGATTTTACGGGATTTGAATGTGTTTATGACCGGACCATTTACGGTTGCCTACGTTCCCCTCATTGTGAGGAGCTCAGGTCGCCGTAGTTCGGGTCGAGCTGTGTTTGGCTTTAGAAAAGGGGTATGAACATTTGTGGGACTTTTGGTGAAAAGGCTCGGATAGGAAGTTTGGATGATAAGGTGCGGGCCTTGAGGTGATTCCTTGACAAGTCATTTTGAGCGATTCCGTTGCTTCTTGATCGTCGTCCTTCATCGGGAGAAAAGATTTTGGATGCGGCTTAAGGGCTTATGATATGTTTTTGCCGTTGCTTTAAGCTGCTCCCTTGTTGTCGGCAACTTTCGTTCTTCGGGCTTTAATTTTGCCCATATGTCAAACCTTCTGATCAGCGGTGCTAGGTCCTTGGCCTCATTTTTTTTTTTGAAGCTTTTGTTTTTTTTTTTTTGAAGCTTTTGTTTTTTTTTTGATTCTTTTGTTTTTTTTTTTGAAGCTTTTGTTTTTTTTTTGAAGCTTTTGTTTTTTTTTTTTGAAGCTTTTGTTTTTTTTTTTGAAGCTTTTGTTTTTTGTTTTTTTGAAGCTTTTGTTTTTTTTTGAAGCACTTGAGGACGAAGGCGAGCTTCTACTTGAACTTTCTTGATGCATGGGGCGGAGGCAAGCCCCTGTTTTTCGATATGGGGTTGATCTCCGTCTTGAGTGACCTTTTGTTGTCCCTTGATGTTGCCGCCTTCTGTTGACTTGATCAAGGTGATGATGGGGATATGTTTTGGAAAGTGTATGGCTTGATGGAGGCCTTTGTGAGGTGAGGAAAGTGTATAGGGAGGGCATTAGTTGACTTTCTGCACCAATTAATTAAAATCTTAATCATTTCGAGAGATTATTTGTTGAGCGATGCAGTGATCATTTAAAATAAAACCATTTCATTAAATGTAATGTAGGTGTGCAAATAATGTCTCAAGTCGAGCGAGAAAAGAAAAAGACTCTTTTATAGAAAACTTAAGATTAACTACAATGTCCAAGGAGGACTGGATTGAACGAAGAAAGTACTAGAACCTACGAAGGTTGACTAAAAAGCTGTTTTAATATTAAAGGATGGGTCGCCCCTAGTCTAGCTACTCTTTGTTGTTGCCGGACTTTGCCAAGACAGCTTGAGCTTTCCATCTTTCTGTTAACTTCTGATTCCATTACTATGAGGCCCAGGCGGTGATCGGTTACGTGCCCATGATGCGATGGTGGGAGTGGAGGGAATTTGAGGCCGTGGGCAGCTGAGGCAAGCACAAGTTGTCCAAAGAAACGGGTCGGAAAAGTCACGGGGACGAACTTTGTCGGCTGAGCATATTGATGGAAGGAAGTGAACACAGAGAGGACCTTGAGGGGTATTGGGCTTTGTTTGGGAGGACTCGGCGATGTCTGGTTATTTTGAGTGAAAGGGGTGATACTAGGCGATTGTGTCTTCGGGCCTTTCTCAAGCTTGGAGGCTGGCATTAGACAAGTGTGCTGCAGGGCGGAGTTGTCCTATCGGATTCTCTTACTTCGGGCACTTGAATTTTGCGCGACAGAATCATTTCTTTGCACAGTTCGACATCTTGGGCCAAAGGAGTCTTGGTACTTATCATGAGATCAAGCCTGCTCACTGCATTTGTTTCATTTGCTCTATCAATCTTGCCACATGGGGGTCAGCGGGAACATTCGGGATTCTTGGAACTTGCAACAAGACTCTTATCATTAGAGGAAACACGGCCAGGCCCGGGTGAAGTTGACGGGTGAATTCACTAGAAGTCCGGTAGATAGCAACGGAAAACTTGAAGCATCCGGATTTTCTTTTGGCAACTCATGATTGCATTCGAGGTGGGTGTAGAGGCTTGAGAACATAGCCACATAGCTCAAGCGATTATGTGAAGCTGGAGCATAAAGCTGGCGGTATTCTTGTGAGGAAGCAGGTGTGATGGAGCCCAATTCGTTACGAGCAGCGAGGGCGATGGAGCCCTAATGGCACGAGAGTCTTTGGAAAGGGTGAAGAGGAATAGTATTTGGCAAGGGATCATATGTGGATGGAGAGAGCCTTATTGGCTTTATGGGATGGAAGAGTATTGGTTATAGGATGAAGGGTGGCCCAAAAATCAGCATATTACGAAGTCTCATCTTCGACC